>CM073128.1:49933781-50648781 GCA_037039145.1 Fundulus diaphanus
AGAACCCTATCCCTTTTTCTCTGTTAAAATCATACCACAAACTATTGCCATTATTCTCCCCATCGTTAATGTTTATTTACTCTGTGAACTCACGTTTTGATCTTGAGAGGATTCACAAGATTTCCTGTCTGACATCTGAATGATCCTGAGTGAAATCTGTTCATGTGTGGTGTGTTGAACTTGCTGTCTGACCGGACATCACACACTGTACGAACAAACCTGTTTTATCTAGGAGTTTTTATCGTTACGTCTGGTGTCTCTCAGGCTTTGAAAATTGGCCGACTATTTTAAAATCCTGCCGTGTGAACCAGCCTTTAGTGGATAGCTTCGGTGTTAGCCTTTCATCATAGCTTCGTTACTCTCACTGTATACTTTGAACATGGCTGACTGTCGCAAGAAGTAAACTGCATACAAGTTAATGAGAAGAAGAGGAAGGCCTCTGAGGAAAGAAATAAGACCAGAGTGGATTTGGGAGATTTTTTTTCAAGCGATCCCTCTGAGTAGTGGAAGTGCAGGTATTCAAAAAGGTACTTGAGGAAACTTCTGCAAAAATTGCCAACTCTGCCTTTAACAACCATTTTAGTACAGGGAAACTGTGTTTTGTGATATAAAGATCACCTGAGGGACCGTAGTAGTAAAAGAATAAATAAATAATCCCTTTACGATTTATTTCCACTGTTTATAAATTATCTTTCCCAGATATCTTGGAGCCCCAGGAAGTCAACATCACCTCTACACAAGATTAATGTTATGTTTTTCCTTTATAGAGTAAACCTGTTTGTGATGATAATTATATATTGTACTATCTGAAAAGGTTTCCCAAAGTCATCCCGTTTCCATGAGGTTCTATCAGCTAAAAATGATGGTTCTTCACACATACTGTCTCAGGGATGAGATTTCACTGCTACATAGCTTATGCTTCCAGTTTTGTTTCTTTTGCACTGAAATTCCTCCAAATGCTTCACATTGATATACTGCTCTGCTTTGCACAAACCCTCCAATCTTTTGTACAGTTTTATTTAAACCACACATTCACATTCATGCAGGAAAGAATAATACAATTATTTCACCACAAACAAATTGTGTTTTCCTCATCATGTTGGATAATTGCATATAAACTACCATGAACAAAATGTGTGTAACTGCATGTATAATTCATTAATAATATAATATATTGAATTATCTGTGGCCTAGGGATTTTCATAAGATTCTCACAAATCTCTCCTGAAGAAGAACCAAGTACAAACCAAATATATATACACAGAGTTCTCCGTCACTTTCTTTCACATTTTATTGCAGTAAATATTCTTCTTTTGGGCTGTTTGCTGACTGTTGGTCCTGAGGCAGCATTGTTGTGAAAGAGGCTGACTGACTGTTGTTCAGGCTATTGACTGGGGATTGCAGCCAGTGTTCTGGCCTGTCAGTCTGGATCAGTGTGCTGTGGGCCCTTGGCTCCTACAAGCAGAGTTTAACTCCAGCACAGAGCCTAGGGCACATCACACACAAAGCCCACGCAAGTACACAATCACACAAATACACACATGCTACCCCAGGGAATGGTAAGGTATACGAGCACAGAGTGAACGTGTGCTGAGAGGATGCGCATGTTCTGTTCCTCATAGTCCTGTCACTGTTTCATAAGCCTGCCTGTCTTTTTCCTTCCTTCATCTTTCAGCAAAAAACTACAATTTATATCCAGTCTCCCGAGCTGTAGCATGGTTGTGACTAATAAACAGCTAGTGTAGTTTAAAGTGTGTATTCTTTGTACATGCAATAACCTAATGTGATGGAGAAGATGAGCATAATAATCAACAATCTGCGTGTGTTTTATCCTGTTCAATCATCTGCACTAAGTGGAATAAATGCCTGGGTGTTCTGTAGACGTGCTACAGTCTGGAGGCGTCCATATTAAACAGGCTGGTATAGTGAGTACCGTCGCTTACGTAAAGTGAAGAGTGACCGACGTTGTCAGTGTGGGTGGTGGATGAGCTGAGCTTACTGCTGTTCACTTCACCTGGCAGATATTTTGTGCGTGGTTGCCAGGAAGGTCAATAGGGAAGCCGTGGGTTGGCGTGAAAGCGGCTTTCCTCACCACCACCACCATCTCAGTGTGAGACACATCCCCTCAGGACAGAGACACGAGCAAGGGTGGAAGTACCAGAAAGCTCCCCCTCATTCATTCAAGTTTTAGACTCAATCATACCAAAAACTAGCTTATTTATGAGCATTCGATATGACAGAGTCTATTAACTAATCCTCACTTACCTAACTATAAACTTATCTGTCTTTTCCTTTGCTTTTATAAGTCATTCAAGTAATTTCTCCAGTTTGTGTTACATCTGGTCCAGCTTAAAATTTGCTTTAAAGAAATAATCAGCTCCTTTTTCTCACAGAGCATGAAATATAACCTCCCTACCTGCCTGAACCCTGCTCCAGTGCCTCCAAAAAGTATTCACACCTCTTTTCTTTTTCCACATCTCTATACAGTACTGACTTATTCTAAAAAGGTTCTGAGTATATACTTTTTTTACATGACTCACAAAAAAGTCCATAATGACAAGTTGAAAATGTGTTTTCCCATATGCTTTCAGGTATTTCTCTACCTAATAAATCTTTCAACATAATAGGAACATACATATTCACAACCAGGGCTTATTATTTTGTTGACCCACCTTTGGCAGCAATCCAAGCCTCAGTCAAAGCACCCCTAATTATTTTTTCTAGTATTCTTCTCTGCAGATTGTTTGAATCTCAGACCTGTTCAGTAGTCAGTGGACAACACATAGCCATTTGAAGGTATTTCCAGAGATGTTTGATTGGCTTTAAGACCAGTTTCTGCCCAAGCTACTCAAGAAAATTCACAGACAAGTCATGAAATGACTTACTTTGTTATCTTAACCATACGCTTCAGGGGTCTCATTTATGAAACATTGCGTGGAATCCATACTAAAAACATGCATGCGGCAAGAAAAAGAAAATGGCATACACCAAAAAAATTTCTGATTTATAAAATCATTCCCAAGCACACCAGCAAGCAATTTCGCGTTACAGATCACAGCTGTACCTGATCATTTGTGTACCTGGTTACACCTCATGTTCATCCCTCAACACACACAGATTCAACCATAAATGATCAATGCAAAGCATCTCATGAATGTTAATGTCTATTAAAAATGGGTCAGCGTATCGTTTTTATTTTATCATGGTGACATGGCAGCCACGGAGAAAAGCAATAAAATTTTCAAAGAGAGGCGTTTATTAAATGAGAAAATCAGAGGTAAAAGCACCGATGTTGCCCATATTAAAAGAACTCGTTAAAAATTAAACCTTTGCTATTGTCAACTTCAGATGAAAGCCGTGTTGAAATTCCTCTGAGGGTGTGCGCTCAGATTGACATCCAGAGGAGGGAGGGAGACCAGGAGGGATGAGAGGTTTTCCCCGTAATGATAACCCCCCCCCCCCCCCCCCCCCCATTAAATAAACAAAACCCTGGTTGTGAATATGTATGTTCCTATTATGTTGAAAGATTTATTAGGTACAGAAATACCTGAAAACATATGGGAGAACACATTTTCAACTTGTTATTATGGACTTTTTTTGTGAATCATGTAAAAAAAGTATATACTCAGAACCTTTTTAGAATAAGTCTGCACTGTATAGAAATGTGGAAAAAGAAAAGAGGTGTGAATACTTTTTGGAGGCACTGGAGCAGGGTTCAGGCAGGTAGGGAGGTTATATTTCATGCTGTGTGAAAAAGGAGCTGATTATTTCTTTGAAGCAAAGTTTAAGCTTGACCAGATGTAACACAGACTGGAGAAATTAATTGAATGACTTATAAAAGCAAAGGGAAAGACAGATAAGTTTATAGTTAGGTAAGTGAGGATTATTTTGTTGACTCATCTCAGTCACAGCACACCTAATTATTTTTTTTAGCATTCTTCTGTGTCGATTGTTTGAATCTCAGACATGTTCAGTAGTCAGTGGTCAACACATAGTCATTTGAAGGTATTTCCAGAGATGTTTGATTGGCTTTAAGACCAGTTTCTGCCCAAGCCACTCAAGAATGTTCACAGTTAACTCATGAAATGACTTACTTTGTTATCTTAACCATACGCTTTAGTCTCATTTATAAAACATTGCATGGAATCCATACTAAAAGCATGTGTACTTCAAGAAAAAGAAAATGGCGTACATAAAAAAAAATGTATGGAACACGTCACGCTGGTGATCATCAGGGAGAAGAATGTGATTCGTAAAACCCCTGATAAAATGCTGTGCAGACTTTTATTTAAGATTCAAGATGGCTTGTGGGATGTTTTTTATTTATTTGAATGGTCCTTTTGCATCGTTATGTGTCACCAGCGTAAGCATGAATAACACTGCAGTTATGAATATTATGACAAAGTTGAGCTATGATTAAAGTCTGATATGGAGTGAAATTGAATGTCTGAGAGGAATAATGATGCAGTATGGCTGCAATTCATCACTTTACCATCTGCGATGCCAATTTCCCCATCTCCAAAATGAGCATACGCATGGGTCAAAGTTGCCGTGAGGACCGCACTTTTTTAATAAATCCCAACTTTTGCGTGGAAAGTGACGTATGCATATTTCAGGCCCCGTTTTGTGCGTACATAAGCTTTATAAATGAGATCCCTGGTCATTGTCATGATGGATGATAAATTGTCCTCCTAGGCTGAGTTCTGGAGCTGATTTTCCTGTGGCCCATTTTCAAGCAGCCATCTTGTGGCAGATGACTATTCACACTGAGCTTAATTCTGCTGGAGGTTTCTTCCTGTTAAAGAGGAGTTTTCTTTTTCATTATAATTCCAGTTTGAATAACAACCAGAACTTGACTGTATTGTTCGATAACTAGGATCAATTGGAATGTGACTTGGAATCTGTCTATATGATTCGATTCAACAGGCTTTTTTTGTTTGTGTAAAGGGCCCTGAGACGTGTGTTGTGCATTGGTGCTATATAAATAAACTGAATTCTAGCTAATGCTGTGAAGAAGAGCAGGCTGAAAAAAACCTGACAAATCATTTGAAGAATTGACTACTTAGCTGTTGTTGCTAAAACTGCTCCAACAAGCTCTTTAATTATGGAGAGTACTTTGTTTTTACACACATCGCTTTTATCATGTTTTATTTTTATTTGGTAAATAATAAAATAGATGAGATGAAGGTTGTCTGTTTGTTCTTGTCTAAAGAAATAATTTTATAATCCAGTAAATCGGATAAATTAATTTTATGTCTTTACACACGATCTCTAGAGCTGGAAGGTATGCTTATGCTTTTTCCTCATCACTGTAGTTAATAATTAACATTGTCTTATATAGAGACAGATTCCTGTTACTGTTTTTTTATGTTTTACAGAACCCACAGTCTTAACCTGTACTCAGACCTCGGCACATAAACAAACCCCACTCTACAGCCCTATAACCTTAACGTCCCTATAAGCCTCCCGGAACAGTCTGGGCCTTTTAGCTTCATTCTCTCAGGTGAGCTTTCAGCTGATAGAAATGTGTGAAAAGATTTGAAGCCCTTAAAAAGTGACACCCTCAGGGGAAAACATAGCAGCCTCCCATTCTCAGCATCAAAGCATTTGTGGCAAGAGTTGATTTCCATTGTCCATCCCTGGAAAAGCTTTAAAATTAAATAAAGAGAATATACACTCACCGGCCACTTTATTAGGTACCCCATGCTAGTAACGGGTTGGACCCCCTTTTGCCTTCAGAACTGCCTCAATTCTTCGTGGCATAGATTCAACAAGGTGCTGGAAGCATTCCTCAGGGAGTTTGGTCCATATTGACATGATGGCATCACACAGTTGCCGCAGATTTGTCGGCTGCACATCCATGATGCGAATCTCCCGTTCCACCACATCCCAAAGATGCTCTATTGGATTGAGATCTGGTGACTGTGGAGGCCATTTGAGTACAGCGAACTCATTGTCATGTTCAAGAAACCAGTCTGAGATGATTCCAGCTTTATGACATGGCGCATTATCCTGCTGAAAGTAGCCATCATGGGTTGGGTACATTGTGGTCATAAAGGGATGGACATGGTCAGCAACAATACTCAGGTAGGCTGTGGCGTTGCAACGATGCTCAATTGGTACCAAGGGGCCCAAAGAGTGCCAAGAAAATATTCCCCACACCATGACACCACCACCACCAGCCTGAACCGTTGATACAAGGCAGGATGGATCCATGCTTTCATGTTGTAGACGCCAAATTCTGACCCTACCATCCGACTGTCGCAGCAGAAATCGAGACTCATCAGACCAGGCATCGTTTCTCCAATCTTCTATTGTCCAATTTCGATGAGCTTGTGCAAATTGTAGCCTCAGTTTCCTGTTCTTAGCTGAAAGGAGTGGCACCCGATGTGGTCTTCTGCTGCTGTAGCCCATCTGCCTCAAAGTTCGACGTACTGTGCGTTCAGAGATGCTCTTCTGCCCACCTTGGTTGTAACGGGTGGTTATTTGAGTCACTGTTGCCCTTCTATCAGCTCGAACCAGTCTGGCCATTCTCCTCTGACCTCTGGCATCAACAAGGCATTTCCGCCCACAGAACTGCCGCTCACTGGATGTTTTTTCTTTTTCGGACCATTCTCTGTAAACCCTAGAGATGGTTGTGCGTGAAAATCCCAGTAGATTAGCAGTTTCTGAAATACTCAGACCAGCCCTTCTGGTACCAACAATCATGCCACGTTCAAAGTCACTCAAATCACCTTTCTTCCCCATACTGATGCTCGGTTTGAACCGCAGGAGATTCTCTTGACCATGTCTACATGCCTAAATGCACTGAGTTGCCGCCATGTGATTGGCTGCTTAGAAATTAAGTGTTAACGAGCAGTTGGACAGGTGTACCTAATAAAGTGGCCGGTGAGTGTATATAAAAGGGTACTTATTTAAAATGTACAAACATAAAACTGGTTGATTCACTATATGTTGTACACACTAAATTCTATTTTTTTTTAGAACACCTGTAAAATTATCCGCACATGGGGCTTAAATACTTGCTTTATTCTATCTACAGTACAAGTCAAAAAAACATAACTATCCAAACACCTGCTGACATACACAGTTGAATAAATAACAATAATTTAATTGCTTCTTGTTAAGAACTTTATTAAGGTTTGGAAGGATCCATCCATCCATCTTCTTCCGCTTATCCGGGGTGGGGTCGTGGGGGTAGCAGCTTCAGTAGGGAGGCCCAGACTTCCCTCTCCTCAGTGACTTGGGCCAGCTCCTCCGGGGGAATCCCAAGGCGTTCCCAGGCCAGAAACATAGTCCCTCCAGCGTGTCCTGGGTCTTCCTCTGGGTCTCCTCCTGGTAGGACGTGCCCAGAACACCTCACCAGGGAGGCATCCAGGAGGCATCCTAACCAGATGCACGAGCCACCTCAACTGGCTTCTCTTGACGTGGAGGATCAGCGGCTCTACTCTGAGTCCTCCCCGGATGACTGAGCTCCTCACCCTATCTCTAAGGGAGAGCCCAGACACTACGGAGAAAACTCATTTCGGTCGCTTGTATCCGTGTTCTCATTCTTTCAGTCACGACCCAAATCCCATGACCATAGATGAGGGTAGGAACGAAGATCGACCGTTAAATCGAGAGTTTTGCCTTTTGGCTCAGCTCTCTCTTCACCCCAACAGACTGGTACAGTGCCTGCTTCACTGCAGATGCAGCACCAATCCGCCTATCGATCTCATTCCCTCATCTGTTTCCCTCATTCGTGAACAAGACCCCGAGATACTTAAACTCCTCCAACTGGGAAAGGACGTCCTCCCCAACCCGGGAGGATATATTTGGAAGGATCATCATATTCATATGTTTTTTCCCCTATTTATGTTGTCAGGTTCACAAAAATGTGAAGTTTGATTAAAGTTCCACTAAGATACAAGGAATAACAAAGCCCTGTTGAGTTGAGATTCTGCAACCAGTTTTAATCCCATATTACCAATCTTGGGGACTGAACAGGATATAAATTCTAGCCCCATGTATCAGAAGCTGGGTTTGACGGTATCTGACTAACTTCTTGGTCACAAATGCTTCTTTTCTCTCTCCTGGGTTCGTTGTTTTCTCTTCTTCCTTTTTCTTCTTTCTTTACTTCTGTAGCAGTGTTACTGCACCACGCACTTGGTGTGGCATAGGTATTACAATGCCTATTAAGGCTCCACCGACCTCATATGGTTTCATCTTTTTACTCAAACTTTTCTGTGCAGATACAGTATCAGTTCTATGTAGATGTAGTCTATGTCAAGAATTAGAGAGTGTAGAGGCCATGAGTGCAGTACTAAACTCTGCAGCTTCTGTACTGTTATCCACCCATTACCCTATTGAGACGGTGTCTTTCCCACGGCCAAAACTTAACAGATCAAAAACTGATAAAAAAGGAACAAATCATAAAAATCTAATAAAAATCAATACGGCTCACCTTGAACCAAAAAATAAAACAATTAAATGTGGTCTATTAAATATAAGGTCTCTCCCTCCAAAGACTTTGTTAGTTAATGAATTGATTTCTCATAAACAGATTGATTTATTTTGTCTCACAGAAACCTGGCTATAAGAGAACTATGTTAGTATAAATGAGTCAGCTCCCTCCAATTATTCAAATGTCCACGTTCCCAGATCTGTGGGAAGAGGAGGAGGAGTGGCAACCATCTTTCAGTCTGATTTATTAATTAGTCCCAAGCCAATTAATAACTAAAGTTCTTTTGAACATTTAACCCTCAGTTTCCCTCATCCAAATTGCAAAGCAATAAAACCTCTTCTGTTTGTTGTTTTGTATCGTCCACCGGGCCCTTACTCTCAGTTTTTGGATCAGTTGTCAGACTTCTTATCTGATTTGGTGATAAACACTGACAAGGTTATTATAGTGGGTGATTTTAACATTCATGTTGACACAGAATGTGATAACCTTTGTGTAGCCTTTAAAACTATCCTAGATTCAATTGCTTTTGCTCAAAATGTGCATAAACCGACGCACTCTTGGCTCCATACTTTAGACCTTGTGCTGACATATGGCATTGATTGTGAAGAATTACCAGTATTTCCTCACAACCCTGTCCTATCTGATCATTTTTTTAATAACATTTGAGTTCAGTTTAACTGAGTTCTCCACCCCCAAAAGAGGGTTCCATTATAGTAGATCTTTATCGGACAATGCTGCGTCAAACTTTAAAGAGTCTGTCCCCCTCTTAATATCGTCAGTATTGCAGAAATACCCTGCAGATAGCAGCAATGTTGTTTCTTCCCATTCACAAATAGATGTCTTTGATAACGGTATGACTTCGTCATTGCGTTCTGCATTAGACAATGTAGCTCCCTTGAAAAAGAAGGTGATTATTTACAGGAAGCTGGCTCCCTGGTTTAATTCAGAGCTGCGTTCCTTGAAGCACAATGTTAGGAAAGTGGAGAGAAAATGGCGCTCTACACACCAAGATGAATCCTACCTAATCTGGAGGGACAGTTTATTGTTGTATAACAAGACCCTTTGCAGAGTTAGAGCAGCATATTTTTCATCATTAATTGAGGAGAGCAAAAATAATCCTAGATTTCTCTTCAGTACAGTTGCCAAACTTACACAGAGTCATAGCTCTGTTGATCCATCCATTCCCTTAGCTCTTAGCAGTAATGATTTTATGGGATTCTTCATAAATAAAATTGATTCCATTAAAAATGAAATAATTGGCATCCTCCCAAACATGATTACCTCGTCCTCAGTAAGTGAGGCAGCTTTGGAGGAATCTTTAGAACCTGCGCAGTATCTGAACTGTTTAGAAACAGTAGAGCTTTCTGAGCTATCTAAAATATTAGCTTCATCTAAACCTTCTACCTGTATGTTAGACCCAATCCCAACCAAGTTGTTTAAGGAGGTATTCCCTTTGATCAGTGGTCCTATTTTAGACATGATTAATCTATCCTTAGTAAATGGATATGTACCACAGGCTTTTAAAGTAGCTGTTATTAAACCTTTACTTAAGAAACCATCTCTTGATCAAGATGAGTTAGTAAATTACAGACCTATATCTAATCTTCTTTTCTTATCTAAAATTCTTGAGAAAGTAGTTGCTAATCAACTTTGTGAACATTTGCAAAGTAATGACCTACTTGAGGAGTTTCAGTCAGGCTTCAGAACTCATCATAGCACTGAAACAGCTCTGGTGAAGGTCACCAATGATATTCTCATGGCCTCAGATAATGGACTTGTGTCTATAGTTGTCCTGTTAGATCTCAGTGCTGCATTTGACACAGTTGATCACAATATTCTCCTACAAAGACTTGAGCATACTGTAGGAATTAAGGGGAAAGCATTAGGCTGGTTTAAATCTTATCTGTCGGACAGATTCCAGTTTGTTCATGTTAATAATAAATCTTCCTCAAACTCTAGGGTCACCTGTGGAGTACCACAGGGTTCAGTCCTTGGACCAATTCTCTTTACTATATATATGCTTCCGATTGGCAAAATTATCAGACAGCATGGGATTAATTTCCACTGTCATGATGATGACACTCAGCTATATTTATCCATAAATCCTGATGAATCCAATCAATTACTTCAACTGCAGTCATGTCTTGATGACATCAAAAGCTGAATGACTTTAAATTTCCTGCACTTAAATTCTGACAAGACAGAAGTTGTAATCTTTGGACCAGAGTCCTCAAAAAATAGATTTCTTAATCAATCACTTAATCTGGATGGCATTAACTTGGCCTCTGGTAATAAAGTAAAAAATCTTGGTGTTATTTTCGACCAAGACATGTCATTTATATCCCATGTCATTTAAATCCCATATTAAACAGGTTTCCAGAGTTTCCTTTTTTCACCTCAGGAATATCGCCAAAATTTGAAACATTCTGTCCAGGGGTGATGCTGAATACATTTTCCATGCATTTGTTACTTCAAGGCTGGACTATTGTAATTCTTTACTATCAGGAAGTCCACAAAATGCAGTTCAAAGTCTTCAGCTGATCCAAAATGCTGCAGCAAGAGTTCTGAAATAAAATCAACAAGAGGGATCATATTTCTCCAATTTTAGCTTCCCTTCATTGGCTTCCTGTTAAATCAAGAATAGAATTTAAAATTATTCTTCTAACATATAAAGCCCTTAATAATCAAGCTCCATCATATATCAGAGCTCTGATTACCCCGTATGTTCCTAACAGAGCTCTTCGCTCTCAGACTGCAGGTCTGCTGGTGGTTCCTAGAGTCTCTAAAAGTAGAATGGGAGGCAGATCCTTTAGCTATCAGGCTCCTCTCCTGTGGAACCAACTCCCAGTTTTGGTCCGTGAGGCAGACACCCTGTCTACTTTTAAGACTAATTTTAAAACTTTCCTTTTTGACAAAGCTTATAGTTAGAGTGGCTCATGTTACCCTGAGCTACCTCTATAGTTATGCTGCTATAGGTTTAGGCTACTGGAGGACATCAGGGCCTATTTCTCTCACTCTACTGATTTCTACTGTTCTCCAGTCTACTGTTCTCCAGTTTTGCATTGCATTGCATTGAAATGACTGTTGTCATTTCAGCTTTTAACTTTTTACTCTCTCTCTTTTTTCTTCATAGTAGGTACACCTGGCCTGGCGTTCTGTTAACTGTGACATCATCCAGGGAAGACAGCTCACCTGCTATTATCATCTAATGTAGAACAGATTACTGGATCAATGTGTGCTTCTGTGCTTTTTTGTCTCTCTTGTTGTGTCTCTGCTCTGTCTTCTGTAATCCCCAGTCGGTCGAGGCAGATGACCGTTCATACTGAGCCCGGTTCTGCTGGAGGTTTTTCCTTCCCGTTAATGGGTGTTTTTTCTTTGCGCTGTCGCTTCATGCTTGCTCAGTATGAGGGATTGCTGCAAAGCCATGGACAATGCAGATGACTCTCCCTGTGGCTCTACGCTTCTTCAGGAGTGAATGCTGCTTGTCGGGACTTTGAAGCAATCAACTGGTTCCCTTACATAGGAAATTTTTGACCAATCTGTATAATATAATTGAATTTGACTTTGGAAAGTGCCTCGAGATGACATGTTTCATGAATTGGCGCTATATAAATAAAATTGAATTGAATTGAATTTAATTGAATAGAACCTCTTGTTGGGTCAGCTTCAGAGTTTTAACATCATCATTAGCTGATGGATAAAACATACTATTTGAAGAAAAATATGTCATACAAGAGCAGTGTGTCATCAAGCTGATGACCTTAATGAGACGGTGCCAGGATGTTGCGGTTGTACATCGTTCTCTTGTGCTCTACTGTGGCCTGTGTTTGTTAAATAGATATATCATAAATATATTTTATTTAAAAATGTGACACGGTTTAGAGGAAATTCAACATAGTTTGGGCTGCACGCTAGCAAACCTGTTTGCACATTTCCTGCATGGAGATTTCATATTCACCCTGCACATACTGAAAACATGATCATTAGATTAACTGGCCTCTCAAAATTATTTAGTGTATGCTTAATGTACGCCCAGCTTCGATGGATGGATGGATGGATGGATGGATGGATGGATGGATGGATGGATGGATGGATGGATGGATGGATGGATGGATGGATGGATGGATGGATGGATAAATAGGCTTTCTAGTGATATTGGAATTTTTTTGTCAAGAAGCATTCTTCCAAGAAAGAAATAGTGGACCAAACATACATTTTCTTTTATTTGGAGCTTACATTATCTGCTGGCTGTGCTTTCTATCCGCAGGATAGGACTGTATTGATTGATATAGTGAAGAGTTGGTGTAAGTCACTGATTACCTTTAATTGCCAAAATTTCACAGACTGGCATTTACCTCTCTCTTGACTGTTTCATAATTGAATTGAAGTAGAGTATGTTGATGAAATTTGCACTGCATTGGAATGAGTTGAATAAAATATATTAGACTGCATGTAATTGGAAATGTACTGAACCTGTTTGCCTTACTCATAAAGTGACACAGGAGGATTTTTCCTGTGAATTGGAAATGTAAATTTATGTTTTAATTTATATGAAACAGGCTGCAATAGCTAAGTTAATAAATGACATAATAACCACTAGGATGTGTTTTTCAATCCATTCTGCATTATTTATTCTACATTGATGTATATTTATTCTACATTGATGTACTGAATAAAACGTGTTTTGCAATTATATTCACAGTTACAGAGATTTCTATGTGTGAAATTGTACATGTTAGACCTTGTTTGGGTCATGTTTTTCCAACCACATATCGTCCATGCAGATACAAGACAAGCTTTGATGGGTTTGTTATGTCCAACCTCACCAAGCTACATTCTCCTTTACTAAATGTGGGCCTATTAGGGGGATATTTGTAGGACAAATAATAAGGTGAGAGGTTTGAAATGTAACTTGGTAACAAGAGATTATGTCGTGGTGCACAACTAAATTTAGAAACGTATGATTCACAACATCAGATGCAAATGATTATCTTTGTCTGGAATAAGGAAGAAACAATATACAGCCATAACCATTTGCAACTCATCCCAATTTAGACAAGTTACATAAAGGAAAGATTACCAATATACAAATAGAATTTCACAAGAGACAAAACCATTTAGAACTTATTGCTAATTTATAATCACCGGTAACATCTTAGGACTGTGGAAAAGAGGCAAAATTTTGACAGGCACAGGGAAGAACACTAAACGACTTGTACAACATCAAGGTCTTTACATTTTTTATTGACTATTTGTGCATTTGTCATATCAGTTTAGATTTGAATAATCTATTTTATGTTACATATTTGATTGCAGATTCTATTTCAGGCCAGTCTATTTTAATCTCTAAAGCAGTTATATCACAATAAAAGCTGTATAAATGTGATCTTGCATCGTTTCATTGTTATTTAGATGCTTTGTCAAGTAATCAGTTTCGAGTTTTTTATAGTTGAACTGTGTACATGATTTACAGTTAAATCTAATTAATAAAGACTGCCATTAATTAGATTAAGTGACAATCACAGATATGGTAGCAGTTATACCTGCAAGAATTCCAGAAGTTCTGTAACTCTTTCCGTACAGCAAAATGTATATTAAAGACTACTCTAAAGCCTTCTTGCTATCAATGTACACTATATCACCCATTGTTGTGAAATATCTATATGTTCATAAGTTTTGGCAATTGTGGTTCTTTGTAGCCTAAGGTGGCCACATGATCTAATAGTGGGAGCTAAAGAGTAAGACTTAAACTTGATTTGACAAACATGGACGAATATCACTTGGATATTATTTTCAGAAGCAACCACTGTGCAGTCATTCTACTAATTCTACTAACAACATATTGAAGGGGAAGTTTATTGACCTAGTATTCCATAACATTTTTGAGCTTACACAAATCATTAATAACAGGAACAGCCAGACTGAAAATAGCAAAACGATTATGCAGTTACCAGTAAGTTTCAGCAGGTCAGGGCCTTATCTCTAATTGACATAGTTTTTAAAGTCAATAATATGCTGAATTCTTACCCATTTTTTATGAAACAAGTTATTTCAAGTAATTTGTTTCACCCAGACAACGTAAGTCCCATAGCGTGATACTGCAAAATGAAAAGATATATAAAAGTTGTGAATTAATATTTTTGAGGGAAAAAATGTAATTACCACTATTTTTCACAGGAGTCTAAAAAGATTTAAAATATCTTGCATCCTGCACGAGATTGCTATTTTTAAGTTTGGCCCTTCATATTGTAGACTTTTTGCATTATTTAGATGCACTGCTTTTCACCTCTTGTTACAAACTCAACAAATGATAACCAATTGAGTGCCTTTAAACCTAACCTACCATAAAGTAACACTACAGCTAGTTTAATTTTTTTTTTGCCGGAATATAATATGATTTCAAAATTTTTCCTTTATCTGTATTATTGTGCAATAAACAGTACAGTATGAATGCAAGCAGTAACAGCTTGTGACTAGAAATGAAGAGGAAAGAAGCCTTTCCCTTCAGACCAAAGACAGAGTAGCTGAGTAAAAACATCTATGTACTCCCTATCAATACCTAATTTATTTTTTGCTGTCTCAGTAAAGAAAGATGCAAATTTCAATTACTGCAATGGTTTCCTCACTACCTGATTACAGTATAATTAGATCTTAAAACAAGGAGCAGTGTTTATTGACCACTGATCTAAAACCCCACAATATCAGCTTCATCCAAAAAAATATAAGCAATATAAAGAATGGTAAATTGCTGAATGGTAAATTACCAAATCTAATGAATCCATCATTGCCACAATTTAGTCTTTTTAGAGTTGGTAAAATAATCAAAAAGTAAAAAAACATATTTTTGTCTGTTTGTGTTTTTATACAGTGCTTTACTTCTTAGTTGGTCTAAACTGTTGGACCTAAAAAAGGAGAAAAAGAAAAAGAAAAAGCTTGTTGGGAGGTGGTATGTCATTGAGGCAAACAATCAGAAAAAAGCCAAAAGATGTTGATGAGCTCTGATGCAAGCTGAATGATGGTTACAAGCATCTTAAAGACAAGCACTGAAATGTTTAAGAGATCTGAAATAATTGGAAACTTGCATATACACTTCTTTTTTAGGATCTGTAAAAAAGAGTTCCTGTTGTCTATAACAAAATAGTATTTTCTTGCTAACAGTTGTAATCATCATATCTCAACAGTGACATGGTTATGAGTGTAGGTGAAATTTTTAACAAAAATAAGTAAACAAATACACAGTCTATGGTATCATGTTCCAGTAAGAAAAAAATCATTATTACTGATTCTAATGCACAGAAGAACCCTGAGTACCTAAGACTTGCAGGATGTGGACCGTTTGTGTCTGTGGAAATGACACAAGCAGCAGCAATAATGCGATACCAGAAGTAAGTATTCTGGCCAGAGGTGGGTAGAGTAGCTAAAAATTGTACTTAAGTAAAAGTAGCACTACTTCAACATATTTTTACTCAAGTAAAAGTAAAAAGTAGTCAGCCAAGAAATTACTCAGATAAGAGTAAAAAAGTATTTAGTAAGAAGGCTACTAAAGTACTGAGTAACGAATCATAACAATTGATCATTTAATATTTAAAAATGATGTAATCAGACAGACTAAAATATAAGATTATGTGCAAATTAAAAATACATTTGCACATAATACATACTGACAAAAGAAACACTATTCTAAATTATTTTTTCAACATAAAACTTCAAAGCAATACTTACAGCAGTTAATGTACATACAGTATGTTAGAACAGTGCAAATTACTTCCAATGACAATATCTACTGTTTACTGTACGTTCATTTGACCTCCAAATGGCTCAATGAGCTCAGCAGATAGAAAATAACATTAAAATAACAAAGCATGTGCACAAAAAAGTCTCACTTTAACATAAACGCTGGGTTTTTGTCTCTCTGGTGCATTTTTTGGTTAAAACAAGAATGTTCTTTATTCCTGAAGTTACTCACAGTAGGTGTAGTAGCCAGAAATTTCACTGAAGTAAGAGTAGCAATACTTGAGTCATATTATGACTCAAGTAAAAGTAAAAGGTACTGTGCAGTAAAGCTACTCCTAAAAGTACAATTTTCTCAAAAGTTACTCAAGTAAATGTAATTGAGTAAATGTAACTTGTTACTATCCACCTCTGATTATGGCGAAGCACAGGAGTGTGTAGGCCATAAACAAGCTGCAGAGTCTATATAAGGAGGGAAATGGCCTGGTGATGAGAAACGTTGTGGGGCTAAGATCAGTGTTTTGCCTTAAGGCTGCAATTCAATGCTAATGTGAGATTACTGTTCTTCACTGTTTGGGTTGAGAGAAAGGAACCCAAACTAGTTAGTTAAGTATAGGGAGGGGATCACAGTCTGGCTTAATATACAGCCTATTACAATGTTAATGCTGCACAATGAAAATGCAGTAAAGAGAAGCCAGCGTATTACAATTTGATGGCTGCTGAAGCTGACGGAGCAGCCGTATGTGACAAGCTGGACGTAAAAGCCTGGACTCTGTGACACTGAATAAAGCTTATGGTTACCCCAGGTCTGTAGAAAGAGGCCAGATCATCAGCGATGATTGTTTTAGAAAGGTGGCCAGTAGCAGTACCATGTCTTTATTGGTCTTTGACAGGTTATGTAGGGAATGATTTACCAAACCTGTAACCATCACAGGTAGAAACAGCCAGAAGTCAAATGCATAATGTATCAAAACAGCAATTTCATGAGCCAGTTATAAATACAGAGCACCTTCAAAGACAACAGCAATACAACACTGAAAAAGAACATGCTCTTCAGAAATAACAATAACCCATGAATAAACTGAAAATGTATAATTTACAAAGAGGAGAGAGAATAGAGTGCATGAATCAGGAGAGTAGAACCTTATGGGAAGAAAGTGGAAGACATTGATGAGAGCAGAGGTTTTCTTTAAGGGCTGAGATATGTAGAACACAGCCCCTGGGACAGACTGGGCCCTCCTTCTATCCACCCAGACACAAAAACACCACAATCATCGAGGTGGGAGAAATATAAATGGAGAAGGAATAAAATAAAAATCAAAGTTCAATAAAAAGGTCAGTGGCAGAGCTCATCTTCATCGAACCGCCAGGGAAAGCGTTCATGTCACATGGTGTCATGGCTTTTTGCTTGTCTACAGAGGGCCCAACTCTTTATTGAACTGAATATTTTAGCTATGAATGAGTTGTGTCATAGCAGTTAACATTTCTGCCTCCCAACAAGGCTTAAATCCCAGATTTACTTATGCAGTGTTTGTCTTTTCCTTATTTTTGTTTATTTTATTCTATTTTTTATGGCCCTCCCACCTGCTCCCATAACCAACCTGGATGTTAGGGTGCTTTAATGTTTCAATGCACATCATCACACCAACCCATTAACCCTGAACCAGTATTTCATCCAAAAATGAATACGATCTATTATTGTCCAATACATATGCTGTGACAAAATAACAATTTATCAATACTGTAAAAAGATAATGGTTATTACACCACTGGTGATGTAATAATACACAAATAGGACTACATTTCTTGGAAATAAAATATATATTTTTTACGTTTTTTCTGCATTTTGCATCTCAACTAGCCGTATAGTGCTCATGCTAAAAGATCTTTCTTCCCCCACACTTGCTCTTTAATTATTGCTGTAGGGGCCAGTTTGAAGATTAGCTGCTATACAAAATATTTTTAGAATACTGTTTATTTATTTAGATATGGAAATTCATCATTTAATATAGGAAGAATATTTCATTAATAATTCTAAAGTTGGTTGTAGTTGAATTTTGTACTGTATATATTTTAGCAGAGTGGGAGAATTCTAGAAAAGTCTAAAATTTTCAAAGGTCATGAGACCTATTACACAATTATTGTATTTTCAGATGATCTTTTTAATGCTAAGCCAATAGCATTATAATCAACCCATATCTAAATAATCATTCCATTGTTGACAAAATGTTACGTTATTGGCTTAAAAACGTTGGAAGATTTTTAAATGAATTGCTTATTACGTTTAAAATAGCCCAAATGATTACCTTTTTGGAGGGATTTGCGTTATTGGCCGTCTTTAAATCACTGAAAGCTATTGTTATTTCTCTGTATGTGGGTGTTAATCCACAAAAAGCAGTGAAAAAACAATTACTGAGCCTGTTGGAATGTGATAAAAAAAGCTGTATTTAATAATGGGACCATTTCTTTAAAGAATAATTTAGTAGCTAAATATGCAAGTATCCAGAACCTTTCCATACTTCTTTTGTGTGTGTCTGTGTCCATGTGTGACAGAAGTCGCTGAGTTGCGCTCACACAGATACGCACACACTCTCTCACAACTACCGCATTCATCCAGTTTTATATGGTGATGGTGCCCCCGCAGTGGCCGACAGGCGCAACTTTCCTCCTCCCCCTTCTTCGTCGGGAAGATAGAGAGACTTCTATAGTTACTCAGAACCCCCTCCATCCTGACACCTCACAATAAGCCTTTACCTTCATTAGAACACAGATCCAGCGTAAGAGCCATGTTATAAAGAGAGCTATTTTACAAAAATCCACAAATTAAGCAGTTTAATCTCCAAGAAGGATGGATAAAAATCCAGTTTGAACAGAACCTGATCATACACAGACGACTCCCACGCTGCAGGTGGTAAAGGACAGAGAGGGACGCTAGATTATTGGGATTCCAAACGCTGTAAATTGTATTTGTGATCGCAAACTCCCAGCAGAGCCTCTTGAGACCCAGTGCTTGGTTTACTAACACGGTGGTTTTGCGCAGCTCGCTCGGGGAGAGTGTGCAACTCTGTGCGTCCATGCGCTCGAAGCGCAGTGAGAGGAAGTCAAAAGTGGTAGACAGATTGGGGGGGGGGGGGGGGGGGGGAGATTTGTGGCTCTCATGGACCACCAGTCTCCAAACCACAAAACTCAAGCATGTGGATTTTCTTTCAGAGAGCTTATATCTGAACTTACCGCTCACCAACACATCTACAGGATAATTCTTCCTTGAAAAAAACCAAGAACTAAACATCAGCCCACTCCATCGTAGTTGCTGGATTTCACTGGGAAATTAGCAGAGCCCAAAGCCAAATGTCTTAACGCCTCACTGAGCGTACAGAATTGAGTCTAGACGTTTATTTACCGTTAAAGAAGAATCCAATTCATTGCGCCTTTTCTTGCCTCACTATATTCCTCTTTGCGTTACGTCCCGTTAGGATAAGGTCCAGTCCCAAAACCTTCATAGGAAAGAGAATCCGCACGCTCCAGGGTTTGGAAAGCAAACGGGTGCACTCCTCACTCCAGAGGTAAAAACTCAGCTCAGATGCGGTCCAACACATTCACACGCGTGGAAAGAAATGAAGGAGCCCCCTATTAGTCCGGAACAAGTGCGCCGTAAATCCAAAATGTGTTTAGTTTATTTCTAAGAACTGTTGTAAGGATGATATTCTCCTGTGACCAGCAAGCTCCGGGTTTCAGGACGCGCACCGGTCTACATCTTAATGAGGTGGATGTTGGAGGAAAGGAAACAGGAGACGGATTTTTCCCCCCATCGTCCGCTCCTCACGATTCAGGCTGCACTTGGCTGATAAAACACCGTTCTCTCTCCCTCGCTCCCGCTTCCTCCCCCACCTTTCCTTTCCACTTCTCCTCCAGCTCCACAGTCTCTGTCGCAGGCTTTCATGGAGCAGAGACGCACCTAGCGGCCTCACAGGGAACACCACAACCAGGAGATTCCCACCCCTCCCTCACCTCAGCGCGATCTTAAAGAAACATGAGAGAGAGAGACTCATCATTTTCTCCTCTGCCATTTGGGGAGCAATTCACGTAGTAACAAAAAATTTGCAAAAACAAATTACACAGGCATAAAGAAAAAAGGCGGTACCAGTACGTGTTATGAAAGACAAATAAAAGTCAGATCAGGCAAATGAAAATAAAGGAACATTCAATAAAAAGACAAACCCTGGCAGGCACAATCTACAAACTCTATTAAACAGGATTTTAAATGTTATGTCTTTTTAAGTACAATTTTATAACTTATTATTGTCTTATAGATGTGGGCAGATTCATTTGTGAAAATATGTAAAATCCTTGAAATAAATGTATCTTTTATTTAGGCATTCTGAAAATGTTAGACAAATCCAACCTTTAGTTTGAGTACATTTATTCAGAGGGTGGAACGTGTTCTTAAAATGTACATGTTTTTAACAAACAACAGCTGCGGTTAATGCATTTGCCAATAAAAGCTCTTTGTCTTCTTTTGTAACACCTCACAAATTTGGAGCAAACAGAGAAATGTTAATCAATCTGTTAATCAAAGAAAATCCCACAATGGTCACTGAAAAAACTTTAAACTGACAAATAATAAATGAAAATTTACTGAGAATTAACCAATGAAAATCAGACATTGAATTTGAATTGTGGTTCAGGAGAATCATTTGTAAAACTAAACTAATGAAAGTGCTGGACAAAATTGAGGGCACCCCTAGAAAAGATTGAAGATAATTTGACCATAGAAAAATGTAAAACTGAGGCGTGTCCTATAATTAGCATTACAGGTGTCTACACACTTGTAACCAGTCAATCTGTCTATTTAAAGGGTTACAAGTAGTCACTGTGCTGTTTGGTGACATGGTTTCACTGACAATTGTAGGTTTTTCTTTCAATAACAGAGAGGTACCAATAATTTTGTCCATGACGATATATTAACAAGATTCCCTGGGACTTTGGAAGAGAAAACTCCAGATTACAAATCCTCCAACATAACACCAATTAGAGACCTTTTCGTAATTTCTTTCATGTCAAACCCATTGGTTAGAAAAGATTGGTCTCATCTGACCACAGCACAATGTTCCAGTAAGTCTATGAAGGTTATTTTGTTCCAAAAGTATTTGTGCCTTGTAAGCGTGAATTTGAAGTTGTAGAGAGAGTTCCATTCCAAGTTTTGTATTCGTAGAATTAAAAAAAAAAATCACAAGTACAATTTTCTTTTACACCTGTTCAAAATTTAAGTACAATTACACAAATTCGGTTCTGTGTGTTGCACATCAGAAATGTCTTCCATTCAGTTTTGCTACAGTTGATCTAAAACAAATGGTGCAAAACATACTCAAACACGTGTATTAAATCTTCAAAAAATATTTTTTTATATTTTTTTTCCCTAACACAAATACAAATCAATAAATACAACTGCACGAATCTGCTGCTGTGTGTCACAAATTCAACTTTACAAGTTACGCCTTAATTTTCACTTTTGACATAAATGTCTCACCGGTAAAAATGATCTGTGACTTGTGGGTAGTACCCTTGATCGGCCAGCAGGGAGCGCTGCCTTCTCAGTCAGTCTGTACCAACAGAAAGTACATAGCTCTGGCAGCTAGTTTTGTCAGTGGGTTCCATGGTGGCCCCTTGTGGGCAAGCCCACATGGGCTGAGGGTGGGTTTCACATGGGCAACCCAGTTTTTACCCACATGGGACCCTCGGCTGATTATGGGCCTTATGTCCTACACTGTATAGCCTTTATTATTACAGGCTATTTAATTTTGGAGGGGGTCACTTTGTGTTATTATTGTAATATGTATTATTTTTTGTGAATGTTGCTTGTGAAGACTTTGATGCAGTCAACTGCGAGTTGCCTCTATGCACTATATAAATAAAAATGCCATGTCATTGTTCAAGGTTTTTTATTATTTCAAAAGCATAATATGTATTTTACAGATGCATAATACACACAATATGATACAGATTATGAATGTTTTATACAAGACAAAAAAATGGAACAGAAAAAAAAAAAATGGGCCCATAAATCAGATTTACTGCCATCCCGCCAAAAAAACTGAATGAAATTTTACTAGCCTAGACTTTACATACATACATACATACATACATACATACATACCAGGTCAGACATGAAGCTTGGGTCAGACAGTTTCTCCTCCATTTCTTCGACTTTTCTAACTGTCTTTAGGGGGAAACCATCTGGGATAAAAGACAGGGTGTTGCAACCGTTGCCATGCTGCGCTTGTAGCATCCTTCTAGTGGCTCGATTGTCTTCTTTAAGTTCCTCAAGAAGTTCGAGGATGCGTAAAAGTATGTCCCTCGTTGGCAGGGATTCGGGTGGTGACATGGCTGACCTAAGGAAGCGTAAAAGCAAAAAAGTGTCATTGTAGACCAGTTGGATAGAGGCAAAGGAGATGTCAGCACAGACACCTGAATCAGTACATACCTGTGGGTGGATGGAGGCAGAGGAGGTGTAGGTCTGTGGGTGGATGACAGCGATGGAGGCGTCAGCACGGACCTGAGGGAGGATGGAGGCAGAGGAGGTGTCAGCACTGAGCTGAGAGAGGATGGAGGCAGAGGAGGTGTCAGTACATACCCGAGGGTGGATGGAGGTAGTGGAGGTGTAGGGCTGTCATCCTCTTCCTTGCTGGACAACACCACTTTCCTAGACCTGTAAAATATAACAACACAATCAGTTATATGCACAGTTGTGCATATAATGTAGATGTTTCCATAGACTGTCAGTGTGTGTGGTGCTGGGAGACGACACTAACATGCATGCATAATCCAAATAGCCTTACCTGTTTTTGCGCTTCCCCCTTCCCATGTTCTCCGCGGAATCAGACTCTGTCAGGACATCTGTGTTCTGTTCAAACTCAACCAATTTTATACGGGCTATCTCGTATGTTGCTGTCCGAGAGATACAAAAGAAAGAGTTACAATTACTTTCATTTCAGAGAACAAATTCTAACCAAATCAATGGTGAGCTCTTCTTGTCGCATCATATCATACATTAAGAAAGATGGTTACACTGCCTGCTTTCCTCTTGACAGTCAACTTGTAGGTTGCCCAGTCAGAGTGTGGGTCCTGTTGCTCTATGACCGCCTTTGCAATGTTAACTCTTGCTGGTGGCCAGTAGCATTCATCCTCCTCAGTGCCCGATAAACCATTTGGTCAGACTTTTTGCTTGCCACTTTCTGCTTCTGGATGCGCCTGACGAGTTGGTGGACAGGGTTTTGTGGTCGACGGATAGAGTTTTTTCAATTTACCTAAAAATGTCTCAAAGGGTTTTGCTTTTCGAGCATAAGCAAATGTTCCTCCACTTTTGCCAATATTTTCCTCCTCTTTGTTCTTTCTGAAGACTCCATTATTTCTAAAAAAGAAAAAAAAAGAAATGTTTTAGCTTTCAGCTATGATAACAAACACAGGAGATAACAAACTCCAACCAACAACTGCAAATGATTTGGTTAGAAAATTTGTTTCTGTAGTTAATCACAGATCTAAGTCCATGTAAAATGAAGCTAGATTTGTTTATCGCATCACAGAGGTGACTATAGGCTAATGTGTGCATTATAAGGCGGAGGGATTTCAGCTGGTTATATGCACTGCATCGTCACTTATTCAAAAAGCGACTTCACTTTCAGAAACAAATCCAAAGAACAGCAACCTGCAAATAGAAAAAAAACTCAGTCGTATGAAATAATCAGGCTTGGAAACAGTGAGCGCGGGTCACTGGAACAACCGTGTCGAGGGAAAAAAAAAAAAAAAAGTCCAGCACGGCGAGGGAAAAACACATCAGCGCCATTAACGCGCGTTAAAAACGGTCGCCGTTGTGGTATACTCACGGCCCTTTTAACTTTTAGTCAAATACCGACTGCCAAAATAAATAAATAAATACACTAAACAGCCCAAGCAGCTAAGGTCTAATAGTGTAAGTCCAGCTCTGATTCCCTTAAGACGGTAGAATCTGCCGCAGAGCCGACGGCGGTATTCTCAAACCCGTAGCATTCTCTAAACTATGTCTGCAGCAGACACTTTCAACCTAGCTCCTGCACTCTTTATAGTTACTTTCCGAAAAACAGTATTTATTAGATGTAGAGGCATATTCTTACCAGTATGTCGTCCGAAAGATACAGTCTCGTCTCCAAAGATAAAAACAACATCCTTCCAACAAGATGGCGCCTGTTAACTTCCGGCTAAGCATGGTGTCGGAATCCACTTCCGGTAGAAATAGAATTGTTTTGTTAGAGAGAATACTGGATGATCCTGGACGATCCAAGGTTTAGTTCTGTTTCAGACAATTTTCGTATTTGTTTAGTTAGCTTGGGTGATTTTCAAGATACTAATTTAGTTGTGAAATTATTAAAATGTGAACATTATAAACATTCCCCTGTCTCGTGTTCACTGCCCCCTAGTGACTGAATTGAGAATTGTGGTAATTTATTTTTCCCTTTCTAAAGTTTGTTAATAAAGGCCACAATTAATGAAATACTAAATTCTTAGCATCCTTCGTTTGCAAGACATCTTAGCAAAACATGTTTTTTTTTAAAAAAAAGCACTTAAAAGCTACTTAATCCAGAGCTGATGATGTTAGAACAGAATTAACTTAATGAAAAGTGTACAAAATCATTAGGCTATACATAAAATAATAAAACAACAAAGCACATACTTTTTGGTTTGACATTAATTCCAGTGTATCAATATGAAAGTAGAATTCACCTGTGTCAAAACAATAAAGGAAGAGACATTAAAAACTTTAAGAATATGAAATACTGATCAGGGCCGGTTTATTATGAAACATATTTTCAGATCTAAATTTTCAGCCGCTTCACTGAAAGGGGGGTTATGAAGTGATTTAAATTTAAATAATTTAAAAAAATTATAAATGTATCATCTAAATAGGCTGGATTAGTGTGCGATTAAAGACTTTCACTTATTAAAAATAAATAAATAAAATAGCATAAAAAAGGAGACCTTTCAGTGTCTGTTGTTATATAACATGTCGATTTGACCATTATGAATTTGTAAGGGCTGCCCAACTGGAGCCCACCTATTGCCCATGCTTCGTCTATCTACCATGAGTCATGTGGGCAGTATATGGGCTGCCCACATGGGTCCCAGCAACACAGCTCACCCTGAGCCCATGCCCAGCTGAAGCCCATCTAGCCCAAGTGAGGCCCACATGGGCCCCACCTGGACGTGTTTGCTGGGATTAGATGAAAAGTAGATAACATGTATATTTGAGAAATGTATTTTATGCTCAAACTTTGTTTGTCATTTTAATCATACAGATCCACGTATCTATTTGCAACATATTGCTGTACCCTTTGCTCATACAGTGTCGATGAGTCGTGCAAGGTACAGAACCAGTGGGGGTTCTAGACCAAATTTAGCAGGGGGGCCAGGGTGGGGTCAGTGTTTTTTTCACAGGGGCACAGAACAAAAGATTGGGGGGGGAAAAAAGTTAACAGGTCAACATTTTGTAACGGGTGGCACCAGTAGGTGGCGCAGTCTTGTAGCCTGAGCCTTTATAAAAAGGGAAGTTGAAGGGTGGTAGGGAGGAGTTCACTTCCTGTGTCTGGAACCAAGGGTGTGGTGAATCCTCGCTGTTGCCTGGCTGGGGTAGGTTGTGAGGAAGATTGTTTTGAGTTGATCCCCTTCGGTAGGTTTGTGCTGATTTGGGTTTTTTGTACAGGGCTGCATTGTTGGTGTTCGGGTGGTGGTGTTGCCTGGGCGTGTGGGTGTTCAAAGCCGCAGGTAGGCTTTAATATTTACTGTTTGTGTGTTACCTAGGCGTGGTCGTTTGACGCCACAGGTAGGTTTTTATATTTGCTGTTTTTAAGTGATGCAGGTAAGCAGTGTTTTAATGAGTATTTAGTAATTTTGTGTTTTTGTTTGACAGGGTTGTCACTGCTTCCTGCTGTCCTTTATAGGTTGATTTTTTTTTTTTTCTTTTTTGTTAGTCTGCCCGGTTTGGATTGTTTTGTTTTTCCTTTTGAGTACTTGTAAGGGCTGGCTAACAATTTTCCATTTATTTTGGTTGCTTGTTTTGGCCACTTCCTGTACGATCATATTCCTGCCAAAATTTTAGATTTTTGCCATTATATTTTTATACACAATAAAGATTGGGAAAGCTAACTCTGGTTTGTTTGCTCTTTCCCCTTCGGCCACAGTACTCATAAGTCCTGCAGCTAACTCATAGAAATCCCTAAACCTCGGACCTGTAACAATTTCATCGTTTAATATATTAAGTAAGCCAAAGAGCCAATTGTGGCTCTGGAACTGCAGGTTGCAGACCCCTGATCTTTTCTCAATACACCGGGAGCTTAACGTGAAACAGCTTAATTTTTAATTATTCTTTTTTTTATATTTTTTAATTATTTTGTTATTTTATTATTGGGTAAAAACATAAACGAAAAAAATACAACTGATCCAAATGACCAGTCAGTCACGGTATCTTTGTCAGCATTTATCATCCTAAGAAAGTTAATATCATGTTTTTAGTACAGGGGCCAGGAACAGTTCTACAGGGGCACAGGCCCCTGTTGGCCCCTGTCTAGAACCGCCCCTGTACAGAACCATATAGCAAAAGCTGCTATGGCTCAACATAACGGTATGCAAAACTACATTTGAAAAATATTAAATATTTTTTTTACACAATTATCAGTTTTCTAGTGTTTTTCTTGTATTTTTAAAGGTTAATCTTTTTTAAATATGTTTTGTACACGAATGTTACATTTCTGGAAAGTCTAATATTTTTTACAAACTAACAGCTGCCATCATTAGTTGGGTGTAGTACCCAGATGTGATACTCTAATAACGAGTAGCACTACTTTAATATATTTTTAATAAGTAACTGTGCAATAAATTACACAAGTAAGAATAACAAAGTATTTGGTGAGACGGCTATAATTAAGTACTGTTTTACTGATCATAATGTGCAATGTAATATTGCCCATTTATTTCAGCAGACATTAATAAAAATGAAGTTATGTGCACTGTTAGGTATTTTATAACCAAAAATGAAAAATATTCATACAACAAAACAAATTAAGGTTAGAAGAAACCTAGCATAAACAACATTTATCTGTGTATCGTGCTTTATTTTTTTATGCAGAATATATATCTGTTACTAGTCATTTTGATTTGTATATCTTTATTTGCAAGTGACACTAAAACCCTAAATGATTTAAAAAAAAAAAAAAAAATTAAATTCATTATTTGGACAGCATTTTTTTTATACAATTAGAGATGGAAAGGATAAGATACTGAGAGATATAAAGTATTAATTATTGTGTAATGCTCTTCACCATGCAGGTGCGAACGATATCGCCAATCTTACAGGTAAGATTCATTCATAATCACGTGTCATAGCCATTCTTCCGGTATGACAGTCTTGCAATGCACCTGTTTTTTAAATTTTTTTTGTTTTTGTTTTCAGATGCCTTTGAATGGACTTTAAGCTGTTCTCCAGGAGGTGGTACTAGCATAGGGAGACAAAGCTTACCTCACCCTGGCATGCCAAGACACACCTTGGCATCGACCTGCAAGTGCTTTGAAGCCATTGTGTCTGACCCAGTTTCCGGGACGAAGACTCACTTTGCTTGGCTGGATGGTAAGGACCTTTGACTTTTTTCACTTAAAACATGCAAAATTAGATTTGAACTACATGAAATCTATTTTTTATTAACAGGTGAGATCAACTGGGGTAAATTTTCAGTCATTCAAGGCAGAAAAGATTCCTTTTGTGGTTGAAACGTGTTCTTCCTGCAACCGGCAATATAAAGACTTTGTGGGCTTCAGCGGAAATGGAAGATGAGGAGAGTACCCTCGTTGCTACTATGATGGCATACCTGGAAACTGCCCTGAATGTCAATATTGTATGCAAGAAGAATATTAGTGGTTTTCCAGTCTTTTACACATTTCAGTTGTCATATATTGTTGTTCGTTTTTTTTTGTGGCATGCCATTTTAAATCATTTCTGCTGAAGCACATTTGCCTTTTGACTTATGCAGTCAGTCTTTATCATAATGTGTTCTTTCAATTCAATTTTATTTATATAGCGCCAACTCATGAAACATGTCATCTCGAGGCACTTTACAAAGTCAAATCAATCATTTTATACAGATTGGTCAAAAACTTCCTATATAAGGGAACCAGTTGATTGCTTCAAAGTCCCGACAAGCAGCATTCACTCCTGGAGAAGCGTAGAGCTACAGGGAGAGTCGTCTGCATTGTCCATGGCTTTGCAGCAATCCCTCATACTGAGCAAGCATGAAGCGACAGCGAAAAGAAAAACCACCCATTAGCGGGAAGGAAAAACCTCCAGCAGAACCGGGCTCAGTATGAACGGTCATCTGCCTCGACCGACTGGGGTTACAGGAGACAGAGCAGAGACACAACAAGAGAGACAAAAAAGCACAGAAGCACACATTGATCCAGTAATCTGTTCTACATTAGATGATAATAGCGGGTGATCTGTCTTCTCTGGATAATGTCACAGTTAACAGAACGCCAGGCCAGGTGTACCTACTATGAAGAAAAAAGAGAGCAAAAAGTTAAAAGCTGAAATGACAACAGTCATTTCAATGCAATGCAATGCAAAACTAGAGAACAGTAGACTGGAGAACAGTAGAAATCAGTAGAGTGAGAGAAATAGGCCCTGATGTCCTCCAGTAGCCTAAGCCTATAGCAGCATAACTATAGAGGTAGCTCAGGGTAACATGAGCCACTCTAACTATAAGCTTTGTCAAAAAGGAAAGTTTTAAGATTAGTCTTAAAAGTGTTATGAACTAGAATCAGGCAAACCCAGTATTCAAACCAAACAAGTGAGGTGAAGGCAAAAAAAACAGTATTTAATAATAAAACAGGGACAGGCAAGGCTCAATGGTCAAAATGGCAGTCCAAAATCCGGTACACAAAAGGCAGTCCAAAATAGGCAGAGGTACAGACAGGGCAAAGCAAGCTCGGATAACCATGGGACAGACTCAGGTCGGTAAACCGGTAAATCAGTCAGACAGGGCAGGAAAAACAGATCAGGGAACAGGCTGGCTCAGAATCAAAAAGGCTCTCAGGTTAGCATCAACAGGTCAATCAAGAAAGGAACGCTGGAAACAAAACTCACCGTGGGCTCGTTAATGATCTGGCAGAGAACTGAAGACCGAGGCAGAACTATATAGTGGAGTACACAGGTGAAATGGAGTGAAAACTAATTACAAGTGACAGGTGGAAACTGAACTGAACTGATTGGCTAGTGACTGGAGGTTGACAGGTGAGCAGATCTGATTGGCTGGTAACTGGTGTTTGGGGAGTGACAGATAAACAGATTGAGTGAGCTGGCAGATTGCTGGGAAGAGACAGAACTGAACTGGAAACATAAATAAAATCAAACTACAATAAAATCTAACCTATTCCATAAACCAAAACTAATACAGAACCTAAACCAAAGACTAAACACAACACACACAAGCTATAATAGAAACCAAACAAGAAAGAGCCCAAAACCAAAACTGATTTTAAAGACCGGAGAGTTAACTAATACATCAAAATTAACAAACAGCTGAAACAAAAACCCAAATCCTGACAGAGCCCCTCCCTTAAGGACGGATACCAGACGTCCTTAAACAAGACAAATGATAAACAAAAACAGACTAGACCGGGCGGGTGGAGGGAGGTGCAGGACGGAGGGCTAGAATCAAATAAATGTCCAAATACAAACTAAAACAAAGCAAGACGAATCAAGTTCTCAGGCGGGCGTCCAGGAAGACGGCCCCGACGAGTCAGGTTCTCCGGTGGACGTCCCGAAGGACGACCCAGGCGTGTCAGGCTCTCCGGCGGGCGTCCAGGAGGACGACCCAGGTGTGTCAGGTTCTCCGGCGGGCGTCCAGGAGGATGACCCAGGCGTGTCAGGTTGTCCGGCGGACGTCCCGAAGGACGGCCTCGGCGTGTCAGGTTGTCCGGCGGACGTCCCGAAGGACGGCCTCGGCGTGTCAGGTTGTCCGGCGGACGTCCCGAAGGACGGCCTCGGCGTGTCAGGCTCTCCGGCGGACGTCCTCGGCGTGTCAGGCTCTCCGGCGGACGTCCTCGGCGTGTCAGGCTCTCCGGCGGACGTCCTCGGCGTGTCAGGCTCTCTGGCGGACGTCCTCGGCGTGTCAGGCTCTCCGGCGGACGTCCCGGCGGACGACCCCTGTGAGACAGGTAATCCGGCGGGTGTCCTGTAGGACGGCCCCGGTTAGCAAAGATGTCCGGCGGCCGGTGGCGGAACAGGTCTCTCATAGGCCGGCGGCGGAGCAGATCTCTCATAGGCCGGCGGCGGAGCATGTCTCTCGGAGACCGGCGGCGGAGCAGCAACCTCGGAGGCCGTCGGCAGAACAGGACCCTCAGGAACCGACGCCTGGAGAGAGAGAGAACAGAACCTGGCGCCGGACTAAGAGCTAGAAGAGACGCCTGGCTAAAGAGTTCAGGAGGCGCCTGGCTACAGAGTTCAGGAGGAGCCTGGCTACAGAGTTCAGGTTCAGACGGCCCCTGGCTACAGGCTTCAGGTTCAGACGGCCCCTGGCTACAGGCTTCAGGTTCAGACGGCCCCTGGCTACAGGCTACAGGTTCAGACGGCCCCTGGCTACAGGCTACAGGTTCAGACGGGGCCTGGCTACAGGCTACAGGTTCAGACGGGGCCTGGCTACAGGCTACAGGTTCAGACGGGACCTGGCTACAGGCTTCAGCTTCAGGTTCAGACGGGACCTGGTTACAGGCTTCAGGTTCAGACGGGACCTGGCTACAGGCTTCAGATGCTCCCAGACCCTTTAACACCCAGAACCTCATCAGTAACCCTTCCAGAACCTCCGACAGAGAGAGCTTGGTCAGCCACTTGGGAAATTGGCTGTCAAGCCAAAGGTGAGGGGGTAAGAGCTTCAGAAGAGGTCCAGGGACCTCTAAGTCTCCATGGGGCTCTGGGTGCTTGTCTTCTCGGCGAGACCCCCGACGGAGCTTGTCGTTTGGATGAGGGCCGCGACGCCGCTTGTCGTCTGGGCGAGGGCCACGACGCCGCTTGTCGTCTGGGCGAGGGCCACGACGCCGCTTGTCGTCTGGGCGAGGGCCACGACGCCGCTTGTCGTCTGGGCGAGGGCCACGACGCCGCTTGTCGTCTGGGCGAGGGCCACGACGCCGCTTGTCGTCTGGGCGAGGGCCACGACGCCGCTTGTCGTCTGGGCGAGGGCCATGACGCCGCTTGTCGTCTGGGCGAGGGCCACGACGCCCAGTGTCCCGATGAGCCCCCGAGTTGCGGCCTGAAAGAGGGCTCGTCTGAACCCCCTCATCGTGGACCAGTGGTAGACCCACCTGGGTTCCCACGTCGCAGACTGGCGGCGGACCCTCCTGGGTTCCCACGTCGCAGACTGGCGGCGGACCCTCCTGGGTTCCCACGTCGCAGACTGGCGGCGGACCCTCCTGGGTTCCCACGTCGCAGACTGGCGGCGGACCCTCCTGGGTTCCCATGTCGCAGACTGGCGGCGGACCCTCCTGGGTTCCCATGTCGCAGACTGGCGGCGGACCCTCCTGGGTTGCAGCGTCTCGGGCCGGCTGCGGACCCTCCTGGGTTGCAGCATCTCGGGCCGGCTGCGGACCCTCCTGGGTTGCAGCGTCTCGGGCCGGCTGCGGACCCTCCTGGGTTGCAGCGTCTCGGGCCGGCTGCGGACCCTCCTGGGTTGCAGCGTCTCGGGCCGGCTGCGGACCCTCCGGGGTTGCAGCGTCTCGGGCCGGCTGCGGAGCCTCCGGGGTTGCAGCGTCTCGGGCCGGCTGCGGAGCCTCCGGGGTTGCAGCGTCTTGGGCCGGCTGCGGAGCCTCCGGGGTTGCAGCGTCTTGGGCCGGCTGCGGAGCCTCCGGGGTTGCAGCGTCTTGGGCCGGCTGCGGACCCTCCAGGGTTGCAGCGTCTTGGACCGGCTGCGCAGACAGTGCTGCTTTATAGCTGCCGGAAGCCGGCACTGGAGCTGAGGTAGGGGGCGGGTCCTCTGGGACAGGTGCAGGTGCCGAGGCGTCGGCTGGACCCTTGGGGACAGGATTGAGTCCACTATAGAAACCCTGGAGAGCCGCTCTATAGTGCCCCTCGACCTCCTTTAATTTAGCCTCCAGCTCCTCTGAATACTGGCTGAAAAGAGCCTCCCTAAGGTCTTTAATAATAGGGGCAAAAGCTCTTATCTGGTCCTCCAGAGCCAGATCCTCAGCATCACGGGCGCCACCAGGAGGCGCTGTGGGCTGCTCAGCTCTGGGGAGCACCGGACTCCGATCCACTGGGCAGGAAGTGGCAACGGACGGGCGCGATACTGACTCGCCTGTCGGCCGAACAGAACGGGTGAGGGAGCGACCCACAGGTTTCCGTCCCCTCCTCCGACGGCGGGACGGCAGGACTTGCTGGAGGTTTGATTCTGTCGGTAGAGCCGGGATCGGCGGAGCCCACAGCGTTCCCTGCATCTCCTCCTCTGGAGGGAGAGAGAGAAAAAGATCCGGGCGAAGATCCCGCACCACCTCCGCTTCGACCTCCACAAACAAAGCCGGGTCCGGACAAAACCCATGGGCAGAGCCGACAGCGGTGTCGCTGGGTGAGTGATCCCTTCTATTCTGAGCAGAACCTGAATTAGTGACAAAGAGCCCTCCCAATCGTAAGCTCGGAGCAGGCAGCGAGTTACTGCTGCTGCGGCTGCTGGAGAGATGGCGTCTGGGACCGATACCAGGGGGACAGAACGCCAGTCTGGAACCCTCCCAAGCCATAGCTTGTGGAGGGGAAAAAAAAAAGCAAAAAATTTAAGCGGAGAAGGAAAAAAAAAAAAACCTCTACAAGCTTGTTTGGCGATAGGCTTTAGGGGGCCAGATCATTCTGTTATGAACTAGAATCAGGCAAACCCAGTATTCAAACCAAACAAGTGAGGTGAAGGCAAAAAAAACAGTATTTAATAATAAAACAGGGACAGGCAAGGCTCAATGGTCAAAATGGCAGTCCAAAATCCGGTACACAAAAGGCAGTCCAAAATAGGCAGAGGTACAGACAGGGCAAAGCAAGCTCGGATAACCATGGGACAGACTCAGGTCGGTAAACCGGTAAATCAGTCAGACAGGGCAGGAAAAACAGATCAGGGAACAGGCTGGCTCAGAATCAAAAAGGCTCTCAGGTTAGCATCAACAGGTCAATCAAGAAAGGAACGCTGGAAACAAAACTCACCGTGGGCTCGTTAATGATCTGGCAGAGAACTGAAGACCGAGGCAGAACTATATAGTGGAGTACACAGGTGAAATGGAGTGAAAACTAATTACAAGTGACAGGTGGAAACTGAACTGAACTGATTGGCTAGTGACTGGAGGTTGACAGGTGAGCAGATCTGATTGGCTGGTAACTGGTGTTTGGGGAGTGACAGATAAACAGATTGAGTGAGCTGGCAGATTGCTGGGAAGAGACAGAACTGAACTGGAAACATAAATAAAATCAAACTACAATAAAATCTAACCTATTCCATAAACCAAAACTAATACAGAACCTAAACCAAAGACTAAACACAACACACACAAGCTATAATAGAAACCAAACAAGAAAGAGCCCAAAACCAAAACTGATTTTAAAGACCGGAGAGTTAACTAATACATCAAAATTAACAAACAGCTGAAACAAAAACCCAAATCCTGACAAAAAGTAGACAGGGTGTCTGCCTCACGGACCAAAACGGAGTTGGTTCCACAGGAGAGGAGCCTGATAGCTAAAGGATCTGCCTCCCATTCTACTTTTAGAGACTCTAGGAACCACCAGCAGACCTGCAGTCTGAGAGCGAAGTGCTCTGTTAGGAACATACGGGGTAATCAGAGCTCTGATATATGATGGAACTTGATTATTAAGGGCTTTATACGTTAAAGAAGAATTTTAAATTCTATTCTTGATTTAACAGGAAGCCAATGAAGGGAAGCTAAAATTGGAGAAATTTGATCCCTCTTGTTGATTTTATTTCAGAACTCTTGCTGCAGCATTTTGGATCAGCTGAAGACTTTGAACTGCATTTTGTGGACTTCCTGATAGTAAAGAATTACAATAGTCCAGCCTTGAAGTAACAAATGCATGGACTAGTTTTTCAGCATCACCCCTGGACAGAATATTTCTAATTTTGGCAATATTCCTGAGGTGAAAAAAGGAAACTCTGGAAACCTGTTTAATATGAGATTTAAATGACATGTCTTGGTCGAAAATAACACCAAGATTTTTTACTTTATTACCAGAGGCCAAGTTAATGCCATCCAGATTAAGTGATTGATTAAGAAGTTTATTTTTTGAGGACTCTGGTCCAAAGATTACAACTTCTGTCTTGTCAGAATTTAAGTGCAGGAAATTTAAAGTCATCCAGATTTTGATGTCATCAAGACATTTCAATATTATGTATTACATTACCATTATTTGGGTTTCATAGAAATGGTGTTGTTTCCAGACAAAGTTACATTGTGGCTGTAATATCTTGAAGAGAGTAGAACCAATAAAGTAGTTGTAAATATATTGTAACAGCGTTGTTTAACAATTGGATAACCTTGTTTTAAAAATTTACAATACAAGCAAATTTAATAAGTTTAAATAACTTAAAATACAATGTTTCTTATTCTTTTTGAACAATGACTGGAATCAATACAAATTTTCTTTACAAACCTGACATACGGCTAAGTTGTTTATGTTTTAACAGTCAAAATCAACTATTGGTTTTTTTTGTAATAAAGCAAGCACATACAGAAACATTTTGTCCGGTTACAAAGTCATGACACAAACATAAGATGAAAGGTATGCTGTGCGAAGGTGGAGACCGGGTGGAGGGGAAGAAAGCTCAGGTGAAGAGCAGTTGCACACATCAAGCATATAGCCGGACTTTATAAAGGGTGGAGGAGATGAGACCGCCGCCGTTAGGCTGGGACGGAGGCGCATAATCAGGATATTGGCTGAGCAGGTAAGATGAAGACAGTTATGGTTAGAATTTACACATTAGTTTAATTTCCGTATCCAATGACTTTATTCAAAAAGGTTTTCATATAGAAAAGAAAAAAAAAGCTCATCCACAGCGGATCATTCTGTCTGGCGGTTACCAGCGCCATGTTTACTGCTGGGGTCCGAGCACCGAAGATTATTTGTTGTCAAATAAACTTTCTAAAACTTACTTTCTTTGAGTGAGTCTTTCCAGGTTGAAGCTACATTTAAAGTTTTAAATTAATCACTTTGGGTTTTGCAAAAATTGGGTATTTAAGGTCTTTGGAGCGCAATTTAGGAATCGATTGCAATTGGTAGAATTGATATGGAATTTCTAAATGGAATAGTGGGACACCAATCAGTTTACTGGAGTCCTTATAGGAAAAGTTTCCAATGAGACATTATGGTAAACAATGATAATAGTTTGAGCCAGGTCGCCTGCAGCTAAGTATATTGGCCAAAATTGTTGACTAAATGTATTACCGACCAAACCTCTTTTCCATCTAGTCCTTATTAAATAAGGCACACGCTATTATATTTTAGATTTTAACTTATTTATTTTAAGAGTACCATTCACAACATCAAAATCTATTATTTGAACTTCAGCACCAGCAAGTATTTGGTTATATCTGTTTTCTGCGATGGACTGGCGATCTGTCCAGGATCCACCGCAGCCGCCCTCACGACCCCACTATATAAGTGTGCGTGTATGATAATTAATGGCAGCCGCTGACTATTCCGGCCCGTGTAGCGATCGCCACCTCCCCTCCCCTCCGCCCGTTCACGGGCGCTAGTACTTCTGTGTTTACGCTGCAATGTCGCCGACACCCCCACCCATTTTAACAAGACAAAAACACCAAAATAATCCGTAGTGAACTACGTTTTTTTTTAACCTACCGGGCGGGTCTTCCTGTCCGACTCCGCGTTCGTATGTTACACATGTTTGAACATCCATCCATCCATCCATGTTCTGACCCGCTTAATCCCTCATGGCGTCGCGGGCGTTGCTGGAGCCTATGTCCAGATATAATATAATTGCAGCCGTCCAGTGGTTTCATGCTTCCATGCTCTCTCGTGTGTACTGGCCTGCGTGTTTATAAGGTAGCTGTATATGTCGCGGTACTGAACGCTTGGCAGCATTTCACAGACTCGCTCCGTCCCTTCAGGCTTTTGCTGTGTGGATCTGGCAATCTGATACCATCAACCATCAACTTAGTCTTAAAACGATCTTGTGATACGTTATCTAAAGAAGAAAAATACGTGGAGAACTCGTCAGTTTCTCTGTTTGCGTCCGCCATTGTGTTCGTCTTTTGCCAACCAGTCCGGCGCGCATGCGCGAAAAACCCGAATCAAAACAATAACAATGAACTGGTCTATATGAGTCTGCTAAGGAGCACGCTAAGGCTAAAGTAGAGAAGGTGGCTGCTGTTAGCCTTACATCAGATATGTGGACATCCATCAACATGGATGCCTACCTGGCAGTGACATGCCACTTTGTGGAGGAGAATGAAAAGCTGAGCTCGGTGTTGTTGGGAGTGCAGGCATTCCCCCAGTCTCACACTGCTGAAAATATTGCTTGTGTGAAAGCCTCCCTGATGGAGGAATGGGGAATCTCAGGCAAGGTGACATGCATGGTCACCGATGGTGCTCCTAATATGGTGGCATGTGTGAGAGACCTGAAGCTTCGCCACCACATTTGTGTTGCTCACACCCTCAATCTTATTGTGAAGAGGGCGCTTGACCACCAACCTGCGCTCTCTGGCCTCCGGGCCAAAGCAAGGAAGCTGGTTGGCTACTTTAGAAGCAGCACCACTGCTAAGGTATCCTCTTTTATTTTATTCCAATATATAATGTTAATAGTTTGTCTGTACTCCTACTGCAGTGACTTAATGGCCTACTCTTCTGTATCTTTAAAGGAGAAGGTTACACAAGTGCAGCTTCAGCTGGGCATGCAAGCAACCAAGCTGATGCAGGAGGTGGAAACAAGATGGAACAGCACCTACTTGATGCTGCACCGTCTGGTGGAGTTGAGGGAGCCAGTAGGAGCGGCATTGGCTGGATTGCACACTGACATTCCCTATTTAACTGCCAGTGAGTTTGATATTGTTGTAGCGTGCCTTTCGTTACTCTCTCCTTTCTATGACGCCACCATGGAGCTCTCAGCAGAACAACACGTGTCGGCATCAAAAGTTATCCCCCTCCTGAAGATGATAGAGAATGCCCTTCAGGAGGAGGACACCAAGTCGGCACCTGCAGAAGCAGTGCAAATAGGAGAGCAGCTCATCAGACATCTCAGGGAGAAGCTGCACATGCTCCAGTCAATGAGCATCTTGTCGCTGGCTACACTCCTGGATCCACGATTTAAAGTTATAGCATTTTTCAGCAACACAAAAGCTGCTGAAGCAGTGAAGCGCTTGACTTCAGAATGTGCCACCGTAATCCGACGGAACCTAGAAGAGAAGACTCACGAGATTCCCCAGGCTTCCACCTCTCAAGAATTCAGTGGAGGTAATCTTTTGTATTACATTTTGAGATTACTTATTCCTATTAAACCACTTACTAACCTGACCTGTGGTTTCCATTTAGGTAGCAGACTTTGGAAAAGATTGGACACTAGTGTCATGGAGGCAAAGAGGACTCCAAATGTCTCAGCAGATGCCACCGTAGAGGTCCAGCGCTACCTCTCAGAGGCGAACATAAGCATGCTGGAGAACCCCCTGGAGTACTGGGCTAATCATCGGTCACTGTACCCCAATCTGTACAAACTTGCACTTATTTATTTATGCACCCCGGCATCATCTGTGCCATGTGATCGTGTCTTTTCAAAGGCTGGAGAAGTAGTATCAAAAAAGAGAAATCGTTTGAAACCAAAAACTGTGGAGAAATTGTTGTTTCTTAATAAAAATGCATGAAATCATCCAAGTTACACAAGCATCAGCCTATTCATTACCCCTTCCTAGTTCCATAAGCACTTTCACTGTCCTCTGCCTGATTAAGGCTATGCCATTTTTGTAGAGTCACAGAAAAACATTATTACACAACATGCCATATCACATGACACTCCTATTTTGGGAATAATTACACACAGAGAATACATTCAAACAATATTTTATTGTACACATGTGTTTACAAAATTTATGTAGACAAATGATTTCGTCCTACACCTTCTGTGAAGTCATTCCCAAGAGCCATAATAGACAAAAATTAATGCATCACACGTGTTAAGATACAGCTGGCTGTGATTATACAACTTGCCAGTAGGTGGTGCTGTGTGCACATGAACCATCAAGAAATGAACCTTTTCTCGAACCAGTTGGCTGAGTGGTTCAATGCCTCATGAGGCTTCATCTCCCCATCACTACATGCAAGACTCAATGGTCAAAAAGGCAGTCCAAAATCCGGTACACTTAAGGCAGTCCAAAATAGGCAGAAGTACAGACAAGGATAAGGCAAACTCAGAATATCCCAAGGCAGGTCCAGGTCAGAAAAACAGGTAAGCAATCATACAGGGCAAGAAAATCAGGTTTAGGGATCAGGCTGGCTCAGAGTCAAAAAGGCAATTGGGTCGGTATCAACAGGGCTATCAGAAATACAACGCTGGATAAGACTCACCAAGTGGTTTGAATTGATCTGGCAGATTGCAGAGGTTTGTGACAGGACTATATAGGGGAGTGAGCAGGTGAACAGGAGTGAAGACTAATTACTGACATGGGTGGAGCTTATCAGGAACAAGGAAGTGACTGGAAGAAAACTGACACTGATTGGATGGTGACTGGAGAAGAGGAGTGACAGGGTGTTAACTACGAGGTGAGCTGGCAGATAGCTGGCAGGTGAACTGAGTGACTGATTAAAGGCTGGATACAGAGAAGTAAACAAAGCAGGCCGAGTGAAGTGATAATAAACAAAATCAAACCACAATAAAATCCAAACTAATCCATAACCCAAAACAGAACCTAAACCTAACACTTAACAGAACACAAGCTATAACAGAAACCAAACAAGAAAGAACCCGAAACCAAAACTGAGCTTTAAAGCTGGAGAGTTTAACTAATAGATCAAAATAAACAAACAGTCAAAACAAAAACCCAGATCCTGACAGATTTGTATTTGTGATAAGGAAAAAAATATAAAAAATTATTTGTTGAAGATATTAATACATGTCTTTGACTTTGTTTTGCACCATTTGTTTTAGATCAACTGTAGCAAAACTGAATGGAAGACATTTCTGATGTGCAACACACAGAACCGAATTTGTGTACTTGTACTTAAAATTTGAACAGGTGTAAAAAAAAATTGTACTATTTTTTTTTTATTCTACAAATACAAAACTTGGAATGGAACTCTCTCTACAACTTCAAATTCACGCTTACAAGGCACAAATACTTTTGGAGCAAAATAACCTTCATATAGGTCCCCACACAAATATTAAAGGTGCATTCAAGGCAGCTCCCCGCCCCCACCTCGGCTTTTCAGACCACCTTTCCGTGATGCTAATCCCTGCATACAGGCCCCTGCTGATCAGAGCTAAACCTACAGTGAGGCAGGTGAGGGTGTGGACTGAGGGAGCAATGGAGGCGCTCCAGGACTGTTTTGAGTGTTCTGACTGGGACATGTTCAAAGCTGCAGCAACTTATGAGGACAAGATCGACATTGATGAGTACGCCATGACTGTGTCAGCCTACATCAACAAATGCATTGAGGACGTCAGCACCACAAAGACCATCATCACCCGAGCCAACCAACGACCCTGGATTACTGAGGAGGTCTGTCAAGCGCTAAAAGCACGGAACTCAGCCTTCAAGTCTGGTGACAAAGAGGCAGTGAGGACAGCGAGAGCCAACTTAAACCGTGCCATCAGGCTAGAGAAGTGAAAACAGTCAGAAAATCCAGGAGCTTTTCCATGACGCAAGCAACACCAGGAGCATGTGGAAAGGCATACGGGCAATAACAGAATACAACACGCCCTCCCCCTCGGTGGGTGAAGTTGATGCTGACTTCCGCAATGGAATAACTTCTTTGGGAGGTTTGAGACACTAAACAGCACTCCAGCAGTGAAGGCTGTTTCCCATCAGGAAGAGGAGGTCCTCTGCCTTGACACCACCAACGTGTGGAAGACAACATACCTGGGCAGGTGCTCAAGGAGTGTGCAGGTCAGCTGGCTGGTGTCCTCACAGACATTGTTAACACCTCGCTGGACCAAGCCACAGTGCCTGCATGCTTTAAATCGGCCTCCATCATTCCGGTGCCGAAGAAACCTTTTCCTGGTGGAAAAACTGGAACATCTGGGCTTCAGCACACCCTTTCGCAACTGGCTGCTAGACTTTCTCACCAACAGACCTCAGTCAGTCCGGGTCGGACAGAACACCTCTGATGTCATCACCCTCAGCACGGGCTCCCATCAGGGCTGCACCCTGATGACTCATGACAGGTTCACCACAAATCACATCGTGAAGTTTGCAGACAACACAACGGTGGTGGGCCTGATCAGAGACTACAACGATCAGGACTACAGAGAGGAGGTTGAGCAGCTGGTGGGCTGGTGCAGAGACAACAGCCTGATCCTGAACCTGGAGAAGACGAAGGAGCGCACCACGCTCCACTGCTCATCAACAGCTCAGCTGTGGAGGTGGTCAGCAGCACCAAGTTCCTGGGGGTGCACATCACGGACAACCTCACCTGGTCTGTGAACACCACGTCACTGGTGAAGAGAGCACAGAAGCGCTTGTACTTTTGCGGAGAATGAGGAGAGCCCCACCTTGCCCATCCTCACGACTTTCTACAGAAGTACCATAGAGAGCATTCTGACCAGCTGTCTCTCTGTTTGGTGTGGAGGCTGCAGTGCTTCCGACTGGAAGAACGTGAGGAGAGTGGTGAGGACAGCAGAAGGGATCATCGGGGCTCCTCTTCCCGACATAAAAGACATTTCATCTCAGCGCTGCGTGTCCCGAGCCCGTAACATCATCAGGGACCCCTTACACCACCACCATGGACTGTTCTCCCTGCTGCCTTCTGGGAAGAGGATCCGCAGCATCCGCTGTAGGTCCACCAGGTTCTGCAAAAGCTTTTTCCCTGTTGCCATCAGACTGTTGAACTGCTGAACTATAAACTATAAACTCTGCACAACATTCGCATATTTGCACATTTGCATCACTGCATCTCTATCCAGCATTACAAATGCTGCCAAACTCTTAGTTTCCAAATGCATTCTTGCACAAATGCCCTTTGCACAATCAATTCTGCACATACAAATGGTTTTAAAAATACTCACCTGTACACTGTGATTTTCTCCTGCATTGTTTACATTTCAATTGTTTACTTTTAAATCACTGCTGCACCTTATACTGTAATTTAATTTACTGCAATTTTAGCTGTATGCAACGAAATTTCGTTCTGTACGCACTCTGTGCATACAAAATGACAAATAAAGTTGTCTAAGTCTAAGTCTAACATAGCAAATTCCATATATTTACATTTCTGGTCAGAAAATACCTTTTTTCTGGAATCATTCCAAACAACCAGCTGGCATGTTGAAGGCATCTCATATTTGTTATGGAGACTTGGTGACCTCACATTCTTTGTTGTGGTTCTCTAACAGTGAGCTTTGGAGTCATTTTTTACCTCCCTTCACCCTCCTCGCTAACAGCATGTGGTGGCAAGATAAATATCTCTTAGACTTAGACAGACTTTATTGTCATTTAACTGCACATTCACAATGTACATTTGATTGAAATTTTGTTGCATTGGCCTCTTGTCTTATTATAAAGGTTCTAAATAAAGTTATGTCGTTATATGTTTATAACAAGAAGAAACTGCAAGTCATGGAATATTAATTAACATTTCTTGGAAAATCTGATCAGCTAAAGAAGAACATTTGAAAATAATTTTATTAAATGTTTGATTTTACATTTATATTTTTTACGGATTGCTGAGGTGATCGTTAACTGTACAAGTGGTGAATTGGTTGAAAACAAATATTTAATTATGTCAGATTTTATTGTCTGATGAATAAAAAGACAAATTATTGTACAAGTTTTAGGTATTATATTAGGGATTGTTTGGGCGTGCTGATAAATAAGGCAAGCAGAGCAGTAGACACCAGTTAATAAACTCAACATCTGGAAAATTGAGGTTTTGTCGGAGGGCAAGCCAGTCGACCTGATGTCCCCAAGTAACAAGATTTGACAAGTGTTGAACATTTAAACTGGTTAACCTCTACTTCAGATGCTGCTAATGCTGCATTGTGGATCTTTACTCTGTGTCATTATTGCATCAGTGACAGCTAAGTTGACCAGACGTCCCATTTGGATGCAACTGTCCCACTTTCTCACTGTTGTCCCACAATCTGAAACAATGTTCCACATTTGAGTGGACACCTGCACTTTTTTGAAACAAAAAACACAGAGCTGTGGTCATTGTCAGTGAGAGCTGCATCAGCTGTCAATCACTCAGCAGCATCCCACTAGAGAAAGGTGATTCTCAGAGAACGTTTGTGAAGTTTGCCAAAGTTATTTTTCAATTTTACACGGAGTGGAGAAAGATGTGAAGCAACACTGTAGAAGCGAGTCACACAAGAAACTCCGCTGAAAAAGCCTCCCGTCGATCTATGAACTGATTTTTATTCCAAACGAAAAACCAGACAGACAAGCTACAGCAGCCAAGATTAAAGGAGCAATAAGTAATATTAAACCTAGCGGCTCAAATCAGTACAACAGCCTGCCAGTGACAACAATCTAATATGCTGTTTCTAAACGGTGTTGCTGTTATGAAACTCCAACTATACTCCCTATACTCCAACTATGATGTTGTATTCTGTTTTATTTCTGGTCCGCTTCTCTTACTGGCTTCCATGTTTGGAGGCTGCTGCTTTTTTGCCAAGATAAAATACCAAATCCTGCGCTCTGGTTTGGGAATCCTGGGAACTCTTATATGATTGGCTCTGGAACCAGGAAGTAAACACCGGCTACACTCTGAAACGAAGTATTTCTGGACCGTACCTGTAGGTTTGACAGGGGAAAAACTTGACATTGTTGATGGAGAGGACTGATTGTTTATAGGGAATGTTACTTTCATCCCAGGTGACAAATGAGAATCATTTTGGTTAATTTTGCAGTTAAAAAGTCTTAAATAATGGCTTTTATAAACTTGTGAGTTGTGTAATAACAATGAAGTAATTTAACTGTGTTAAATTAAAATGTAGGACATCATCATAGTGTTGGTTATGTGTCTTGCAGTGTCCCTCACAAGCATCCTGTTGTCCCACATTTGTTTATTTGAGATCTGGTCACAACAGAGTTTTATTTCTATTAAAAATAAACTTAGTTGGAGGCTGCTTAATACAAAAATGAATAACAAATTAACTTAATGGTGATTGTCTGTACTTTTGGCTTGCTGTTGCTTCTGTATTAGTCCTGTGGTGACCTCGCTTCTCACTCTCTGAAAGGATGAAGCAGATTGCCAAAATAAAAGAGTGAGTCAGACAGGTGGTCAGTGAGAAAATTATCATATCATGAGTCATACAAATACTATCAACTCACAGTAGTACATGATTTCAGACTGCTTTATAAATGTAAGGTTCTAGTCATTTCAAAATAGTAAGGGTTTCCTCTTCTCTTAGGCCTTTCTCAGAGGTTTGGGATCCTTTATAATTGTGCAAACGTGTAATACTGTGTTCATAATAGTTGCAGTGTGACTAAAAACCTGAGTAAAGACCATTCATAGCACTCCACATGGTATTTAGTGGGTGACTGTGGCTGAATGTAAAGATTATTTAGAAAATTGTGGGTTTCAGTTCCAGTCACTCAGTAAGTGTTTACAAATACTGTATGCTAATGGTTGCACGGGTTCTTGATAGAGTATAGATTTTATGCCCAAGCCTGAGCTGAGCCTGAGCCAAAATGCGGGCCGAGTCAGGCCTTGATGTCGCACAGGATGGTCAGGCGCAGGTCAGGTCAGGCCCTAGGATTTTTCTCTCATGTAACATAAGCTTAGTCTATTTAGTTGTAGTGGATGCAAAACGTGGTTACACTTATAAAATAGAGGAGTAATAATTTAGTAGTTGTCTACTCTTTTAGAAAAAGAGAGAAAGTTGAGGAATCCTACCTAAACTGAAAAAACAGTCAACTGTTCGCAGAGTTAGAGCAGCATATTTTTCATTATTAATAGAGGCGAATAAAAGTAATCCTAGATTTCTCATTAGTACAGTTGCCAAACTTACCCAAAGTCATAGCTCTGTTGATTCATCCATTCCCTTAGCTCTCAGCAGTAATGACGTTATAGGATTCTTCATAAATAAAATAGATTCTATTAAAAATAAAATCATTGGCATCCTCCCAAGCATGATTACCTCATTCTCAATAAGTGAGGCAGTGTTGGAGGAACCTTTAGAACCTGATTGGTGTTTGAACTGTTTAGAAACAGTAGAGCTTTCTGAGCTATCTAAAATCTTAGCTTCATCTAAACCTTCTACTTGTATGTTAGACCCAATCCCAACCAAGTTGTTTAAGGAGGTATTCCCTTTGATTAATGCCCCTATTTTAGACATGATTAATCTATCCTTTGTAAATGGATATGTACCACAGGATTTTAAAATAGCTGTTATTGAATCTTTACTTAAGAAACCCTCTCTTGATCAAGATTACTTAATAAATTACAGGCCTATATCCAATCTTCTTTTCCTATCTAAAATTCTTGAGAAAGTAGTTGCTAATCAAATATTTTAACATTTACAAATAATGACTTATTTGAAGAGTTTCAGTAAGGCTTCAGAGCTCATCATAGCACCAAAACAGCTCTGGAGAAGGTCACTAATGACATTTCATTGGCCTCAGATAATGGGCTTGTGTCTATACTTGTCCTGATAGTGCTGCATTCAATCCAGTTGATCACAATACTCTCCTAGAAATACTTGCACATAGTGTAGTGCTTAAGGGAAAAGCATTAGGCTGGTTTATATCTTATCTGTCTGACAGATTCCAGTTTGTTCATGTTAATAATAAATCTTCAAACTCTAGGGTCACTTGTAGAGTACCACAGGGTTCAGTCCTTGGGCCAATTTTCTTTACTATATATATGCTTCCGATTGGCAAAATTATCAGACAGCATGGGATTCATTTCCACTGTTATGCTGATGACACAGCTATATTTATCCATAAATCCTGATGAATCCAGTCAATTACTTCGGCTACAGACATGTCTTGATGACATCAAAACCTGGAAAACTTTAGATGTCCTGCTTTTAAATTCAGACAAGACAGAAGTTGTAATCTTTGGACCAGAGTCCTCAAAAAATAAACTTCTTAATCAATCACTTAATCTGGATGGCATTAATTGAACTCTTGTAATAAAGTAAAATACCATGGTGTTATTTTTGACCAAGACATGTCATTTAAATCCCGTATTAAATAGGTTTCCAAGGTTTCTTTTTTTCACCTTCGGAATATTGCCAAATTTAAAAGAATTCTGTCCATGAGTGATGCTGAAAAACTAGTCAATACATTTGTTGCTTCAAGGGTGGACCATTGTAAGTCTTTACTATCAGGAAGTCCACAAAATGTAGTTCGATGCCTTCAGCTGATCCAAAATGCTGCAGCAAGAGTTCTGATGAAAATCAAAAAAAGGGATCATATTTCTCCTAATTTAGCTTCCCGTCATTGGCTTCCTATTAAATCAAGAATATAATTTAAAATTCTCCTTCTCTCGTATAAAGCCCTGAATAATCAAGGTCCATCATATATCAGAGATCTGATTACCCCGTATGTTCCTAACATAGTACGTCGCTCTCAGACTGCAGATCTCGCACCATGGTGAGCCCCACCCTGGACCCGCTGCAGTTTGCCTACCGGCCCAACATCGGAGTAGAGGACGCCATCATCTACCTGCTGCAGCGGGCGCTAACCCACCTGGAGACCACCGGGAGCGCTGTGAGAGTCATGTTCTTCGACTTCTCCAGCGCTTTCAACACCATCAGACCGGTGCTGCTGAGGGGGAAGCTTGAGGACGCTGGGGTGGACAAACACCTAGCTGACTGGACCATGGACTACCTCACTGACCGCCCTCAGTACGTGCGGCTGCACGGCTGTCAGTCAGAGGTGGCACTCTGCAGCACCGGGGCCCCCCAGGGCACCGTTCTGTCTCCGTTTCTTTTCACCCTTTACACCTCGGACTTCACCTACAACACGAACAGCTGCCACCTTCAGAAGTTCTCTGATGACTCGGCCATTGTGGGCTGTGTGTCTGAAGGGAACGAGCTGGAGTACCGGTCGGTCATCATGGACTTTGTGGACTGGTGTGAGAAGAACTATTTGTGTTTAAACACCAGCAAGACCAAGGAGATGGTGATCGACTTCAGGAGAAGACCCCCACCTCACTCACCTGTGAACATCCAGGGGCAGGACATAGAAACTGTGGAGAGTTTCAAATACCTGGGTGTTCACATCAACAATAAGCTGGACTGGACACATAACACTGACGCCCTGTATAAGAAGGGCCAGAGCCGCCTCCACCTCCTGAGGAGGCTGAGGTCCTTTGGAGTGAGCAGGCCCCTGCTTAAGACCTTCTATGACTCTGTGGTGGCCTCAGCCCTCCTCTACGCTGTTGTCTGCTGGGCTCCTGGCAGTGCAGAGCGAGACAGAAAGAGACTGAACAAGCTGGTGAGGAAGGCCACTTCTGTCCTGGGCTGCACTCTGGACTCTGTGGAGGAAGTGGCTGAGAGGAGGGTGTTGTCCAAGCTCACATCCATCATGGACAACACCTTCCACCCCCTACACCAGACTGTAGAGGAGCTGAGCAGCTCCTTTAGTGCCAGACTAAAACACCCTGTCTGTAAAAAGGAGCGCTACCGCAGGTCATTCATCCCTGCTGCAACCAGATTATACAATGCTGCACTGTAACTGTGACCATAACCGTTATTAGTAATATGCAATAACTAATGTGCAATAATATGCAACTCATGTAAATTTAATCTCTGGACTATACATATAACTGTATAACAGTTACAATTACTGTAACAAGTGTTTTGCAGTAACTACGTGCAATAATGTGCTGTGTTTATTATTATTATTATTATTATTATTATTATTATTATTATTATTATTATGGTGTTATATTATTATGTTATAAAGGTCACTCATTCCTGCTGCTACCTGATCATAGCTTTATAAGTGTAACTATTAGAGTAACAACTGCAACCACGCACCATAGCTGCAACAATAACTGTAATAACTTATGTGCAATAAGCTATTTAAACAAGGTGCTACAATCCGTGCATTAAGCCTGTGCAATAATCCTGTATAAACTGTATAAACTGTGCAATAAGCCTGTGCAATAGTCCTGTATAAACTGTATAATAACATATGTGCAATAACATATTTATACATAGGAGTGTACAGAATTGTATATTGTATATAGCTGTATAACTGTATCTAACTGATTCTACTTACCTACTTTGACACCTTCTTCTGACTTTTTGACTGTGAGATCAATAAAGCTTATCTTATCTTATCTACTGTTTGCTCCTAGAGTCTCTAAAGGTAGAATGGGAGGCAGATCTTTTAGTTTTCAGGCTCCTCTCCTGTGGAACCAACTCCCAGTTCCAGTCCGTGAGGCAGACATCTTGTCTACTTTTAAGGCTAGGCTTGAAACTTTCCTTTTTGACAAAGCTTATAATTAGAATGACTTAGATTACCCGGGGCTTTCTCTGTAGTTATGTTGCTATAGGCTTAGGCTGCTGGAGGACATCAGGGTTTATTTTTCTCACTCTGCTGAGCTCTCCTACTGTTATCCAATTTGTATTCTTTCTTGTTATTTCAACTTTTAACATTTTGTTCTCTGTCCATTTTCTCTTCATAATGGGCACGCCTTGTCTGGCGTTCTGTTAGCTGTGACACCATCCAGGGGAGGCAGTTCATCCGCTATTACCATGTAACATGGAGAGGATTCCTGGATCAATGTGTGCTTCTTATCTTTTTTGTGTCTCTACTCTGTCTTCACTAACCCCCAGTTGGTCAAGGCAGATGACCATCACACTGAGCCTGGTTCTGCTGGAGGTTTTTCCTTCCTGTTAAAGGGGAGGTTTCCTCTCCACTGTCGCTTCATGCATGCTCAGTATGAGGGAATGCTGCAAAGCCATCGACGATGCAGACTGTCCCTGTGGCTCTACGCTCTTTCATGAGGAGTGAATCAATCTGCTGGGTTTCCTTAGATAGGAAAGTTTTTGACCAATCTGTCTGTATGATTTGATTGAATTTGACTTTGTAAAGTGCCTTGACATGACGTGTTGTGAATTGGCACTATATAAATAAAATTTAATTGAAAACGTTATGAGGTTTGCGTGGATTGCATATCGAGTCTGCGCACCAGAGGATTTGTTCTGGTGGAGTCCCAGAATATCATGGGTCACAGAAAATGGTAAAACACCTGCAGGTGGAAGAGGGAAACAGCGACAGGAGGAGTATTGGGAAATCTGAACTTCAGGTAAGCAGTGACAAACTGCTGCAGTCTACCTGGGTGAGATATAAATCCAGCTTTGGTGTAGTTTGTTTTCATTGTATTTGCTAATTCTTAACACAGTCAATAGTTACTTTAAGGCTGTAAACATCATTGAAACTAATTTAGTTTCAATGATGTTGTATCTACTAGTGATGGGAAGCTTAGTGCTTCAGTAACTTGTCTTTTTTAGTTAGGTAGCTAAATATGTCTTACGAAGACCTGGTTCGTTACCAAATAAGTAGACACATGTACCTTACCTGAAATGCTGGAACATGCACATAGCACTTTAATAGCACACGACACTTAGAGGTAATTACTAATTTGCACATCATCAGGGCTCCAGCCTGTAAAAATAAGAATTATAAGTGTGATTTTGGTAATCTTTAAGTGTTAGTGTGTAGTGTATGTGGTATGTTTTAAAGGGTTTTAGCGTGGTGTATTGGGTTGATTGTTTACTAACTTTCTTCTTACGTCCAGGTTTCTGGCAAAAGGATTCCCTAGAAACCGGACACCTATTTGAGGTTGTGTTGTCTTGGTTGGTCTTTACGTTGGTTTTAAAAGAACTAATGTTTGTACACCCCTAGTGGTTTTAAGTGGTTTTACCTATTTGGGTGTGGCCCCTTTAAAAAGCCAACTTGTTGATTCATTGGGAGCGTTGGGTTTGGAGTGTCACCTGTTGTTCTGCTGCTCTCTACTACTACGTAAACCTTGATTAACCTCCATGCACTTTTTGAATGCACTTGCACTTTTTGGATTTTTAAGTTAAAAATAAATGACACGGAAACTGAAGACCTCAAAGCTGCTTGACCTTTCATTTGTTTTTGTTTGTTGGTACCAACACTGTTTATTTCACCGCCCATGCCAACCTGACCACACTGATCCACACGGTGGGATGCAGTGCTTTTTACCTCAGAAACAGCTAAAACTCAGCAGAACAAAAATGTTCATGTAAAACCATTTGATTAGGCTGTTATTCATCATTACCCTTCTACACTTGCAGATGTAATTTAGTTTGAATCCAATTAGGATTTGCCGGGAGATGTGATGCTGCTCATTAACATAAAAGTTGCATTTACTTTAAAGAAACTAATGCTTTTGTCTTTTAAACTTAAATATCCTCTTTATTCTCAATATGTCTTTTTATCTTATTCTTTTCCCCAACATTCATCAGCACACTGTTGTGGACATAAATTACCTTCATTTTATATTGTGGGCATTTTACCATTCAATTTAAAAATACTTTTCGGTAAAATGTTCTTAAGGCCCTCTGCTAATTTCTCAGCCTTGAGGTCATGAGTATAATAATAATTTTAATAATAATAATAATAATACATTGGATTTGTAATGCACTTCATATTTATACAAATCCCAAAGTGCTACATAATAAAACAGGTAAGTGTTAAATAAAAAGACATGGAGAGCATGATAAAATAAACAAAGACAATAAGTAAAAAGGCAAGAGTTCAATTAAAAGCTCTCCTAAAAAGGTGTGTTTTAAGGTCACGTTTAAAGCATCCACAGTCTGTGGGGTCCTCAGGTGGTCAGGGAGAGCCTCCCACAGCCTGGGAGCAGTTAAGCAGAAAGCCCGATCTCCAATTGTACGGAGCTTTGTCCTTGGTGGGTTCAGCAGATATGTTGAGGTAGATCGGAAGGTGCATGTTGAGGTTTGTGGGGTCAGAAGTTCCTTGACGTATGGTGGGGCATCACCATGGATGCACTGGTGGTTAAGAGGGAGACCTTATACTCAATCATGAGTGGGACAGGAAGCCAGTGAAGTGACTTGAGGATGGGGGTGATGTGGTCATGTTTGCGCACCCTCATCAGGATCCGAGCAGCGCTGTTTTGTATGGACTGCAGCTTCTGAAGGCTTTTCTGAGGGATCCCAATGAGGAGCACATTGCAGTAGTCCAGCCTGGAGGAGACAAAAGCGTGGACAAGCTTATCCGCACCTGCATGAGTGAGTGTGGGACAAAGTCTGGCGATGTTTCTGAGGTGGAAAAAACAGTTCTTGCTGAGGTGTTTGATGTGAGCCTCAAAGGTCTGATGAGAGTCCATTTTAACACCGAGGTTAGTGGCAGATGAATGTATTAGACAACCCTCCTTGTACTTGAAAACAGTAAAGCTAAATAGATTGCATTTGTTATATTATTTTTCCCCACCCAGTTTATGTTCATTTTTATTGAACAGTAATTTGCCCATTATATTACTGATTATTGTATTGCAGCTTTTTGTGACCTTGTTAACTGGGAACACTTTCAACCAATCAAACAAATTGTCTCAATCCTATTACACCAGGTTGATCTACTATCCCCACTGGAAAAGTGAATAAAAGAGAAGACAGAAGATTGCATGTTAAGAGGTCTTAATGCAAAAGACACTAGGTGGAAATAATGTGAGAATGAGGTATTTTGTATATAAACTGAGCTATATAAGCTGTTTTCTTCCAGGCTTAACCTCTCATTGTCTTTTATAGGAGGCCATCACAATTTTTTTAAGCCTGCTGTGGGTTCCTCTAAGTCAGTGGTTCTCAAATGTTTTCTGTTGCACCCTCCTAAAAACTTTCAGCCATCCCATCCAAACAAAATCGGTAAAAAATTAAACTTTATTTTTCATCATTTTCTGTTTTATTGCATTAAGGCTGTCATTCTGAAAATTACCCAGAAACCCTTTTAAAATGTATAACATACAGTATATGTGGGTTCATTTATAACTTATAACAATGTTGTTGTTTTTTGTGTGTCCTGGCAATGTGGCATTAAGAATTGTTGTCTTAATGCCAAAAAGAGTCCAACAGATTTTACTTTCTCAAGCAGAGCCTTACCGCTTTCGCCATAGTGCTCCGCTTGATTTGTATATACAAGAAGCTTTATCATAATTTATGCAGGGACTATTTCATGTTAAATGGACACTGAAACAAGAAGGTAGAAGAGAAAAAAAGGACAAAAGGTGAAAGAGAAAGAGGAGAGAAAATGTAGAGAACATCCTCACTCTGCTTCTTCACCTGCAAAAAGAGATGTAAAAAGAACAGTACAACCAGCCGATAAAGTGTCACAGATATAATCAAGTAATGCCTTGATACATCACTGAAGAATATACAGTATTATTTAATACGGAATGTATAAACTGACAGCTGAAGTTAAAAATAGGGGCTTTCTGTATAAAAGTGAATTTGTAAGTACCTGGATCCAAGCGCCTGTAGGTGTTTGTGAGAGTGCGCTTGTGTATGTAAGGTTTATCCATGAGAAAAATGCTCAATAGTGTTTGTGAAGAGCCTAAGACCCTCCCCCCAGGGCACCGAGGCAGACGCCAGGGGAACCAAAACTCCAGATGCCCAAAGAGACCTTCAGAGTAAAGGTGCCCAAGAGGGACCAACACAGGAAATCTGCCTCCCCCACCCAAGAGAAGAGGAGAGATGGCCCCAAGGAAACCCCCCAACTGCCACAATGCCGAAGCCCCCCGGAAGCCGACGGGACGAGCCCATGGACTCCGCCTGAAGCCAGCTACGCCAGATCAAGCCATGGGCCCACACATCCTATATTCCCAGGTCCAGGCGGCGGTACCCAGCCCCCGGACCCGGTAGGTGAAGCAAGATGGGGGGGGGGGGTAGGGTAGGTCACCACAACCTGACCTACCCGGTTCATGCTTCGGATCCCCCATCCCGGCCCCTGACCAGACGACCCTCGGGCCCACCCACCCGGAGATGGGCCAACATGGACCAAACTGGCCTACCAACAGGCACGGACTGGTAATCGGGCGTACCGGGCATTTTCCCGGTGGGCCGACGTGCTGTTTGGGCCGGCAGACCCGATATGTATATTAATAATATGTATTATTATTATTATTAATTTTTTTTATTTATTTATTTTATTTTAGATGTCAGCCTGGTTATATTTGCATAATGCATGAAGAAAAATAAAATCAGCAGCGCAAGAGTCTGTTCCGATCATCCGGCCCTTACCACAGGCTACTGCAGCCCATTGGTTATCATCCCTGACAGTCTAAAGGGCTAGGCCAATCATAAAGTAGAAAAACACCTTCACGCTCCATGTGGAACTTTGTGCAGCGGTGTTCACAGTAGTAATGGATAAGAAACGCAAGGGAGGCGCAGAGAAACTGCGTGAAAAAAAGAAACGAGTTCTTCAAACGAACGCTGCAAAAAGTGTCAAACTGACTGACATGTTCCCAACAGCAGGCCCTTCATCTGCTCCGGTGTCTGATGTAAAATATGGTGGTGGTGGTTGTTCAGTGACGTGCGGTAGGGTTCATAGCTGGTGAGGCACTGACGTCATCAGAGTCAGATTTACAAATATATACACTCTACAGAGTAGACTCGTTGCAAAGTGCTGAAAGAGACTGATTGAGCCAAATCAAGTCACCAAGAGACATGGAAAAAATATTGATTCTTTGATGAAAAAATAAAACTAAATTATTTGTCATTTGACTGGTAACAGTTTATGAGTTATGATGGATTTCTTCATTTGTGACACATTCTAAAACTATAACACACATTACTCAGATTTCATTACAACAAAACATGAATATTTATCGCTGTCTTACCTCTACTTATAATTTAAGTCCATGCGGTGCTCTTTCTGAACAAAAATATCATAATTTTCCGGTAAAAGTTCTCTTTATCTTCTTCAGATTTAAAACTCTCTTAGTCTCAGTGGAGCTCACTGCCAGGGAGGAAAGCCTTCCTTCATCAGTCCTGTTCTGGCTGTATGTTTAGAGTCTTTTTAGTGCTTTACTTGTTTAACAAAACTCGCTAATAATAAATCCATAACTTGCTGTGACTCTACTATTTGGGGATCAGGAGCGGTGCTCCTTGAGCGCCCCCTGCCTAGAGGCCAAGGAACTGCCGGCCTCACCTACAACCAGCTCTTTGCCTTTTATGATCGCGCGCAGCAGCACGAAAACATGTTACCTGCACACAGTTTGATGCCCAAAACACAATTCGTAATCCACATATATTAAATTGTGGAAAATCAGTTCATAACTGTTTGAACAATTGAATTTATGATCTAGAGACAGGAAGATGCATTCACAGAATGGAAGCCAGCGCAGTTAACATGGGATTGCGCAATCTCAGGGGAGGCCAAGCTCGCCGCGGCCTCACCGGCTTCGCTATCAAGCGCCACCAAGGATTTATATGAAAAATAGAGAAAAGTCTGCAATTTTAAAGAAAATATGATCAAAAATGAGGAAATTAGATAAATAAAATACTTATTACAAATGACTGAGTGAATCAAAATTTATATTATGTTATTATATATTTTCTTTCTTTCCATGATGACAAGTGAGGCCTGGCTGAGTTTACATTTTACAGTGTTAATAAATTAAGATTTGGAAGTATTTTAAGTGTCCACTCTCACTAATTTCCATTAACCTGCCCTCAAGGTATTGCACAGTTGGTATACACATTCAGTACACATAAAATAAATAAATAAATAAATAAATGTGGTGGGCCAGTCTAATCCAAAATGCCAAGGCCGATTTTTTATCCCAGTCCACCCCTGCCTTCCAACCAGAGCACCCTCCCCCAAAAACACTGAAGTGCTACCTCCCCACACCCAAGTGTGTTTAAAACTGGGAGTGCCAAAGGGAGTGCCCAGCACAGTCCACCCCCCCCCCCCCCCCCCCTCCAGAAGGTAGCTGGTGCCAGTGCACCCCCCAGCAACCTATCCAGAACCCTCAATGTCTAAATGCGAGTGGGGGCAGAGGGTGCCACCAGGGGTAAGGCCTACACAATAACCCCCCCCCACTCAGATGTCTCACCCCCCAACCCCCAATTAATGCCCTACATATAAGTGTGTTGTGAGAATGTTATGAATGAAAGTCTCTAAGATGTCTAATAAAATTGGGCTCAGGGACGTCACCAATTTCTTTCCAAAGAAATTTAGAGATGGAGGAGTCCAGAGATTTAAACCAGTCGAATGATGGTTTATCGGGGATCATTGAGAATAAGTAATTAATTCTAGGTAAAACCCTACCCATAAATGAAATTGGTAGCAATTTCCATCTGTCAGGATCCCCTTCTATCTTCTTTAAAAGAGGCATGTTGTTTCTAACAACTGGGATATATATATATATATATATATATATATATATATATATATATATATATATATATATATATATATATATATATATATAAATGTTTGTATATCTGAATAACTGGAGCGTGTAACAAAATTTCCCTCTGGGATTATTAAAGTATGTCTGATTCTGATTCTGATAATCATAAAAATTAAAAGAAATAAACACCATGCGACTCATTGCGATTTGACAGGTCTGTTCTTGTGTTAACTGCAATGTTCTCATAATTAATTGCAGTTAGAAGAGTATTTTATTTTGAAAAATCTCTTCTTTTGAAAAATATAAACTTGTCAATCATCTCCGCAGTTACTCCAACTGAACCACCAGCAAAATATCATCAACCCACGGTACAAGGAGAGGAATTCCCCAAAGTAAAACAGACAGATGTATCAACGTAAATGTCTTCGCTCCATGCTCTTAAAAACAACTACAAACACTGTAAAGAAAAAAGCAGTTGAATTAGAACATGCAAAAACAACAACAACAAAAATCCAGAAATGCCATGACTCCATATGACTGTCATAACCCCATTGAACTCACACAAAGTTTTAATTTTGTCCCCACTTGTGCTCTTCAATCAGGGATTTACCTCTTCCCAATCACATCTTTATTGTTGCAAGTGTTTTAGCTTCCAAGTGGAACTGAAGGGAGCACAGGAGGGGGGTAGGGTTTGTCTCTAGGCAACCGTGAAGCAGTGCAGGTGCAGAGGTCCTCCTTAAATCCCGCCATGATAATTTTGCTGGCCTTATTTCTTGGGTGTTATTCTATTTATATTAGACTTAAGGTTGATATGTGTGTGACAGACATGCATATCTGACTTTTATGAAAAAAAAAATACCGAACAAATTGTCCCGTTTTACTTCAAAATGGACGCAATGTCAATCAAATAAAGGACGACTCCATATTTTACAGGATGCATGACAGCCCTACAGCTAACTGCACAAACATCACATTGGGAGATAACTGTCCTGTTGGGAAATTTTGACTTACCTTTCGCTTCTTTCTTGGGAATACTCTGATTATGTCTGGGGAGGGATCAGATGTTGCAAACAAACACGTGATTCATACTAGTGGTAAAGTTAAGTAAATTCCTCTAAAATGTTTATTTGTTCAGCAGTCATTTGTCATAACCCAAGGCACATTTTAAGGCCATTTAAAAAGGTTTTTACCAAAACCTTAGTGAGATGTCAATGAGACTGACATTACCTTGTAGCATCAGTGAATCTGTGATCAACCCCATGGTCTCCTTAAAAAAGCTGGGGGCGGGCATTTACATGAATTACTTAAACCTAGCTTGACATAGTCAGATCTCCTGAGCCTGGATTGGCCTTCGTGAAACGGATAAAGCCAGGATGCACTCGTCACGCTATGTCAAGCCTAGCTTTATCTCTTATCCTGGATTTCAAAATTCAGTTTTTGTGAACCAGCCCTTTGCTCTCAAATCCCAGCCTCTGCTTTTAAGTTTGGGGTTTATATTTTCTGCTGCCACATGTATGGGTTTTCTCCTGGCACTCTGGTTTCCTCACAAAGTCCAAGAACATGACAATTTGTCATTCTAAATTGCCTAGGGACTTGAGTGTTTGCGTACTGGAGATGCAGCACACCAAAAACAATGTAAGTAAGAAATCAAAGAAATTTACATTTCAATAATTGATGAAATGTGTTTTTTACAGCCTTCAATAGATCCTTCACACAAATATTATAACTGCTTTGTTCTTTAGTGCTTTAAAGCTACCTGACACACACCCTTACAGGTAGTGTGTTGGTCTACTTTTATAAAAGAACTTTTTGGCCAGCCAAGGATAGTGTAGAGGCTAAGCCGACTCTTAAAGCAACTGGAGTATTTTAAACCGGAATCTTATGGTTGACGCGCATTTGCCGGGGTGAGATGGTAGATATGAAATGTCCAGACGCTGTTCTTGCAGTTAAATAAGCCGATTTATTTCCAACTTTGCTTGATTACAAAACAAAAAAATGATACGAACGGCCAGCTGTGGGTTGACAGCGTTTTCCCCGCCAAGCGGTCAAAACCGATTTACCTTTCCGGTGAAACACACACCCATACACACATCATTTCCTTTCTTATATAGACCCTTGTACAAATTGGCTTCTACATACTGGCCCCTAATTGTTAGACATAACAATTTCCCATTATACATTTACAAGCCAAAACCATTTAAATCAATACCATAAGTTACATTTCATGCAAAAGACACAATTTGGTGATGGGGCGCTCAAAAACACCATTCTTTGTTTGCAACTTCACAGTGCGAACAAAACCCCTTTTGTCAGTCATCACCTCTAAGACTTTTCCCAAACACCAAGAACCTCGTGGTGCTAAACAGTCAATGATTATGACAATGTCCCCAATGACCAAGTTCCTTTTAGTTTGGTTTCATTTTTGCCTTTCTTGGAGCAATGGTAAGTATTCCCTGGCCCATCGTCTCCAGAACAGGTCAGAGGGGTATTGAATCTGCTTCCAGCGTCTTTTTGCATACAGATCTGCTGTATCAAAAAGTCCAGGTGGTAATGCTGGTTTTCCTTTCATCAGCAGCAGATGATTAGGTCTAAGTGGTTCCAAATCATTTGGGTCTTCTGATAGCTTTGTGATTGGACGATTGTTTAGAATGGCTTCAATTTCATACATAACTGTGCTAAGTCCATCCATATCCAATGATTGCTGTTGTAAAACTGAGCTTAGAATGCGTTTTATCATGCGTATAATACGCTCCCAGATGCCACCATGATGAGGTCCTGCAGGTGGGTTAAAACTCCATTGTATTCCAGATGGAATGAGTGTCTTTTGAATTTTTTCATGATTTAATGCATCCAAAGCTTCTTTCAGTTCTCTTGCTGCGCCTACAAAGTTTGTTCCATTGTCTGACCTTATGTGAACAACTTGACCTCTTCTGCTGATGAAGCGACGTAGAGCATTTATGCTGTCATCAGTACTTAGAGAATTTGCAACTTCGAAATGTACATCTCTACTTGCTAAACAGGTAAAAATGACACCATAGCATTCGCATGTTGCTCTTCCTCTTTTCACTTCAATGGGTAAAAAATAATCAACTCCAACATTGGTAAAGGGAGGTAAATCAGGAGTAATTCTCTGCTTTGGAAGGTCTGCCATTTTCTGGTTTACTGGTCTTGCATTGTGACGTCTGCAAAAGTTGCACTCTGAAATGACTTTTCTTACTGCAGAGTGTCCATGTAAAATCCAATATTTCCTTCTTACAACAGCCAGAGTATGATTGCGTCCACTGTGACCTAATCTTTTGTGAGTGTCCCTGAGAATGAGCTTGGCTATGTGCTGATCTTTGCCGAGAATGATGGGATGTTTCTCTTGTACCGGCATGGCTCCTTTACTCAATCTTCCTCCAACCCGTAGAAGATTGTCCTCCCAAATTGGATCCAGCCTATAAATAGAACTTTGTTTGCTGATTACTCCCTTTTCAGCCAATCCAGCAATTTCCTCTTTGAACCGCTGTTGCTGACAATAGTATACAATGTCAAACTCAGCCTGCGATAAATCCTCTAAACTCAGGACAAATTTCTCATTCAAGTCATCTTGGGAAAAATTGTTAGTAATCTTTCTCCTTCTACAACGCTTGAGTAGGATGGATTTTAGCTTGTTAAACCAAGCAACTGATTTCTTCAGTTTTTGCCAATCAGAGAAGTAACTGATGAGCCAATCTGAAGGATTTAATGCATCACCAGATGTCATGTTCACAACTGCACTTTTGTGGACCTCAGGATCGTCAACTTCCAACACAGGATCAAAGGAAGCTTGTGGCCATTCCTGTTCAGATTTCCATAAAAACCTGGGACCTTCCAGCCAGATGTGATGTTCAATAAAGTCTGATATTCTCATTCCTCTTGAGGCAGCATCTGCTGGATTTCCCTCAGAGCAGATATGCCTCCATTGAAAAGGATGTGAAGCCTCTCTTATAGCAGAGATTCTATTTGCTACAAATACTTGAAATCGTGTGTCTTCATTGCAGATGTACTTCAATACTGACGTACTGTCAGTCCAGAACACAGAATCATCAATTTGTAGTTGCAGCTCTGCTTTCAACAGGGCATCCACTCGAGCAGCCAGGACGGCAGCTGTTAATTCAATTCGTGGGATTGTGATGGTCTTCAGTGGAGCAACTCGTGCCTTGCCTAATAAGAATGCGACGTGGATGTCATTCTGGGAGTTCTTCAGCCGAATATATGATACAGTTCCATAGCCATCCTTGCTGGCATCAGCAAAATGATGTAACTCTGTATGAACAGACTCCCCAAAGTCCTTTGGTAGAATACATCGACTCATCTGAAATGATGTCAAGAGTACAAGTTCTTGAGTCCATGAATTCCATTTTTTCAAAATGTCTGGAGGTAAAGCCTCATCCCAACCACATTTTCTTTTGCAGAGTTCTTGTTGCAACATCTTGGCATAGAGAGTGATGGGTGCAAGAATTCCCAAAGGATCATACACAGAGCTGGTTACTGACAGCATACCATGCCTAGTGAGACATTGCTGTTTTACTTCGATCTTAAACTTGAAGCCATCCGATTCCACATACCAGAGTAGCCCTAAAGCTCTCTCCATGGGAAGTTTGTCCCGATCTAGATTAAGCTCTTTTAGATCCTTTGCCCACCGATCTTCTGGAATGCTTTGCAAAACCTCTCGATTGTTACTGATCCACTTCTCCAGAGTAAAGCCTCCTTTCTTGCAGAGAATACCAAGATCTTTCATCACCTGTTTTGCTTTGTTCTCTGAACCAAAACTGATTAGGCAGTCATCCACATAGAAATTTTGTTTAACTGCTTGCACCACATCCTCAGAGAAATCAGCCTTGTGGTCGTCAGCTGTCTTTCTCAGTGCATAGCTGGCACAACTAGGTGATGACACAGCACCAAATAAATGAACAGTCATCCTGAAGTTCTGAACTTCCTTATTCAGGTCTCCGTCTTGCCACCAGAGGAAACGAAGAAGATCTCGCTGGTGCGCTGCAACCTTTACCTGATGAAACATAGCATGTATATCGCCCATACATGCTATTGGCTTCTGTCTGAACCTGATGAGGACTCCAAGCAGAGAGCTGGTGAGATTGGGACCTTGTAGTAACTCCTTATTGAGAGATTTTCCTTTGAAAGTGGCTCCACAGTCAAAAACCACTGCTAGAGGCAGATGGGAGTTTTGCTTACTGAAAGATGTTCTGAGGGCAGAAACTAATGGGATTGGTTCAATCAGGCAACCAATCAGAACAGAGGAGAGGCGCGCCTAACTAATTTGAAGTTAGCGAGAGAAGCAAGCGGTTGTTACTGTTTATTTTCATGGTCGCAATTCTCGATAAGAATCTTGGCCGAGGGAGCCGAGGGAAAAGACGAGACGCCGGCCGCGCGGCACGGCAGGTCGCCCGGCCCGCACCCCCCCCCCCCCCCCTCGCGAGCGGAGGAGTGCCGAAACAGGCGGCCAGCGCGTTGCGCGGACCGGAGCGCTCGACCTCCCCCCCCCCGCGAGCGGGCCGGGCGGAGGTCGCTTCAGGGACGCCCGCTCCCCTCCCTCCCCTGGCGGGGAGGGAGAGGAGGGGAGGGCGCCCCCTCGTAGCTCTGCTTGAACAGCAGGATGCGCTCACGAAAACCTCACGACAGTCGACTGAATTTCAAACATGTTTGATTTTCACCGACCGTCCGATTCCTGATCGGGAGGTAGTCGTGAGAAGCCAGTCCCCCCCCGCCTCCCCCCCCCCCCCCCGTACGATCACGCTGAAATTTGGCCCGATTCAAAACATGCTCGCACGACTGAAGAATCGGCCCGAAAAGGGGAAAAACTCGTACAGTGTACGCCCGGCTTAAGATAGCAGCAGAGTAACCTAAATCATAATTTGTCCGAGGGCAGTCTCTCGATAACTTCAAATTAGTTAGCCGCGCCTCTCCTCTGTTCTGATTGGTTGCCTGATTGAACCAATCCCATTAGTTTCTGCCCTCAGAACATCTTTCAGTAAGCAAAACTCCCATCTGCGCCTTTCCTTGGATGGTATACGCCGTGATGTGGAATATACCACACTTTTCCTGATTTTCCTTCCAACTCTAGCTCTGGCACCTTCTCTGCATACCCTTGGTTTATCACATTTTGCAGATATGACACATACTCTTGGCAAAATTGCGGGTTGTTCAATAACTTTCTCCTCAAGCTAAGAATCCTCTGCTTTGCCACAGAAAAGTTATTCGGTAATATAACTACTGGATTTCTGAGGGGTAAGTTAAGAACATATCTGTCTTCCTGCAGATGTGCAGTAGAGTCCATAATGTCCATAAATCTCAAATCATCCCTTGACATCTCTTTACCTGCTGAGGGTTTTTCATTAAAGTCATGATTATACTGGCTTTGTAGCATTATCTCCAGATTTGTCACAGAAATTCTGTTCACAACTGCTGTTCTGCACGTTTCGTTTCCATGCGTCGGTCCATTGATGACCCATCCCAATACTGTCCTTATAGCATAAGGGCCATCCGATCTACTGTTGATTACTTCCCAGGGCTCCAATAGCTTGGGTGCGTTGGTTCCTATCAACAGCTCAACAGTAGCATCTATGTTGGGAACAGAAACCCTTGACAAGTACGGAAATCTTCTCAGGTCTGCAGCTGTAGCAATGTTAGACTTTAATACTGGCATTTGTTTCTGTGTTAAAACCTCTGGAAGCAGGTGAAAAGTGTTTGAATTTATGCCTGCAACTTCAAATCCAAACAGCAGGTGTGCCGGAACCACCTTTTCTTGTCCCATTGTAGTCAACAGAAACTGAGTTTGTCTTCCTTTAACCTTTAATTTTTGCATAAGCTGTTCTGTCTAGAATGTAGCAGAACTGCCAGGATCAAGAAATGCGTAAGTCTCCACCTCTTCGTTTCCTGTTGTGGACTTGACACGAACCGGAACGATGGATAACCAACAGTCTTTTCCGGCCCCTGTAAGACCACATGTTTGTGTTGGAGTGGATACAAGATTTACAGATAATTGTGGTTGTTGTTCCTTGATTGGATTAATATGAAGAACGGTTGGATGTTGCTGGCCACAGGTTCGACAGCTCAGACGATTAGTACAGTTACAACTCATGTGTCCTATGCATAGGCAACCAAAGCAAACTCCTTTCTCTTTTAGAAAAGAGATTTTATCTCTATGCTTTTTGCTCTTGAACTGTTAACAGGTTTCTAGGCGATGAGTGTGTGAACAGCAACAACACAGCTCCCTTTGAGAACCATCCAACATACCTTTGCTGTCAGAGTTCACTGGTTTCACAGTAGTGGCGAAGCTTCCCTTTACTCCTCCAGAACGTTGTGGTTTGCGTATAGATGTTCTTGAACTGTTGACTTGCGCATGCTCGATGTCTCCATAAATGGGATTTAAAAGAATCCGCACCTGTCGTTCCAAATATGTCACCAAGTCATGTAAGTGAGCCCTCCGGTTATATTGCTCCATAATGTCATGGGCCTTTGTTCTCCATCCTTCCCTTAACTTGAATGGTAACTTAGAAACCATGATTTTTATGTTTGTTGGCATGTTCAGTTCTTCCATATACTCAAGCTCTTGCATCACATTGCAACATCCACGCAAATATAAAGCATATGCTTGAAGTGATTTGCCATCCTCAGATTTTATTGTATGCCACGCCAACACTTTATCCATATATGCATTAGCAAGCTTATACTCATTTCCAAAGTGTTCCTTTGGAAGTTGTTTGGCCAAGCTATACCCACTTTCAGGAGCCATATGCTGGCAGCTACGGACCAATTCCCTTGGCTGTCCTCGTGTAAATTGCTCCATATAATAAATACAGTCTGCCTTGTTGGCCTTTTCTTCCACACCTTGCTCAAATGCTTTTATAAAACGGTGATATTGCAATGGGTCTCCATCAAAAACAGGAATGTCCCGTGGCGGAAGAGTCAAACAGCGTTGTTGATGCACAACAGCTTCCATAATCTTATTCTGTTTCTCCATGATGGTGAACATGCTACTGGAAAAGCCTTGGTCATTTGTTTAATGTTGAATTCCTGCAGTGTTTGTTGAATTTCTTTGAGCTGTATTTAATGGTTCCACTGACAAACAATAAGCATCTTGGTTGTCTTGTCTGTATTGTGGTCCTTTTCTTTAGGATTGAGTGAAAAAGATGTTAATGACTTCCTTTCCTTTTCCAAATAAGAGTTCATGCCGTTGGATTTTGCAGTTGAACGTTGATCCTCCATAGCCTGAAAAATGTCCAGTTTGGCTGTTGCTGCAGCAAGCTCCGTTTCTATTTGAAGTTGCTCTTTTTTCCTTTTTAGCAATAGCTCCTGTTCCTCCAATGCATGACGCTCCTTCAAAGCTGCCATACGAGCTAACAGAGCCGCTTTTTCTGCAGCAGCTTTTATTTTTGCAGAGGAAGTACTTGTTCTTGAACTAGTCACACTCTTGGTAGCTTTACCCACATTGGAAATACTATCATCAGGATTTATGTTATCATGGCAATCTTCTTTGGTTTCACCAATACCTTCCTTTTCAACATTATGTGCTTGTTTTTGTACCACCCAAAGATTAGCATTTTTGACAACATCTGTATTAAACATCATTTTTGCTTTAAACCAGGTTTCATGTTTTTCCTTTTCTTCTTGTGACAATAAATCCATGATAGAATTATGAACGCCATATATTTCATCACACAACTCAGAAAAAACATTCAAAGACATTTTCACTTCACAAACATTTCCCATTTCCATTAAACCTTTGATATTTTCTCTTAACTTACTAGCCTTATTCAATTTAACCTTTCTAATATTCTGCCATTTTTCAATCTTCTCAGCCAATGCCTTGGCAGTAAGTTTAACCACCCGCTTACCCAACTGGGTTTCAGTGTGAAGGCTACTAGCCTCTTGCTCCTTAAGAACATGTTCTTTTTCTGCAAAGTCAGTGTTCTTGTGCGCATCAGAGTCTTTCATGGTCGAGCTGGACCTTAACGTCAGTCAAAGAGAATTTGTTTGCTCGTGAAGTCACTTTTCTCAGTTTTTTTTATTTTTATTTTTATTATTATTCAAATGGCAACCAGTGCATTGCTATTTTAATTAGCCATGGCCTGAGTGTAGCGCTACACAACACATACCTGTGCGCGGAACCCCCCAGCTTGTGCCACGCCTGCGAAACCAAGTCGCTGCAGCTCCTCAGGTTCCTTTACACGGCGATCCTCCCGCTCGTTCCTCCACTGAACTGACCGGTGGATCACAAAACCACGCTCACTGGCGGCATCCCTCCTATTGCCGCATCACCGCTCCAGTTGATCCGCTCGCTGCTCCTTCACCGCAGACGCCTCCCCGCTCCGCTGCCTCCGCTGCGCCGTCGCTCCTCTCCTCCCGCGCCGGTGTTCGTCTCCACGTAACGCTGGTGTTGACAGGTGACAGCCAGCCACGTCAGCATCTTCAGGTAGGAATCCTTTGGTCCAATAATCCAAGACACTTCAGCTTTGTCTCGGTGTAATTTCCATAAACTTGACTTGGCCACGGTTTTGACTTTAATTGTAGAGGCTAAGCCGACGCTTGAAGCCACTGGAGTATTTTAAACCGGAATCTTATGGTTGACGCGCATTTGCCGGGGTCAGTTAATTAATGTGTTCCATACCATTTTGGATGATTAAATGAGTCATTTCAGGTTGAACAAAGGTTTTCTTGGCCGCCCTGGTGGTCTGTGGGGGAAATACCGCACTTGCAATTGCAGGAGCCCTCGGCCCGCGCCCACAGGCTCAGAATCTCGTGCAAGATCGCGAGAGTCGGTCTTGCTTTACGGCGAGAACTGCTACACGCCCCCAGTGAAGCGCATGCTCGTTGCTAGCGCAGTGGCGATATCCGTGCAGTTATCATGGCGGAACCAGCGAGAAAACAGCGAAAGCCCATGTCGGAGCAGGCAAGAAAGAGGAAAATGGCTCTGGACAGAAAGAGGAGTCGTACACGGGTGAACATCGGGCAAGCTTTTTCCGAATGGCGAGAGCTAAAAGAAAGAGAAGGCTGCAAGGCTGACGCGGACCTCGCGTTTCTGCTGATGCAATTGTAAGTAACATTGTAGGGTTTCCCTCACGCTACCGCCTCCCAACATTCCAAAAAAAAAAAAAATAACTCGATATGCGCGCAAAGCTTGTCTCCCCCCGCTCCGTCGCGCAAAGCTTGTCTCCTCCCCGCTCTGCCGGTCGTCCGGTAAGCAAATTCCTAGGGGAAACACTGCATTGGAATGGTTTCTCTCTCTCTCTGTGCATGTTCATACTTTCACTGTGTTAGTCATTGTTTGTACTGCCGTTTTTTCGACTTTTTGTTGCGTTCGCCTGTCTGCTAAGCTCAAAACAACCGCGCCTGGCTTGACGGAGAAACCAGTAGAACAGCTGAGCATATTTACGACAGTGCACTTTTACTTTCGCCCTCTGGGGGGAGCCTCGCTGGAAAATCAACCCCGGTTGCATAGTATACCTTTAAAAAAGCCAATTTATTTCCAACTTTGCTTGATTAAAAAACAAAAAAATGATACGAACGGCCAGCTGTGGGTTGACAGCGTTTTCCCCGCCAAGCGGTCAAAACCGATTTACCTTTCCGGTGAAACACACACCCATACACACATCATTTCCTTTCTTATATAGACCCTTGTACAAATTGGCTTCTACAGATAGAGTTTACTGCCAGGAGCGTGTATTAAATTAATGTTTTACTGTCAAACCTGTTGTGTAAGCCTGTTTATATTACAAGGGCAAATGTCGCTCCCTGTCATATGCAAATGAAAGCTCAGGCAGTTTTGTTAAGAGGGAGTTTTCAGATGACAGCAAAGTCAGGGAACTGCATTTTAAAGAATGTGCGACTGATGTTTGTACATTTGAAGTATAATACAGCAATTTCCAATGCACCCTGCATTGTTAAAACTCCACGGCCTGCTATATAAATAAAGTCAACAATCAACAATACAAAAAAAATCATTGGTTTCTACAACAGCACACCAGTTGCACTCCTGTTGTTCAGTGCCGTGAAATGAAACTGTCACGATTTGGGTTTTGTCTTTGTTCATTTTATCTGATTTATTAGTTCAGTTTCTACTTTTGGGTTCTTTCTTGTTTGGTTTTGATTTAGACGTGTTGTTCTGTTTAGGTTACTTGTTTTCCACCTGTCACTTTATCAGCTCTGTTTGGTCTCCCCTCAGCAATCTGTCAGCTTTTCTGGCCCTGATTAGTTCCACCTGCTTTCTTGTAATTAGTTTCACTCCGTTTCACCTGTGCACTCTACTATATAGTTCTGCCTCAGCCTTCAGCTCTCCACCAGATCATTTATGAGCCAATGGTGAGTTTTGTTCCAGCGTTCTCTTTTCTGATTGACCTGTCGATGCAAACCCGTTTGCCTCCTGATTCTGAGCCAGCCTGACCCCTGAACCTGTTTTTCCTGCCTTACTGCCTGCCCGTTTTGCCTGACCTGGTTCTGTTTTTGGATTTTCTTTTTTCGTTTTGCCTGACCTGGTTCTGTTTTTGGATTTTCTGAGCTTGCCTGATCCCTGTCTGTCTTACCCTGCCTGGTTGTGTACCGAACTTGGATCCGTATCCCGACTCCGCACTTTGATTCTGTTCTGGATTATCCTGCTCTTTTTTGATTAACTGGTTTTTTAATTTTGGACTGTTTTTCACCTCCGATTCTGCCTGTTAGTGATGGGTCCGGCAACACCAATGCGTCGGCGCATGTGTCGGTCTCATAGAGCGAAACCCGTGTCGATGTGTGTATTGCTACGGAAAAGTCACGTGACCGATACAGGAACTGTTTCGGTCACGTGACCAATACAGCACCTGTTTCGAACTGACTGACGCGCCAAACTGTTTCTGTTCCCTCCAAGCTGCACGCGTGTGCATTCGCGCACAGCAGCGCGCACAGCAAAGCTATGCTGCGCAGTAAATAAAATCCAAGCTGAACTGTAAACAAAATAACGGTTAATAATGGTTAATTTTTAACCATTTTGCAACTCTGGTGTGATGGTGTACCACAGTCTCGCTCTGTGAGCGCAAGGTGCTGATCGGAGCGCACCACTGATGGATGGGTTGGGCAGACGCCTTTATGGTTGGGCGGGTTGCGCTGTGCGTCTTTGTTCTGAGCGTCGTTTCAGAAAAAACGGCTGATTTACACTGAGTAGAAAGCTGCTACTCTGAGTAGTTCTTCCTCCCTTTGTCATACTCAGCATGTCCGATTTCAGAACAGATGATATCAGTCAGGTAACTAAACACAGCGCCCGATCAACCATTTGTAAAAAATAAAAAAGCCAGTCCACAAGCATCCTCCTTCACATTATTTATTGACTGTATCTAAAAAAAAATCAAATATATGTTTAATTCAAATGAAAATATAAAATAATACAATGCAACATACAATGATTTAAATTGTATTGTGTATACTTGGTCATCAAATCAGTGTCAGTTAACTCTGTCAACCGGGTTGCCTGTAGGGATTTTTAAGGTCCAGCAGGTGTCAGTATTCAGTGACACAGTATCGGCACAGTATCAGCACAGAGTGGCAATGTGTCGAAACGTTTCATGACGCCTCATCGACCCATCACTACTGCCTGTCCTCGTCCAGCCTGTCAGCTATATTGTGTATCGACCTGGGACTGTTTTTCTGACCAACGAGCCTGCCTGTCCCTGTCTTGCCAGTCTGATAACAATAAAACGTCTTTTAAACATACTCTCTGCTTGTTGGCTTGAATACTGAGTCCACCTGTTCAGTTCTGTTCGTTACAGAAACAGTAATCCAGCCTCTTTCTTTCACACATGGCAGTATGCAGCAAGTGAATTGTGGACACAATGTTGCTTCAGTACAAGACAAATGTAACAGCTATAATCACCTGTAACAGGTGATGTGGATTTTTCCACCACTTAAACTGTTAAAAATATCAAACTTTAAACTTGTCTGAAGGTTATTTATGTCAGCCTCAATAAATGAGCCTGACTCTTTTACAGAACTGTTACAACATCAAGTCTTATTAGGTCAGACAAAATGGCCTCCAATGGACTCGTCCATAAACAGGTACCCCTAAAATAGTTTCTGCTTGAACTCACTATTGTTTTCTTTCAATGAGCTTCAGCAACAACTCTTTGAGTATGGCTAAAACAATGTAAAATGAAATCCACACAGAATGATTTTATCCAATGCCTAAATTTGACTATATCAAATTTAAGTAGTTATCCTATCCGCCTCTTCACCTGGTACCTTCCTGTGACGTCAGTTCTAACAGGAAGCTATAATTACAGGAAGTGAGGTAACACTTCCTCCTGAAACACAGGTAAGCAAGGTAAGTTCACCAAAATAAAATGCACAAGTTAAATGATCAAACAATAAATACAAACTTGAACTGAATTGATTTAAACCAAGATGTTATAGTAAATAATCTGTAGAAATGCAAAACATAAACAAACCCAGGATAGTATACGTTTGCAGACTATAGACTAAATAAAATATGGCTAAATCAAGCAAACAAGAATGTTACCTAAAAATATATAAACTGAGGCAAATGGTGTTCTCACCCACTTTGTCACAAACTAATATATTCAACCATTAAATGATTTTATTCTGGCCTTATCGTGTATAAGCATTATTATTATTATTATTTTAAGCTAGCATTAGGTAGTGTTAGCATTAGGTAGCGTCAGCTTACCTTCACATGTCCTGTAATTCATATCCTTCTGATACTGCATGGCTTCTCTGTCTCCTGTACATATCCAGGGTTCTTCATCTGGGGGCCCACAGCCTTCTCTGGTACTCCTCTTTTACTTTGAGTATGACAACAGCCATTAATGAAGCAGTATTCTAGGTTGTTATTGTGTTGCAAGTAACTAAGTACAGATACTTTGTTACCTTACTTAAGTAGACATTTTGGGTATTTATACTTTAATGGAGGGGCTGCATAGTCAGGCCCGTATTAAGACAATGTGATGCCCCTGGGCACTATACCTCAAAGCCCCCCCCCTTACCCGTGCTGTTCTCCGGTCAAAAACATCAGACATAATCAAGGGGATTTCTGTAATGTAATTTACTATTTACTAACTTACACAACTACATGTAGGCATATGAGCAGTGAGCAATATTCAAATATGTAAAATTCTTTTAGCACAACCACTTAATTGATGTCTGTTCATTTTGGATTAATTTTCTGTAGCGTTAAAAAAGACGATACATTTGCACATACTTGTGGACCAGCTCAACTATGACAGATTGGGGAGGGGGAGTGATAGATCATGTAGCCTAATCTTGATTTATTTATTATTTATTATTATTGTGACATCAGTGTTCACAAAACGAATAATGCATAGTCTTTCAACAATTTCAAGTAAATAATATAACAATTTATGAAAAACATATTTTTAAAGCATGTGTAATGTGGTGCCCCCCCATGGTTGGTGCCCCTGGGCACTGGCCCACTGGCCCTTATGGATAATCTTGCCCTGTGCATAGTGGCGCAGTGGGTAGCACTGTTACCTTGCAGCAAGAAGGTTGCCCTGCGACAGACTGGCAGACTGGCGACCTGTCCAGGGTGTACCCCGCCTCTCGCCCAATGAACGCTGGAGATAGGCACCAGCAATCCCCGCGACCCCATGAGGGATTAAGCGGGTCAGAAAATGGATGGATACTTTAATGGAGTACTTACTTTTTAGCCTACTTTTTACTTCTACCCCTTATATTTTTAAGCAATTATCTGTACTTTCTACTACTTACATTTTGAAAATAGTCTCATTACTTCTATCTTATTTCAGCTTGTTTTCATTCTGGCTTTTCAATAAAAAACAAAAAAATAAAAAATAAATAGCGCTACCCGAAAAGATTGTTTTTTTATTGTGGTTGCAGGCAGTTCTGCACCAAGTTGTTTGCCAAACGGCCCAACAAAAACTCAAGACGAAGAACAAAATGTAGAACATTGCATTTTTAGGATTATCTTTTATTTTCTCTTTTTTTTTCTTTTTTTGAGTAGCCGCTAGGCTTATTCATTTATTTTGATAACACTGTATACTGTATATGTGACACCCACTAAATGTGTGTTCACAGTTATATAGATTTATTATGTATGATTCCCTTTGGATGTGAGTTCCCATAAATTTTAGCATTATGGGCCTTAAAACTGACAATCTCATTTTAAGGTTGTCAGTTTTAAGGCGTTGCTACCTACTCCCACCAGCAGGGGGGGCAGCCTCCCAAGGCGACGCGTTTTGTCTTGGGGCCTTCTGAACGGTTCTCTACTTGCCAGACAGTAGTTACGACAACTCAACGTATTAAAGCTGGCGCTGACCTAGTTCGGGCGGCGCTGTTATCCTCAGAGTATAGTGATGTGCTATCTGTCAGTATTAACCCCATGCTCAAGCTACGAGTGGTGTTGCTCATGTATCTTCTTTTAGTATTGTTGTATCAGTTGGTTTGTCTACTTTGCCAGTTGCCCAGTCCATTTAGCAACTTCAATACACAGTGTTATACTGTACGCCTGTATGGGTACTTAATTTTTCACATGTTGTATGCAGGTATTAGGGACGTGAGTCCCGTGTCCACCCTGGAGTATAATGAGATTTGGAGTATTTGTATTTTGTGCATATGATTGTTTCAGAGTATAAATAGTTTGTACTTTAAACACTGAGTCATGTATTTTACATATGATCACTATTTGCAAAGTAAATGTATTCTACTTTCTTTACCTTGACGGAAGAAGTGTATTTTGGCATATGAGTAATGTTAAGCATATGGACTCATTTGATTCTACCTGAATAAGGAAGGAGAAAACATTTTTGAACATATAAACTGTCAGCGTTTAGTACATTTGTGGGAAATGGAAGACAAATTGGACTTGGCATGATGTTGTATTTTGCTGTTTAATAAAAACTGTTCTGAGTCTGCTGAGAGAAGAACCCAACGTAAAACACTGCGTCCGCCTCGCTGATTACTATTAACATATTTCATCCTTTTAACAGGATATTTAACTGTTGCACTTCACCCCACGCCTGGGGGGGGGGGGGGGTGTAACATATACAGACAACCATACAAGGGTAATTGTTATAACAGGGTAGTGCACTCATTTTCATGTCCAGTTTTGTTATCTTTTGCACTCATCAATTCCTGTAACTACACTACACTGATGTTCATTCACATTCACATTCCAATAATAACAAGTAAAAGGTTATTGATAATGTCTCTGAAGTTTGACTTTTTGCACTAATACTTGTTTTCTGCTCCATGAAACCCATGTTGATGCTCAATATTGCACCTATATTGACCTTAGTTTTATATCCGGTACTTTTATACTTTTATTCGAGTAAATAGGCTGTTGATTCTCCACAGTTTAACTTGAATATTTTATCTTTTTTAACTGATTATGCCATATTATCAATAATTGTGCAATGGTTACTTTGATGTTTAATCAAACCATATTGAACTGACCTGACCTGAATAGAGCAGGTACTAATGCAAAATGGTCATAAGTCAATACATTCTCTATGGAGCAATGGCAGAAAGCTAGGATGAGCTTTTGTGGAAAACGTTTTTGTATAAATACACTGGTTTGTTATTTTCCGCCAGGCCAGATTATTCTCCAGTTCCACTCCCATAATGGTAGGACAAAAGACCATGTCTGTGGATATTGGATCAATGCACATTTTTTGCTTTCTGAATTTAATATCTAGCTTCTTATTTTTGCTAATCTATAGAAAGAGATTGGCCCTGCATACATCAGGAAGTCACTCCAACTGCTTACAGTACTCCATCTCTCCCTCCTCTGCTCTCATTAGTCCAAACTCAGTGGTGTCATTGGCAAACTTTATGATGCTCTGGTTGGGGTGAGCAGGAATGCTACTCCCAAGCCAGTGTGGTTCACCTTCCTTATGACCCGTCTCATCTCACCATCTTCCACTGTGAATGTGTGGTTGATGTGATCAGGGAATGTGTGGTTCCAGTTTCTAGCTCCATCTCAAAGCTAGCAAGAATATGGTCAGCTCCTCTGTCAGAAAGGCATCAACCTCAGCAACGACAAGTTGTTGGACTTATGGTTGGTAATGTGCTGTACTCCCTGCTACACCTCCTTGATATCGCTGCTTATCAGACGGTCCTCAACTTTAATACTGTGTGCTGCTTTGGTCTCACAGATTCCCCTCCTGAGGTTGGCTCTTTCAGTGTTGTCCATAAATACTTGATTTGAACAGGACTTTATGTACTATTCTTTGCACATAGAATTTATTTTTGTGAACTACCTAATCATCCACAAGTTAATCAGTTTCAGATTGCTCTTTGTTTAATAAGAGTGGAACCATTAGTTTGTTTTTTTGCACACAATGTTAGAGTTAAATTACATTTCAAGCTACTACAGACCATATCATTACTAAAATTCTTCAACAGTGGTTACCCTTTGATGTAACTGTTGAGGTGATGATTTTGCTAAATCCCTTCCTTAATAGAACCTGGTCTGTTTTTGTTTTATTACTTTATAATTAATGTTGTTTTTGTGCAACTGTCAGAAACATAATCAACTAAAGGTTCAATGTTTGTCTAACCAATATAGCAAAAAAATAGGCATCTTTTTATTTTTCAAAATTCCAAGTTCCTTTAGCACTCTTTAACAGTTAAAAACACAACTAAATAGAAAAAAACACTTCACATCTATGCAGAGCTGCTAGAGAGAAATCAGGCCTTGGCTGTTGGGACAATCACAAATCCCTGTAATCCCTTACACCAAAATTGCACTGTGCCATTTGATCCTTGCTTATATGAAATATCTCTGACAGGATCACATTTCAATAAAGGCACTGAGTTATAAAAAGATGTTTAAAGAATCCTACACACAATTTATTAATATGTAAATTAGCAAAATATTCTAAAACCTAGCACACCTTTTCATTTTAACTTTTGTTTGTGTGATGTACTTAAAATACCTGAAATGCATAACTGTTTACTAACATTTTGCAAAATACATTTCTGTTGGTTCCAGTACATACCTATGAGTAATTTTAGAATGAAAACAGCAGAGAACCTGTTGTCAGAGAAGCTCTGCTGGTCCCTGGGTCTTTTATGTAGGTGTATAATAACGATTAATCTAGTTTGTCCTCATTCCCCCTTCTCTCCTGTCCAAAGCAGGCTCCATTAGCAGAAATGGGTCAGCTTTAATCCACAGCCAAATTAATGGAAATGAAAATGCTTCTATTTGTGATTGATGCCGCTGTGTGTGAGGGTTTCTTTGAGCGAGTGAGAGGGGGTGTGAGCTGTCAGCATTAATTCATTATCCAGGTGCCCTGTAATGTGTATATAAGTTCATGCTTAAGCTTGTGTGTGTGTGTGTGTGTATGTGTGTGTGTGTGTGTGTGTGTGCGTGCGTGTTTGTGTGTGTGTGCTGGTCTTCTCATATTTCAAATAGGCCTAAGCATCCTGCAAACATTTTGTTCTGCCAAATTAACTACAAAGTAAAATGTTTCTTACTAGCTCCTGCAAACAAAATTGAAGTTACACAGCAGAAACCTTTTTAGTCTCTTTCAAAACTATGTCTATAGTGTAATCCCTTAAAGGATGAATAAGCAAGAAATCTTCTGTAAATGTAACCAACACTATTCTAATTTGTCACCCAGGATGGAAGTAACATTCCCTATAAACAATCAGTCCTCTCCATCAACAATCTCTTAGTCAAGTTTCTCTCCTTTCAAAATTAGAGGTACAGTTTCTAGAACAACTTTGGTATACTGCATAGCCCGTGTTTACTTCCTTGTTCCTGAGCCAATCATATAAGAGTTCCCAGGGTTCCCAAAACAGAGCGCAGCATTTGGTATTTTATCTTGGAAAAAGAGAGGCAGCCTGCAAACATGGGAGCCAGTAAGAAGCGGACTATAAATGGAACAGAATACAACGTCATGTACCTATCCTGTGGAAATACAAATTCTGTGGGGTTTCACAACAGCAACAAGAAATGGCTTTTCTCCATAGCAAGCATTGTGTTTGTGTTGTTCTGATTTGCAACACTAGGTGTCATTATTACTCATCGCTCCTTTAACCCTGTAAAACCCAAATATAGAAAATGTCAGGATGTTAAACTCCTGCTCAGTTTCTGCCAGAACCCTGTGTCAGCTCAGTTTTTTGTTTCAGTCAGCCAGGAGACTTTCTTTCAGCTTCATTTTTGTTCAGTCACTGCCAGAGACTCTGCTTCAGCTCTGTTCCAGCCCAGCCTTAACCCAAGACACTGTTCCGTCCTGCTCTCAAGTTCTCAACTCCTGGTGAGCCGTCCTGGTCTCAAGTTCTCGACTCCTGTGTTCCGTCCTGGCCTCAAGTTCTCAACTCCTGTTCACGACTCCTGGGTTCCGTCCTGGTCTCAAGTCCTCGGCTCTGATGTTCCGTCCTGGTCTCAAGTCCTCGGCTCTGATATTCCGTCCCGGTCTCAAGTCCTCGGCTCTGATGTTCCGTCCCGGTCTCAAGTCTTCGGCTCTGATGTTCCGTCCAAGTCTCAAGTCCTCGGCTCTGATGTTCCGTCATGGTCTCAAGTACTCCGCCCTGGTCTCAAGTCTTCGGCTCCAGAGTTCCTCCGGGTCAGTCTCTCCGCACTCCTCCTGCCGGCCGGCCAGCTTCTGCACCCTACATCTCCGTCTGGTAAAAGACTCTGGCTCCTTACGTCATCCATCATCCACTCTGTTCAATAAACTTACTTTTAAGAACTAGCTCTGTCTGTGCGTGCTGTGTCCGGGTTCATCCCAGAAAAATATCATGACATTATGGACCGGCCAAGGGATGAACCCGAGCACGCACAGAGCCTGGTGCAGAAGCTGGCAGGATCTGCCCCTCCTCTGGTTTCGTCTCGCCTGGGTCGCAGTGTTGCGACACCTCGCCTCTGGTTCGTCTTGCCGGGGTCGCATCTGCGAAGCCCTGCCTTTGACTCTGTTCCCCGGGATCGCTCTCCGCGAGACCCGCCTCTGACGCTGCCCAGCACTTAAAGATGGCGCTTTTAGTCGCTGCCCAGCGTAACCATTGCCGCTGCCCAGCCTATTAAGCCTTGCTGCCCAGCGCCTTCTTGTTTCTGTTTTTGTTTTAAGTTATTTTTGGTCCTTGTGTTTTGAGTTACTTAACGTTCCTTAGTTTTTCAGTACTTCTTAGATTTCTTAGAGTTCTTTAGTTTTGGTTTTGTTTGTGTTCTAGTTCTGCTTTAGTTTCTAGTCTTGCTTTTTGTATGTTTTTTACTGTTTTAGAAGAATTGTTTCTGCCTTCTTTTTGGTGTTTTAGAGTTATTTAGGTTTTTTTTTGTCTTCTTTACAGTATTTGAGTTTTTATTTAGCTTTTGTTTTTCCAGCTCTGTTCTATTATTCTAGGTTTGGTTTTAGTCTCCGGGTTTTGCTTTGTGTTCTTATTTCTAGTTTTAGTTATCTAGTTTTACATTAGTTACCCTGTACTTTGCCCTCGTCTCCCTGTTTTGTTTTGTTTTATAGTTTTGCTTTAGGTTTTGGTTCTCTTCCTAGTTTTCTGGTTCTGTTTTGATTTTCTAGTTTTAGTCGTGTAGTTCCTATCCTATCCCCAGTAGTTCCTATCCTAGCCCAGTAGTTCCTGTCTAGCCCAGTAGTTCCTGTCTTGACCCTGTAGTTACTGTCTTCTTTAGTTTTTGTTTTGGCCCCCTAGTTCAATTCAATTCAATTAAATTTTATTTATATAGTGCCAATTCATGAAACATGTCATCTCAAGGCACTTTACAAAGTTAAGTTCAATCATATTATACAGATTGGGTCAGATTATACAGATTGGTCAAAAATGTTCCTATATAAGAAAACCAGTTGAATGCATCAAAGTCCCGACAAGCAGCATTCACTCCAGGAGAAGCGTAGAGCCACAGGGAGAGTCGTCTGCATTGTACATGGCTTTGCTGCAATCCCTCATACTGAGCAAGCATGAAGCAACAGTGGAAAGAAAAAACACCCGTTAGCGGGAAGGAAAAACCTCTAGCAGAACCGGGCTAAGTATGTACGGTCATCTGCCTCGACCGACTGGGGGTTACAGAAGACAGAGCAGAGACACAACAAGACAGACAAAAAGCACAGAAGCACACATTGATCTAGTAATCTGTCCTACATTAGATGGTAATAGTCGGTGAACTGTCCTCCCTGGATGATTTCACAGTCAACAGAACGTCAGACCAGGTGTACCTACTATGAAGAAAAAAGAGAGAGAACAAAAAGTTAAAAGCTGAAATGATAACAGTCATTTCAATGTAATGCAATGCAAATCTGGAGAACAGTAGACTGGAGAACAGTAGAAATCAGTAGAGTGAGAAAAATAGGCCCTGATGTCCTCCAGTAGCCTAAGCCTATAGCAGCATAACTATAGAGGTAGCTCAGGGTAACATGAGCCACTCTAACTATAAGCTTTGTCAAAAAGGAAGGTTTTAAGATTAGTCTTAAAAGTAGACAGGGTGTCTGCTTCACGGACCAAAACTGGGAGTTGGTTCCACAGGAGAGGAGCCTGATAGCTAAAGGATCTGCCTCCCATTCTACTTTTAGAGACTCTAGGAACCACCAGCAGACCTGCAGTCTGAGAGCGAAGTGCTCTGTTAGGAACATACGGGGTAATCAGAGCTCTGATATATGAGGGAGCTTGATTATTAAGGGCTTTATACGTTAGAAGAAGAATTTTAAATTATATTCTTGATTTAACAGGAAGCCAATGAAGGGAAGCTAAAATTGGAGAAATTTGATCCCTCTTGTTGATTTTATTTCAGAACTCTTGCTGCAGCATTTTGGATCAGCTGAAGACTTTGAACTGCATTTTGTGGACTTCCTGATAGTAAAGAATTACAATAGTCCAGCCTTGAAGTAACAAATGAATGGACTAGTTTTTCAGCATCACCCCTGGACAGAATGTTTCTAATTTTGGCGATATTCCTGAGGTGAAAAAAGGAATCTCTGGAAACCTGTTTAATATGGGATTTAAATGACATGTCTTGGTCTAAAATAACACCAAGATTTTTTACTTTACTACCAGAGGCCAAGTTAATGCCATCCAGATTCAGTGATTGATTAAGAAGTTTATTTTTTGAGGACTCTGGTCCAAAGATTATAACTTCTGTCTTGTCAGAATTTAAGTGCAGGCAATTTAAAGTCATCCAGCTTTTGATGTCATCAAGACATGACTGCAGTCGAAGTAATTGATTGGATTCATCAGGATTTATGGATAAATATAGTTGAGTGTCATCAGCATAACAGTGGAAATTAATCCCATGCTGTCTGATAATTTTGCCAATCGGAAGCATATATATAGTAAAGAGAATTGGTCCAAGGATTGAACCCTGTGGTACTCCACAAGTGACCCTAGAGCTTGAAGAAGATTTATTATTAACATGAACAAACTGGAATCTGTCCGACAGATAAGATTTAAGATAAGACCAGCCTAATGCTTTCCCCTTAATCCCTACAGTATGCTCAAGTCTTTGTAGGAGAATATTATGATCAACTGTATCAAATGCAGCACTGAGATCTAACAGGACAAGTACAGACACAAGTCCATTATCTGAGGCCATGAGAATATCATTAGTGACCTTCACCAGAGTCGTTTCAGTGCTATGATGAGCTCTGAAGCCTGACTGAAACTCCTCAAGTAGGTCATTACTTTGTAAATGTTCACAAAGTTGATTAGCAACTACTTTCTCGAGAATTTTAGATAAGAAAAGAAGATTAGATATAGGTCTGTAATTTACTAACTCATCTTGATCAAGAGATGGTTTCTTAAGTAAAGGTTTAATAACAGCTACTTTAAAAGCCTGTGGTACATATCCATTTACTAAGGATAGATTAATCATGTCTAAAATAGGACCACTGATCAAAGGGATTACCTCCTTAAACAATTTGGTTGGGATTGGGTCTAACATACAGGTAGAAGGTTTAGATGAAGCTAATATTTTAGATAGCTCAGAAAGCTCTATTGTTTCTAGACAGTTCAGACACAGCACAGTTTCTAAAGATTCCTCCAACGCTGTCTCACTTACTGAGGACGAGGTAATCATGTTTGGGAGGATGCCAATTATTTCATTTTTAATGGAATCAATTTTATTTATGAAGAATCCCATAAAATCATTACTGCTAAGAGCTAAGGGAATGGATGGATCAATGGAGCTATGACTCTATGTAAGTTTGGCAACTGTACTAAAGAGAAATCTAGGATTATTTTTATTCTCTTCAATTAATGATGAAAAATATGCTGCTCTAACTCTGCGAAGGGTCTTGTTATACAACAATAGACTGTCCCTCCAGATTAGGTAGGATTCCTCTTGGTTTGTAGAGCGCCATTTTCTCTCCAATTTCCTAACATTGTGCTTCAAGGAACGCAGCTCTGAATTAAACCAGGGAGCCAGCTTCCTGTGAATAATCACCTTCTTTTTCAAGGGAGCTACATCGTCCAATGCAGAACGCAATGATGAAGTCATACCGTTAACAAAGACATCTATTTTTGAATGGGAAGAAACAACATTGCTGCTATCTGCAGGGTATTTCTGCAATACTGACGATATTAAAAGGGGGACAGACTCTTTAAAGTTTGATGCAGCATTGTCAGATAGAGATCTACTATAATAGAACCCTCTTTTGGGGGTGGAGAACTCAGTTAGATTAAACTCAAATGTTATTAAAAAATGATCAGATAGGAAAGGGTTGTGAGGAAATACTGTTAGTACCTCACAATCAATGCCATGTGTCAGCACAAGGTCTAAAGTATGGAGCCAAGAGTGCGTCGGTTTATGCACATTTTGAGCAAAACCAATTGAATCTAGGATAGTTTTAAAGGCTACACTAAGGTTAGTCGATTTGGCCCCTGTTACCCAACAGTCACCTGTTAAGTCGCAGGAACTGTCAAGCAGGGCACCCTGATATCAGGGAGAGCGGATTTTGACAGTTGGGCTGTTGCTGGGTGGAGATGTTGCGTGTCTCCCCCTGGATCTCTGGATGTCCAGGGGCTGCTCATCCCTCATGCATGCCGGGAAAGAGAGCTCATTCGCGGGGTTGAGATGCTGCGTGTCTCCCCCTGGTTCTCTGGTTGTCTGATGGCTGGACAGCCATCCTCCATGCTGGAAAAGGGAGCTCTTTGTGCGGGGTCGGGATGCTGGGGTTCTCCCCCGGTTCTCTGGTTGTCTAATGGCTGCTCCGCGCTCCTCCATCATGCGGGGAAAGAGCACTCTGCTGCGGGCGTGAGGTGTGTCAGGCTGTGCCCCTGGAGAACCAGGGCAGTGTGGTGCTGAAGGCTGGTGTTGATGGAGAGCTCCGTGCTGAGCGTGGAGGGCAGGGGGAGAACCACCAGGGGGAGCTCTGCTGTGGGGTTGAGATGCTGCATTTCTCCCCTGGATCTCTGGTTGTCTAAGGGCTGCACATCCCTCCTCCATGCGGGGAAGAGGGCTCTGCTGTGGGGTTGAGATGCTGCATTTCTCCCCTGGATCTCTGGTTGTCTAAGGGCTGCACATCCCTCCTCCATGCGGGGAAGAGGGCTCTGCTGCAGGGTTGAGATGCTGCATTTCTCCCCTGGATCTCTGGAGACCCAGAGATGGATGTTGATGCCCAGCAAGAGTGCTCCTTTTCTGGGTAAAATGGCTCCATGGCTGGGCCCTGGTTAAATTAAATAAAGAATTAATTAGGAAAGAAAAAAAAAGAAAGAAAAAAGGAAGGGGGCTGTGTCAGAGAGCTCTCCCCCAGAAGAGGGCCTGTGGCTGGGGCAGTAGTGCTGGAAAGCTCCCCTGCCGTGGCCGAAAATTCTTCTAAGTTCCTGGCATGGGGTGGATAGCAAGTCAACAGGAGTAGCTTTTCTCCGGCCATACCAGGGGCACGGCGGGCGAAGAATTTTTTTTTCTAAGTTCCTGGCATGGGGTGGATAGCAGATCAACATGAGTAGCTCAAAAAGATACAAGGGTCTGGAGGGATCCTGGGGCCTTATGCGAAAAAACCCCTTCCGCAGATTAGTAAGAGCGAGCTTTTCGGCAAGCTCATGTGGAAAATTTTTCTAAGTCTTTCAACACTTAGTCTCTGGAGTCTGTCAGGGGGACTTCCAGGGCCCACATTCTTCTCCGGCCATACCAGGGGCACGGCGGCCGACAATTTTTTTTTTTTCTAAGTTCCTGGCATGGAGTGGATACTAAGTCTGCAGGAGTAGCTTTTTCCCCTGGATCTCTGGATGTCCAGGGGCTGCTCAGCCCTCATGCATGCGGGGAAAGAGGGCTCTGCTGCGGGCGTGAGGTGTGTCAGGCTGTCCCCCCTGGAGAACCAGGGCAGTGTGGTGCTGTAGGCTGTTGCTGATGGAGAGGTCCGTGCTGAGCGTGGAGGGCAGGAGGAGAACCACCAGGGGGAGCTCTGTGCTGGGCGTGAGGTGGTTCAGTCTGCGCCCCTGGAGAACCAGGGCAGGGTGATGTGGAGAGCAGGCCCACGATGAGAGCTCTGTGCTGGGCGTGAGGTGGGTCAGTCTGCGCCCCTGGAGAACCAGGGCAGGGTGATGTGGAGAGCAGGCCCACGATGAGAGCTCTGTGCTGGGCGTGAGGTGGGTCAGTCTGCGCCCATGGAGAACCAGGGCAGGGTGATGTGGAGAGCAGGCCCACGATGAGAGCTCTGTGCTGGGCGTGAGGTGGGTCAGTCTGCGCCCCTGGAGAACCAGGGCAGGGTGATGTGGAGAGCAGGCCCACGATGAGAGCTCTGTGCTGGGCGTGGAGGGCAGGGGGAGCAGGGGGAGATCTGCTGTGGGCTGGATGTGCTCAGTGTCTCCCCTGGATCTCCAGAGGTCCGAGGGCTCCTCAGCCCTCATGCATGCGGGGAGAGGGAGCTCTGTTGTGGGGTGGAGAACCTCCAGGTTTCCCCCCTGGACCCATGTATATTTTTCTTTAATCATTTGTCACTGATGCACCTTTTTTACCCAAAAGTACCCAATGTATTTTCCTGATTGTCAATATTCCACCCTCATGGGAGCAATTACATTGGTTGTTTTGTGAACTTTGCCCTCTTTGGTGGGCTGTCACGGGGTCATGGTGGGTCCTAAAAATCGGGGACCACTGGCATATGGCTGTCAAGGGATGGGGCTATTTTTTGACCCATGCCCCGTGACCCTGTGAGCTTTGGTTTGGCCTCCAGGACTGGCCAAAAATGGCACCATACTGTAAAAAAACCGGGCCTGGCCCCTACAGAGGGTTATCACATTCAGTGTCAACATGAATGTTAAAATCCCCCACTATAATAACCTTGTCAGTGTTTATCACCAAATCAGATAAGAAGTCTGACAGCTGATCCAAAAACTGAGTGTAAGGGCCTGGTGGACGATACAAAACAACAAACAGAAGAGGTTTTATTGCTTTGCAGTTTGGATGAGGAAAACTGAGGGTTAAATGTTCAAAAGAACTGTAGTTATTAATTGGCCTGGGACTAATTAATAAATCAGACTGAAAGATGGTTGCCACTCCTCCTCCTCTTTCCACAGATCTAGGAATGTGGAAATTTGAATAATTGGAGGGAGTTGACTCATTTATACTAACGTAGTCCTCTTGTAGCCAGGTTTCTGTGGGACAAAACAAATCAATCTGATTATCAGAAATCAATTCATTAACTAACAAAGTCTTTGGAGGGAGAGACCTTATATTTAATAGACCACATTTAATTCTTTTATTTTTTGGTTCAAGGTGAGCTGTATTGATTTTTATTAGATTTTTATGGTTTGTTCCTTTTAGATCAGTTTTTGATCTGTTAAGTTTTGGCCGTGAGAAAGACACCGTCTCAATAGGATAATGGGTGGGTAACAGTACAGAAGCTGCAGAGAGGTGTGTTAAACTATGGCTCTGCTTCTGGACCCTGGGTTGTCAGCATTTAGGAGAACTAATAAATCCGGCCAGATTCCTAGAAAGAAGAGCTGCACCATCCAAAGTGGGATGAATGCCGTCTCTCCTGATCGGACCAGGTTTTCCCCAGAAAGTTTGCCAGTTATCAATGTAGCCCACGTCGTTTTCAGGACACCACCTAGACAACCAGCGGTTGAATGATGACATGCGGCTAAACATGTCATCACTGATCAGATCAGACAGGGGACCAGAGAAAATTACGGAGTCTGACATCGTTTTAGCAAACTCACACACCGAAGCAACACCAACTTTAGTGACCTCCGATCGGCGTGACCGGGTGTCATTACCGCCAGCGTGAATAACAATCTTACTGTATTTACGCTTATCCTTAGCCAGCAGTTTCAGGTAAGATTCTATGTCGCCCGTTCTGGCCCCTGGCAGGCATTTAACTATGGTCCCTGGTGTCTCTAGTGCCACGTTTCTGACTATAGAGCTCCCAATCACCAGAGTCAGCTTCTCAGCGGGTGTGTCGCTGAGTGGGGAAAATTTATTAGAAACTCAGACGGGTTGGTGGTGACCTGGGGGCTGGAATCTAGAGCTATGCTTACTACGAACCGTCACCCAGCCGGCCTGGTTACCCGGCTGCACGGATGTTGCTTCTGGAAGACCACTAAGTGAAGTAACGCTAGGTCTATGTGGCTCCGTGCTAGCAAAGGGGCGGCTATCAGCTGGTTTTTCCATAGCACGGAGCCGGGTCTCCAATACTGACACCCTCGCCTCCAAAGCTACAAAAATACTACATTTATTACAAGTACCATTATCACTAAAGGAGGCAGAGGAATAGCTAAACATCTGACACAGAGAGCAGGAGATAGAGGGAGACTTAGGCAGAGTCGGAGAAGCGGAGGAGAGAGTAAGGGGAGAAGCCATTGCGGAGCTAAAGCTAGGCTAGGCTAAAGCTAGGCTAGCGCCCTTTTACCACGCCACAAAACAAACGTGTGAAACACGAGGAGTTCCCAAGCGCGATGTGCAGCAACAGAGAATGTTTTACAAGTGCTTATGTGTTAGAAACAGAGGTTACAGCAAAGAGATTAAAGATAAGAGCGAGAGAGTCTGGAGCAACAGACCGCAAATTCACACTGCGACAACAGGAAGTAACACAATACGCCTTACCGCAAACAGGAAACAGGAGGGCGGAGTTCCCCTGTTATTCCTAGTCCCTGTAATTTATCTGTGTTTTATTACCCTGTAGTCCCTGTCTTAGTCTTGTAGTCCCTGTCCTAGCCCTATAGTTCCTGTCTGAGTTCCGTATTTATTTCTCTAGTTTCGTTTTGTTCTGGCTTTCTCTGGTTTCTCTGTTTTAGTTGTTTTTGTGAGTCCTCCTAGTTCTTGTTTTTCCCCGGTGTCGAGGTCCGCCAGAGCCCTCCGGCGCTCCCATGTCGCCAGCTGAGCCCTCTGGTGCGCCAGCCTGTCGCTGCCCAGCACACGTAGGCCGCCGCCAGAGCCCTCCGGCGATCCCATGTCTCCGGCTGAACCCTCTGGCGCGCCCGCCCTATTGCTGCCCGGCGCACTCCCTGTTCCCCGCCGTGTTAGGACGCCCTCTGTTCTCGGTTCCCCGGCGTCTTTAGACGCCCTCTGTTCTTGGTTCCCCGGCGTGTTTAGATGCCCTCTGTTCTCGGTTCCCCGGCGTGTTTAGACGCCCTCTGTTCTCGGTTCCCCGGCGTGTTAGTACGCCCTCTGTTCTTGTTCCCTGGCGTTTTAGACGTTCCTGCTTCCCTTATGCCCCGGCGTTTCCCTCGTGCCCCGGCGATCTCTTTCCTCGCGCCTCGGCGTTTCCCTCACACCCCGGCGTTCTCTTTCCTCGCGCCCCGGCATTTCCCCCACGCCCTGGCATTCTCTTCCCCAAGCCCCGGCGTTCCCCTCACGCCCCGGCGGGTTTCCCCAGGTGTTTTCAGTACGCCAGTTGTGCTCCAGCATGTGTTTTTGAGACCAGGTGTTTTCAGTACGCCTGTTCTTCCCTCTGGCATTGTCGTACGCCTGTTCTTCCCCCTGGCGCTGTCATGCGCCCGTTATTGCCCTTTGGCACTGTGGTGCGCCCTTTCCTTCCCTTTGGCGCTGTCGTGTGCCCGTTCCTTCCCTCTAGCGCTGTGGTGCGCCCGTTCCTTCCCTTTGGCGCTGTGGTGCGCCCGTTCCTTCCCTTTGGCGCTGTGGTGCGCCCGTTCCTTCCCTTTGGTGCTGTCGTGCGCTCGTTCCTTCCCTTTGGCGCTGTCGTGCGCCCGTTCCTTCCCCTTGGCGTTGTCGTACGCCTGTTCTTCCCCCTGGCGTTGCCGTACGCCCGTTCCTTCCCTCTGGTGTTTCCGTACGCCCATTCCTTCCCTCTGGCGTTTCCGTACGCCCGTTCCTTCCCTCTGGCGTTTCCGTACGCCCGTTCCTTCCCCCTGCCGTTTCGGTACACTAGTTGTGCGCCAGCGTTTCCGTACGTCTGTTGAGCCCTGGTGTTTCCGTGCGTCTGTCCTTCCCTCTGGCGTTGGTGCACGCCTGTCTTGTCTCTTTGGTGTTTGTTTTCGCCTGTTCCCCAGAATTCTCTGGACTTTCGGTTCCCCAGAGTTTTCTGGCCCCTTGGTTCTCCGTGTTCCCTAGCCCTTTGGTTCTCTGTGTTCCCTAGCCCTTTGGTTCTCTGTGTTCACTAGCCCTTTGGTTCTCTGTGTTCCCTAGTCCTTTGGTCCTCCGTGTTCTCTAGTCCTTTGGTCCTCCGTGTTCTCTAGTCCTTTGGTTCTCCATGTTCTCTAGTCCTTTGGTTCTCCGTGTTCTTTGACCTTTGGTTCTCCGTATTCGCTGGTCCTTTGGTTCTCCGTGTTCGCTGGCCCTTTGGTCCCTCAGTGTTCAGTTTTACGTCATCCATCATCCACTCTGTTCAATAAACTCACTTTAAAGAACTAGCTCTGTGTGTGCGTGCTGTGTCCGGGTTCATCCCAGAAAAATATCATGACAGAAAAACACACAAAAAAATTCAACCACTCAGATGTTGTTGTAGGAGGCCTTTGAGGCTGAAAATGAAGTGTTTTCAAAAGATTTATGTTTTCGTAAGTTTTTACAGAAATGTTGTAATATTGCAACATTGGGCTAAATGGGGAGCAGAATTTCCTGTATTTGTACCCATTGTCTGAACAACAATACAGAACTACGGATTCATTTGCAGGGTTTTACTTTTGTCCCAGAACAGTATAACATGAAAAATAATCTCAGTCATGTTGTTATGAAGTTTTTTTATTTATTCCAGCAAAGATAACTTTTTATTTACAATGATAGTCCCAAAAACAGTTCCTGTCCTCTGAAAAACAGAGGCGAACATCGCACTTGCTGCACTGGGTATTCGTATACCCTTTACTGCAATGTCTGCAAGCGTCCTCTCTTGACCTTCATGGGGAAATGGAGCTAAAGCGAAAATTCAGACTGAAGAAACTCTATTGCCTACCTCCATCAATTAGACTCATCCGCCTCCGACGCAAGCCAATCAGTTTTGAACTGCTCCTCCTCGAAGCCAATCAGCATCCTGGGTTCATCTTAAAAGAACTCCACATCCTTGTCTCGGCCTTCTGCTCAGCGAGCAAGCGGTGGCGTGCCGCGTCTGGTTTGGACTCTGATGACTGGATTCAAGAGATAATAACTTATCCTGAAATCCTCCTTCCATAGGAATACTGTCTAGCCGCACATCTTCCTTTCCGACCTCTGTTTTCGTCAGCTCCAATCCTGGCGCAACGAACTCACAAGCGACGCAGACACGTCCAAACTCTGCCTAAGTTCCGGTCAGCTTCGCTTCATAGCGCGCCGGGGTCTTTCTCAAACTGATATCGTGGGGCTGGCTCTTGGTTCGCGGATCCGCCGACTCATCCGGGACCTCCTCTGGTTTTCATCGGCTTTGCGGCACCACCTTGCCGCTCGTCCCGGCCGCAACTTTTCAGCCGGTTCTACTCTCTCATTCACTCGCTAATGCGTTCGGAGCCAGCTCAGGTAATATGTATTCACCCATGTTCGTCCTATATTCAGGCGAATGTATTTCATTTTACTGTTTGTTTTCGTTTTCTTCTTCTTCTGGTGTTGCCGGTAGCCAATGGGCTTGTGGTGGCATTGCTGCCACCTACTGGTTGGAGTATGAAGTGCATTTTAAATTCAGCAATTGATAACAATTGTTATCAAACCGCTGCAACTCTGGTGCAATTTGGCATTCACTTGGACTGGTCTGCATGCGGCCTGCCCTGCCATGTTCCCTGTGTGTTCCCTGCGTTCTCTGCCATATTCCCTGCGTTCTCTGCCATGCTCCCTGTGTGTTCCCTGCGTTCTCTGCCATATTCCCTGCGTTCTCTGCTATGTTCCCTGCGTTCTCTGCCATATTCCCTGCGTTCTCTGCCATGTTCCCTGCGTTCTCTGCCACGTTCCCTGCGTTCTCTGCCATGTTCCCTGCGTTCTCTGCCATATTCCCTGCGTTCTCTGCCATATTCTCTGCGTTCTCTGCCATGGTCCCTGCGTTCTCTGCCATGCTCCCCGCGTTCTCTGCCATATTCCCTGCGTTCTCTGCCATGCTCCCTGTGTGTTCTCTGCCATGCTCCCTGTGTGTTCCCTGCCATGTCCCCTGGATGCTTCCCACCATGCTCCCTGCTATGATTGTTCATTCATCACGTGCATCAGCCCGAAACTGACCATTCACCTCACCCTTCACCTCTCTATCCACCTCACCTCATCTTTCCATTCATCTTGTTTAAATTTTGGAAAGCCTTTGCGGCAATGGCCCTCTTTGCTAAGCTTTCACATCTTTTCTCCTTCATTGCTCATCCTTCTCTCTGCCTTCTGAACTTGCTGATGCTCTGGCCTGGACCTCAGCATTTTTGGGGGGGAACATCCCTATTCTCATACATCTGTTAATCTACATTAAAGTATAAATCATGTTTCCTGATTTATGTTTCCTGCCGAGGTCCAAGTATTTCGTTTTAGACGTTCCCCTTTGCAAGCCTTTCAGTTCCAAGTATCATCCTGAGACTGACCATCTCTATTCATTCACCTCAGCATACACCTCACCTCATCTCCCCATACATCTCACTCAACTTTGGTAGGCCTTCGCGGCAACCGGCCTGTTTGATACACTGGCCTCGACCTCGGCAATTTTTGGGGGGAAATATCCCTATTCTCATACGCCTGCTTATGCATATTGAAGTATAATTCAGCGTGAATTTTTCCTGCCGAGGTCTGAGCGCCAAACTCTTAAAATATTGTATCAATAAAATTCTTCTAATTGCCTTTTCTTTCTGTGTGAGTTTTTCAGATTGAAATGGAGCTAAAGCAAAAATTCAGACTGAAGAAACTCTATTGCCTACCTCCATCAATCAGACTCATACGCCTCCGACGCAAGCCAATCAGTTTTGAACTGCTCCTCCTCGAAGCCAATCAGCATCCTGGGTTCATCTTAAAAGAACTCCACATCCTTGTCTCGGCCTTCTGCTCAGCGAGCAAGCGGTGGTGTGCCGCGTCTGGTTTGGACTCTGATGACTGGATTCAACCCACCTCCATCCCCTTCTCCACCATCGTACCAAGCCCCGCCTGGCTTTCCTATGGTGCTGCTTCAACCTCGTCCCTACAGAGTGTAATTCATCCCAGACTCTTACGGATTTCCCAGTCACTCCTTAAAACGGTCCGGCAGAAGACCGCCATGTTGAGCCTGGTTCTGCCAGAGGTTTCTTCCTAAAGGGGAGTTTTTCCTCTCCACAGTCGCTTCATGCTTGCTCATCATGGACTGTTCATGCAAGTTGGACATCTAGCTCAAACAGATCATCATATGGACTGAACAAACTTTGTTTATCTCCACTCCACCACCAGTTTCAGACCCGGGGGGAAATATCCCTATTCTCATACGCCTGCTTATGCATATTGAAGTATAATTCAGCGTGAATGTTTCCTGCCGAGGTCTGAGCGCCAAACTCTTAAAATATTGTATCAATAAAATTCTTCTAATTGCCTTTTCTTTCTGTGTGAGTTTTTCAGATTGAAATGTCCAGTGAGGTCCTTGCGCACATCGAGTGATGGGTGTGCACATGATTTCTTGGAGGGACAATTTGGACTTCCCTTCATCTGAGGATGGTCTCTTCCTAGCAGTCAAAGGACTCCCTGCTGCGTCTGGGCTCCCGCTGCCTGATGATGGACGTCCTCTCTTCGGAGTTGTGAGTGTTGTGTCCGTCTGATTTGAAAAGAGAAGAATCAATATTAATATTAATAATCAACTCATGCACATTCTCAAAAAAGCAAGATATCGCAAAACATGGCAAATAGCAGAAATAGATTCTTACCAGGATGAGAGAGGATGCTAGCTGTGCCTGGAGTTGGATGATGTGTAATGCATAATTACAGTAATCTGCATGCAATTATGTATAGAAGGAAAACCAGAAGTTTCTTTCCAAGCTGTCATTCTACTGTACAAGATCAAAGATGGGTGGCTCTGAAGTTGACAATGCCACATCCTTTAATAATGCACACAATAATGTTTGCCACATTTCATCTAAATGTGATTGTCATGATTTAGGTTTTTGTTTGTTTGTTTTGGACTTTTCCGATTTCAGCTCTGTCACCGCTCAGGCACAGAAACCACCCTATCAGCTCAGTCATCTTCCAGCCACCACTGTGCACCTCATCAGACCCACCTGCTGCAATTACAGTCAACTCTGCTCCCCTGTTCCCCTGTCTACATATACCTGCCTCAGCCATCTCATCCCTGCTAGAACGTCTCATCTTGCTTCATGTGCTCTGCCGCCTTGCCTCTACCAGTTTCTGTGTGCCCAACTAGCTGAACTCTTCTGTTTTATTTGTGTTCAGCCTTCACTGTTGTATGTTCCCTGTGTCTACGTGCTGCACAAGTCTACCCTGCTCATTAGAGACTAGCCGCTCACTCTGCCTGTTCTGGTGGTTTCTTGGTCTGCATCGCCTATTCTGGTCCACTCTTGCCTTCATCGCTGGTCTAAATCTGTCACTGCTTGCTACACCTGTTCAAGTCTGGTTCTGCCAGTCACCCCACCTGCATCCTCTGGTCTCCTGCCCATTACTGGCTGCCTGCCTCTTCATCCACTATTCATTGTTGCAATAAACCTTTTACAACTAAACTCTGTGTCTGGCTATCGGGCTCTCCAGCTCTATTCATAACAGTGATTTAGTTTCCACATTTCTTGGTGTTCTTTTTCCACACATTTGTAATTAGCCTTGAATGTTAGTGTTGGTCTTTTTCATTCTATAAGTAGATCCTTTGGTGTTCTTAATTATTTTTTTCCACATCCATTCTATGTTTGTTAGATATCTGTCTTCAGGTCCTTAGTTTTTCATCCCACTCAGCTACCATTCATTCTACTGATGTTAATGACATGTCACTAGTCACATCTCAAGATTTAAGCTTCCAGATTTGTTTGTTCATTGCTGGATTCTTCTGTTGATCTCACCCTGGTCAAGTGACTTTAGAATATTTTTTTCTGTTGTCAACTTGTACATTCCTTAATTTTTAAAATAATTAAATCTTCTCAACACATTGAGTCTACCAATGTCCTTTCTGCATTTGCTTCCAACAGCATTACAAATTCATAATACGATTCATCTTGTGGAACTTTGCAAACAGATCTTTTATTTATCTACAAAAAAAATATAAGATCAAATCTATCCACATTGAAATAAAATACATCACAATCAAATGTAGTTCATATTGTGGGTAATTTTCACACTATCATTAAATGCCCCATCATGCAGTATGTTAAATGGCAGTATATGGTATGGGGTTTCTTTCTTCCCGTGTTCCAAAACAAGGTCATGCAGGGGGAAAAAAGCTTATTCTGTGGGATTACATATGGTGAAAGTTTAATGGAGGACAGCTAACACATCATCCAACTGTCATGATTTGTTATATGAACCCGAACACAACCACACACAAGCAGAACTTAATTTGAGAGTTTATTTAAGGTTGTGGATAGTGGAGGATGAAAACCAACAGTCTGTACTGGGCTGAAGCAGGAGGATGGTGATGGCAGGAACTGGCAAGCCGGACGGAGCCGGAGCACTGGAGAGAGAACCCTGGAGCACGGAGGTAGCAGGAGAACCAGCAGCAAGGCAGAGTGAATATTTGGAGCACCAGGGTAACAGCAGGACCAGCAGCACGGCAGAGAGAATACTTGCAGGGCCGGAGTAACAGCAGAGTCTTTAACAAGAAACAAAAAACAACCCCAGGGTTTATACAGGAATGAGTAACCCTAATTTAATGCTTTTTAATGCTCTTTTAATGCTCGTAGAAATAAATGTAATGCCATCAACAAGTACCCATATATATATATGTATATATATATATATATATATATATATATATATATATATATATATATATATATATATATATATATATATATATATATATATATATATATATACAGAGAGAGAGAGAGAGAGAGAGAGAGAGAGAGAGAGAGAGAGAGAGAGAGTACTTGTTGATGGCTGTGTTCAGACACCAGAGTACCTCCGCATGCAGTATTGCATTGGATCCAAATGTTGTTCGAAGACCGTCTGATTTCCCTACGTTAGTGGCAGTAAAGTTTGCTCCAGCTGCTGCTGTGCTGGTTGCGGTAGCTAATGCGGATGTGACTGTGTTGGTTACAGAAAAGTAACTTGACATTGTTAGCTGTTGTCTGCCCCTTGCAGCTGATCTGTGGCTGTCCGCAGTGGTGTAGTGGTCCCTGGAGAAGTAGGTATACTCTCAATGTTTGCCCTTTTAGACGCAGCTCAGAAAAATGCTGTTTTAGAAACAATGACATGTAACACTGCTCTATTTAGTTTACCCAAAAATCCATCACTAGGGTTTACTCATTTTAGCCTAAAATATTTAGCCTAAAACATTTAGATTACAATATTTCCTTGAGCTACTACGTGAAGTGTGAAAATACTGTTGCCTCTTTTTCAAATATTTTATCCAGCTTCTGGCAGGTAATGTAACATTTTCTTTGGTTTATATTGAAGGAATTCCTACACTGCATCCAGAATCAACATTTCATTACTTTACTGTAGGTTTTTCAATATAGACGTAGATGATAAGGCATATGGAAAGTCCGAAATTGAATGAGAAAGTGATTATATAGAAAGAGATAAAGTTAATAACGAGGAGAACATCAAAACTCAAATCTCTTTGTCTTTGCAAATGAGGAATTGTCAAATATACCAGTTGACACCCAAACAACTGTTGATCCTGTTGATTTAGACACCCTGACAATGAGTGTTTAGCCCCTTGATTTTAAAATGGACGGTTATTTTAAACTTGACAGTCAAAAAGGGACCTCAGTTAACTCATTTTTATCATTTAAGGAACAAAGCGAAGGTAAAACCTATTCTTTCAAGGCAGAAATATGGAAACACTACTCTAAGCCTTCATTTCATCATGGCTGGATTTGTGTAATTCTCTTTATCTCTGAATCGGTCAGTCCTCACTCAAATGTCTGCAGCTGGTTCAAATGTTGCTGCACACCTTTTAATGGAAAAACATAAAAGAAAGCACATTACCCCATCCTGGCCTCCCTTTACTGGTTGCCTGTTTATCTTCGAGTTCAGTTTAAAGAATTTCTGTTTGTTTTTAAGGATTTAAACAGCTTATTATTGTTGTTGTTGTTTTAAACTGTTGATTCTTTACTCAAGTCATTTAATTAGATGTTATTTTGTTGTACCTCGTGTTAAAGTGCTCTTTAAATAATGATGACAATGATGATGATTATTATCACAAGAAACGTTTGCATCATCACCCAGAAGCTGAAAAGAAAAGAGACAAAAAGATTTTTCACACTTCACTTAGTAACTCAAGGAATTATTTTAAACTAAATATTGTAGGCTAAAATATTAAACTGTTTATTGGTTGTTGTTTTTTCTTCAATCCCACCGTTACGTTTAGTCATTTCTGCCAAAAGCTGCAGCCTTTTGATTTAATCCATCTGAATGCAGTATTTGCAAGCCCTACTCTGATTGGATGGAAAGAAACCTGTCTGTGATTGGCTGGTGAGGTGGACAGTTTTTGAATCAAGAGAGCGCACAGACAGAATCCCGCGAGCCGCGCACAGACAGAATCCCGCGAGCCGCGCACAGACAGAATCCCGCGAGCCGCGCACAGCTGGTGTTGAGCTTGAAAGTAGCAGGTCACGGGCAGACAAGGAAGCGAGTGCGAGCATAGTGGGTTGAGAAGAGTTTATCAGTTTTGAGCGCGCGGCAAACAGGTCTTGAGCGCGCGCGCACGTCATCTTTAAACGCTGAATACCTGTCTCACTGCGCGCTCAAACAAAAGACACAAATATCACTCCAGAAGTTGGTATACGTAATGCTGACTGAGAAATAAGTGGGTATGCGCCGTATACCCGCGTACACCCTGGACTACACTGTCCGACTTCATGTGAGACCATAAAGCATTGACACCCATTGTGCAAAGGTTAATTTCTTTTTACAAACACGGCAAAATTCTTCGTCATCTTTACTGTCGACAGGCTGCAGCCATGTCCCGAATTCCTCGTTTTCCATCCGCTTTTGTTGAAATTAGCATTTTCCCCATTCTCTAGCTCTTTCTCCGCCCTCAAGTCCCTTTTCAATTCAATTCAATTCAATTCAATTTTATTTATATAGCGCCAAATCATGAAACATGTCATCTCAAGGCACTTTACAAAATCAAGTTCAATCATATTATACAGATTGGGTCAGATTATACAGATTGGTCAAAATGTCCTATATAAGGAAACCAGTTGATTGCATCAAAGTCCCGACAAGCAGCATTCACTCCTGGGGAACCGTAGAGCCACAGGGAGAGTCGTCTGCATTGTACATGGCTTTGCTGCAATCCCTCATACTGAGCAAGCATGAAGCGACAGTGGGAAGAAAAACCACCCATTAACGGGAAAAAAAACCTCCGGCAGAACCGGGCTCAGTATGAACGGTCATCTGCCTCGACCGACTGGGGTTACAGAAGACAGAGCAGAGACACAACAAGAGAGACAAAAAAGCACAGAAGCACACATTGATCTAGTAATCTGTTCTACATTAGATGGTAATAGTCGGTGATCTGTCCTCCCTGGATGATTTCACAGTCAACAGAACGTCAGACCAGGTGTACCTACTATGAAGAAAAAAGAGAGAGAACAAAAAGTTAAAAGCTGAAATGACAACAGTCATTTCAATGTAATGCAATGCAAATCTGGAGAACAGTAGACTGGAGAACAGTAGAAATCAGTAGAGTGAGAAAAATAGGCCCTGATGTCCTCCAGTAGCCTAAGCCTATAGCAGCAAAACTATAAAGGTAGCTCAGAGTAACATGAGCCACTCTAGTTATAAGCTTTGTCAAAAAGGAAGGTTTTAAGATTAGTCTTAAAAGTAGACACGGTGTCTGCTTCACGGACCAAAACTGGGAGTTGGTTCCACAGGAGAGGAGCCTGATAGCTAAAGGATCTGCCTCCCATTCTACTTTTAGAGACTCTAGGAACCACCAGCAGACCTGCAGTCTGAGAGCGAAGTGCTCTGTTAGGAACATACGGGGTAATCAGAGCTCTGATATATGATGGAGCTTGATTATTAAGGGCTTTATACGTTATAAGAAGAATTTTAAATTCTATTCTTGATTTAACAGGAAGCCAATGAAGGGAAGCTAAAATTGGAGAAATATGATCCTTGTTGATTTTCATCAGAACTCTTGCTGCAGCATTTTGGATCAGCTGAAGACTTTGAATTGCATTTTGTGGACTTCCTGATAGTAAAGAATTACAATAGTCCAGCCTTGAAATAACAAATGCATGGACTAGTTTTTCAGCATCACTCCTGGACAGAATGTTTCTAATTTTGGCGATATTCCGGAGGTGAAAAAAGGAAACTCTGGAAACCTGTTTAATATGGGATTTAAATGACATGTCTTGGTCAAAAATAACACCAAGGTTTTTTACTTTATTACCAGAGGCCAAGTTAATGTCATCCAGATTAAGTGATTGGTTAAGAAGTTTATTTTTTGAGGACTCTGGCCCAAAGATTACAACTTCGGTCTTGTCAGAATTTAGATGCAGGAAATTTAAAGTCATCCAGCTTTTGATATCATCAAGACATGACTGCAGTCCAAGTAATTGATTGGATTCATCAGGATTTATGGATAGATATAGCTGAGTGTCATCAGCATAACAGTGGAAATTAATCCCATGCTGTCTGATAATTTTGCCGATCGGAAGCATATATATAGTAAAGAGAATTGGTCCAAGGACTGAACCCTGTGGTACTCCACAGGTGACCCTAGAGTTTGAGGAAGATTTATTATTAACATGAACAAACTGGAATCTGTCCGACAGATAAGATTTAAACCAGCCTAATGCTTTCCCCTTAATCCCTACAGTATGTTCAAGTCTTTGTAGGAGAATATTGTGATCAACTGTATCAAATGCAGCACTAAGATCTAACAGGACAAGTACAGACACAAGTCCATTATCTGAGGCCATGAGAATATCATTAGTGACCGTCACCAGAGCTGTTTCAGTGCTATGATGAGCTCTGAAGCCTGACTGAAACTCCTCAAGTAGGTCATTGCTTTGTAAATGTTCACAAAGTTGATTAGCAACTACTTTCTCAAGAATTTTAGATAAGAAAAGAAGATTAGATATAGGTCTGTAGTTTACTAGCTCATCTTGATCAAGAGAAGGTTTCTTAAGTAAAGGTTTAATAACAGCTACTTTAAAAACCTGTGGTACATATCCATTTACTAAGGATAGATTAATCATGTCTAAAATAGGACCACTGATCAAAGGGAATACCTCCTTAAACAACTTGGTTGGGATTGGGTCTAACATACAGGTAGAAGGTTTAGATGAAGCTAAGATTTTAGATAGCTCAGAAAGCTCTACTGCTTCTAAACAGTTCAGACACAGCGCAGGTTCTAAAGATTCCTCCAATGCTGCCTTACTTACTGGGGATGAGGTAATCATGTTTGGGAGGATGCCAATTATTTTATTTTTAATGGCATCAATTTTATTTATGAAGAATCCCATAAAATCATTACTACTAAGAGCTAAGGGAATGTATGGATCAACAGAGCTGCAGCTCTGAGTAAGTTTGGCAACTGTACTAAAGAGAAATCTAGGATTATTTTTATTCTCTTCAATTAATGATGAAAAATATGCTGCTCTAACTCTGCGAAGGGTCTTGTTATACAACAATAGACTGTCCCTCCAGATTAAGTAGGATTCCTCTTGGTGTGTAGAGCGCCATTTTCTCTCCAATTTCCTAACATTGTGCTTCAAGGAACGCAGCTCTGAATTAAACCAGGGAGCCAGCTTCCTGTGAATTATCACCTTCTTTTTCAAGGGAGCTACATTATCTAATGCAGAACGCAATGAGGAAGTCACACTGTTAGCAAATGTATCTATTTGTGAATGGGAAGAAACAGCATTGCTGCCATCTACAGGGCATTTCTGCAATACTGAGGATATTAAGAGGGGGACAGACTCTTTAAGTTTTGATACAGCATTATCCGATAAAGATCTACTATAATGGAACCCTCTTTTGGGGGTGGAGAAATCGGTTAGATTAAACTCAAATGTTATTAAAAAATGATCAGATAGGACAGGGTTGTGAGAGAATACTGTTAGTTCTTCACAATCAATGCCATATGTCAGCACAAGGTCCAAAGTATGGAGCAGAGAGTGCGTTGGCTTATGCACATTTTTGAGCAAAACCAATTGAATCTAGGATAGTTTTAAAGGCTACACTAAGGTTATCACATTCAGTGTCAACATGGATGTTAAAATCACCCACTATAATAACCTTGTCAGTATTTAACACCAAATCAGATAAGAAGTCTGACAGTTGATCCAAAAACTGAGTGTAAGGGCCTGGTGGACGATACAAAACAATAAACAGAAGAGGTTTTATTGCTTTGCAGTTTGGATGAGGGAAACTGAGGGTTAAATGTTCAAAAGAACTGTAATTATTAATTGGCCTGGGACTAATTAATAAATCAGACTGAAAGATGGTTGCCACTCCTCCTCCTCTTCCCACAGATCTGGGAATGTGGAAATTTGAATAACTGGAGGGAGTTGACTCATTTATACTAACGTCGTCCTCTTGTAGCCAGGTTTCTGTGAGACAAAACAAATCAATCTGATTATCAGAAATCAATTCATTAACTAACAAAGTCTTTGGAGGGAGAGACCTTATATTTAATAGACCACATTTAATTCTTTTATTTTTTGGTTCAAAGTGATCCGTATGGATTTTTATTAGATTTTTATGATTTGTTCCCTTTAGATCAGTTTTTGAGCTGTTAAGTTTTGGCTGTGGGAAAGACACCGTCTCAATAGGGTAATGGGTGGGTAACAGTACAGAAGCTGCAGAGAGGTGTGTTAAACTACGGCTCTGCTTCCTGGTCTGGACCCTGGGTTGTCAGCATTTAGGAGAACTAATAAATCCGGCCAGATTCCTAGAAAGAAGAGCTGCACCATCCAAAGTGGGATGAATGCCGTCTCTCCTGATCAGACCAGGTTTTCCCCAGAAAGTTTGCCAGTTATCAATGTAGCCCACGTCGTTTTCTGGACACCACCTAGACAACCAGCGGTTGAATGATGACATGCGGCTAAACTTGTCATCACTGGTCAGATCAGGCAGGGGACCAGAGAAAATTACAGAGTCCGATATTGTTTTAGCAAACTCACACACTGAAGCAACACCAACTTTGGTGACCTCTGATCGGCGTGACCGGGTGTCATTACCGCCAGCGTGAATAACAATCTTACTGTATTTACGCTTATCCTTAGCCAGCAGTTTTAGGTAGGATTCTATGTCGCCCGTTCTGGCCCCTGGTAGGCATTTAACTATGGTTCCTGGTTTCTTTAGTGCCACGTTTCCGAACATTAAAAACATACGGCTTTACGATCAACTGGAAGCAGTTCCGCGCACAACGCGGAATCAGTTATATCTGATATAATATATCTGACGAAACTGTTTTTATTTTTTTTTAGAAAAAAAAAAGCATTTTTAATGCCACAGATAATCACATTTAATGACTTTTAAGGCCAATTAAGGCCTTAATTTAAAAAAAAAATGTTTTAATGACTTTTAATGCCCCGCGGAAACCCTGAACCCACCCAGGGTGGGCGGAGGGAGGTACTGGACGGTGGGAACAGAGTCTGAAACACAAATCTATCCCAACGGGGCGAACAAAGGAAGGCTTGGGATGACGACTGATGACCAGGAAGGGACCTCGGTGGGCGACCCCGCCGGTGGAGCAGCTGAGCCCGAAACGGGGCGCCGTGGAGGGCGACCCCACCGTGGCAGAGCTAGATGTGGGCGTCGCGGTGGGCGACCCCGACGAAGCAGTCAGAATCGGGCGTCGCGGAGGGCGACCCCGACGAGGCAGAGTCAGAATCCGCCGTCGCAGAGGGCGACCCCGACGAGGCAGAGTCAGAATCCGCCGTCGCAGAGGGCGACCCCAATGAAGCGGCAGGGTCTTGTGTGGCAAACGGTGGAGGAGGACCCTGGAAGACAGGGGGCCACTGACTAAGGGCAGCGCCAGGCCACAGACTAAGGACGGCGCCAGGCTACTGGCTACGGAGGGCGCCTGACTACAGGCTACAGAGGGCGTCGGACTATAGCGCCCTCTGTAACCACAGATTGGTTACAGAGGGCCAAATCTGTCCCAACTAGCTGAACTCTTCTGTTTTATTTACTCTTTGCCCTCTGTAGCCGGACTACAGGCTACAGAGGGCACTGGACTACTGGACACAGGAGGCCTCGGGCTACAGGATTCAGGAGGCCTCGGGCTACAGGATTCAGGAGGCCTCGGGCTACAGGCTGAAGACGGGGCCGGGCTACAGGCTACAGACAGGCCCTGGCTACAGGCGGGCCCTGGCTACAAGCTACAGACGGGCCCTGGCTACAGGCTACAGACGGGACCGGGCTACAGGCTACAGACGGGACCGGGCTACAGGCTACAGACGGGACCGGGCTACAGGATTCAGGAGGCCCGGGCTACAGGGTTCAGGAGGCCCCGGGCTACAGGGTTCAGGAGGTCAGGAGACCCCGGGCTACAGGGTTCAGGAGGCCCCGGGCTACAGGGTTCAGCCAAGGTTCAAGAGGCCCCAGGCTACAGGTAGCTAATAGCGCCTGGCTACAGGCTTCAGAAGGTGTCAGGCTACAGGCATCAGAAGGTGTCAGGCTACAGGCTTCAGAAGGTGTCAGGCTACAAGCTTCAGGAGGCAGAGGACCCTCCTGGGTCTCTGCATTGCAGGTTGGCGGCGGACCCTCCTGGGTCCCCGCGTCACAGACAGGCGGCGGGCCCTCCTGGGTCTCCGCATCACAGACAGGCGGTGGGCCCTCCTGGGTCCCCGCGTCACAGACAGGCGGCGGGCCCTCCTGGGTCCCCACGTCGGATGCCGGACTGGCGTGCTCTCGACCCACGTTAGACGCCTGACTGGCGTGCTCTCGACCCGCGTCGGACGCCTGACTGGCGTGCTCGCGACCCGTGTCGGACGCCGGACTGGCGTGCTCTGCACCCACGTCGGACGCCGGACTGGCGTGCTCGGGATCCAAGGCAACAGGAACCTCTGAGACGGTCAGCGGTGCAAGAGCCTCTGATGTAGACGGCAAAGCAGGAGCAGAGCTTTCTGTGGCCGGCTGGGCAGGAACAGAGTCTTCGGCTGCAGGCTGAGCAGGAACTGAATCTTTGGCTGCGGGCTGAGCAGGAACTGGGCTTTCGGATGAAGCCGGCGGTGGGGTGACGGAACCCTCAGCCTCTGACGTAGGAGTGGGCCAATAGGGAAGCAGGTCATCCCTATCCTCGTAAAAAAAGTCCCACAGCTAGGTCTCATGGATCCGGGGCACTCTGGCCGGAGGAGGTGTGGGCCTCCGAGCAACGGCTGAAGGCTTCACTCGAGGAGCCAGGTGAGTGTTGTGGAGGTGGTGACTAAGATGACGGGGAACAGGACGGCTTCTTCTCGGGCTAGCTGGGGCAGCCGCGACGCCATCAGACTGACTCACCAGGGACGTGGAGGTGACGTCAGCTCCAAGCGGAGGGATCGCAGCAGTGCTAACCAGCTGAGCCTCAGGTTGAGCAGCGGGTGTGTTCCTGCATCGACGAGCCCGGCTTCTGCGTCGAGAGGAGCTGGGCGGCGAGAAAGTGGCTGCTGCTAGCAATGAGGAAGTGGGAGCAGCCTCGGCGGAGGCAGCAGCAGCAGCAGCGGAAGCAGCAGCAGCGGAAGCAGCAGTGGTGGAGACAGCGGCGACAGAAGCAGCAGCAGGAGGGTTCTCGGCGGCAGCCGAAGCAGACAGGCTGATGAGCGGTGGTCCGGGTGGTGGGGTGCCGGACGGTTGAGAGACTCCTGCCCAATAGTCCCAATCCACCTCCTTCAAGAGGCCAGCCACTGCGGGGTGTCCAGGAAACCTCCGCGCCAAGTCCGAGACCTGCTCCTCCCAGTCGCTTCGCAACAGGACAGCCGCCTGTATTCGGCGCGACAGTGGGCTCACAGCAACAACCACGGCCAGACCACTTCTCAGTCCCAGACGTAAGGACTCCACGACACTGCTTATGGCATGTGGGTTTGGGTCCACCTGGCTTGTTTCCCGACGTGGGCTCTGTGTCCGGGCTTGATTAGTGGCTGACAGGTGTAGGTGATTACTGAGGTGGAACCGGAGCTGTATGGGAGGTGAGAGTGCCATGAAATGTCCATGGTGCAGAAGGCAAAGCTGCACCATGACACCAACTAAATGAAAGGCTTAATGTATCTGACAATACGGCAGTAGGCTATTCAGAGTTATAGAAATAAGCCTACAAAAACTGCATAAATTATTTCTTTGAAAACTTTATAAAGATTACATTAAGCAACAGTACAAAAACTACACAACCCAACTCTCTCTCTCTCTCTCTCTCTCTCTCTCTCTCTCTCTTTATATATATATATATATATATATATATATATATATATATATATATACACACACATACATACATACATACATACATACATACATACATACATACATACATACATACATACATACAATACGATAGGAAATTCCGTTATTGTGGAGAAATGTGGGTTTGACAGTGGCAAAAACACAGTTACACACTACACCAGTAATGAAATTAGCAAATTTATTCTAACATTTGTTCCAAACCGATAGAGAATTAACTTTTCAGAAAGGCCAAAGTAAAAGTGAAAATACAATCAATGTTATTATTACACAATTACTGATAATATGGCAACAGAGGAAAAACAGCAGATGGTTGGGAAAACAATGTGAGGAAAAATATGCAATATGTGTGCAATGGACATCAGCTCTGTCTTCAATTGGAATAAAGTTGGAAATCAATTGGCTTCACACAGCTGGATGTCGAAGCAACATAGAGCTTTCTTCTTCGACGGAATGAGGCAAGTAGAAGGAGACTTGCCAGCAAGTTTCTCAAAACCCAGTTCAAATGTGCTCTCAGAAAACAATGCGCAGGGACATTACAGAGCAAGAAGAACCCAGTGTGAACTATGCTCCCTGCCTTTATGTTGCTTGGGAGAAACCAAGACTGCTGGAGCATCTGCACAGCACAGAAAGGCAGCTGCAAAGCCTGCTGGGACATGGAGTCAGAAATGTTTCCTTGTGCTTAGATCCAACAGGGTTGATGGATGGTAAAAATTAGTGACGGTATTGTTCTTTACAAATGGCTTATACACAGAGATTGATCCCGTTTGTAACTCTACAGTAGATGTTTTCATGTTTGGCTTACTCAAAGAATTTAAATCCTGTTGAAATGTTTCTTATGTCTCCCAAATGCACTATCATCTGATAAGCATGAATGTTCTGCAGCTTTTCTTTTTGTAAGCTGGTGGTGGAGGATGATTTAGTTTTTTTATTCAACAATGGCAACTGATGAAAAAATATAATGTGTCTTGGCCTGTTTTCCAGTCAGAAGCTAAATGCAACAAGCCAAAAAGAGCAGCACAAACCTACAAATATCTTAGTGTATTTCCTTCAGGTGATGAAACGCACAAAAGAAATTAGGAGATCAGAATTTTGCTCCCATAATGAGATTTCAATTCATTCTACATAAAGAACACTAATGCCAAGGGGAAACCTCAAACAAAAGAAGTAGGGCAGAGGGAAAAAAATTTAAAGTGAGAACGATGCAGGGAGAAATAATTATTGTGGGAAAAGAAAATAGGAAAAATTAGAAGAATCCAGAATAGGAAGAAGTGGGAGAGGATACAAAGCAAACAGGAGAAAATTAAAATTAGAAACATCCTGTCTAGGAACGACGCTGAAAAACTGGTCCATGCATTTGTTACTTCAAGGCTGGACTATTGTAATTCTTTACTATCAGGAAGTCCACAAAATGCAGTTCAAAGTCTTCAGCTGATCCAAAATGCTGCAGCAAGAGTTCTGATGAAAATCAACAAAAGGGATCATATTTCTCCAATTTTAGCTTCCCTTCATTGGCTTCCTGTTAAATCAAGAATATAATTTAAAATTCTTCTTCTAACGTATAAAGCCCTTAATAATCAAGCTCCATCATATATCAGAGCTCTGATTACCCCGTATGTTCCTAACAGAGCACTTCGCTCTCAGACTGCAGGTCTGCTGGTGGTTCCTAGAGTCTCTAAAAGTAGAATGGGAGGCAGATCCTTTAGCTATCAGGCTCCTCTCCTGTGGAACCAACTCCCAGTTTTGGTCCGTGAGGCAGACACCCTGTCTACTTTTAAGACTAATCTTAAAACTATCCTTTTTGACAAAGCTTATAACTAGAGTGGCTTATGTTGCCCTGACCTACCTATGGGGATGTGCTTCTATGGGCTTAGGCTACTGGAGGACATCAGGATCTATTTTTTTCACTCTATCGAGTTCTACTGTTCTTCAATTATGTATTGCTTGTCATCATTTCTGCTTATAACTTTTTGTTCTCTCTCTTTTTTTCTTCATAGTAGGTACATCTGGTCTGGCGTTCTGTTATCTGAGACATCATCCACAGAAGACAGCTCACCCGCTATGATCAGCTAATATAGAACAGATTACTGGAACAATGTTTGCTTCTGTGCTTTTTTGTCTGTCTTGTTGTGTCTCTGCTCTGTCTTCTGTAACCCCCAGTCGGTCGAGGCAGATGACCGTTCATACTGAGCCCGGTTCTGCTGGAGGTTTTTCCTTCCCGCTAATGGGTGGTTTTTCTTTCCACTGTTGCTTCATGCTTGCTCAGTATGAGGGATTGCTGCAAAGCCATGGACAATGCAGACTCTCCCTGTAGCTCTACGCTTCTCCAGGAGTGAATGCTGCTTGTCGGGACTTTGAAGCAATCAACTGTTTCCCTTATATTGGAAATTTTTGACCAATCTGTATAATATGATTGATTTTGACTTTGTAAAGTGCATGTTCATGTTTCATGAATTGGCGCTATATAAATAAAATTGAATTGAATTGAATTGAGAGAAGCAGACATCCCCAGATCACAAACATAAATGTACAGGGGTTGGACAATGAAACTGAAACACCTCTCATTTTAGTGTGGGAGGTTTCATGGCTAAATTGGACCAGCCTGGTGGCCAATCTTCATTAATTGCACATTGAACCAATAAGAGCAGAGTGTGAAGGTCCAATTAGCAGGGTAAGAGCACAGTTTTGCTCAAAATATTGCAATGCACACAACATTATGGGTCACATACCAGAGTTCAAAAGAGGACAAATTGTTGGTGCACGTCTTGCTGGCGCATCTGTGACCAAGACAGCAAGTCTTTGTGATGTATCAAGAGCCACGGTATCCAGGGTAATGTCAGCATACCACCAAGAAGGATGAACCACATCCAACAGGATTAACTGTGGACGCAAGAGGAAGCTGTCTGAAAGGGATGTTCAGGTGCTAACCCGGATTGTATCCAAAAAATATAAAACCACGGCTCCCCAAATCACGGCAGAATTAAATGTGCACCTCAACTCTCCTGTTTCCACCAAAACTGTCTGTCGGGAGCTCCACAGGGTCAATATCCACGGCCGGGCTGCTATAGCCAACTCTTTGGTCACTCGTGCCAATGCCAAACGTCGGTTTCAATGGTGCAAGGAGCACAAATCTTGGGCTGTGGAAAATTTTAAACATGTATTGTTCTCTGATGAGTCCACCTTTACTGTTTTCCCCACATCCGGGAGAGTTACGGTGTGGAGAAGCCCCAAAGAAGCGTACCACCCAGACTGTTGCATGCCCAGAGTGAAGCATGGGGGTGGATCAGTGATGGTTTGGGCTGCCATATCATGGCATTCCCTTGGCCCCATACTTGTGCTAGATGGGCGCGTCACTGCCAAGGACTACCGAACCATTCTGGAGGACCATGTGCATCCAATGGTTCAAACATTGTATCCTGAAGGAGGTGCCGTGTATCAGGATGACAATGCACCAATACACACAGCAAGACTGGTGAAAGATTGGTTTGATGAACATGAAAGTGAAGTTGAACATCTCCCATGGCCTGCACAGTCACCAGATCTAAATATTATTGAGCCACTTTGGGGTGTTTTGGAGGAGCGAGTCAGGAAACATTTTCCTCCACCAGCATCATGTCGTGACATGGCCACTATCCTGCAAGAAGAATGGCTTTAAATCCCTCTGACCACTGTGCAGGACTTGTATATGTCATTCCCAAGCCGAATTGATGCTGTATTGGCTGCAAAAGGAGGCCCTACACCATACTAATAAATTATTGTGGTCTAAAACCAGGTGTTTCAGTTTCATTGTCCAACCCCTGTAGATCTCCTATATATTTTTCTCCAAGCATGCAATTCTGTTTTTAGAGACTTTTAGGACTCTGGTTGATGAGTGGTTTCTCATTAAGTGAACATTTTACTTGACCCTAACCAGTGTTTCCCGCAGGAATTTGGTTATGCGAGGCGGGGGGTTGTTGGACGACACGTTGCCCGCGGAGCGGGGGGGGGGGGGGGACGACACGTTGTCCGTGGACCGACTCGCGGAGCGGGGGGGGGGGGTTGTTGGACGACACGTTGCCCGCGGACCGAATCGCGGAGCGGGGGGGGGGGGGGGGGGGAGAGAGACGACGACATGTTGTCCGCGGACCGACTCGCGGAGCGGGGGGTATCCATGTGTTTTTTCCCTGCCATTCACGCACGCGCGAAAGCAACAACAACAAACCGCGTGTTAACGTCACTTTTTTTTTTTTTTTTGGGAATGTTGGCGAGGCGGTAGCGTGAGTTTGGCGAGGCGGCCGCCTAGCCAAGATAGCGCTGCGGGACACCCTGCCCTAACCCTGCCAAAAAAGAGCCCAACAAATTTTTCTTTCACAAGTGGAGCCTTTTAGGCACATCAACAGGGGGGCTGTTGCCAGAGGTGGCACCAGAGAATTATGAGTTTATACAGATATGAAGGTTTACTGATCCCAGGCTATAATGGGTAACAAATGTGAAATGCTACTGACTGCTAACTAACTGCTTTTATTGAAACAAATATGAAACAAACTCAAACTAAGTTCAAACAATCCACAGAAGACCTCTTTAGCAGAGTTTAAAATATAACAGAACATCATCCTGGACCTTCGTTTGACCCTCATCTTTTGTCAGTTTATTGAGCAAAACCGTATTCTGTCAGCAGACGAGAATGAAAAGTAATATGGTGATCTAAATTACCTTTTAATGTTTTTAGCTACTCCAGGAATAAATGTTTTGGTTTTTATGCACCATATCATTTTTACATCTTCATAGAAAAGCTAGAAGCTCCCAGTGAGGGCTGCTTTTGTTTTCTTTCATAGCCAGAGCTTTTAGGTCTACCTCTATATCAGGTGAAAGTTCCTCTACTCTGTTCCTCAGAGGACCCTGCTGATGCTTATTAGAGTTGGGTGAAAATAAGAATCAAGAGTTTTTACTGTGATTTTGTAACCATAATGAAACTTTTTTATCATTTTTATGAGTGATTAACCATAACTTACAATCAGCCCATTCTGGATCACCATTCAGGTTTTACTGCTAACTTCAGACTGAGTTACGCCACCTCTTCCACATGTGTACACAGATGCACCAGGCTCCGCTCATGGCTCCGCAGCTGCTCTGAACTGAGCTGTGTCCTTTTACTGCAGCCCTGTTCGAGTAACAAATGCACCAGGCCGACCGCCCTGGACTGCCAGTCCATCCATGTCTGCATGCAACTGCGTGTAATTGCACAGCTGCGGTGCAGGGTGTGCGCAAATAATCGTTTTTTTCTAGCTTTTTTTTTTTTTAGGTAAAGAACCAAATAAGGTTGGGTGTGTGTTCCCCATTAAGTACTTGTTAAAAAGACTGGACTGCATGTTCCCCAGTTCTACCTGGTTAACTACCCATTAACTACCCTAATAAATAACCAATAGTCCCCTAATAAGGCTGGACTGAGCTACTGGATAGTTAACCAGTAAGTACTGGTTAACTATCCATTAGCTCCTCTTTGGTTCCCAGGTAACTAAGCAGTAGTCCCCTAATATGGCTGGGCTTTGTGTTCCCCAGTAAGCACTGCTTAACTAACAATAAGTACATGATTAGGTCCCAAGGCGTTCATTAGTAGGTAATCATATTCTGTGTACCTCATTGCATGTTGCCATTTTTAAACATATGCTAATAGGTCTCTTGTGAATGAAATTTCGTCTCTCAACGAGTCTACCTTGATTAATAAAGGTTAAATTCGATAATAATGTTAAGCTGTTTAATAAAATGTGTGATATTGTGACTGGGTGTGTATTTTGTTTTTATTTTTATGTTTTAATGCATCGTTTTTTGTTTTGTTTTTAATGACTGAAAACCAATAACAAATCCAGTATTTTGCATGGGGTTGTAGCTTCAGGTTAACAATACTGCAGACAGGTTGGATTGCTGATCGTCAGAGAGGTGACCAGACAGCAGACAGAATAGATACACAAAATGATAAGAGAAGGTTGAAAAAGCAACAAGGACTTTCATAATGTTTTCAGTGTCCTCTGACTGAATTGAAAGCGTTGGTGCGAGGTGAAGAGGGGCTCATGGAAGATAAACTGCTTAATCTTGAGTTGGATGAGGTCACAAAATAGACACCAGGTAGATGGTCAAAGAGCTGAAGGCCCTGCCTTTCTGAGCATAAGGAGAGAGAGACTAAGATGGATAACGCTAACTAGGGAAAACAGAAAACAACTAAAGCAGATACAATCTCAGCTCCTTGAAGGAATGAAAGAAGCATTTAATGGAACGTGTTTCTTTAAATATCTGAACTCAGTGATTAATGGGAGAATAAGGATAATGTTAGAGAAAAAACAAAGAAAATACCTATATAAAACTTACATAGGAACAGCAAATCTAACCATAACTAGCATTAATGAAAAAGGCAAAGAGATGTCTAGGAGCAGAAAACAAATGAATGAAAAAACAAACAATCCAGACCAAAAATACAAAATAATGAAAATAATATTAAGTAATCAGTTAATCTTTTCTTATTGATGAAGAATGTAGTGTTTTCTTTTTTAATATTTTGTCTTTTTTCCTGGATAATCAATATACTCTTTGCTATATGTCTATTTCTGCTTATAATTTGTATTTTGATTAATTTGCTGAAATTGTTCTTATTCCTTGCGATGGACTGGCAACATGTCCAGGGTGTACCCCGCCTCTCACCCATTGACAACTGGAGATAGGCAACAGCTGTCATAGTTATGGTTCTGTTTAGTTTAACTTTACTCTTATGAGGACTTTTTCTGTTCATTCGTTCAACATTTCAGCCACCAGCAGTTATCCTCCAAGCTCAGTCTGCCTCCAGCCACCACCCCACTCTGGATTATCTCCACCTGTTCCCACTAATTAGTCACTCAGCTCACCTGTTCACCAGCCTACTTATACCTGCCTCAGCCTACCCTTCTCTGCCAGAACGTCTCACTCACTTCTTCCTGCTCCTCATCGCTCACTCTCTTCGTTGCTCTTCCCATGTGATTTGCCTTTGCTTCACCTGCTCATGAGTGCTCTGCCAGCTGGACTCTCCTGCTAAGGTTGCCGGTGTCTGCATGCTGCAGCTCAGCCTGTTTCCTGCTCTACCGGATCCTGTGTGCCCTGCCAGCTGAACTCTCCAAGTTGAGATTGCCTGAGTCTCCATGCTGCTTGCTACCTGTTCCTCCGTGAATCTCAGCTGCTTTCTCTGGTGGCTCTCCGGTCCACATGGCCTGCTGGTTCTGTCGCCGACTACATCTCCAGGTTCTCTGCTCATCCCGGTAAACCAGCACTTTCTACCAGGATTCTTCTGCCTGCTTCATCTGCCACTATTCACCCCTTCAATAAACCCTTCAAAACGTAACTCTGTGTCTGGCTGAAAATCGGGTTCACTTGCATTAAAGTGTGACACCAGCACCCCTCGCGACCCCAAGCGTGTATAGATAACGGATGGATGGATGTTCTTATTCCAGATATTGAATTCAATTTTATTTATATAGCAACAATTCGCAACAAATGTCATAGCAAGGCCTTTTACAAAGTCAAATTCAATCAAATCATACAGACAGATTGGTCAAAAATTTCCCTATCTAAGGAAACTCAGCAGATTGCATCAAGTTTTGACAAGCAGCATTCACTCCTGCTGAAAGACCGTATAGCCACAGTGGACAGTTGCCTGCATTGTCATTGACTTTACAGCAGTCCCTCATACCGAGCATGCAGTGGAGATGAAAGCAGGTTTCTTCTTTTAACAGGAAGAAGCCTCTAGCAGAACTAGGCTCAGTGTGAACGGCCATCTGCTACGACCGACTTGGGTTTGAGAAGATAGAGTAGAGACACAAAAGAGCACAGAAGCATTTATCAAGGAATACTCTCTATGTTAGGTCAATGGCAGAGGATCTGCCCCTCAGGATGGTGTCACATGTAAACATAATGCGAAGCCAGGTGTAGCTACTATGAAGAGTAAAAAAGCAGAAAGAGTATAAAGTTAAAAGCTAAAATAATAACAAATAATGCAAAATTGGAGAATGGTAGGGGAATTCTGCAGAGAGAAGGAAATATATCTTAATGTCCTTCAGCAGCCTAAGTGTTTAGAAGCATAACTACAGAGATAGTGCAGGATAACCTAAGATACCGAAACTATAAGCTTTATCAAAAAAGAACGTTTTAAGTAAACAGGGTGCTTGCCTTATGGACTAAAACTGGGATTCGATTCCACAGGAGAGAAGCCTCATAACTAAAAGTTCTGTCTCCCATCCTGCTAATAGAGACTCTAGGAACCACCAGTAGACCTGCAGTCTGAGAGTGATGTGTTCTGTCAGGGACATATGGAACGACGAACACAGCTCTCTTGATTTAACAGGAAGCCAATGACAGGAATGTAAAATATGAGAATTATGATCTCTTTTTAATTTTCATCAGAGCTGTCGCTGCACTTTAATACCAGAGGTCAATTTAATGCTATCCAGATTGAGTGATTCGCTAAGAAGTTTATTTTATGAGGACTGATGTCCAAAAATGGGTCCAGAAAATCCAGGTTTTAATGTCATCAAGACATGGCCGTAGTCTAAGTAATTGATTGGATTCATCAGGATTATGGATAAAAATAGCTGAGTGTCATCAGCATAACAGTGGAAACTAGAAAATTTCTGAAGAAATTTAGCAAGGTGCCTGCCTCGTGGTGCGTACTGTACCGTTGAAAATACTAACGGGAAGTAACACTGCGAATTTCAGCTTCCTACGGTCTTCACAGCCCCCGCAACGGCCGTCCAAAGGTGCCATGTTAAGTCAATGGACCTCCTAGGAGCCTCTGGCTAGCAGCGTTGTCATGGAGACTCCCTCACAGCTGTAGCCCTCTGTCTTAATTATCATTACCTTTATCATGTGAGGTACTGAGGTGAATGTGTGATTTCAGTGTCTTTGGAGCATTTCTGCAGCATGTAACAGAGGCAAATAGGGGTCAAAAATGGATGTTTGACACCTCATAAAATAGACATGCTTTATCTGACATGGCCCAAATTTGTTGTAGAGCTTCCTCTCTAAAGGAAGTACAGACTCTGTGAAGCAAAAGTTTGTGCGAGCTTGCTAGAGCTACTTCCGGTTAGCAACATGCTAACCGTTAGCCGCTAACAAGGTTGTGTTCAGGATGACCAGGTGATGGTACTCTGTTAGTTTGGTCCATAACCTGTGCTGGGAAGTGCCTCAAAGAGGGAGAAAATACGTTGTTTATTACGTCGCCATGGTAACTCAAAATGGCGGGTGGTCTTGGCCCATTGAAAAGCATTGAATATTTGACACCTCCTAACATGGAGATGCTTTATCCAACATGGCCAAAATTTGTTGTGGAGCTTTCACTCTACAGTAAGAACAGACTCTGTGAAGCAGAAGTTGGTGAGACCTTCCTAGAGCTACTTCCTGTTAGCAACATGCTAACCATTAGCCGCTAACAAGGTTGTGTTCAGGATGACCAGGTGATGGTACTCTGTTAGTTTGGTCCATAACCTGTGCTGGGAAGTGCCTCACAGAGGGAGAAAATACGTTTTTTATTACGTCGCCATGGTAACTCAAAATGGCGGGTGGTCTTGGCCCATTGAAAAGCATTGAATATTTGACACCTCCTAACATGGAGATGCTTTATCCGACATGGCCAAAATTTGTTGTGGAGCTTTCACTCTACAGTAAGAACAGACTCTGTGAAGCAGAAGTTGGTGAGACCTTCCTAGAGCTACTTCCTGTTAGCAACATGCTAACCGTTAGCCGCTAACATGGTTGTGTTCAGTATCACCGGGGGATTGTACTCTGTCAGTTTGGTCCAAATCCTGTACTGGGATGTGCTTCAAATAGGGAGAAAATACGTTTTTTATAACGTTGCCATGGTAACTCAAAATGGCGGGTGGTACAAAAAAATACTTCATAGGATCAGCACACATGTTTTGTTATACATACTGTGGGGATTATAACATAAAACTCTAAGTGTGCCACACCGGGATTCGATCCCATGACCTCTTGCATGCAAAGCCTGCACTTTCCATCTGAGCTATACTGTAGCGCCATATATGGGCATGCAGTATTGGGACCATAAGGGGTTTGATCCCCCATTGAAAAGCATTGGATGTTTGACACCTCATAGCTTGGAGATGCTTTATGCGACGTAGCCCAAATTTCTTGTGGAGCTTTCTCTCTAGAGTAAGAACAGACTCTGTGAAGCAGAAGTTGGTGAGACCTTCCTAGAGCTACTTCCGGTTAGCAAAATGCTAACAGTTAGCCGCTAACAGGTTTGTGTTCAGTATCACCAGGTGAGTGTACTCTGTCAGTTTGGTCCAAATCCTGTACTGGGAAGTGCCTCAAAAAGGGTGCCAATACTTAATGTCACCAAAGGTCACCAAAGGTCATGAGTCAGATTGGCCTCCTTTAGCAACTCAGCCTCACCACATCTGGGCCCAGAACTCAACATTTGACCAAAATGGTCAGTAGCGCCATTTCCCACATGTGGGTGGTGCTGTATTGGCCAATTATGTCGTGTCTGGGCATCATGCCAGATCCTGTTAGAAGCAAAGGCCCAATAGGAAAGCATGTGAAATCCAAAATGGGACAGAAAAGTGACACATGGCTGAAAGTCACTTGAAAATTTAAAAATGTTAAGAGGAAGTGACTGTGCGAATTTCAGATTCCTACATTAATCACAGCCGCTGCAGCGGGCGTTGAAAGTTGCCATTGTATCCCAATGGAGCTTCTCCCCCTGGCCCTCAGAGTTCCGTCGTCATGGAAACTCACTCACACCTCTGCTGCAGGCCAGTCTACCGAAGTGCAGAGACTTTGCTCACGATAAGTCCCATTGGATTATAATGGAGAACTTTGCCCCGAACAACACTCCATATCTCCTGATCCGTAAATGGTAGAGACGTAATTTTTTCTGCGTTTATTTCGTAACGGATAGGGGAAGAAGACAGGCTATCGGTTTTTGCTGGAAAAAGTTTAATAAAGGCGTGAAAAATTATGATATAAAGGTGATTTTTATGGATTTTTAGAAATCCTCTAAAAACGGTCCCGAACAAATCGCTGTAGCTGAAAAAGTATAAGAGATATCAAAATAATTCTTTCACTATGAGTATCAGCAGGCTTTTGAGGACTATGGAGCCCATTTTCATGTTTGTACAAAAATCGGTGTAGGCACAGCGACGATGTAAAAAAGTGGATGATGTGGGAAAATGCAGCTGAAAAGCGTTTTCAGGAATTTGCACATTCGCTACTCCCGAACAAATTGTTCCTGCGGCAAAACCGTAACAGTTATCCCAACAATTCCTTTTTTCTGAGTGCCAGAAGGGTCGGGACATTCATGTGTGAAAGTCTCATGCTTGTACATGAAACGGTATAGGAGTAGCGACGATGCGAAAACATGTGATGTTTTGGATTTTCAGACGTCATTTTTCAAAACCGCTCCATAGGAAATGAATGGGGAGGATTTGGGGTTTGTGTCGCTCTGAGGTGATTTGCGAAAAATCTATAAATGCTACACCAATGAGGGTTACATTTCCTGAATCCAGACAAAAATACCTACGTTTTGATGTATAATTTGTCTACGTAGAGTGAAAATTGAGCGAGTAGGGTGAAGTTGTTCGGAGTTTTGAAATCTTTGAAAACGCTAGAGTGGCCCACTCTAGCGGTTGGAGAATTCCGTCATTGACTTTCATTATAAACGATGATTTTGCTGATTTTCGGACATGAGCTTTGAGGAGCACTTGTGAGGAGACGATAACAGATATCCACATCCCGTTTTCACTTCTGAGTAGTTCACAGATATATCTACAAACTGGAAGTTAAACGGTGTTCGTAGGTGAAAGCATGACGATACAGTACAGCGTTGAAAAAGGTAATTTGGAGGCTTTTTTGAAGTTTTCTTTCTACCCGACTCCATTCATTCCTATGGGATTTTTGGCGGTGGTTTTTCGCTAATTGCGTTGCCATGGTAACTCGAAACCCCAACAGAAGTAATAGCACACATCTCGAGACCGAGCCGGACGTTTTGATGTATATATTGTGGGGGTGCACGCTACGGTTCGGGCCGCATTAATCGTGAAGGAAGAAAAATAAAGAATATTAATAATATTAATAACTAGAAAATTTCTGAAGAAATTTAGCAAGGCGCCTGCCTCGTGGTGCGTACCGTACTGTGTAAAATAGCAACAGGAAGTAACACCGCAAATTTCAGGTTCCTACGGTGTTCACAGCCCCCGCAGCGGCCGTCGAAAGATGCAATGTTAAGTCAATGGACCTCCTAGGAGCCTCTGGCTAGCAGCGTTGTCATGGAGACTCTCTCACAGCTGTAGCCCTCTCTTTGTCTGTAAAGGCAGAACAACCCTGGCTAAGCAGAAGTTCGTATGAGCTTCCTAGAGCTACTTCCGGTTAGCAACATGCTAACCATTAGCCGCTAACATGGTTGTGGTCAGTCTCACCCGGTGATGGTACTCTGTTAGTTTGGTTGAAATCCTGTACTGAGAAGTGCCTAAAAATGGAGAAAATTCTAAAATTCACCAAAGGTCATTTTCCCATTCATTCCTATGGGAGTTTGTGGCTTCAGTTTCTGGGGTATTACGTTACCATGGTTACTCCCAGTGACAACAGAAGTAATAGCACACCTCGTGAGACCCAGCCGCACGTTTTGATGTATAGATTGTTGGGGTGGACGCTTCCGTTCGGGCCGCATTAATTTGCGAAGGTTGAAGTAAGTGCATAGTATATTTAACACTAGAAAATTTCTGAAGAAATTTAGCAAGGCGCCTGCCTCGTGGTGCGTACCGTACCGTCAGGAATACTAACAGGAAGTAACACTGCGAATTTCAGGTTCCTACGGTCTTCATAGCCCTCGCAGCGGCCGTTGAAAGGTGCCATGTTAAGTCAATGGACCACCTAGGAGCCTCTGGCTAGTAGCGTTGTCATGGAGACTCACTGACAGCTGCAGCCCTCTCTGTCTGTAAAGGCAGAAGAACCCTGGCTAAGCAGAAGTTGGTAGGACCTTCCTAAAGCTACTTCCGGTTAGCAACATGCTAACGGTTAGCCGCTTGCATGGTTGTGTTCAGTATTACTGGGTGATGTTACTCTGTTAGTTTGGTTGAAATCCTGTACTGAGAAATGCTTAAAAAGGGAGAAAATCCTAAAATTCACCAAATCTGTCAAGCAGAAGTTTGTACAAGCTTCCTAGAGCTACTTCCGGTTAGCAACATGCTAACCATTAGCCGCTAGCATGGTTGTGTTCAGTATCACCGGGTGATTGTTCTCTGTTAGTTTGGTTGAAATCCTGTACTGAGAAGTGCCTAAAAAGAGAGAAAATGCTAAAAGTCACCATAGGTCATTTCCCCATTCATTCCTATGGGAGTTTTAGCCTTGAGTTTCTGGGGTATTTTGTTACCATGGTTACTCTCAGTGACAACAGAAGTAATAGCACACATCGTGAGACCCAGCCGCACGTTTTGATGTATAGATTGTGGGGGTGGACGCTTCCGTTCGGGCCGCATTAATTTGCGAAGGTTGAAGTAAGTGCATAGTATATTTAACACTAGAAAATTTCTGAAGAAATTTAGCAAGGTGCCTGCCTCGTGGTGCGTACTGTACCGTTGAAAATACTAACGGGAAGTAACACTGCGAATTTCAGCTTCCTACGGTCTTCACAGCCCCCGCAACGGCCGTCCAAAGGTGCCATGTTAAGTCAATGGACCTCCTAGGAGCCTCTGGCTAGCAGCGTTGTCATGGAGACTCCCTCACAGCTGTAGCCCTCTGTCTTAATTATCATTACCTTTATCATGTGAGGTACTGAGGTGAATGTGTGATTTCAGTGTCTTTGGAGCATTTCTGCAGCATGTAACAGAGGCAAATAGGGGTCAAAAATGGATGTTTGACACCTCATAAAATAGACATGCTTTATCTGACATGGCCCAAATTTGTTGTAGAGCTTCCTCTCTAAAGGAAGTACAGACTCTGTGAAGCAAAAGTTTGTGCGAGCTTGCTAGAGCTACTTCCGGTTAGCAACATGCTAACCGTTAGCCGCTAACAAGGTTGTGTTCAGGATGACCAGGTGATGGTACTCTGTTAGTTTGGTCCATAACCTGTGCTGGGAAGTGCCTCAAAGAGGGAGAAAATACGTTGTTTATTACGTCGCCATGGTAACTCAAAATGGCGGGTGGTCTTGGCCCATTGAAAAGCATTGAATATTTGACACCTCCTAACATGGAGATGCTTTATCCAACATGGCCAAAATTTGTTGTGGAGCTTTCACTCTACAGTAAGAACAGACTCTGTGAAGCAGAAGTTGGTGAGACCTTCCTAGAGCTACTTCCTGTTAGCAACATGCTAACCATTAGCCGCTAACAAGGTTGTGTTCAGGATGACCAGGTGATGGTACTCTGTTAGTTTGGTCCATAACCTGTGCTGGGAAGTGCCTCACAGAGGGAGAAAATACGTTTTTTATTACGTCGCCATGGTAACTCAAAATGGCGGGTGGTCTTGGCCCATTGAAAAGCATTGAATATTTGACACCTCCTAACATGGAGATGCTTTATCCGACATGGCCAAAATTTGTTGTGGAGCTTTCACTCTACAGTAAGAACAGACTCTGTGAAGCAGAAGTTGGTGAGACCTTCCTAGAGCTACTTCCTGTTAGCAACATGCTAACCGTTAGCCGCTAACATGGTTGTGTTCAGTATCACCGGGGGATTGTACTCTGTCAGTTTGGTCCAAATCCTGTACTGGGATGTGCTTCAAATAGGGAGAAAATACGTTTTTTATAACGTTGCCATGGTAACTCAAAATGGCGGGTGGTACAAAAAAATACTTCATAGGATCAGCACACATGTTTTGTTATACATACTGTGGGGATTATAACATAAAACTCTAAGTGTGCCACACCGGGATTCGATCCCATGACCTCTTGCATGCAAAGCCTGCACTTTCCATCTGAGCTATACTGTAGCGCCATATATGGGCATGCAGTATTGGGACCATAAGGGGTTTGATCCCCCATTGAAAAGCATTGGATGTTTGACACCTCATAGCTTGGAGATGCTTTATGCGACGTAGCCCAAATTTCTTGTGGAGCTTTCTCTCTAGAGTAAGAACAGACTCTGTGAAGCAGAAGTTGGTGAGACCTTCCTAGAGCTACTTCCGGTTAGCAAAATGCTAACAGTTAGCCGCTAACAGGTTTGTGTTCAGTATCACCAGGTGAGTGTACTCTGTCAGTTTGGTCCAAATCCTGTACTGGGAAGTGCCTCAAAAAGGGTGCCAATACTTAATGTCACCAAAGGTCACCAAAGGTCATGAGTCAGATTGGCCTCCTTTAGCAACTCAGCCTCACCACATCTGGGCCCAGAACTCAACATTTGACCAAAATGGTCAGTAGCGCCATTTCCCACATGTGGGTGGTGCTGTATTGGCCAATTATGTCGTGTCTGGGCATCATGCCAGATCCTGTTAGAAGCAAAGGCCCAATAGGAAAGCATGTGAAATCCAAAATGGGACAGAAAAGTGACACATGGCTGAAAGTCACTTGAAAATTTAAAAATGTTAAGAGGAAGTGACTGTGCGAATTTCAGATTCCTACATTAATCACAGCCGCTGCAGCGGGCGTTGAAAGTTGCCATTGTATCCCAATGGAGCTTCTCCCCCTGGCCCTCAGAGTTCCGTCGTCATGGAAACTCACTCACACCTCTGCTGCAGGCCAGTCTACCGAAGTGCAGAGACTTTGCTCACGATAAGTCCCATTGGATTATAATGGAGAACTTTGCCCCGAACAACACTCCATATCTCCTGATCCGTAAATGGTAGAGACGTAATTTTTTCTGCGTTTATTTCGTAACGGATAGGGGAAGAAGACAGGCTATCGGTTTTTGCTGGAAAAAGTTTAATAAAGGCGTGAAAAATTATGATATAAAGGTGATTTTTATGGATTTTTAGAAATCCTCTAAAAACGGTCCCGAACAAATCGCTGTAGCTGAAAAAGTATAAGAGATATCAAAATAATTCTTTCACTATGAGTATCAGCAGGCTTTTGAGGACTATGGAGCCCATTTTCATGTTTGTACAAAAATCGGTGTAGGCACAGCGACGATGTAAAAAAGTGGATGATGTGGGAAAATGCAGCTGAAAAGCGTTTTCAGGAATTTGCACATTCGCTACTCCCGAACAAATTGTTCCTGCGGCAAAACCGTAACAGTTATCCCAACAATTCCTTTTTTCTGAGTGCCAGAAGGGTCGGGACATTCATGTGTGAAAGTCTCATGCTTGTACATGAAACGGTATAGGAGTAGCGACGATGCGAAAACATGTGATGTTTTGGATTTTCAGACGTCATTTTTCAAAACCGCTCCATAGGAAATGAATGGGGAGGATTTGGGGTTTGTGTCGCTCTGAGGTGATTTGCGAAAAATCTATAAATGCTACACCAATGAGGGTTACATTTCCTGAATCCAGACAAAAATACCTACGTTTTGATGTATAATTTGTCTACGTAGAGTGAAAATTGAGCGAGTAGGGTGAAGTTGTTCGGAGTTTTGAAATCTTTGAAAACGCTAGAGTGGCCCACTCTAGCGGTTGGAGAATTCCGTCATTGACTTTCATTATAAACGATGATTTTGCTGATTTTCGGACATGAGCTTTGAGGAGCACTTGTGAGGAGACGATAACAGATATCCACATCCCGTTTTCACTTCTGAGTAGTTCACAGATATATCTACAAACTGGAAGTTAAACGGTGTTCGTAGGTGAAAGCATGACGATACAGTACAGCGTTGAAAAAGGTAATTTGGAGGCTTTTTTGAAGTTTTCTTTCTACCCGACTCCATTCATTCCTATGGGATTTTTGGCGGTGGTTTTTCGCTAATTGCGTTGCCATGGTAACTCGAAACCCCAACAGAAGTAATAGCACACATCTCGAGACCGAGCCGGACGTTTTGATGTATATATTGTGGGGGTGCACGCTACGGTTCGGGCCGCATTAATCGTGAAGGAAGAAAAATAAAGAATATTAATAATATTAATAACTAGAAAATTTCTGAAGAAATTTAGCAAGGCGCCTGCCTCGTGGTGCGTACCGTACTGTGTAAAATAGCAACAGGAAGTAACACCGCAAATTTCAGGTTCCTACGGTGTTCACAGCCCCCGCAGCGGCCGTCGAAAGATGCAATGTTAAGTCAATGGACCTCCTAGGAGCCTCTGGCTAGCAGCGTTGTCATGGAGACTCTCTCACAGCTGTAGCCCTCTCTTTGTCTGTAAAGGCAGAACAACCCTGGCTAAGCAGAAGTTCGTATGAGCTTCCTAGAGCTACTTCCGGTTAGCAACATGCTAACCATTAGCCGCTAACATGGTTGTGGTCAGTCTCACCCGGTGATGGTACTCTGTTAGTTTGGTTGAAATCCTGTACTGAGAAGTGCCTAAAAATGGAGAAAATTCTAAAATTCACCAAAGGTCATTTTCCCATTCATTCCTATGGGAGTTTGTGGCTTCAGTTTCTGGGGTATTACGTTACCATGGTTACTCCCAGTGACAACAGAAGTAATAGCACACCTCGTGAGACCCAGCCGCACGTTTTGATGTATAGATTGTTGGGGTGGACGCTTCCGTTCGGGCCGCATTAATTTGCGAAGGTTGAAGTAAGTGCATAGTATATTTAACACTAGAAAATTTCTGAAGAAATTTAGCAAGGTGCCTGCCTCGTGGTGCGTACCGTACCTTATCAAATAGCAACAGGAAGTAACACTGCGAATTTCAGCTTCCTACGGTCTTCACAGCCCCCGCAGCGGCCGTTAAAAGATGCCATGTTAAGTCAATGGACCTCCTAGGAGCCTCTGGCTAGCAGTGTTGTCATGGAGACTCACTGATAGCTGCAGCTCTCTATCTGTCTGTAAAGGCAGAACAACCCTGGCTAAGCAGAAGTTGGTAGGACCTTCCTAGAGCTACTTCCGGTTAGCAACATGCTAACTGTTAGCCGCTAACATGGTTGTATTCGGTATCACTGGCTGATGATACTCTGTTAGTTTGGTCCTAATCCTGTAATGGGAAGGGCCTAAAAAGGTTGAAAATCCTAAAATTCACCAAAGGTCATTCTCCTATTCATTCCTATGGGAGTTTTTGGCTTCAGTTTCTGGGGTACTACGTTACCATGGTTACAGCCAGTGACAACAGAAGTAATAGCACACCTCGTGAGACCCAGCCGCACGTTTTGATGTATAAATTGTGGGGGTGGACGCTTCTGTTCGGGCCGCATTAATTTGCAAAGGTTCAAGTAAGTGCATAGTATATTTAACACTAGAAAATTTCTGAAGAAATTTAGCAAGGTGCCTGCCTCGTGGTGCGTACCGTACCGTGTAAAATAGCAACAGGAAGTAACACCGCAAATTTCAGGTTCCTACGGTGTTCACAGCCCCCGCAGCGGCCGTCCAAAGGTGCCATGTTAAGTCAATGGACCTCCTAGGAGCCTCTGGCTAGCAGCGTTGTCATGGAGACTCCCTCACAGCTGTAGCCCTCTGTCTTAATTATCATTACCTTTATCATGTGAGGTACTGAGGTGAATGTGTGATATCAGTGTCTTTGGAGCATTTCTGCAGCATGTAACAGAGGCAAAGAGGGGTCAAAAATGGATGTTTGACACCTCATAAAATAGACATGCTTTATCTGACATGGCCCAAATTTGTTGTAGAGCTTCCTCTCTAAAGGAAGAACAGACTCTGTGAAGCAGAAGTTGGTGAGACCTTCCTAGAGCTACTTCCTGTTAGCAACATGCTAACCGTTAGCCGCTAACATGGTTGTGTTCAGTATCACCGGGGGATTGTACTCTGTCAGTTTGGTCCAAATCCTGTACTGGGATGTGCTTCAAATAGGGAGAAAATACATTTTTTATAACGTTGCCATGGTAACTCAAAATGGCGGGTGGTACAAAAAAATACTTCATAGGATCAGCACACATGTTTTGTTATACATACTATGGGGATTATAATCTAAAACTCTAAGTGTCCCACACCGGGATTCGATCCCATGACCTCTTGCATGCAAAGCCTGCACTTTCCATCCGAGCTATACTGTAGCACCATATATGGGCACGCAGTATTGGGACTCTAAGGGGTTTGATCCCCCATTGAAAAGCATTGGATGTTTGACACCTCATAGCTTGGAGAAGCTTTATGCGACGTAGCCCAAATTTCTTGTGGAGCTTTATCTCTAGAGTAAGAACAGACTCTGTGAAGTAGAAGTTGGTGAGACCTTCCTAGAGCTACTTCCGGTTAGCAACATGCTAACAGTTAGCAGCTAACAAGGTTGTGTTCAGGATGACCAGGTGATGGTACTCTGTTAGTTTGGTCCATAACCTGTGCTGGGAAGTCCCTCAAAAAGGGAGAAAATACGTTGTTTATTACGTCGCCATGGTAACTCAAAATGGCGGGTGGTCTTGGCCCATTGAAAAGCATTGAATATTTGACACCTCCTAACATGGAGATGCTTTATCCGACATGGCCAAAATTTGTTGTGGAGCTTTCTCTCTACAGTAAGAACAGACTCTGTGAAGCAGAAGTTGGTGAGACCTTCCTAGAGCTACTTCCGGTTAGCAACATGCTAACAGTTAGCCGCTAACAGGGTTGTGTTCAGTATCACGAGGTGAGTGTACTCTGTCAGTTTGGTCCAAATCCTGTACTGGGAAGTGCCTCAAAAAGGGTGCCAATACTTAATGTCACCAAAGGTCACCAAAGGTCATGAGTCAGATTGGCCTCCTTTAGCAACTCAGCCTCACCACATCTGGGCCCAGAACTCAACATTTGACCAAAATGGTCAGTAGCGGCATTTCCCACATGTGGGTGGTGCTGTATTGGCCAATTATGTCGTGTCTGGGCATCATGCCAGATCCTGTTGGAAGCAAAGGCCCAGTAGGAAAGCATGTGAAATCCAAAATGGGACAGAAAAGTGACACATGGCTGAAAGTCACTTGAAAATTTTAAAATGTTAAGAGGAAGTGACTGTGCGAATTTCAGATTCCTACATTAATCACAGCCGCTGCAGCGGGCGTCGAAAGTTGCCATTGTATCCCAATGGAGCTTCTCCCCCTGGCCCTCAGAGTTCCGTCGTCATGGAAACTCACTCACACCTCTGCTGCAGGCCAGTCTAACGAAGTGCAGAGACTTTGCTCACAATAAGTCCCATTGGATTATAATGGAGAACTTTGCCCCGAACAACGCTCCATATCTCCTGATCCGTAAATGGTAGAGACGTAATTTTTTCTGCGTTTATTTCGTAACGGATAGGGGAAGAAGACAGGCTATCGGTTTTTGCTGGAAAAAGTTTAATAAAGGCGTGAAAAATTATGATATAAAGGTGATTTTTATGGATTTTTTGAAATCCTCTAAAAAAGGTCCCGAACAAATCGCTGTAGCTGAAAAAGTATAAGAGATATCAAAATAATTCTTTCACTATGAGTATCAGCAGGCTTTTGAGGACTATGGTGCCCATTTTCATGTTTGTACAAAAATCGGTGTAGGCACAGCGACGATGTAAAAAAGTGGATGATGTGGGAAAATGCAGCTGAAAAGCGTTTTCAGGAATTTGCACATTCGCTACTCCCGAACAAATTGTTCCTGCGGTAAAACCGTAACAGTTATCCAAACAATTCCTTTTTTATGAGTGCCAGAAGGGTCGGGACATTCATGTGTGAAAGTCTCATGCTTGTACATGAAACGGTTTAGGAGTAGCGACGATGCGAAAACATGTGATGTTTTGGATTTTCAGACGTCATTTTTCAAAACCGCTCCATAGGAAATGAATGGGGAGGATTTCGGGTTTGTGTCGCTCTGAGGTGATTTGCGAAAAATCTATAAATGCTACACCAATGAGGGTTACATTTCCTGAATCCAGACAAAAATACCTACGTTTTGATGTATAATTTGTCTACGTAGAGTGAAAATTGAGCGAGTAGGCGGAAGTTGTTTGGAGTTTTGAAATCTTTGAAAACGCTAGAGTGGGCCACTCTAAGAGTCTGAGAATTCCGTCATTGACTTTCATTATAAACGATGATTTCGCTGATTTTCGGACATGAGCTTTGAGGAGTAACTGTGAAGAGACGATAAAAGATATCCCCATCCCGTTTTCACTTCTGAGTAGTTCACAGATATATCTACAAACTGGAAGTTAAACGGTGTTCATAGGTGAAAGCATGACGACACAGTACAGCGTTGAAAATGGCAATTTGGAGGCTTTTTTGGGGCTTTTTTTCTCCCCGACTCCATTGATTACTATGGGTTTTTTCGGGGGTGGTTTTTCGCTAATTGCGTTGCCATGGTAACTCGAAACCCCGATAAAAGTAATAGCACACTATTCCCGACCGAGCCGGACGTTTTGATGTATATATTGTGGGGGTGCACGCTACGGTTCGGGCCGCATTAATCGTCAAACAATTAAGAATATTAATAATAATAAATAAACCGTTTAGAGGTGAATAGTAGTAGGTGCCTCCATGCATTTGCATGGGAGGCAGTGCTGTGCTTCGCACAGCACTGCCTCCTCATTGCAAATGCTTGGCAGGCACCTAACTAGAAAATTTCTGAAGAAATTTAGCAAGGTGCCTGCCTCGTGGTGCGTACCGTACCGTGTACAATAGCAACAGGAAGTAACACCGCGAATTTCAGCTTCCTACGGTCTTCACAGCCCCCGCAGCGGCAGTTGAAAGGCTGACATGTTAAGTCAATGGACCTCCTAGGAGCCTCTGGCTAGCAGCGTTGTCTTGGAGACTCCCTCACAGCTGTAGCCCTCTGTCTTAATTATCATTACCTTTATCATGTGAGGTACTGAGGTGAATGTGTGATTTCAGTGTCTTTGGAGCATTTCTGCAGCATGTAACAGAGGCAAATAGGGGTCAAAAATGGATGTTTGACACCTCATAAAATAGACATGCTTTATCTGACATGGCCCAAATTTGTTGTAGAGCTTCCTCTCTAAAGGAAGTACAGACTCTGTGAAGCAAAAGTTTGTGCGAGCTTCCTAGAGCTACTTCCGGTTAGCAACATGCTAACCGTTAGCCGCTAACAAGGTTGTGTTCAGGATGACCAGGTGATGGTACTCTGTTAGTTTGGTCCATAACCTGTGCTGGGAAGTGCCTCAAAGAGGGAGAAAATACGTTGTTTATTACGTCGCCATGGTAACTCAAAATGGCGGGTGGTCTTGGCCCATTGAAAAGCATTGAATATTTGACACCTCCTAAAATGAAGATGCTTTATCCAACATGACCAAAATTTGTTGTGGAGCTTTCTCTCTACAGTAAGAACAGACTCTGTGAAGCAGAAGTTGGTGAGACCTTCCTAGAGCTACTTCCTGTTAGCAACATGCTAACCGTTAGCCGCTAACAAGGTTGTGTTCAGGATGACCAGGTGATGGTACTCTGTTAGTTTGGTCCATAACCTGTGCTGGGAAGTGCCTCAAAGAGGGAGAAAATACGTTGTTTATTATGTCGCCATGGTAACTCAAAATGGTGGGTGGTCTTGGCCCATTGAAAAGCATTGAATATTTGACACGTCCTAACATGGAGATGCTTTATCCGACATGGCCAAAATTGGTTGTGGGGCTTTCTCTCTACAGTAAGAACAGACTCTGTGAAGCAGAAGTTGGTGAGACCTTCCTAGAGCTACTTCCTGTTAGCAACATGCTAACAGTTAGCCGCTAACAGGGTTGTGTTCAGTATCACCAGGTGAGTGTACTCTGTCAGTTTGGTCCAAATCCTGTACTGGGAAGTGCCTCAAAAAGGGTGCCAATACTTAATGTCACCAAAGGTCACCAAAGGTCATGAGTCAGATTGGCCTCCTTTAGCAACTCAGCCTCACCACATCTGGGCCCAGAACTCAACATTTGACCAAAATGGTCAGTAGCGCCATTTCCCACAGGTGGGTGGTGCTGTATTGGCCAATTATGTCGTGTCTGGGCATCATGCCAGATCCTGTTGGAAGCAAAGGCCCAATAGGAAATCATGTGAAATCCAAAATGGGACAGAAAAGTGACACATGGCTGAAAGTCACTTGAAAATTTAAAAATGTTAAGAGGAAGTGACTGTGCGAATTTCAGATTCCTACATTAATCACAGCCGCTGCAGCGGGCGTCGAAAGTTGCCATTGTATCCCAATGGAGCTTCTCCCTCTGGCCCTCAGAGTTCCGTCGTCATGGAAACTCACTCACACCTCTGCTGCAGGCTTGAAAATTTAAAAATGTTAAGAGGAAGTGACTGTGCGAATTTCAGATTCCTACATTAATCACAGCCGCTGCAGCGGGCGTCGAAAGTTGCCATTGTATCCCAATGGAGCTTCTCCCTCTGGCCCTCAGAGTTCCGTCGTCATGGAAACTCACTCACACCTCTGCTGCAGGCCAGTCTACCGAAGTGCAGAGACTTTGCTCACAATAAGTCCCATTGGATTATAATGGAGAACTTTGCCCCGAACAACGCTCCATATCTCCTGATCCGTAAATGGTAGAGACGTAATTTTTTCTGCGTTTATTTCGTAACGGATAGGGGAAGAAGACAGGCTATCGGTTTTTGCTGGAAAAAGTTTAATAAAGGCGTGAAAAATTATGATATAAAGGTGATTTTTATCGACCTTTAGAAATCCTCTAAAAACGGTCCCGAACAAATCTCTGTAGCTGAAAAGGTATAAGAGATATCAAAATAATTCTTTCACTATGAGTATCAGCAGGCTTTTGAGGACTATGGTGCCCATTTTCATGTTTGTACAAAAATCGGTGTAGGCACAGCGACGATGTAAAAAATTGGATGATGTGGGAAAATGCAGCTGAAAAGCGTTTTCAGGAATTTGCACATTCGCTACTCCCGAACAAATTGTTCCTGCGGTAAAACCATAACAGTTATCCAAACAATTCCTTTTTTATGAGTGCCAGAAGGGTCGGGACATTCATGTGTGAAAGTCTCATGCTTGTACATGAAACGGTTTAGGAGTAGCGACGATGCGAAAACATGTGATGTTTTGGATTTTCAGATACCATTTTTCAAAAGCGCTCCATAGGAAATGAATGGGGAGGATTTCGGGTTTGTGTCGCTCTGAGGTGATTTGCGAAAAATCTATAAATGCTACACCAATGAGGGTTACATTTCCTGAATCCAGACAAAAATACCTACGTTTTGATGTATAATTTGTCTACGTAGAGTGAAAATTGAGCGAGTAGGCTGAAGTTGTTCGGAGTTTTGAAATCTTTGAAAACGCTAGAGTGGCCCACTCTAGCGGTTGGAGAATTCCGTCATTGACTTTCATTATAAACGATGATTTCGCTGATTTTCGGACATGAGCTTTGAGGAGCACTTGTGAGGAGACGATAACAGATATCCACATCCCGTTTTCACTTCTGAGTAGTTCACAGATATATCTACAAACTGGAATTTAAACGGTGTTCGTAGGTGAAAGCATGACGATACAGTACAGCGTTGAAAATGGCCATTTGGAGGCTTTTTTGAGGCGTTCTTTCTACCCGACTCCATTCATTCCTATGGGATTTTTGGGGGTGGTTTTTCGCTAATTGCGTTGCCATGGTAACTCGAAACCCCAACAGAAGTAATAGCACACATCTCGAGACCGAGCCGGACGTTTTGATGTATATATTGTGGGGGTGCACGCTACGGTTCGGGCCGCATTAATCGTGAAGGAAGAAAAATAAAGAATATTAATATTAATAAAGAAGTCAGTTTAGAGGTGAATAGTAGTAGGTGCCTCCATGCATTTGCATGGGAGGCAGTGCTGTGCTTCGCACAGCACTGCCTCCTCATTGCAAATGCTTGGCAGGCACCTAACTAGAAAATTTCTGAAGAAATTTAGCAAGGTGCCTGCCTCGTGGTGCGTACCGTACCGTGTAAAATAGCAACAGGAAGTAACACCGCAAATTTCAGGTTCCTACGGTGTTCACAGCCCCCGCAGCGGCCGTCCAAAGGTGCCATGTTAAGTCAATGGACCTCCTAGGAGCCTCTGGCTAGCAGCGTTGTCATGGAGACTCCCTCACAGCTGTAGCCCTCTGTCTTAATTATCATTACCTTTATCATGTGAGGTACTGAGGTGAATGTGTGATATCAGTGTCTTTGGAGCATTTCTGCAGCATGTAACAGAGGCAAAGAGGGGTCAAAAATGGATGTTTGACACCTCATAAAATAGACATGCTTTATCTGACATGGCCCAAATTTGTTGTAGAGCTTCCTCTCTAAAGGAAGAACAGACTCTGTGAAGCAGAAGTTGGTGAGACCTTCCTAGAGCTACTTCCTGTTAGCAACATGCTAACCGTTAGCCGCTAACATGGTTGTGTTCAGTATCACCGGGGGATTGTACTCTGTCAGTTTGGTCCAAATCCTGTACTGGGATGTGCTTCAAATAGGGAGAAAATACATTTTTTATAACGTTGCCATGGTAACTCAAAATGGCGGGTGGTACAAAAAAATACTTCATAGGATCAGCACACATGTTTTGTTATACATACTATGGGGATTATAATCTAAAACTCTAAGTGTCCCACACCGGGATTCGATCCCATGACCTCTTGCATGCAAAGCCTGCACTTTCCATCCGAGCTATACTGTAGCACCATATATGGGCACGCAGTATTGGGACTCTAAGGGGTTTGATCCCCCATTGAAAAGCATTGGATGTTTGACACCTCATAGCTTGGAGAAGCTTTATGCGACGTAGCCCAAATTTCTTGTGGAGCTTTATCTCTAGAGTAAGAACAGACTCTGTGAAGTAGAAGTTGGTGAGACCTTCCTAGAGCTACTTCCGGTTAGCAACATGCTAACAGTTAGCAGCTAACAAGGTTGTGTTCAGGATGACCAGGTGATGGTACTCTGTTAGTTTGGTCCATAACCTGTGCTGGGAAGTCCCTCAAAAAGGGAGAAAATACGTTGTTTATTACGTCGCCATGGTAACTCAAAATGGCGGGTGGTCTTGGCCCATTGAAAAGCATTGAATATTTGACACCTCCTAACATGGAGATGCTTTATCCGACATGGCCAAAATTTGTTGTGGAGCTTTCTCTCTACAGTAAGAACAGACTCTGTGAAGCAGAAGTTGGTGAGACCTTCCTAGAGCTACTTCCGGTTAGCAACATGCTAACAGTTAGCCGCTAACAGGGTTGTGTTCAGTATCACGAGGTGAGTGTACTCTGTCAGTTTGGTCCAAATCCTGTACTGGGAAGTGCCTCAAAAAGGGTGCCAATACTTAATGTCACCAAAGGTCACCAAAGGTCATGAGTCAGATTGGCCTCCTTTAGCAACTCAGCCTCACCACATCTGGGCCCAGAACTCAACATTTGACCAAAATGGTCAGTAGCGGCATTTCCCACATGTGGGTGGTGCTGTATTGGCCAATTATGTCGTGTCTGGGCATCATGCCAGATCCTGTTGGAAGCAAAGGCCCAGTAGGAAAGCATGTGAAATCCAAAATGGGACAGAAAAGTGACACATGGCTGAAAGTCACTTGAAAATTTTAAAATGTTAAGAGGAAGTGACTGTGCGAATTTCAGATTCCTACATTAATCACAGCCGCTGCAGCGGGCGTCGAAAGTTGCCATTGTATCCCAATGGAGCTTCTCCCCCTGGCCCTCAGAGTTCCGTCGTCATGGAAACTCACTCACACCTCTGCTGCAGGCCAGTCTAACGAAGTGCAGAGACTTTGCTCACAATAAGTCCCATTGGATTATAATGGAGAACTTTGCCCCGAACAACGCTCCATATCTCCTGATCCGTAAATGGTAGAGACGTAATTTTTTCTGCGTTTATTTCGTAACGGATAGGGGAAGAAGACAGGCTATCGGTTTTTGCTGGAAAAAGTTTAATAAAGGCGTGAAAAATTATGATATAAAGGTGATTTTTATGGATTTTTTGAAATCCTCTAAAAAAGGTCCCGAACAAATCGCTGTAGCTGAAAAAGTATAAGAGATATCAAAATAATTCTTTCACTATGAGTATCAGCAGGCTTTTGAGGACTATGGTGCCCATTTTCATGTTTGTACAAAAATCGGTGTAGGCACAGCGACGATGTAAAAAAGTGGATGATGTGGGAAAATGCAGCTGAAAAGCGTTTTCAGGAATTTGCACATTCGCTACTCCCGAACAAATTGTTCCTGCGGTAAAACCGTAACAGTTATCCAAACAATTCCTTTTTTATGAGTGCCAGAAGGGTCGGGACATTCATGTGTGAAAGTCTCATGCTTGTACATGAAACGGTTTAGGAGTAGCGACGATGCGAAAACATGTGATGTTTTGGATTTTCAGACGTCATTTTTCAAAACCGCTCCATAGGAAATGAATGGGGAGGATTTCGGGTTTGTGTCGCTCTGAGGTGATTTGCGAAAAATCTATAAATGCTACACCAATGAGGGTTACATTTCCTGAATCCAGACAAAAATACCTACGTTTTGATGTATAATTTGTCTACGTAGAGTGAAAATTGAGCGAGTAGGCGGAAGTTGTTTGGAGTTTTGAAATCTTTGAAAACGCTAGAGTGGGCCACTCTAAGAGTCTGAGAATTCCGTCATTGACTTTCATTATAAACGATGATTTCGCTGATTTTCGGACATGAGCTTTGAGGAGTAACTGTGAAGAGACGATAAAAGATATCCCCATCCCGTTTTCACTTCTGAGTAGTTCACAGATATATCTACAAACTGGAAGTTAAACGGTGTTCATAGGTGAAAGCATGACGACACAGTACAGCGTTGAAAATGGCAATTTGGAGGCTTTTTTGGGGCTTTTTTTCTCCCCGACTCCATTGATTACTATGGGTTTTTTCGGGGGTGGTTTTTCGCTAATTGCGTTGCCATGGTAACTCGAAACCCCGATAAAAGTAATAGCACACTATTCCCGACCGAGCCGGACGTTTTGATGTATATATTGTGGGGGTGCACGCTACGGTTCGGGCCGCATTAATCGTCAAACAATTAAGAATATTAATAATAATAAATAAACCGTTTAGAGGTGAATAGTAGTAGGTGCCTCCATGCATTTGCATGGGAGGCAGTGCTGTGCTTCGCACAGCACTGCCTCCTCATTGCAAATGCTTGGCAGGCACCTAACTAGAAAATTTCTGAAGAAATTTAGCAAGGCGCCTGCCTCGTGGTGCGTACTGTACTGTGTAACATAGCAACAGGAAGTAACACTGCAAATTTCAGGTTCCTACGGTGTTCACAGCCCCCGCAGTGGCCATTGAAAGGTACCATGTTAAGTCAATGGACCTCCTAGGAGCCTCTGGCTAGCAGCGTTGTCATGGAGACTCCCTCACATCTGTAGCCCTCTCTTTGTCTGTAAAGGCAAATCAACCCTGGCTAAGCAGAAGTTGGTAGGACCTTCCTAAAGCTACGTCCGGTTAGCAACATGCTAACCATTAGCTGCTAGCTTGGTTGTGTTCAGTATCATCGGGTGATGTTACTCTGTTAGTTTAGTCCAAATCCTGTACTGAGAAGTGCCTAAAAAGAGAAAAAATGCTAAAAGTCACCATAGGCAATTTTCCAATTCATTCCTATGGGAGTTTTTGGCTTCAGTTTCTGGGGTACTACGTTACCATGGTTACTACCAGTGACAACAGAAGTAATAGCACACCTCGTGAGACCCAGCCGCACGTTTTGATGTATAGATTGTGGGGGTGGACGCTTCTTTTCGGGCCGCATTAATTTCCGAAGGTTGAAGTAAGTGCATAGTATATTTAACACTAGAAAATTTCTGAAGAAATTTAGAAAGGTGCCTGCCTCGTGGTGCGTACCGTACCGTTGAAAATACTAACGGGAAGTAACACTGCGAATTTCAGCTTCCTACGGTCTTCACAGCCCCCGCAACGGCCGTCCAAAGGTGCCATGTTAAGTCAATGGACCTCCTAGGAGCCTCTGGCTAGCAGCGTTGTCATGGAGACTCGCTCACAGCTGTAGCCCTCTCTTTGTCTGTAAAGGCAGAACAACCCTGGCTAAGCAGAAGTTTGTTTGAGCTTCCTAGAGCTACTTCCGGTTAACAACATGCTAACCGTTAGCCGCTAGCATGGTTGTGTTTGGTATCACTGGGTGATGTTACTCTGTTAGTTTGGTTGAAATCCTGTACTGACAAGTGCCTAAAAAGGGAGAAAATTCTAAAATTCACCAAAGGTCATTTTCCCATTCATTCCTATGGGAGTTTGTGGCTTCAGTTTCTGGGGTATTACGTTACCATGGTTACTCCCAGTGACAACAGAAGTAATAGCACACCTCGTGAGACCCAGCCGCACGTTTTGATGTATAGATTGTGGGGGTGGACGCTTCTGTTTGGGCCGCATTAATTTGCGAAGGTTGAAGTAAGTGCATAGTATATTTAACACTAGAAAATTTCTGAAGAAATTTAGAAAGGTGCCTGCCTCGTGGTGCGTACCGTACCGTCGAAAATACTAACGGGAAGTAACACTGCGAATTTCAGCTTCCTACGGTCTTCACAGCCCCCGCAACGGCCGTCCAAAGGTGCCATGTTAAGTCAATGGACCTCCTAGGAGCCTCTGGCTAGCAGCGTTGTCATGGAGACTCCCTCACAGCTGTAGCCCTCTGTCTTAATTATCATTACCTTTATCATGTGAGGTACTGAGGTGAATGTGTGATTTCAGTGTCTTTGGAGCATTTCTGCAGCATGTAACAGAGGCAAATAGGGGTCAAAAATGGATGTTTGACACCTCATAAAATAGACATGCTTTATCTGACATGGCCCAAATTTGTTGTAGAGCTTCCTCTCTAAAGGAAGTACAGACTCTGTGAAGCAAAAGTTTGTGCGAGCTTCCTAGAGCTACTTCCTGTTAGCAACATGCTAACCGTTAGCCGCTAACAAGGTTGTGTTCAGGATGACCAGGTGATGGTACTCTGTTAGTTTGGTCCATAACCTGTGCTGGGAAGTGCCTCAAAGAGGGAGAAAATACGTTGTTTATTACGTCGCCATGGTAACTCAAAATGGCGGGTGGTCTTGGCCCATTGAAAAGCATTGAATATTTGACACCTCCTAAAATGAAGATGCTTTATCCAACATGACCAAAATTTGTTGTGGAGCTTTCTCTCTACAGTAAGAACAGACTCTGTGAAGCAGAAGTTGGTGAGACCTTCCTAGAGCTACTTCCTGTTAGCAACATGCTAACCGTTAGCCGCTAACAAGGTTGTGTTCAGGATGACCAGGTGATGGTACTCTGTTAGTTTGGTCCATAACCTGTGCTGGGAAGTGCCTCAAAGAGGGAGAAAATACGTTGTTTATTATGTCGCCATGGTAACTCAAAATGGTGGGTGGTCTTGGCCCATTGAAAAGCATTGAATATTTGACACGTCCTAACATGGAGATGCTTTATCCGACATGGCCAAAATTTGTTGTGGGGCTTTCTCTCTACAGTAAGAACAGACTCTGTGAAGCAGAAGTTGGTGAGACCTTCCTAGAGCTACTTCCTGTTAGCAACATGCTAACAGTTAGCCGCTAACAGGGTTGTGTTCAGTATCACCAGGTGAGTGTACTCTGTCAGTTTGGTCCAAATCCTGTACTGGGAAGTGCCTCAAAAAGGGTGCCAATACTTAATGTCACCAAAGGTCACCAAAGGTCATGAGTCAGATTGGCCTCCTTTAGCAACTCAGCCTCACCACATCTGGGCCCAGAACTCAACATTTGACCAAAATGGTCAGTAGCGCCATTTCCCACAGTTGGGTGGTGCTGTATTGGCCAATTATGTCGTGTCTGGGCATCATGCCAGATCCTGTTGGAAGCAAAGGCCCAATAGGAAAGCATGTGAAATCCAAAATGGGACAGAAAAGTGACACATGGCTGAAAGTCACTTGAAAATTAAAAAATGTTAAGAGGAAGTGACTGTGCGAATTTCAGATTCCTACATTAATCACAGCCGCTGCAGCGGGCGTCGAAAGTTGCCATTGTATCCCAATGGAGCTTCTCCCTCTGGCCCTCAGAGTTCCGTCGTCATGGAAACTCACTCACACCTCTGCTGCAGGCTTGAAAATTTAAAAATGTTAAGAGGAAGTGACTGTGCGAATTTCAGATTCCTACATTAATCACAGCCGCTGCAGCGGGCGTCGAAAGTTGCCATTGTATCCCAATGGAGGTTCTCCCTCTGGCCCTCAGAGTTCCGTCGTCATGGAAACTCACTCACACCTCTGCTGCAGGCCAGTCTACCGAAGTGCAGAGACTTTGCTCACAATAAGTCCCATTGGATTATAATGGAGAACTTTGCCCCGAACAACGCTCCATATCTCCTGATCCGTAAATGGTAGAGACGTAATTTTTTCTGCGTTTATTTCGTAACGGATAGGGGAAGAAGACAGGCTATCGGTTTTTGCTGGAAAAAGTTTAATAAAGGCGTGAAAAATTATCATATAAAGGTGATTTTTATGGATTTTTTGAAATCCTCTAAAAAAGGTCCCGAACAAATCGCTGTAGCTGAAAAAGTATAAGAGATATCAAAATAATTCTTTCACTATGAGTATCAGCAGGCTTTTGAGGACTATGGTGCCCATTTTCATGTTTGTACAAAAATCGGTGTAGGCACAGCGACGATGTAAAAAAGTGGATGATGTGGGAAAAAGCAGCTGAAAAGCGTTTTCAGGAATTTGCACATTCGCTACTCCCGAACAAATTGTTCCTGCGGTAAAACCGTAACAGTTATCCAAACAATTCCTTTTTTATGAGTGCCAGAAGGGTCGGGACATTCATGTGTGAAAGTCTCATGCTTGTACATGAAACGGTTTAGTAGTAGCGACGATGCGAAAACATGTGATGTTTTGGATTTTCAGACGTCATTTTTCAAAACCGCTCCATAGGAAATGAATGGGGAGGATTTCTGGTTTGTGTCGGTCTGAGGTGATTTGCGAAAAATCTATAAATGCTACACCAATGAGGGTTACATTTCCTGAATCCAGACAAAAATACCTACGTTTTGATGTATAATTTGTCTACGTAGAGTGAAAATTGAGCGAGTAGGCTGAAGTTGTTCGGAGTTTTGAAATCTTTGAAAACGCTAGAGTGGCCCACTCTAGCGGTTGGAGAATTCCGTCATTGACTTTCATTATAAACGATGATTTTGCTGATTTTCGGACATGAGCTTTGAGGAGTAACTGTGAAGAGACGATAAAAGATATCCACATCCCGTTTTCACTTCTGAGTAGTTCACAGATATGTCTACAAACTGGAAGTTAAACGGTGTTCGTAGGTGAAAGCATGACGATACAGTACAGCGTTGAAAATGGCAATTTGGAGGCTTTTTTGGGGCTTTTTTTCTCCCCGACTCCATTGATTACTATGGGTTTTTTCGGGGGTGGTTTTTCGCTAATTGCGTTGCCATGGTAACTCGAAACCCCGATAAAAGTAATAGCACACTATTCCCGACCGAGCCGGACGTTTTGATGTATATATTGTGGGGGTGCACGCTACGGTTCGGGCCGCATTAATCGTCAAACAATTAAGAATATTAATAATAATAAATAAACCGTTTAGAGGTGAATAGTAGTAGGTGCCTCCATGCATTTGCATGGGAGGCAGTGCTGTGCTTCGCACAGCACTGCCTCCTCATTGCAAATGCTTGGCAGGCACCTAACTAGAAAATTTCTGAAGAAATTTAGAAAGGTGCCTGCCTCGTGGTGCGTACCGTACCATTGAAAATACTAACGGGAAGTAACACTGCGAATTTCAGCTTCCTACGGTCTTCACAGCCCCCGCAACAGCCGTCCAAAGGTGCCATGTTAAGTCAATGGACCTCCTAGGAGCCTCTGGCTAGCAGCGTTGTCATGGAGACTCCCTCACAGCTGTAGCCCTCTGTCTTAATTATCATTACCTTTATCATGTGAGGTACTGAGGTGAATGTGTGATTTCAGTGTCTTTGGAGCATTTCTGCAGCATGTAACAGAGGCAAATAGGGGTCAAAAATGGATGTTTGACACCTCATAAAATAGACATGCTTTATCTGACATGGCCCAAATTTGTTGTAGAGCTTCCTCTCTAAAGGAAGTACAGACTCTGTGAAGCAAAAGTTTGTGCGAGCTTCCTAGAGCTACTTCCGGTTAGCAACATGCTAACCGTTAGCCGCTAACAAGGTTGTGTTCAGGATGACCAGGTGATGGTACTCTGTTAGTTTGGTCCATAACCTGTGCTGGGAAGTGCCTCAAAGAGGGAGAAAATACGTTGTTTATTACGTCGCCATGGTAACTCAAAATGGCGGGTGGTCTTGGCCCATTGAAAAGCATTGAATATTTGACACCTCCTAAAATGAAGATGCTTTATCCAACATGACCAAAATTTGTTGTGGAGCTTTCTCTCTACAGTAAGAACAGACTCTGTGAAGCAGAAGTTGGTGAGACCTTCCTAGAGCTACTTCCTGTTAGCAACATGCTAACCGTTAGCCGCTAACAAGGTTGTGTTCAGGATGACCAGGTGATGGTACTCTGTTAGTTTGGTCCATAACCTGTGCTGGGAAGTGCCTCAAAGAGGGAGAAAATACGTTGTTTATTATGTCGCCATGGTAACTCAAAATGGTGGGTGGTCTTGGCCCATTGAAAAGCATTGAATATTTGACACGTCCTAACATGGAGATGCTTTATCCGACATGGCCAAAATTGGTTGTGGGGCTTTCTCTCTACAGTAAGAACAGACTCTGTGAAGCAGAAGTTGGTGAGACCTTCCTAGAGCTACTTCCTGTTAGCAACATGCTAACAGTTAGCCGCTAACAGGGTTGTGTTCAGTATCACCAGGTGAGTGTACTCTGTCAGTTTGGTCCAAATCCTGTACTGGGAAGTGCCTCAAAAAGGGTGCCAATACTTAATGTCACCAAAGGTCACCAAAGGTCATGAGTCAGATTGGCCTCCTTTAGCAACTCAGCCTCACCACATCTGGGCCCAGAACTCAACATTTGACCAAAATGGTCAGTAGCGCCATTTCCCACAGGTGGGTGGTGCTGTATTGGCCAATTATGTCGTGTCTGGGCATCATGCCAGATCCTGTTGGAAGCAAAGGCCCAATAGGAAATCATGTGAAATCCAAAATGGGACAGAAAAGTGACACATGGCTGAAAGTCACTTGAAAATTTAAAAATGTTAAGAGGAAGTGACTGTGCGAATTTCAGATTCCTACATTAATCACAGCCGCTGCAGCGGGCGTCGAAAGTTGCCATTGTATCCCAATGGAGCTTCTCCCTCTGGCCCTCAGAGTTCCGTCGTCATGGAAACTCACTCACACCTCTGCTGCAGGCTTGAAAATTTAAAAATGTTAAGAGGAAGTGACTGTGCGAATTTCAGATTCCTACATTAATCACAGCCGCTGCAGCGGGCGTCGAAAGTTGCCATTGTATCCCAATGGAGCTTCTCCCTCTGGCCCTCAGAGTTCCGTCGTCATGGAAACTCACTCACACCTCTGCTGCAGGCCAGTCTACCGAAGTGCAGAGACTTTGCTCACAATAAGTCCCATTGGATTATAATGGAGAACTTTGCCCCGAACAACGCTCCATATCTCCTGATCCGTAAATGGTAGAGACGTAATTTTTTCTGCGTTTATTTCGTAACGGATAGGGGAAGAAGACAGGCTATCGGTTTTTGCTGGAAAAAGTTTAATAAAGGCGTGAAAAATTATGATATAAAGGTGATTTTTATCGACCTTTAGAAATCCTCTAAAAACGGTCCCGAACAAATCTCTGTAGCTGAAAAGGTATAAGAGATATCAAAATAATTCTTTCACTATGAGTATCAGCAGGCTTTTGAGGACTATGGTGCCCATTTTCATGTTTGTACAAAAATCGGTGTAGGCACAGCGACGATGTAAAAAATTGGATGATGTGGGAAAATGCAGCTGAAAAGCGTTTTCAGGAATTTGCACATTCGCTACTCCCGAACAAATTGTTCCTGCGGTAAAACCATAACAGTTATCCAAACAATTCCTTTTTTATGAGTGCCAGAAGGGTCGGGACATTCATGTGTGAAAGTCTCATGCTTGTACATGAAACGGTTTAGGAGTAGCGACGATGCGAAAACATGTGATGTTTTGGATTTTCAGATACCATTTTTCAAAAGCGCTCCATAGGAAATGAATGGGGAGGATTTCGGGTTTGTGTCGCTCTGAGGTGATTTGCGAAAAATCTATAAATGCTACACCAATGAGGGTTACATTTCCTGAATCCAGACAAAAATACCTACGTTTTGATGTATAATTTGTCTACGTAGAGTGAAAATTGAGCGAGTAGGCTGAAGTTGTTCGGAGTTTTGAAATCTTTGAAAACGCTAGAGTGGCCCACTCTAGCGGTTGGAGAATTCCGTCATTGACTTTCATTATAAACGATGATTTCGCTGATTTTCGGACATGAGCTTTGAGGAGCACTTGTGAGGAGACGATAACAGATATCCACATCCCGTTTTCACTTCTGAGTAGTTCACAGATATATCTACAAACTGGAATTTAAACGGTGTTCGTAGGTGAAAGCATGACGATACAGTACAGCGTTGAAAATGGCCATTTGGAGGCTTTTTTGAGGCGTTCTTTCTACCCGACTCCATTCATTCCTATGGGATTTTTGGGGGTGGTTTTTCGCTAATTGCGTTGCCATGGTAACTCGAAACCCCAACAGAAGTAATAGCACACATCTCGAGACCGAGCCGGACGTTTTGATGTATATATTGTGGGGGTGCACGCTACGGTTCGGGCCGCATTAATCGTGAAGGAAGAAAAATAAAGAATATTAATATTAACTAGAAAATTTCTGAAGAAATTTAGCAAGGTGCCTGCCTCGTGGTGCGTACCGTACCGTTGAAAATACTAACGGGAAGTAACACTGCGAATTTCAGCTTCCTACGGTCTTCACAGCCCCCGCAACGGCCGTCCAAAGGTGCCATGTTAAGTCAATGGACCTCCTAGGAGCCTCTGGCTAGCAGCGTTGTCATGGAGACTCCCTCACAGCTGTAGCCCTCTGTCTTAATTATCATTACCTTTATCATGTGAGGTACTGAGGTGAATGTGTGATTTCAGTGTCTTTGGAGCATTTCTGCAGCATGTAACAGAGGCAAAGAGGGGTCAAAAATGGATGTTTGACACCTCATAAAATAGACATGCTTTATCTGACATGGCCCAAATTTGTTGTAGAGCTTCCTCTCTAAAGGAAGTACAGACTCTGTGAAGCAAAAGTTTGTGCGAGCTTCCTAGAGCTACTTCCGGTTAGCAACACGCTAACCGTTAGCCGGTAACAAAGTTGTGTTCAGGATGACCAGGTGATGGTACTCTGTTAGTTTGGTCCATAACCTGTGCTGGGAAGTGCCTCAAAGAGGGAGAAAATACGTTGTTTATTACGTCGCCATGGTAACTCAAAATGGCGGGTGGTCTTGGCCCATTGAAAAGCATTGAATATTTGACACCTCCTAACATGGAGATGCTTTATCCGACATGGCCAAAATTTGTTGTGGAGCTTTCACTCTACAGTAAGAACAGACTCTGTGAAGCAGAAGTTGGTGAGACCTTCCTAGAGCTACTTCCTGTTAGCAACATGCTAACCGTTAGCCGCTAACATGGTTGTGTTCAGTATCACCGGGGGATTGTACTCTGTCAGTTTGGTCCAAATCCTGTACTGGGATGTGCTTCAAATAGGGAGAAAATACATTTTTTATAACGTTGCCATGGTAACTCAAAATGGCGGGTGGTACAAAAAAATACTTCATAGGATCAGCACACATGTTTTGTTATACATACTGTGGGGATTATAATATAAAACTCTAAGTGTCCCACACCGGGATTCGATCCCATGACCTCTTGCATGCAAAGCCTGCACTTTCCATCCGAGCTATACTGTAGCGCCATATATGGGCACGCAGTATTGGGACTATAAGGGGTTTGATACCCCATTGAAAAGCATTGGATGTTTGACACCTCATAGCTTGGAGATGCTTTATGCGACGTAGCCCAAATTTCTTGTGGAGCTTTCTCTCTAGAGTAAGAACAGACTCTGTGAAGCAGAAGTTGGTGAGACCTTCCTAGAGCTACTTCCGGTTAGCAACATGCTAACAGTTAGCAGCTAACAAGGTTGTGTTCAGGATGACCAGGTGATGGTACTCTGTTAGTTTGGTCCATAACCTGTGCTGGGAAGTCCCTCAAAAAGGGAGAAAATACGTTGTTTATTACGTCGCCATGGTAACTCAAAATGGCGGGTGGTCTTGGCCCATTGAAAAGCATTGAATATTTGACACCTCCTAACATGGAGATGCTTTATCCGACATGGCCAAAATTTGTTGTGGAGCTTTCTCTCTACAGTAAGAACAGACTGTGTGAAGCAGAAGTTGGTGAGACCTTCCTAGAGCTACTTCCGGTTAGCAACATGCTAACAGTTAGCCGCTAACAGGGTTGTGTTCAGTATCACCAGGTGAGTGTACTCTGTCAGTTTGGTCCAAATCCTGTACTGGAAAGTGCCTCAAATAGGGTGCCAATACTTAATGTCACCAAAAGTCACCAAAGGTCATGAGTCAGATTGGCCTCCTTTAGCAACTCAGCCTCACCACATCTGGGCCCAGAACTCAACATTTGACCAAAATGGTCAGTAGCGCCATTTCCCACATGTGGGTGGTGCTGTATTGGCCAATTATGTCGTGTCTGGGCATCATGCCAGATCCTGTTAGAAGCAAAGGCCCAATAGGAAAGCATGTGAAATCCAAAATGGGACAGAAAAGTGACACATGGCTGAAAGTCACTTGAAAATTTAAAAATGTTAAGAGGAAGTGACTGTGCGAATTTCAGATTCCTACATTAATCACAGCCGCTGCAGCGGGCGTCGAAAGTTGCCATTGTATCCCAATGGAGCTTCTCCCTCTGGCCCTCAGAGTTCCGTCGTCATGGAAACTCACTCACACCTCTGCTGCAGGCTTGAAAATTTAAAAATGTTAAGAGGAAGTGACTGTGCGAATTTCAGATTCCTACATTAATCACAGCCGCTGCAGCGGGCGTCGAAAGTTGCCATTGTATCCCAATGGAGCTTCTCCCCCTGGCCCTCAGAGTTCTGTCGTCATGGAAACTCACTCACACCTGCAGCGGGCCAGTCTACCGAAGTGCAGAGACTTTGCTCACAATAAGTCCCATTGGATTATAATGGAGAACTTTGCCCCGAACAACGCTCCATATCTCCTGATCCGTAAATGGTAGAGACGTAATTTTTTCTGCGTTTATTTCGTAACGGATAGGGGAAGAAGACAGGCTATCGGTTTTTGCTGGAAAAAGTTTAATAAAGGCGTGAAAAATTATGATATAAAGGTGATTTTTATGGATTTTTTGAAATCCTCTAAAAAAGGTCCCGAACAAATCGCTGTAGCTGAAAAAGTATAAGAGATATCAAAATAATTCTTTCACTATGAGTATCAGCAGGCTTTTGAGGACCATGGTGCTCATTTTCATGTTTGTACAAAAATCGGTGTAGGCACAGCGACGATGTAAAAAAGTGGATGATGTGGGAAAATGCAGCTGAAAAGCGTTTTCAGGAATTTGCACATTCGCTACTCCCGAACAAATTGTTCCTGCGGTAAAACCGTAACAGTTATCCAAACAATTCCTTTTTTATGAGTGCCAGAAGGGTCGGGACATTCATGTGTGAAAGTCTCATGCTTGTACATGAAACGGTTTAGGAGTAGCGACGATGCGAAAACATGTGATGTTTTGGATTTTCAGACGTCATTTTTCAAAACCTCTCCATAGGAAATGAATGGGGAGGATTTCGGGTTTGTGTCGGTCTGAGGTGATTTGCGAAAAATCTATAAATGCTACACCAATGAGGGTTACATTTCCTGAATCCAGACAAAAATACCTACGTTTTGATGTATAATTTGTCTACATAGAGTGAAAATTGAGCGAGTAGGCGGAAGTTGTTCGGAGTTTTGAAATCTTTGAAAACGCTAGAGTGGCCCACTCTAGCGGTTGGAGAATTCCGTCATTGACTTTCATTATAAACGATGATTTTGCTGATTTTCGGACATGAAGCTTTGAGGAGTAACTGTGAAGAGACGATAAAAGATATCCACATCCCGTTTTCACTTCTGAGTAGTTCACAGATATGTCTACAAACTGGAAGTTAAACGGTGTTCGTAGGTGAAAGCATGACGATACAGTACAGCTTTGAAAATGGCAATTTGGAGGCTTTTTTGGGGCTTTTTTTCTCCCCGACTCCATTGATTACTATGGGTTTTTTCGGGGGTGGTTTTTCGCTAATTGCGTTGCCATGGTAACTCGAAACCCCGATAAAAGTAATAGCACACTATTCCCGACCGAGCCGGACGTTTTGATGTATATATTGTGGGGGTGCACGCTACGGTTCGGGCCGCATTAATCGTCAAACAATTAAGAATATTAATAATAATAAATAAACCGTTTAGAGGTGAATAGTAGTAGGTGCCTCCATGCATTTGCATGGGAGGCAGTGCTGTGCTTCGCACAGCACTGCCTCCTCATTGCAAATGCTTGGCAGGCACCTAATAAAGAAGTCAGTTTAGAGGTGAATAGTAGTAGGTGCCTCCATGCATTTGCATGGGAGGCAGTGCTGTGCTTCGCACAGCACTGCCTCCTCATTGCAAATGCTTGGCAGGCACCTAACTAGAAAATTTCTGAAGAAATTTAGCAAGGTGCCTGCCTCGTGGTGCGTACCGTACCGTTGAAAATACTAACGGGAAGTAACACTGCGAATTTCAGCTTCCTACGGTCTTCACAGCCCCCGCAACGGCCGTCCAAAGGTGCCATGTTAAGTCAATGGACCTCCTAGGAGCCTCTGGCTAGCAGCGTTGTCATGGAGACTCCCTCACAGCTGTAGCCCTCTGTCTTAATTATCATTACCTTTATCATGTGAGGTACTGAGGTGAATGTGTGATTTCAGTGTCTTTGGAGCATTTCTGCAGCATGTAACAGAGGCAAAGAGGGGTCAAAAATGGATGTTTGACACCTCATAAAATAGACATGCTTTATCTGACATGGCCCAAATTTGTTGTAGAGCTTCCTCTCTAAAGGAAGTACAGACTCTGTGAAGCAAAAGTTTGTGCGAGCTTGCTAGAGCTACTTCCGGTTAGCAACATGCTAACCGTTAGCCGCTAACAAGGTTGTGTTCAGGATGACCAGGTGATGGTACTCTGTTAGTTTGGTCCATAACCTGTGCTGGGAAGTGCCTCAAAGAGGGAGAAAATGCGTTGTTTATTACGTCGCCATGGTAACTCAAAATGGCGGGTGGTCTTGGCCCATTCAAAAGCATTGAATATTTGACACCTCCTAACATGGAGATGCTTTATCCAACATGGCCAAAATTTGTTGTGGAGCTTTCACTCTACAGTAAGAACAGACTCTGTGAAGCAGAAGTTGGTGAGACCTTCCTAGAGCTACTTCCTGTTAGCAACATGCTAACCGTTAGCCGCTAACATGGTTGTGTTCAGTATCACCGGGGGATTGTACTCTGTCAGTTTGGTCCAAATCCTGTACTGGGATGTGCTTCAAATAGGGAGAAAATACGTTTTTTATAACGTTGCCATGGTAACTCAAAATGGCGGGTGGTACAAAAAAATACTTCATAGGATCAGCACACATGTTTTGTTATACATACTGTGGGGATTATAATATAAAACTCCCAGGTGTCCCACACCAGGATTCGATCCCATGACCTCCTGCATGCAAAGCCTGCACTTTCCATCTGAGCTATACTGTAGCACCATATATGGGCATGCAGCATTGGGACCATAAGGGGTTCGATCCCCCATTGAAAAGCATTGGATGTTTGACACCTCATAGCTTGGAGATGCTTTATGCGACATAGCCCAAATTTCTTGTGGAGCTTTCTCTCTAGAGTAAGAACAGACTCTGTGAAGCAGATGTTGGTGAGACCTTCCTAGAGCTACTTCCGGTTAGCAACATGCTAACAGTTAGCCGCTAACAGGGTTGTGTTCAGTATCACCAGGTGAGTGTACTCTGTCAGTTTGGTCCAAATCCTGTACTGGGAAGTGCCTCAAAAAGGGTGCCAATACTTAATGTCACCAAAGGTCACCAAAGGTCATGAGTCAGATTGGCCTCCTTTAGCAACTCAGCCTCACCACATCTGGGCCCAGAACTCAACATTTGACCAAAATGCTCAGTAGCGCCATTTCCCACATGTGGGTGGTGCTGTATTGGCCAATTATGTCGTGTCTGGGCATCATGCCAGATCCTGTTAGAAGCAAAGGCCCAATAGGAAAGCATGTGAAATCCAAAATGGGACAGAAAAGTGACACATGGCTGAAAGTCACTTGAAAATTTAAAAATGTTAAGAGGAAGTGACTGTGCGAATTTCAGATTCCTACATTAATCACAGCCGCTGCAGCGGGCGTCGAAAGTTGCCATTGTATCCCAATGGAGCTTCTCCCTCTGGCCCTCAGAGTTCCGTCGTCATGGAAACTCACTCACACCTGCAGCGGGCTTGAAAATTTAAAAATGTTAAGAGGAAGTGACTGTGCGAATTTCAGATTCCTACATTAATCACAGCCGCTGCAGCGGGCGTCGAAAGTTGCCATTGTATCCCAATGGAGCTTCTCCCCCTGGCCCTCAGAGTTCCGTCGTCATGGAAACTCACTCACACCTCTGCTGCAGGCCCGTCTACCGAAGTGCAGAGACTTTGCTCACAATAAGTCCCATTGGATTATAATGGAGAACTTTGCCCCGAACAACGCTCCATATCTCCTGATCCGTAAATGGTAGAGACGTAATTTTTTCTGCGTTTATTTCGTAACGGATAGGGGAAGAAGACAGGCTATCGGTTTTTGCTGGAAAAAGTTTAATAAAGGCGTGAAAAATTATGATATAAAGGTGATTTTTATGGATTTTTAGAAATCCTCTTAAAACGGTCCCGAACAAATCGCTGTAGCTGAAAAAGTATAAGAGATATCAAAATAATTCTTTCACTATGAGTATCACCAGGCTTTTGAGGACTATGGTGCCCATTTTCATGTTTGTACAAAAATCGGTGTAGGCACAGCGACGATGTAAAAAAGTGGATGATGTGGGAAAATGCAGCTGAAAAGCGTTTTCAGGAATTTGCACATTCGCTACTCCCGAACAAATTGTTCCTGCGGTAAAACCGTAACAGTTATCCAAACAATTCCTTTTTTATGAGTGCCAGAAGGGTCGGGACATTCATGTGTGAAAGTCTCATGCTTGTACATGAAACGGTTTAGGAGTAGCGACGATGCGAAAACATGTGATGTTTTGGATTTTCAGACGTCATTTTTCAAAACCGCTCCATAGGAAATGAATGGGGAGGATTTCGGGTTTGTGTCGCTCTGAGGTGATTTGCGAAAAATCTATAAATGCTACACCAATGAGGGTTACATTTCCTGAATCCAGACAAAAATACCTACGTTTTGATGTATAATTTGTCTACGTAGAGTGAAAATTGAGCGAGTAGGCTGAAGTTGTTCGGAGTTTTGAAATCTTTGAAAATGCTAGAGTGGCCCACTCTAGCGGTTGGAGAATTCCGTCATTGACTTTCATTATAAACGATGATTTCGCTGATTTTCAGACAGGAGCTTTGAGGAGCACTTGTGAGGAGACGATAACAGATATCCACATCCCGTTTTCACTTCTGAGTAGTTCACAGATATATCTACAAACTGGAAGTTAAACGGTGTTCGTAGGTGAAAGCATGACGATACAGTACAGCGTTGAAAATGGCCATTTGGAGGCTTTTTTGAGGTTTTCTTTCTACCCGACTCCATTCATTCCTATGGGATTTTTGGGGGTGGTTTTTCGCTAATTGCGTTGCCATGGTAACTCGAAACCCCAACAGAAGTAATAGCACACATCTCGAGACCGAGCCGGACGTTTTGATGTATATATTGTGGGGGTGCACGCTACGGTTCGGGCCGCATTAATCGTGAAGGAAGAAAAATAAAGAATATTAATATTAACTAGAAAATTTCTGAAGAAATTTAGCAAGGCGCCTGCCTCGTGGTGCGTACTGTACTGTGTAACATAGCAACAGGAAGTAACACTGCAAATTTCAGGTTCCTACGGTGTTCACAGCCCCCGCAGTGGCCATTGAAAGGTACCATGTTAAGTCAATGGACCTCCTAGGAGCCTCTGGCTAGCAGCGTTGTCATGGAGACTCCCTCACATCTGTAGCCCTCTCTTTGTCTGTAAAGGCAAATCAACCCTGGCTAAGCAGAAGTTGGTAGGACCTTCCTAAAGCTACGTCCGGTTAGCAACATGCTAACCATTAGCTGCTAGCTTGGTTGTGTTCAGTATCATCGGGTGATGTTACTCTGTTAGTTTAGTCCAAATCCTGTACTGAGAAGTGCCTAAAAAGAGAAAAAATGCTAAAAGTCACCATAGGCAATTTTCCAATTCATTCCTATGGGAGTTTTTGGCTTCAGTTTCTGGGGTACTACGTTACCATGGTTACTACCAGTGACAACAGAAGTAATAGCACACCTCGTGAGACCCAGCCGCACGTTTTGATGTATAGATTGTGGGGGTGGACGCTTCTTTTCGGGCCGCATTAATTTCCGAAGGTTGAAGTAAGTGCATAGTATATATTTAACACTAGAAAATTTCTGAAGAAATTTAGCAAGGTGCCTGCCTCGTGGTGCGTACCGTACCGTTAAAAATACTAACCGGAAGTAACACTGCGAATTTCAGCTTCCTACGGTGTTCACAGCCCCCGCAACGGCCGTCCAAAGGTGCCATGTTAAGTCAATGGACCTCCTAGGAGACTCTGGCTAGCAGCGTTGTCATGGAGACTCCCTCACAGCTGTAGCCCTCTCTTTGTCTGTAAAGGCAGAACAACCCTGGCTAAGCAGAAGTTGGTAGGACCTTCCTAAAGCTACTTCCGGTTAGCAACATGCTAACTGTTAGCCGCTAGCATGGTTGTGTTCGGTATCACTTGGTGATGTTACTCTGTTAGTTTGGTTGAAATCCTGTACTGAGAAGTGCCTAAAAATGGAGAAAATTCTAAAATTCACCAAAGGTCATTTTCCCATTCATTCCTATGGGAGTTTGTGGCTTCAGTTTCTGGGGTATTACGTTACCATGGTTACTCCCAGTGACAACAGAAGTAATAGCACACCTCGTGAGACCCAGCCGCATGTTTTGATGTATAGATTGTGGGGGTGGACGCTTCCGTTCGGGCCGCATTAATTTGCGAAGGTTGAAGTAAGTGCATAGTATATTTAACACTAGAAAATTTCTGAAGAAATTTAGCAAGGCGCCTGCCTCGTGGTGCGTACCGTACCGTTGAAAATACTAACGGGAAGTAACACTGCGAATTTCAGCTTCCTACGGTCTTCACAGCCCCCGCAACGGCCGTCCAAAGGTGCCATGTTAAGTCAATGGACCTCCTAGGAGCCTCTGGCTAGCAGCGTTGTCATGGAGACTCCCTCACAGCTGTAGCCCTCTGTCTTAATTATCATTACCTTTATCATGTGAGGTACTGAGGTGAATGTGTGATTTCAGTGTCTTTGGAGCATTTCTGCAGCATGTAACAGAGGCAAAGAGGGGTCAAAAATGGATGTTTGACACCTCATAAAATAGAAATGCTTTATCTGACATGGCCCAAATTTGTTGTAGAGCCTTCTCTCTAAAGGAAGTACAGACTCTGTGAAGCAAAAGTTTGTGCGAGCTTCCTAGAGCTACTTCCGGTTAGCAACATGCTAAGCGTTAGCCGCTAACAAGGTTGTGTTCAGTATGACCGGGTGATGGTACTCTGTTAGTTTGGTCCATAACCTGTTCTGGGAAGTGCCTCAAAGAGGGAGAAAATACGTAGTTTATTACGTCGCCATGGTAACTCAAAATGGCGGGTGGTCTTGGCCCATTGAAAAGCATTGAATATTTGACACCTCCTAACATGGAGATGCTTTATCCGACATGGCCAAAATTTGTTGTGGAGCTTTCTCTCTACAGTAAGAACAGACTCTGTGAAGCAGAAGTTGGTGAGACCTTCCTAGAGCTACTTCCTGTTAGCAACATGCTAACCGTTAGCCGCTAACAAGGTTGTGTTCACGATGACCAGGTGATGGTACTCTGTCAGTTTGGTCCAAATCCTGTACTGGGGTGTGCTTCAAATAGGGAGAAAATACGTTTTTTATAACGTTGCCATGGTAACTCAAAATGGCGGGTGGTACAAAAAAATACTTCATAGGATCAGCACACATGTTTTGTTATACATACTGTGGGGATTATAATATGAAACTCTAAGTGTCCCACATCGGGATTCAATCCTATGACCTCTTGCATGCAAAGCCTGCACTTTCCATCTGAGCTATACTGTAGCGCCATATATGGGCATGCAGTATTGGGACCATAAGGGGTTTGATCCCCTATTGAAAAGCATTGGATGTTTGACACCTCATAGCTTGGAGATGCTTTATGCGACGGAGCCCAAATTTGTTGTGCAGCTTTCTCTCTAGAGTAAGAACAGACTCTGTGAAGCGGAAGTTGGTGAGACCTTCCTAGAGCTACTTCCGGTTAGCAACATGCTAACAGTTAGCCGCTAACAGGGTTGTGCTCAGTATCACCAGGTGAGTGTACTCTGTCAGTTTGGTCCAAATCCTGTACTGGGAAGTGCCTCAAACAGGGTGCCAATACTTAATGTGACCAAAGGTCACCAAAGGTCGTGAGTCAGATTGGCCTCCTTTAGCAACTCAGCCTCACCACATCTGGGCCCAGAACTCAACATTTGACCAAAATGGTCAGTAGCGCCATTTCCCACAGGTGGGTGGTGCTGTATTGGCCAATTGGGTCGTCTCTGGGCCTCATGCCAGGTCCTGTTGGAAGCAAAGGCCCAATAAGAAAGCATGTGAAATCCAAAATGGGACAGAAAAGTGACACATGGCTGAAAGTCACATGAAAATTTTAAAATGTTAAGAGGAAGTGACTGTGCGAATTTCAGATTCCTACATTAATCACAGCCGCTGCAGCGGGCGTCGAAAGTTGCCATTGTATCCCAATGGAGCTTCTCCCTCTGGCCCTCAGAGTTCCGTCGTCATGGAAACTCACTCACACCTCTGCTGCAGGCTTGAAAATTTAAAAATGTTAAGAGGAAGTGACTGTGCGAATTTCAGATTCCTACATTAATCACAGCCGCTGCAGCGGGCGTCGAAAGTTGCCATTGTATCCCAATGGAGCTTCCCCCTCTGGCCCTCAGAGTTCCGTCGTCATGGAAACTCACTCACACCTCTGCTGCAGGCCAGTCTACCGAAGTGCAGAGACTTTGCTCACAATAAGTCCCATTGGATTATAATGGAGAACTTTGCCCCGAACAACGCTCCATATCTCCTGATCCGTAAATGGTAGAGACGTAATTTTTTCTGCGTTTATTTCGTAACGGATAGGGGAAGAAGACAGGCTATCGGTTTTTGCTGGAAAAAGTTTAATAAAGGCGTGAAAAATTATGATATAAAGGTGATTTTTATGGAATTTTAGAAATCCTCTAAAACCGGTCCCGAACAAATCGCTGTAGCTGAAAAAGTATAAGAGATATCAAAATAATTCTTTCACTATGAGTATCAGCAGGCTTTTGAGGACTATGGTGCCCATTTTCATGTTTGTACAAAAATCGGTGTAGGCACAGCGACGATGTAAAAAAGTGGATGATGTGGGAAAATGCAGCTGAAAAGCGTTTTCAGGAATTTGCACATTCGCTACTCCCGAACAAATTGTTCCTGCGGCAAAACCGTAACAGTTATCCAAGCAATTCCTTTTTTATGAGTGCCAGAAGTGTCGGGACATTCATGTGTGAAAGTCTCATGCTTGTACATAAAACGGTTTAGGAGTAGCGACGATGCGAAAACATGTGACGTTTTGGATTTTCAGACGTCATTTTTCAAAACCGCTCCATAGGAAATGAATGGGGAGGATTTCGGGTTTGTGTCGCTCTGAGGTGATTTGCGAAAAATCTATAAATGCTACACCAATGAGGGTTACATTTCCTGAATCCAGACAAAAATACCTACGTTTTGATGTATAATTTGTCTACGTAGAGTGAAAATTGAGCGAGTAGGCTGAAGTTGTTCGGAGTTTTGAAATCTTTGAAAACGCTAGAGTGGCCCACTCTAGCGGTTGGAGAATTCCGTCATTGACTTTCATTATAAACGATGATTTCGCTGATTTTGGGACATGAGCTTTGAGGAGTAACTGTGAAGAGACGATAAAAGATATCCACATCCCGTTTTCACTTCTGAGTAGTTCACAGATATGTCTACAAACTGGAAGTTAAACGGTGTTCGTAGGTGAAAGCATGACGATACAGTACAGCGTTGAAAATGGCCATTTTGAGGCTTTTTTGAGGCGTTCTTTCTACCCGACTCCATTCATTCCTATGGGATTTTTGGGGGTGGTTTTTCGCTAATTGCGTTGCCATGGTAACTCGAAACCCCAACAGAAGTAATAGCACACATCTCGAGACCGAGCCGGACGTTTTGATGTATATATTGTGGGGGTGCACGCTACGGTTCGGGCCGCATTAATCGTGAAGGAAGAAAAATAAAGAATATTAATAATAACTAGAAAATTTCTGAAGAAATTTAGCAAGGTGCCTGCCTCGTGGTGCGTACCGTACCGTGTAAAATAGCAACAGGAAGTAACACCGCAAATTTCAGGTTCCTACGGTGTTCACAGCCCCCGCAGCGGCCGTCCAAAGGTGCCATGTTAAGTCAATGGACCTCCTAGGAGCCTCTGGCTAGCAGCGTTGTCATGGAGACTCCCTCACAGCTGTAGCCCTCTGTCTTAATTATCATTACCTTTATCATGTGAGGTACTGAGGTGAATGTGTGATATCAGTGTCTTTGGAGCATTTCTGCAGCATGTAACAGAGGCAAAGAGGGGTCAAAAATGGATGTTTGACACCTCATAAAATAGACATGCTTTATCTGACATGGCCCAAATTTGTTGTAGAGCTTCCTCTCTAAAGGAAGAACAGACTCTGTGAAGCAGAAGTTGGTGAGACCTTCCTAGAGCTACTTCCTGTTAGCAACATGCTAACCGTTAGCCGCTAACATGGTTGTGTTCAGTATCACCGGGGGATTGTACTCTGTCAGTTTGGTCCAAATCCTGTACTGGGATGTGCTTCAAATAGGGAGAAAATACATTTTTTATAACGTTGCCATGGTAACTCAAAATGGCGGGTGGTACAAAAAAATACTTCATAGGATCAGCACACATGTTTTGTTATACATACTATGGGGATTATAATCTAAAACTCTAAGTGTCCCACACCGGGATTCGATCCCATGACCTCTTGCATGCAAAGCCTGCACTTTCCATCCGAGCTATACTGTAGCACCATATATGGGCACGCAGTATTGGGACTCTAAGGGGTTTGATCCCCCATTGAAAAGCATTGGATGTTTGACACCTCATAGCTTGGAGAAGCTTTATGCGACGTAGCCCAAATTTCTTGTGGAGCTTTATCTCTAGAGTAAGAACAGACTCTGTGAAGTAGAAGTTGGTGAGACCTTCCTAGAGCTACTTCCGGTTAGCAACATGCTAACAGTTAGCAGCTAACAAGGTTGTGTTCAGGATGACCAGGTGATGGTACTCTGTTAGTTTGGTCCATAACCTGTGCTGGGAAGTCCCTCAAAAAGGGAGAAAATACGTTGTTTATTACGTCGCCATGGTAACTCAAAATGGCGGGTGGTCTTGGCCCATTGAAAAGCATTGAATATTTGACACCTCCTAACATGGAGATGCTTTATCCGACATGGCCAAAATTTGTTGTGGAGCTTTCTCTCTACAGTAAGAACAGACTCTGTGAAGCAGAAGTTGGTGAGACCTTCCTAGAGCTACTTCCGGTTAGCAACATGCTAACAGTTAGCCGCTAACAGGGTTGTGTTCAGTATCACGAGGTGAGTGTACTCTGTCAGTTTGGTCCAAATCCTGTACTGGGAAGTGCCTCAAAAAGGGTGCCAATACTTAATGTCACCAAAGGTCACCAAAGGTCATGAGTCAGATTGGCCTCCTTTAGCAACTCAGCCTCACCACATCTGGGCCCAGAACTCAACATTTGACCAAAATGGTCAGTAGCGGCATTTCCCACATGTGGGTGGTGCTGTATTGGCCAATTATGTCGTGTCTGGGCATCATGCCAGATCCTGTTGGAAGCAAAGGCCCAGTAGGAAAGCATGTGAAATCCAAAATGGGACAGAAAAGTGACACATGGCTGAAAGTCACTTGAAAATTTTAAAATGTTAAGAGGAAGTGACTGTGCGAATTTCAGATTCCTACATTAATCACAGCCGCTGCAGCGGGCGTCGAAAGTTGCCATTGTATCCCAATGGAGCTTCTCCCCCTGGCCCTCAGAGTTCCGTCGTCATGGAAACTCACTCACACCTCTGCTGCAGGCCAGTCTAACGAAGTGCAGAGACTTTGCTCACAATAAGTCCCATTGGATTATAATGGAGAACTTTGCCCCGAACAACGCTCCATATCTCCTGATCCGTAAATGGTAGAGACGTAATTTTTTCTGCGTTTATTTCGTAACGGATAGGGGAAGAAGACAGGCTATCGGTTTTTGCTGGAAAAAGTTTAATAAAGGCGTGAAAAATTATGATATAAAGGTGATTTTTATGGATTTTTTGAAATCCTCTAAAAAAGGTCCCGAACAAATCGCTGTAGCTGAAAAAGTATAAGAGATATCAAAATAATTCTTTCACTATGAGTATCAGCAGGCTTTTGAGTACTATGGTGCCCATTTTCATGTTTGTACAAAAATCGGTGTAGGCACAGCGACGATGTAAAAAAGTGGATGATGTGGGAAAATGCAGCTGAAAAGCGTTTTCAGGAATTTGCACATTCGCTACTCCCGAACAAATTGTTCCTGCGGTAAAACCGTAACAGTTATCCAAACAATTCCTTTTTTATGAGTGCCAGAAGGGTCGGGACATTCATGTGTGAAAGTCTCATGCTTGTACATGAAACGGTTTAGGAGTAGCGACGATGCGAAAACATGTGATGTTTTGGATTTTCAGACGTCATTTTTCAAAACCGCTCCATAGGAAATGAATGGGGAGGATTTCGGGTTTGTGTCGCTCTGAGGTGATTTGCGAAAAATCTATAAATGCTACACCAATGAGGGTTACATTTCCTGAATCCAGACAAAAATACCTACGTTTTGATGTATAATTTGTCTACGTAGAGTGAAAATTGAGCGAGTAGGCGGAAGTTGTTTGGAGTTTTGAAATCTTTGAAAACGCTAGAGTGGGCCACTCTAAGAGTCTGAGAATTCCGTCATTGACTTTCATTATAAACGATGATTTCGCTGATTTTCGGACATGAGCTTTGAGGAGTAACTGTGAAGAGACGATAAAAGATATCCCCATCCCGTTTTCACTTCTGAGTAGTTCACAGATATATCTACAAACTGGAAGTTAAACGGTGTTCATAGGTGAAAGCATGACGACACAGTACAGCGTTGAAAATGGCAATTTGGAGGCTTTTTTGGGGCTTTTTTTCTCCCCGACTCCATTGATTACTATGGGTTTTTTCGGGGGTGGTTTTTCGCTAATTGCGTTGCCATGGTAACTCGAAACCCCGATAAAAGTAATAGCACACTATTCCCGACCGAGCCGGACGTTTTGATGTATATATTGTGGGGGTGCACGCTACGGTTCGGGCCGCATTAATCGTCAAACAATTAAGAATATTAATAATAATAAATAAACCGTTTAGAGGTGAATAGTAGTAGGTGCCTCCATGCATTTGCATGGGAGGCAGTGCTGTGCTTCGCACAGCACTGCCTCCTCATTGCAAATGCTTGGCAGGCACCTAACTAGAAAATTTCTGAAGAAATTTAGAAAGGTGCCTGCCTCGTGGTGCGTACCGTACCGTTGAAAATACTAACGGGAAGTAACACTGCGAATTTCAGCTTCCTACGGTCTTCACAGCCCCCGCAACGGCCGTCCAAAGGTGCCATGTTAAGTCAATGGACCTCCTAGGAGCCTCTGGCTAGCAGCGTTGTCATGGAGACTCGCTCACAGCTGTAGCCCTCTCTTTGTCTGTAAAGGCAGAACAACCCTGGCTAAGCAGAAGTTTGTTTGAGCTTCCTAGAGCTACTTCCGGTTAACAACATGCTAACCGTTAGCCGCTAGCATGGTTGTGTTTGGTATCACTGGGTGATGTTACTCTGTTAGTTTGGTTGAAATCCTGTACTGACAAGTGCCTAAAAAGGGAGAAAATTCTAAAATTCACCAAAGGTCATTTTCCCATTCATTCCTATGGGAGTTTGTGGCTTCAGTTTCTGGGGTATTACGTTACCATGGTTACTCCCAGTGACAACAGAAGTAATAGCACACCTCGTGAGACCCAGCCGCACGTTTTGATGTATAGATTGTGGGGGTGGACGCTTCTGTTTGGGCCGCATTAATTTGCGAAGGTTGAAGTAAGTGCATAGTATATTTAACACTAGAAAATTTCTGAAGAAATTTAGCAAGGTGCCTGCCTCGTGGTGCGTACCGTACCGTGTAAAATAGCAACAGGAAGTAACACCGCAAATTTCAGGTTCCTACGGTGTTCACAGCCCCCGCAGCGGCCGTCCAAAGGTGCCATGTTAAGTCAATGGACCTCCTAGGAGCCTCTGGCTAGCAGCGTTGTCATGGAGACTCCCTCACAGCTGTAGCCCTCTGTCTTAATTATCATTACCTTTATCATGTGAGGTACTGAGGTGAATGTGTGATATCAGTGTCTTTGGAGCATTTCTGCAGCATGTAACAGAGGCAAAGAGGGGTCAAAAATGGATGTTTGACACCTCATAAAATAGACATGCTTTATCTGACATGGCCCAAATTTGTTGTAGAGCTTCCTCTCTAAAGGAAGAACAGACTCTGTGAAGCAGAAGTTGGTGAGACCTTCCTAGAGCTACTTCCTGTTAGCAACATGCTAACCGTTAGCCGCTAACATGGTTGTGTTCAGTATCACCGGGGGATTGTACTCTGTCAGTTTGGTCCAAATCCTGTACTGGGATGTGCTTCAAATAGGGAGAAAATACATTTTTTATAACGTTGCCATGGTAACTCAAAATGGCGGGTGGTACAAAAAAATACTTCATAGGATCAGCACACATGTTTTGTTATACATACTATGGGGATTATAATCTAAAACTCTAAGTGTCCCACACCGGGATTCGATCCCATGACCTCTTGCATGCAAAGCCTGCACTTTCCATCCGAGCTATACTGTAGCACCATATATGGGCACGCAGTATTGGGACTCTAAGGGGTTTGATCCCCCATTGAAAAGCATTGGATGTTTGACACCTCATAGCTTGGAGAAGCTTTATGCGACGTAGCCCAAATTTCTTGTGGAGCTTTATCTCTAGAGTAAGAACAGACTCTGTGAAGTAGAAGTTGGTGAGACCTTCCTAGAGCTACTTCCGGTTAGCAACATGCTAACAGTTAGCAGCTAACAAGGTTGTGTTCAGGATGACCAGGTGATGGTACTCTGTTAGTTTGGTCCATAACCTGTGCTGGGAAGTCCCTCAAAAAGGGAGAAAATACGTTGTTTATTACGTCGCCATGGTAACTCAAAATGGCGGGTGGTCTTGGCCCATTGAAAAGCATTGAATATTTGACACCTCCTAACATGGAGATGCTTTATCCGACATGGCCAAAATTTGTTGTGGAGCTTTCTCTCTACAGTAAGAACAGACTCTGTGAAGCAGAAGTTGGTGAGACCTTCCTAGAGCTACTTCCGGTTAGCAACATGCTAACAGTTAGCCGCTAACAGGGTTGTGCTCAGTATCACCAGGTGAGTGTACTCTGTCAGTTTGGTCCAAATCCTGTACTGGGAAGTGCCTCAAACAGGGTGCCAATACTTAATGTGACCAAAGGTCACCAAAGGTCGTGAGTCAGATTGGCCTCCTTTAGCAACTCAGCCTCACCACATCTGGGCCCAGAACTCAACATTTGACCAAAATGGTCAGTAGCGGCATTTCCCACATGTGGGTGGTGCTGTATTGGCCAATTATGTCGTGTCTGGGCATCATGCCAGATCCTGTTGGAAGCAAAGGCCCAGTAGGAAAGCATGTGAAATCCAAAATGGGACAGAAAAGTGACACATGGCTGAAAGTCACTTGAAAATTTTAAAATGTTAAGAGGAAGTGACTGTGCGAATTTCAGATTCCTACATTAATCACAGCCGCTGCAGCGGGCGTCGAAAGTTGCCATTGTATCCCAATGGAGCTTCTCCCCCTGGCCCTCAGAGTTCCGTCGTCATGGAAACTCACTCACACCTCTGCTGCAGGCCAGTCTAACGAAGTGCAGAGACTTTGCTCACAATAAGTCCCATTGGATTATAATGGAGAACTTTGCCCCGAACAACGCTCCATATCTCCTGATCCGTAAATGGTAGAGACGTAATTTTTTCTGCGTTTATTTCGTAACGGATAGGGGAAGAAGACAGGCTATCGGTTTTTGCTGGAAAAAGTTTAATAAAGGCGTGAAAAATTATGATATAAAGGTGATTTTTATGGATTTTTTGAAATCCTCTAAAAAAGGTCCCGAACAAATCGCTGTAGCTGAAAAAGTATAAGAGATATCAAAATAATTCTTTCACTATGAGTATCAGCAGGCTTTTGAGGACTATGGTGCCCATTTTCATGTTTGTACAAAAATCGGTGTAGGCACAGCGACGATGTAAAAAAGTGGATGATGTGGGAAAATGCAGCTGAAAAGCGTTTTCAGGAATTTGCACATTCGCTACTCCCGAACAAATTGTTCCTGCGGTAAAACCGTAACAGTTATCCAAACAATTCCTTTTTTATGAGTGCCAGAAGGGTCGGGACATTCATGTGTGAAAGTCTCATGCTTGTACATGAAACGGTTTAGGAGTAGCGACGATGCGAAAACATGTGATGTTTTGGATTTTCAGACGTCATTTTTCAAAACCGCTCCATAGGAAATGAATGGGGAGGATTTCGGGTTTGTGTCGCTCTGAGGTGATTTGCGAAAAATCTATAAATGCTACACCAATGAGGGTTACATTTCCTGAATCCAGACAAAAATACCTACGTTTTGATGTATAATTTGTCTACGTAGAGTGAAAATTGAGCGAGTAGGCGGAAGTTGTTTGGAGTTTTGAAATCTTTGAAAACGCTAGAGTGGGCCACTCTAAGAGTCTGAGAATTCCGTCATTGACTTTCATTATAAACGATGATTTCGCTGATTTTCGGACATGAGCTTTGAGGAGTAACTGTGAAGAGACGATAAAAGATATCCCCATCCCGTTTTCACTTCTGAGTAGTTCACAGATATATCTACAAACTGGAAGTTAAACGGTGTTCATAGGTGAAAGCATGACGACACAGTACAGCGTTGAAAATGGCAATTTGGAGGCTTTTTTGGGGCTTTTTTTCTCCCCGACTCCATTGATTACTATGGGTTTTTTCGGGGGTGGTTTTTCGCTAATTGCGTTGCCATGGTAACTCGAAACCCCGATAAAAGTAATAGCACACTATTCCCGACCGAGCCGGACGTTTTGATGTATATATTGTGGGGGTGCACGCTACGGTTCGGGCCGCATTAATCGTCAAACAATTAAGAATATTAATAATAATAAATAAACCGTTTAGAGGTGAATAGTAGTAGGTGCCTCCATGCATTTGCATGGGAGGCAGTGCTGTGCTTCGCACAGCACTGCCTCCTCATTGCAAATGCTTGGCAGGCACCTAACTAGAAAATTTCTGAAGAAATTTAGCAAGGCGCCTGCCTCGTGCTGCGTACCGTACCATCACAAATAGCAACAGGAAGTAACACTGCGAATTTCAGCTTCCTACAGTCTTCACAGCCCCCGCAGCGGCCGTCCAAAGGTGCCATGTTAAGTCAATGGAGCGTGTCCCTAGGAGCCTCTGGCTTGCAGCATTGTCATGGAGACTGTCTCACAGCTGAAGCCCTCTGTCTTAATTATCATTACCTTTATCATGTGAGGTACTGAGGTGAATGTGTGATTTCAGTGTCTTTGGAGCATTTCTGCAGCATGTAGCAGAGGCAAAGAGGGGTCAAAAATGGATGTTTGACACCTCATAAAATAGACATGCTTTATCTGACATGGACCAAATTTGTTGTGGAGCTTCCCCTCTAAGGCAAGTACGGACTCTGTCAAGCAAAAGTTGGTTGGACCTTCCTAGAGCTACTTCCGGTTAGCAACATGCTAACCGTTAGCGGCTAACAAGGTTGTGTTCAGTATCACCGGAGGATTGTACTCTGTCAGTTTGGTCCATATCCTGTGCTGGGAAGTGCCTCAAATAGGGAGAAAATACGTCGCCATGGTAACTCAAAATGGCGGGTGGTCTTGGCCCATTGAAAAGCATTGAATATTTGACACCTCCTAACATGGAGATGCTTTATCCGACATGGCCAAAATTTGTTGTGGAGCTTTCTCTCTACAGTAAGAACAGACTCTGTGAAGCAGAAGTTGGTGAGACCTTCCTAGAGCTACTTCCTGTTAGCAACATGCTAACCGTTAGCCGCTAACATGGTTGTGTTCAGTATCATGGGGGCATTGTACTCTGTCAGTTTGGTCCAAATCCTGTACTGGGATGTGCTTCAAATAGGGAGAAAATACGTTTTTTATAACGTTGCCATGGTAACTCAAAATGGCGGGTGGTACAAAAAAATACTTCATAGGATCAGCACACATGTTTTGTTATACATACTGTGGGGATTATAATATAAAACTCTAAGTGTGCCACACCGGGATTCGATCCCATGACCTCTTGCATGCAAAGCCTGCACTTTCCATCTGAGCTATACTGTAGCGCCATATATGGGCATGCAGTATTGGGACCATAAGGGGTTTGATACCCCATTGAAAAGCATTGGATGTTTGACACCTCATAGCTTGGAGATGCTTTATGCGACGTAGCCCAAATTTCTTGTGGAGCTTTCTCTCTAGAGTAAGAACAGACTCTGTGAAGCAGAAGTTGGTGAGACCTTCCTAGAGCTACTTCCAGTTAGCAACATGCTAACAGTTAGCAGCTAACAAGGTTGTGTTCAGGATGACCAGGTGATGGTACTCTGTTAGTTTGGTCCATAACCTGTGCTGGGAAGTCCCTCAAAAAGGGAGAAAATACGTTGTTTATTACGTCGCCATGGTAACTCAAAATGGCGGGTGGTCTTGGCCCATTGAAAAGCATTGAATATTTGACACCTCCTAACATGGAGATGCTTTATCCGACATGGCCAAAATTTGTTGTGGAGCTTTCTCTCTACAGTAAGAACAGACTCTGTGAAGCAGAAGTTGGTGAGACCTTCCTAGAGCTACTTCCGGTTAGCAACATGCTAACAGTTAGCCGCTAACAGGGTTGTGTTCAGTATCACGAGGTGAGTGTACTCTGTCAGTTTGGTCCAAATCCTGTACTGGGAAGTGCCTCAAAAAGGGTGCCAATACTTAATGTCACCAAAGGTCACCAAAGGTCATGAGTCAGATTGGCCTCCTTTAGCAACTCAGCCTCACCACATCTGGGCCCAAAACTCAACATTTGACCAAAATGGTCAGTAGCGGCATTTCCCACATGTGGGTGGTGCTGTATTGGCCAATTATGTCGTGTCTGGGCATCATGCCAGATCCTGTTGGAAGCAAAGGCCCAGTAGGAAAGCATGTGAAATCCAAAATGGGACAGAAAAGTGACACATGGCTGAAAGTCACTTGAAAATTTTAAAATGTTAAGAGGAAGTGACTGTGCGAATTTCAGATTCCTACATTAATCACAGCCGCTGCAGCGGGCGTCGAAAGTTGCCATTGTATCCCAATGGAGCTTCTCCCTCTGGCCCTCAGAGTTCCGTCGTCATGGAAACTCACTCACACCTCTGCTGCAGGCTTGAAAATTTAAAAATGTTAAGAGGAAGTGACTGTGCGAATTTCAGATTCCTACATTAATCACAGCCGCTGCAGCGGGCGTCGAAAGTTGCCATTGTATCCCAATGGAGCTTCTCCCTCTGGCCCTCAGAGTTCCGTCGTCATGGAAACTCACTCACACCTCTGCTGCAGGCCAGTCTACCGAAGTGCAGAGACTTTGCTCACAATAAGTCCCATTGGATTATAATGGAGAACTTTGCCCCAAACAACGCTCCATATCTCCTGATCCGTAAATGGTAGAGACGTAATTTTTTCTGCGTTTATTTCGTAACGGATAGGGGAAGAAGACAGGCTATCGGTTTTTGCTGGAAAAAGTTTAATAAAGGCGTGAAAAATTATGATATAAAGGTGATTTTTATCGACTTTTAGAAATCCTTTAAAAACGGTCCCGAACAAATCGCTGTAGCTGAAAAAGTATAAGAGATATCAAAATAATTCTTTCACTATGAGTATCAGCAGGCTTTTGAGGACTATGGTGCCCATTTTCATGTTTGTACAAAAATCGGTGTAGGCACAGCGACGATGTAAAAAAGTGGATGATGTGGGAAAATGCAGCTGAAAAGCGTTTTCAGGAATTTGCACATTCGCTACTCCCGAACAAATTGTTCCTGCGGTAAAACCGTAACAGTTATCCAAACAATTCCTTTTTTATGAGTGCCAGAAGGGTCGGGACATTCATGTGTGAAAGTCTCATGCTTGTACATGAAACGGTTTAGGAGTAGCGATGATGCGAAAACATGTGATGTTTTGGATTTTCAGACGTCATTTTTCAAAAGCGCTCCATAGGAAATGAATGGGGAGGATTTCGGGTTTGTGTCGCTCTGAGGTGATTTGCGAAAAATCTATAAATGCTACACCAATGAGGGTTACATTTCCTGAATCCAGACAAAAATACCTACGTTTTGATGTATAATTTGTCTACGTAGAGTGAAAATTGAGCGAGTAGGCTGAAGTTGTTCGGAGTTTTGAAATCTTTGAAAACGCTAGAGTGGGCCACTCTAGCGGTTGGAGAATTCCGTCATTGACTTTCATTATAAACGATGATTTCGCTGATTTTCGGACATGAGCTTTGAGGAGTAACTGTGAAGAGACGATAAAAGATATCCACATCCCGTTTTCACTTCTGAGTAGTTCACAGATATGTCTACAAACTGGAAGTTAAACGGTGTTCGTAGGTGAAAGCATGGCGACACAGTACAGCTTTGAAAATGGCCATTTGGAGGCTTTTTTGAGGCTTTCTTTCTACCCGACTCCATTCATTCCTATGGGGTTTTTGGGGGGGTGGTTTTTCGCTAATTGCGTTGCCATGGTAACTCGAAACCCCAATAAAAGTAATAGCACACATCTCGAGACCGAGCCGGACGTTTTGATGTATATATTGTGGGGGTGCACGCTACGGTTCGGGCCGCATTAATCGTGACGGAAGAAGAAGTAAAGAATATTAATAAAGAGACGCGTTTAGAGGTGAATAGTAGTAGGTGCCTCCATGCATTTGCATGGGAGGCAGTGCTGTGCTTCGCACAGCACTGCCTCCTCATTGCAAATGCTTGGCAGGCACCTAACTAGAAAATTTCTGAAGAAATTTAGCAAGGCGCCTGCCTCGTGGTGCGTACCGTACCGTCAAAAATACTAACGGGAAGTAACACCGCGAATTTCAGCTTCCTACGGTCTTCACAGCCCCCGCAGCGGCCGTCAAAAGGTGCCATGTTAAGTCAATGGACCTCCTAGGAGCCTCTGGCTAGCAGCGTTGTCATGGAGACTCCCTCACAGCTGTAGCCCTCTGTCTTAATTATCATTACCTTTATCATGTGATGTACTGAGGTGAATGTGTGATTTCAGTGTCTTTGGAGCATTTCTGCAGCATGTAACAGAGGCAAAGAGGGGTCAAAAATGGATGTTTGACACCTCATAAAATAGACATGCTTTATCTGACATGGCCCAAATTTGTTGTGGCGCTTTCTCTCTACAGTAAGAACAGACTCTGTGAAGCAGAAGTTAGTGAGACCTTCCTAGAGCTACTTCCTGTTAGCAACATGCTAACCGTTAGCCGCTAACAAGGTTGTGTTCAGGATGACCAGGTGATGGTACTCTGTTAGTTTGGTCCATACCCTGTGCTGGGAAGTGCCTCAAAGAGGGAGAAAATACGTAGTTTATTACGTCGCCATGGTAACTCAAAATGGCGGGTGGTCTTGGCCCATTGAAAAGCATTGAATATTTGACACCTTCTAACATGGAGATGCTTTATCCGACATGGCCAAAATTTGTTGTGGAGCTTTCTCTCTACAGTAAGAACAGACTCTGTGAGGCAGAAGTTGGTGAGACCTTCCTAGAGCTACTTCCTGTTAGCAACATGCTAACCGTTAGCCGCTAACATGGTTGTGTTCAGTATCACCGGGGGATTGTACTCTGTCAGTTTGGTCCAAATCCTGTACTGGGATGTGCTTCAAATAGGGAGAAAATACGTTTCTTATTACGTTGCCATGGTAACTCAAAATGGCGGGTGGTACAAAAAAATACTGCATAGGATCAGCACACATGTTTTGTTATACATATTGTGGGGATTATAACATAAAACTCTAAGTGTCCCACACCGGGATTCGATCCCATGACCTCTTGCATGCAAAGCCTGCACTTTCCATCTGAGCTATACTGTAGCGCCATATATGGGCATGCAGTATTGGGACTATAAGGGGTTTGATCCCCCATTGAAAAGCATTGGATGTTTGACACCTCATAGCTTGGAGATGCTTTATGCGACGTAGCCCAAATTTCTTGTGGAGCTTTCTCTCTAGAGTAAGAACAGACTCTGTGAAGCAGAAGTTGGTGAGACCTTCCTAGAGCTACTTCCGGTTAGCAACATGCTAACAGTTAGCCGCTAACAGGTTTGTGTTCAGTATCACCAGGTGAGTGTACTCTGTCAGTTTGGTCCAAATCCTGTACTGGGAAGTGCCTCAAAAAGGGTGCCAATACTTAATGTCACCAAAGGTCACCAAAGGTCATGAGTCAGATTGGCCTCCTTTAGCAACTCAGCCTCACCACATCTGGGCCCAGAACTCAACATTTGACCAAAATGGTCAGTAGCGCCATTTCCCACATGTGGGTGGTGCTGTATTGGCCAATTATGTCGTGTCTGGGCATCATGCCAGATCCTGTTAGAAGCAAAGGCCCAATAGGAAAGCATGTGAAATCCAAAATGGGACAGAAAAGTGACACATGGCTGAAAGTCACTTGAAAATTTAAAAATGTTAAGAGGAAGTGACTGTGCGAATTTCAGATTCCTACATTAATCACAGCCGCTGCAGCGGGCGTCGAAAGTTGCCATTGTATCCCAATGGAGCTTCTCCCCCTGGCCCTCAGAGTTCCGTCGTCATGGAAACTCACTCACACCTCTGCTGCAGGCCAGTCTCCCGAAGTGCAGAGACTTTGCTCAGAATAAGTCCCATTGGGTTATAATGGAGAACTTTGCCCCAAACAACGCTCCATATCTCCTGATCCGTAAATGGTAGAGACGTAATTTCTTCTGCGTTTATTTCGTAACGGATAGGGGAAGAAGACAGGCTATCGGTTGTTGCTGGAAAAAGTTTAATAAAGGCGTGAAAAATTATGATATAAAGGTGATTTTTATGGATTTTTAGAAATCCTCTAAAAACGGTCCCGAACAAATCGCTGTAGCTGAAAAAGTATAAGAGATATCAAAATAATTCTTTCACTATGAGTATCAGCAGGCTTTTGAGGACTATGGTATTCATTTTCATGTTTGTACAAAAAACGGTGTAGGCACAGCGACGATGTAAAAAAGTGGATGATATGGGAAAATGCAGCTGAAAAGCGTTTTCAGGAATTTGCACATTCGCTACTCCCGAACAAATTGTTCCTGCGGCAAAACCGTAACAGTTATCCCAACAATTTCTTTTTTATGAGTGCCAGAAGTGTCGGGAAATGCATGTGTGAAAATCTCATGCTTGTACATGAAACGGTTTAGGAGTAGCGACGATGCGAAAACACGTGATGTTTTGGATTTTCAGACGTCATTTTTCAAAACCGCTCCATAGGAAATGAATGGGGGAGGTTTCGGGTTTGTGTCGGTCTGAGGTGATTTGCGAAAAATCTATAAATGCTACACCAATGAGGGTTACATTTCCTGAATCCAGACAAAAATACCTACGTTTTGATGTATAATTTGTCTACGTAGAGTGAAAATTGAGCGAGTAGGCTGAAGTTGTTCGGAGTTTTGAAATCTTTGAAAACGCTAGAGTGGGCCACTCTAGCGGTTGGAGAATTCCGTCATTGACTTTCATTATAAACGATGATTTCGCTGATTTTCGGACATGAGCTTTGAGGAGTAACTGTGAAGAGACGATAAAAGATATCCCCATCCCGTTTTCACTTCTGAGTGGTTCAAAGATATATCTACAAACTGGAAGTTAAACGGTGTTCGTAGGTGAAAGCATGGCGACACAGTACAGCTTTGAAAATGGCCATTTGGAGGCTTTTTTGAGGCTTTCTTTCTACCCGACTCCATTCATTCCTATGGGGTTTTTGGGGGGTGGTTTTTCGCTAATTGCGTTGCCATGGTAACTCGAAACCCCAATAAAAGTAATAGCACACATCTCGAGACCGAGCCGGACGTTTTGATGTATATATTGTGGGGGTGCACGCTACGGTTCGGGCCGCATTAATCGTGAAGGAAGAAAAATAAAGAATATTAATAAAGAGTCCGTTTAGAGGTGAATAGTAGTAGGTGCCTCCATGCATTTGCATGGGAGGCAGTGCTGTGCTTCGCACAGCACTGCCTCCTCATTGCAAATGCTTGGCAGGCACCTAACTAGAAAATTTCTGAAGAAATTTAGCAAGGCGCCTGCCTCGTGGTGCGTACTGTACTGTGTAACATAGCAACAGGAAGTAACACTGCAAATTTCAGGTTCCTACGGTGTTCACAGCCCCCGCAGTGGCCATTGAAAGGTACCATGTTAAGTCAATGGACCTCCTAGGAGCCTCTGGCTAGCAGCGTTGTCATGGAGACTCCCTCACATCTGTAGCCCTCTCTTTGTCTGTAAAGGCAAATCAACCCTGGCTAAGCAGAAGTTGGTAGGACCTTCCTAAAGCTACGTCCGGTTAGCAACATGCTAACCATTAGCTGCTAGCTTGGTTGTGTTCAGTATCATCGGGTGATGTTACTCTGTTAGTTTAGTCCAAATCCTGTACTGAGAAGTGCCTAAAAAGAGAAAAAATGCTAAAAGTCACCATAGGCAATTTTCCAATTCATTCCTATGGGAGTTTTTGGCTTCAGTTTCTGGGGTACTACGTTACCATGGTTACTACCAGTGACAACAGAAGTAATAGCACACCTCGTGAGACCCAGCCGCACGTTTTGATGTATAGATTGTGGGGGTGGACGCTTCTTTTCGGGCCGCATTAATTTCCGAAGGTTGAAGTAAGTGCATAGTATATTTAACACTAGAAAATTTCTGAAGAAATTTAGAAAGGTGCCTGCCTCGTGGTGCGTACCGTACCGTTGAAAATACTAACGGGAAGTAACACTGCGAATTTCAGCTTCCTACGGTCTTCACAGCCCCCGCAACGGCCGTCCAAAGGTGCCATGTTAAGTCAATGGACCTCCTAGGAGCCTCTGGCTAGCAGCGTTGTCATGGAGACTCGCTCACAGCTGTAGCCCTCTCTTTGTCTGTAAAGGCAGAACAACCCTGGCTAAGCAGAAGTTTGTTTGAGCTTCCTAGAGCTACTTCCGGTTAACAACATGCTAACCGTTAGCCGCTAGCATGGTTGTGTTTGGTATCACTGGGTGATGTTACTCTGTTAGTTTGGTTGAAATCCTGTACTGACAAGTGCCTAAAAAGGGAGAAAATTCTAAAATTCACCAAAGGTCATTTTCCCATTCATTCCTATGGGAGTTTGTGGCTTCAGTTTCTGGGGTATTACGTTACCATGGTTACTCCCAGTGACAACAGAAGTAATAGCACACCTCGTGAGACCCAGCCGCACGTTTTGATGTATAGATTGTGGGGGTGGACGCTTCTGTTTGGGCCGCATTAATTTGCGAAGGTTGAAGTAAGTGCATAGTATATTTAACACTAGAAAATTTCTGAAGAAATTTAGCAAGGCGCCTGCCTCGTGCTGCGTACCGTACCATCACAAATAGCAACAGGAAGTAACACTGCGAATTTCAGCTTCCTACAGTCTTCACAGCCCCCGCAGCGGCCGTCCAAAGGTGCCATGTTAAGTCAATGGAGCGTGTCCCTAGGAGCCTCTGGCTTGCAGCATTGTCATGGAGACTGTCTCACAGCTGAAGCCCTCTGTCTTAATTATCATTACCTTTATCATGTGAGGTACTGAGGTGAATGTGTGATTTCAGTGTCTTTGGAGCATTTCTGCAGCATGTAGCAGAGGCAAAGAGGGGTCAAAAATGGATGTTTGACACCTCATAAAATAGACATGCTTTATCTGACATGGACCAAATTTGTTGTGGAGCTTCCCCTCTAAGGCAAGTACGGACTCTGTCAAGCAAAAGTTGGTTGGACCTTCCTAGAGCTACTTCCGGTTAGCAACATGCTAACCGTTAGCGGCTAACAAGGTTGTGTTCAGTATCACCGGAGGATTGTACTCTGTCAGTTTGGTCCATATCCTGTGCTGGGAAGTGCCTCAAATAGGGAGAAAATACGTCGCCATGGTAACTCAAAATGGCGGGTGGTCTTGGCCCATTGAAAAGCATTGAATATTTGACACCTCCTAACATGGAGATGCTTTATCCGACATGGCCAAAATTTGTTGTGGAGCTTTCTCTCTACAGTAAGAACAGACTCTGTGAAGCAGAAGTTGGTGAGACCTTCCTAGAGCTACTTCCTGTTAGCAACATGCTAACCGTTAGCCGCTAACATGGTTGTGTTCAGTATCATGGGGGCATTGTACTCTGTCAGTTTGGTCCAAATCCTGTACTGGGATGTGCTTCAAATAGGGAGAAAATACGTTTTTTATAACGTTGCCATGGTAACTCAAAATGGCGGGTGGTACAAAAAAATACTTCATAGGATCAGCACACATGTTTTGTTATACATACTGTGGGGATTATAATATAAAACTCTAAGTGTGCCACACCGGGATTCGATCCCATGACCTCTTGCATGCAAAGCCTGCACTTTCCATCTGAGCTATACTGTAGCGCCATATATGGGCATGCAGTATTGGGACCATAAGGGGTTTGATACCCCATTGAAAAGCATTGGATGTTTGACACCTCATAGCTTGGAGATGCTTTATGCGACGTAGCCCAAATTTCTTGTGGAGCTTTCTCTCTAGAGTAAGAACAGACTCTGTGAAGCAGAAGTTGGTGAGACCTTCCTAGAGCTACTTCCAGTTAGCAACATGCTAACAGTTAGCAGCTAACAAGGTTGTGTTCAGGATGACCAGGTGATGGTACTCTGTTAGTTTGGTCCATAACCTGTGCTGGGAAGTCCCTCAAAAAGGGAGAAAATACGTTGTTTATTACGTCGCCATGGTAACTCAAAATGGCGGGTGGTCTTGGCCCATTGAAAAGCATTGAATATTTGACACCTCCTAACATGGAGATGCTTTATCCGACATGGCCAAAATTTGTTGTGGAGCTTTCTCTCTACAGTAAGAACAGACTCTGTGAAGCAGAAGTTGGTGAGACCTTCCTAGAGCTACTTCCGGTTAGCAACATGCTAACAGTTAGCCGCTAACAGGGTTGTGTTCAGTATCACGAGGTGAGTGTACTCTGTCAGTTTGGTCCAAATCCTGTACTGGGAAGTGCCTCAAAAAGGGTGCCAATACTTAATGTCACCAAAGGTCACCAAAGGTCATGAGTCAGATTGGCCTCCTTTAGCAACTCAGCCTCACCACATCTGGGCCCAAAACTCAACATTTGACCAAAATGGTCAGTAGCGGCATTTCCCACATGTGGGTGGTGCTGTATTGGCCAATTATGTCGTGTCTGGGCATCATGCCAGATCCTGTTGGAAGCAAAGGCCCAGTAGGAAAGCATGTGAAATCCAAAATGGGACAGAAAAGTGACACATGGCTGAAAGTCACTTGAAAATTTTAAAATGTTAAGAGGAAGTGACTGTGCGAATTTCAGATTCCTACATTAATCACAGCCGCTGCAGCGGGCGTCGAAAGTTGCCATTGTATCCCAATGGAGCTTCTCCCTCTGGCCCTCAGAGTTCCGTCGTCATGGAAACTCACTCACACCTCTGCTGCAGGCTTGAAAATTTAAAAATGTTAAGAGGAAGTGACTGTGCGAATTTCAGATTCCTACATTAATCACAGCCGCTGCAGCGGGCGTCGAAAGTTGCCATTGTATCCCAATGGAGCTTCTCCCTCTGGCCCTCAGAGTTCCGTCGTCATGGAAACTCACTCACACCTCTGCTGCAGGCCAGTCTACCGAAGTGCAGAGACTTTGCTCACAATAAGTCCCATTGGATTATAATGGAGAACTTTGCCCCAAACAACGCTCCATATCTCCTGATCCGTAAATGGTAGAGACGTAATTTTTTCTGCGTTTATTTCGTAACGGATAGGGGAAGAAGACAGGCTATCGGTTTTTGCTGGAAAAAGTTTAATAAAGGCGTGAAAAATTATGATATAAAGGTGATTTTTATCGACTTTTAGAAATCCTTTAAAAACGGTCCCGAACAAATCGCTGTAGCTGAAAAAGTATAAGAGATATCAAAATAATTCTTTCACTATGAGTATCAGCAGGCTTTTGAGGACTATGGTGCCCATTTTCATGTTTGTACAAAAATCGGTGTAGGCACAGCGACGATGTAAAAAAGTGGATGATGTGGGAAAATGCAGCTGAAAAGCGTTTTCAGGAATTTGCACATTCGCTACTCCCGAACAAATTGTTCCTGCGGTAAAACCGTAACAGTTATCCAAACAATTCCTTTTTTATGAGTGCCAGAAGGGTCGGGACATTCATGTGTGAAAGTCTCATGCTTGTACATGAAACGGTTTAGGAGTAGCGATGATGCGAAAACATGTGATGTTTTGGATTTTCAGACGTCATTTTTCAAAAGCGCTCCATAGGAAATGAATGGGGAGGATTTCGGGTTTGTGTCGCTCTGAGGTGATTTGCGAAAAATCTATAAATGCTACACCAATGAGGGTTACATTTCCTGAATCCAGACAAAAATACCTACGTTTTGATGTATAATTTGTCTACGTAGAGTGAAAATTGAGCGAGTAGGCTGAAGTTGTTCGGAGTTTTGAAATCTTTGAAAACGCTAGAGTGGGCCACTCTAGCGGTTGGAGAATTCCGTCATTGACTTTCATTATAAACGATGATTTCGCTGATTTTCGGACATGAGCTTTGAGGAGTAACTGTGAAGAGACGATAAAAGATATCCACATCCCGTTTTCACTTCTGAGTAGTTCACAGATATGTCTACAAACTGGAAGTTAAACGGTGTTCGTAGGTGAAAGCATGGCGACACAGTACAGCTTTGAAAATGGCCATTTGGAGGCTTTTTTGAGGCTTTCTTTCTACCCGACTCCATTCATTCCTATGGGGTTTTTGGGGGGGTGGTTTTTCGCTAATTGCGTTGCCATGGTAACTCGAAACCCCAATAAAAGTAATAGCACACATCTCGAGACCGAGCCGGACGTTTTGATGTATATATTGTGGGGGTGCACGCTACGGTTCGGGCCGCATTAATCGTGACGGAAGAAGAAGTAAAGAATATTAATAAAGAGACGCGTTTAGAGGTGAATAGTAGTAGGTGCCTCCATGCATTTGCATGGGAGGCAGTGCTGTGCTTCGCACAGCACTGCCTCCTCATTGCAAATGCTTGGCAGGCACCTAACTAGAAAATTTCTGAAGAAATTTAGCAAGGCGCCTGCCTCGTGGTGCGTACCGTACCGTCAAAAATACTAACGGGAAGTAACACCGCGAATTTCAGCTTCCTACGGTCTTCACAGCCCCCGCAGCGGCCGTCAAAAGGTGCCATGTTAAGTCAATGGACCTCCTAGGAGCCTCTGGCTAGCAGCGTTGTCATGGAGACTCCCTCACAGCTGTAGCCCTCTGTCTTAATTATCATTACCTTTATCATGTGATGTACTGAGGTGAATGTGTGATTTCAGTGTCTTTGGAGCATTTCTGCAGCATGTAACAGAGGCAAAGAGGGGTCAAAAATGGATGTTTGACACCTCATAAAATAGACATGCTTTATCTGACATGGCCCAAATTTGTTGTGGCGCTTTCTCTCTACAGTAAGAACAGACTCTGTGAAGCAGAAGTTAGTGAGACCTTCCTAGAGCTACTTCCTGTTAGCAACATGCTAACCGTTAGCCGCTAACAAGGTTGTGTTCAGGATGACCAGGTGATGGTACTCTGTTAGTTTGGTCCATACCCTGTGCTGGGAAGTGCCTCAAAGAGGGAGAAAATACGTAGTTTATTACGTCGCCATGGTAACTCAAAATGGCGGGTGGTCTTGGCCCATTGAAAAGCATTGAATATTTGACACCTTCTAACATGGAGATGCTTTATCCGACATGGCCAAAATTTGTTGTGGAGCTTTCTCTCTACAGTAAGAACAGACTCTGTGAGGCAGAAGTTGGTGAGACCTTCCTAGAGCTACTTCCTGTTAGCAACATGCTAACCGTTAGCCGCTAACATGGTTGTGTTCAGTATCACCGGGGGATTGTACTCTGTCAGTTTGGTCCAAATCCTGTACTGGGATGTGCTTCAAATAGGGAGAAAATACGTTTCTTATTACGTTGCCATGGTAACTCAAAATGGCGGGTGGTACAAAAAAATACTGCATAGGATCAGCACACATGTTTTGTTATACATATTGTGGGGATTATAACATAAAACTCTAAGTGTCCCACACCGGGATTCGATCCCATGACCTCTTGCATGCAAAGCCTGCACTTTCCATCTGAGCTATACTGTAGCGCCATATATGGGCATGCAGTATTGGGACTATAAGGGGTTTGATCCCCCATTGAAAAGCATTGGATGTTTGACACCTCATAGCTTGGAGATGCTTTATGCGACGTAGCCCAAATTTCTTGTGGAGCTTTCTCTCTAGAGTAAGAACAGACTCTGTGAAGCAGAAGTTGGTGAGACCTTCCTAGAGCTACTTCCGGTTAGCAACATGCTAACAGTTAGCCGCTAACAGGTTTGTGTTCAGTATCACCAGGTGAGTGTACTCTGTCAGTTTGGTCCAAATCCTGTACTGGGAAGTGCCTCAAAAAGGGTGCCAATACTTAATGTCACCAAAGGTCACCAAAGGTCATGAGTCAGATTGGCCTCCTTTAGCAACTCAGCCTCACCACATCTGGGCCCAGAACTCAACATTTGACCAAAATGGTCAGTAGCGCCATTTCCCACATGTGGGTGGTGCTGTATTGGCCAATTATGTCGTGTCTGGGCATCATGCCAGATCCTGTTAGAAGCAAAGGCCCAATAGGAAAGCATGTGAAATCCAAAATGGGACAGAAAAGTGACACATGGCTGAAAGTCACTTGAAAATTTAAAAATGTTAAGAGGAAGTGACTGTGCGAATTTCAGATTCCTACATTAATCACAGCCGCTGCAGCGGGCGTCGAAAGTTGCCATTGTATCCCAATGGAGCTTCTCCCCCTGGCCCTCAGAGTTCCGTCGTCATGGAAACTCACTCACACCTCTGCTGCAGGCCAGTCTCCCGAAGTGCAGAGACTTTGCTCAGAATAAGTCCCATTGGGTTATAATGGAGAACTTTGCCCCGAACAACGCTCCATATCTCCTGATCCGTAAATGGTAGAGACGTAATTTCTTCTGCGTTTATTTCGTAACGGATAGGGGAAGAAGACAGGCTATCGGTTGTTGCTGGAAAAAGTTTAATAAAGGCGTGAAAAATTATGATATAAAGGTGATTTTTATGGATTTTTAGAAATCCTCTAAAAACGGTCCCGAACAAATCGCTGTAGCTGAAAAAGTATAAGAGATATCAAAATAATTCTTTCACTATGAGTATCAGCAGGCTTTTGAGGACTATGGTATTCATTTTCATGTTTGTACAAAAAACGGTGTAGGCACAGCGACGATGTAAAAAAGTGGATGATATGGGAAAATGCAGCTGAAAAGCGTTTTCAGGAATTTGCACATTCGCTACTCCCGAACAAATTGTTCCTGCGGCAAAACCGTAACAGTTATCCCAACAATTTCTTTTTTATGAGTGCCAGAAGTGTCGGGAAATGCATGTGTGAAAATCTCATGCTTGTACATGAAACGGTTTAGGAGTAGCGACGATGCGAAAACACGTGATGTTTTGGATTTTCAGACGTCATTTTTCAAAACCGCTCCATAGGAAATGAATGGGGGAGGTTTCGGGTTTGTGTCGGTCTGAGGTGATTTGCGAAAAATCTATAAATGCTACACCAATGAGGGTTACATTTCCTGAATCCAGACAAAAATACCTACGTTTTGATGTATAATTTGTCTACGTAGAGTGAAAATTGAGCGAGTAGGCGGAAGTTGTTCGGAGTTTTGAAATCTTTGAAAACGCTAGAGTGGGCCACTCTAGCGGTTGGAGAATTCCGTCATTGACTTTCATTATAAACGATGATTTTGCTGATTTTCGGACATGAGCTTTGAGGAGTAACTGTGAAGAGACGATAAAAGATATCCACATCCCGTTTTCACTTCTGAGTAGTTCACAGATATGTCTACAAACTGGAAGTTAAACGGTGTTCGTAGGTGAAAGCATGACGATACAGTACAGCGTTGAAAATGGCAATTTGGAGGCTTTTTTGGGGCTTTTTTTCTCCCCGACTCCATTGATTACTATGGGTTTTTTCGGGGGTGGTTTTTCGCTAATTGCGTTGCCATGGTAACTCGAAACCCCGATAAAAGTAATAGCACACTATTCCCGACCGAGCCGGACGTTTTGATGTATATATTGTGGGGGTGCACGCTACGGTTCGGGCCGCATTAATCGTCAAACAATTAAGAATATTAATAATAATAAATAAACCGTTTAGAGGTGAATAGTAGTAGGTGCCTCCATGCATTTGCATGGGAGGCAGTGCTGTGCTTCGCACAGCACTGCCTCCTCATTGCAAATGCTTGGCAGGCACCTAACTAGAAAATTTCTGAAGAAATTTAGAAAGGTGCCTGCCTCGTGGTGCGTACCGTACCATTGAAAATACTAACGGGAAGTAACACTGCGAATTTCAGCTTCCTACGGTCTTCACAGCCCCCGCAACAGCCGTCCAAAGGTGCCATGTTAAGTCAATGGACCTCCTAGGAGCCTCTGGCTAGCAGCGTTGTCATGGAGACTCCCTCACAGCTGTAGCCCTCTGTCTTAATTATCATTACCTTTATCATGTGAGGTACTGAGGTGAATGTGTGATTTCAGTGTCTTTGGAGCATTTCTGCAGCATGTAACAGAGGCAAATAGGGGTCAAAAATGGATGTTTGACACCTCATAAAATAGACATGCTTTATCTGACATGGCCCAAATTTGTTGTAGAGCTTCCTCTCTAAAGGAAGTACAGACTCTGTGAAGCAAAAGTTTGTGCGAGCTTCCTAGAGCTACTTCCGGTTAGCAACATGCTAACCGTTAGCCGCTAACAAGGTTGTGTTCAGGATGACCAGGTGATGGTACTCTGTTAGTTTGGTCCATAACCTGTGCTGGGAAGTGCCTCAAAGAGGGAGAAAATACGTTGTTTATTACGTCGCCATGGTAACTCAAAATGGCGGGTGGTCTTGGCCCATTGAAAAGCATTGAATATTTGACACCTCCTAAAATGAAGATGCTTTATCCAACATGACCAAAATTTGTTGTGGAGCTTTCTCTCTACAGTAAGAACAGACTCTGTGAAGCAGAAGTTGGTGAGACCTTCCTAGAGCTACTTCCTGTTAGCAACATGCTAACCGTTAGCCGCTAACAAGGTTGTGTTCAGGATGACCAGGTGATGGTACTCTGTTAGTTTGGTCCATAACCTGTGCTGGGAAGTGCCTCAAAGAGGGAGAAAATACGTTGTTTATTATGTCGCCATGGTAACTCAAAATGGTGGGTGGTCTTGGCCCATTGAAAAGCATTGAATATTTGACACGTCCTAACATGGAGATGCTTTATCCGACATGGCCAAAATTTGTTGTGGGGCTTTCTCTCTACAGTAAGAACAGACTCTGTGAAGCAGAAGTTGGTGAGACCTTCCTAGAGCTACTTCCTGTTAGCAACATGCTAACAGTTAGCCGCTAACAGGGTTGTGTTCAGTATCACCAGGTGAGTGTACTCTGTCAGTTTGGTCCAAATCCTGTACTGGGAAGTGCCTCAAAAAGGGTGCCAATACTTAATGTCACCAAAGGTCACCAAAGGTCATGAGTCAGATTGGCCTCCTTTAGCAACTCAGCCTCACCACATCTGGGCCCAGAACTCAACATTTGACAAAAATGGTCAGTAGCGCCATTTCCCACATGTGGGTGGTGCTGTATTGGCCAATTATGTCGTGTCTGGGCATCAGGCCAGATCCTGTTAGAAGCAAAGGCCCAATAGGAAAGCATGTGAAATCCAAAATGGGACAGAAAAGTGACACATGGCTGAAAGTCACTTGAAAATTTAAAAATGTTAAGAGGAAGTGACTGTGCGAATTTCAGATTCCTACATTAATCACAGCCGCTGCAGCGGGCGTCGAAAGTTGCCATTGTATCCCAATGGAGCTTCTCCCTCTGGCCCTCAGAGTTCCGTCGTCATGGAAACTCACTCACACCTCTGCTGCAGGCTTGAAAATTTAAAAATGTTAAGAGGAAGTGACTGTGCGAATTTCAGATTCCTACATTAATCACAGCCGCTGCAGCGGGCGTCGAAAGTTGCCATTGTATCCCAATGGAGCTTCTCCCCCTGGCCCTCAGAGTTCCGTCGTCATGGAAACTCACTCACACCTCTGCTGCAGGCCAGTCTACCGAAGTGCAGAGACTTTGCTCACAATAAGTCCCATTGGATTATAATGGAGAACTTTGCCCCGAACAACGCTCCATATCTCCTGATCCGTAAATGGTAGAGACGTAATTTTTTCTGCGTTTATTTCGTAACGGATAGGGGAAGAAGACAGGCTATCGGTTTTTGCTGGAAAAAGTTTAATAAAGGCGTGAAAAATTATGATATAAAGGTGATTTTTATGGATTTTTAGAAATCCTCTTAAAACGGTCCCGAACAAATCGCTGTAGCTGAAAAAGTATAAGAGATATCAAAATAATTCTTTCACTATGAGTATCACCAGGCTTTTGAGGACTATGGTGCCCATTTTCATGTTTGTACAAAAATCGGTGTAGGCACAGCGACGATGTAAAAAAGTGGATGATGTGGGAAAATGCAGCTGAAAAGCGTTTTCAGGAATTTGCACATTCGCTACTCCCGAACAAATTGTTCCTGCGGTAAAACCGTAACAGTTATCCAAACAATTCCTTTTTTATGAGTGCCAGAAGGGTCGGGACATTCATGTGTGAAAGTGTCATGCTTGTACATGAAACGGTTTAGGAGTAGCGACGATGCGAAAACATGTGATGTTTTGGATTTTCAGACGTCATTTTTCAAAACCGCTCCATAGGAAATGAATGGGGAGGATTTCGGGTTTGTGTCGCTCTGAGGTGATTTGCGAAAAATCTATAAATGCTACACCAATGAGGGTTACATTTCCTGAATCCAGACAAAAATACCTACGTTTTGATGTATAATTTGTCTACGTAGAGTGAAAATTGAGCGAGTAGGCTGAAGTTGTTCGGAGTTTTGAAATCTTTGAAAATGCTAGAGTGGCCCACTCTAGCGGTTGGAGAATTCCGTCATTGACTTTCATTATAAACGATGATTTCGCTGATTTTCAGACATGAGCTTTGAGGAGCACTTGTGAGGAGACGATAACAGATATCCACATCCCGTTTTCACTTCTGAGTAGTTCACAGATATATCTACAAACTGGAAGTTAAACGGTGTTCGTAGGTGAAAGCATGACGATACAGTACAGCGTTGAAAATGGCCATTTGGAGGCTTTTTTGAGGCTTTCTTTCTGCCCGACTCCATTGATTACTATGGGTTTTTTCGGGGGTGGTTTTTCGCTTATTGCGTTGCCATGGTAACTCGAAACCCCAATAAAAGTAATAGCACACTATTCCCGACCGAGCCGCACGTTCTGGTACCTATATCGTGGGGGTGCACGCTGCGGTTCGGGCCGCATTAATCGTGGAATAATAAAGAATAATAATAATAATAAAGAGTCCGTTTAGAGGTGAATAGTAGTAGGTGCCTCCATGCATTTGCATGGGAGGCAGTGCTGTGCTTCGCACAGCACTGCCTCCTCATTGCAAATGCTTGGCAGGCACCTAACTAGAAAATTTCTGAAGAAATTTAGCAAGGTGCCTGCCTCGTGGTGCGTACCGTATGGTGTAAAATAGCAACAGGAAGTAACACCGCAAATTTCAGGTTGCTACGGTGTTCACAGCCCCCGCAGCGGCCGTCCAAAGCTGCCATGTTAAGTCAATGGACCTCCTAGGAGCCTCTGGCTAGCAGCATTGTCATGGAGACTCCCTCATAGCTGTAGCCCTCTGTCTTAATTATCATTACCTTTATCATGTGAGGTACTGAGGTGAATGTGTGATTTCAGTGTCTTTGGAGCATTTCTGCAGCATGTAACAGAGGCAAAGAGGGGTCAAAAATGGATGTTTGACACCTCATAAAATAGACATGCTTTATCTGACATGGCCCAAATTTGTTGTAGAGCCTTCTCTGTAAAGGAAGTACAGACTCTGTGAAGCATAAGTTTGTGCGAGCTTCCTAGAGCTACTTCCGGTTAGCAACATGCTAACCGTTAGCCGCTAAAAAGGTTGTGTTCAGGATGACCAGGTGATGGTACTCTGTTAGTTTGGTCCATAACCTGTGCTGGGAAGTGCCTCAAAGAGGGAGAAAATACGTTGTTTATTACATCGCCATGGTAACTCAAAATGGCGGGTGGTCTTGGCCCATTGAAAAGCATTGAATATTTGACACCTCCTAAAATGAAGATGCTTTATCCAACATGGCCAAAATTTGTTGTGGAGCTTTCTCTCTACAGTAAGAACAGACTATGTGAAGCAGAAGTTGGTGAGACCTTCCTAGAGCTACTTCCTGTTAGCAACATGCTAACCGTTAGCCGCTAACATGGTTGTGTTCAGGATGACCAGGTGATGGTACTCTGTTAGTTTGGTCCATAACCTGTGCTGGGAAGTGCCTCAAAGAGGGAGAAAATACGTTGTTTATTACGTCGCCATGGTAACTCAAAATGGCGGGTGGTCTTGGCCCATTGAAAAGCATTGAATATTTGACACCTCCTAAAATGAAGATGCTTTATCCAACATGACCAAAATTTGTTGTGGAGCTTTCTCTCTACAGTAAGAACAGACTCTGTGAAGCAGAAGTTGGTGAGACCTTCCTAGAGCTACTTCCTGTAAGCAACATGCTAACCGTTAGCCGCTAACAAGGTTGTGTTCAGGATGACCAGGTGATGGTACTCTGTTAGTTTGGTCCATAACCTGTGCTGGGAAGTGCCTCAAAGAGGGAGAAAATACGTTGTTTATTATGTCGCCATGGTAACTCAAAATGGCGGGTGGTCTTGGCCCATTGAAAAGCATTGAATATTTGACACGTCCTAACATGGAGATGCTTTATCCGACATGGCCAAAATTTGTTGTGGAGCTTTCTCTCTACAGTAAGAACAGACTCTGTGAAGCAGAAGTTGTTGAGACCTTCCTAGAGCTACTTCCTGTTAGCAACATGCTAACCGTTAGCCGCTAACATGGTTGTGTTCAGTATCACCGGGGGATTGTACTCTGTCAGTTTGGTCCAAATCCTGTGCTGGGATGTGCTTCAAATAGGGAGAAAATACGTTGTTTATTACGTCGCCATGGTAACGCAAAATGGCGGGTGGTCTTGGCCCATTGAAAAGCATTGAATATTTGACACCTCCTAACATGGAGATGCTTTATCCGACATGGCCAAAATTTGTTGTGGAGCTTTCTCTCTACAGGAAGAACAGACTCTGTGAAGCAGAAGTTGGTGAGACCTTCCTAGAGCTACTTCCGGTTAGCGACATGCTAACAGTTAGCCGCTAACAGGGTTGTGTTCAGTATCACCAGGTGAGTGTACTCTGTCAGTTTGGTCCAAATCCTGTACTGGGAAGTGCCTCAAAAAGGGTGCCAATACTAAATGTCACCAAAGGTCACCAAAGGTCATGAGTCAGATTGGCCTCCTTTAGCAACTCAGCCTCACAACATCTGGGCCCAGAACTCAACATTTGACCAAAATGGTCAGTAGCGCCATTTCCCACATGTGGGTGGTGCTGTATTGGCCAATTATGTCGTGTCTGGGCATCATGCCAGATCCTGTTGGAAGCAAAGGCCCAGTAGGAAAGCATGTGAAATCCAAAATGGGACAGAAAAGTGACACATGGCTGAAAGTCACTTGAAAATTTAAAAATGTTAAGAGGAAGTGACTGTGCGAATTTCAGATTCCTACATTAATCACAGCCGCTGCAGCGGGCGTCGAAAGTTGCCATTGTATCCCAATGGAGCTTCTCCCTCTGGCCCTCAGAGTTCCGTCGTCATGGAAACTCACTCACACCTCTGCTGCAGGCTTGAAAATTTAAAAATGTTAAGAGGAAGTGACTGTGCGAATTTCAGATTCCTACATTAATCACAGCCGCTGCAGCGGGCGTCGAAAGTTGCCATTGTATCCCATTGGAGCCTCTCTCTCTGGCCCTCAGAGTTCCGTCGTCATGGAAACTCACTCACACCTGCAGCGGGCCAGTCTACCGAAGTGCAGAGACTTTGCTCACAATAAGTCCCATTGGATTATAATGGAGAACTTTGCCCCGAACAACGCTCCATATCTCCTGATCCGTAAATGGTAGAGACGTAATTTTTTCTGCGTTTATTTCGTAACGGATAGGGGAAGAAGACAGGCTATCGGTTTTTGCTGGAAAAAGTTTAATAAAGGCGTGAAAAATTATGATATAAAGGTGATTTTTATGGATTTTTAGAAATCCTCTAAAAACGGTCCCGAACAAATCGCTGTAGCTGAAAAAGTATAAGAGATATCAAAATAATTCTTTCACTATGAGTATCAGCAGGCTTTTGAGGACTATGGTGCCCATTTTCATGTTTGTACAAAAATCGGTGTGGGCACAGCGACGATGTAAAAAAGTGGATGATGTGGGAAAATGCAGCTGAAAAGCGTTTTCAGGAATTTGCACATTCGCTACTCCCGAACAAATTGTTCCTGCGGTAAAACCGTAACAGTTATCCAAACAATTCCTTTTTTATGAGTGCCAGAAGGGTCGGGACATTCATGTGTGAAAGTCTCATGCTTGTACATGAAACGGTTTAGGAGTAGCGACGATGCGAAAACATGTGATGTTTTGGATTTTCAGACGTCATTTTTCAAAACCGCTCCATAGGAAATGAATGGGGAGGATTTCGGGTTTGTGTCGCTCTGAGGTGATTTGCGAAAAATCTATAAATGCTACACCAATGAGGGTTACATTTCCTGAATCCAGACAAAAATACCTACGTTTTGATGTATAATTTGTCTACGTAGAGTGAAAATTGAGCGAGTAGGCTGAAGTTGTTCGGAGTTTTGAAATCTTTGAAAACGCTAGAGTGGCCCACTCTAGCGGTTGGAGAATTCCGTCATTGACTTTCATTATAAACGATGATTTCGCTGATTTTCGGACATGAGCTTTGAGGAGTAACTGTGAAGAGACGATAAAAGATATCCCCATCCCGTTTTCACTTCTAAGTAGTTCACAGATATGTCTACAAACTGGAAGTTAAACGGTGTTCGTAGGTGAAAGCATGACGACACAGTACAGCGTTGAAAATGGCCATTTGGAGGCTTTTTTGAGGTTTTCTTTCTACCCGACTCCATTCATTCCTATGGGATTTTTGGGGGTGGTTTTTCGCTAATTGCGTTGCCATGGTAACTCGAAACCCCAACAGAAGTAATAGCACACATCTCGAGACCGAGCCGGACGTTTTGATGTATATATTGTGGGGGTGCACGCTACGGTTCGGGCCGCATTAATCGTGAAGGAAGAAAAATAAAGAATATTAATAATAATACTAGAAAATTTCTGAAGAAATTTAGCAAGGCGCCTGCCTCGTGGTGCGTACCGTACAATGTAAAATAGCAACAGGAAGTAACACCGCGAATTTCAGGTTCCTACGGTGTTCACAGCCCCCGCAGCGGCCGTCCAAAGGTGCCATGTTAAGTCAATGGACCTCCTAGGAGCCTCTGGCTAGCAGCGTTGTCATGGAGACTCCGTCACAGCTGTAGCCATCTATTTGTCCGTAAAGGCAGAACAACCCTGGCTAAGCAGAAGTTGGTAGGACTTTCCTAAAGCTGCTTCCGGTTAGCAACATGCTAACCATTAGCCGCTAGCATGGTTGTGTTCGGTATCACCGGGTGATGTTACTCTGTTAGTTTGGTTGAAATCCAGCACTGAGAAGTCCTAAAAAGGGAGAAAATTCTAAAATTCACCAAAGGTCATTTTCCCATTCATTCCTATGGGAGTTTGTGGCTTCAGTTTCTGGGGTATTACGTTACCATGGTTACTCCCAGTGACAACAGAAGTAATAGCACACCTTGTGAGACCCAGCCGCACGTTTTGATGTATAGATTGTGGGGGTGGACGCCTCCGTTCGGGCCGCATTAATTTGCGAAGGTTGAAGTAAGTGCATAGTATATTTAACACTAGAAAATTTCTGAAGAAATTTAGCAAGGCGCCTGCCTCGTGGTGCGTACCGTACCATCAAAAATGCTAACAGGAAGTAACACTGCGAATTTCAGCTTCCTAGAGTCTTCACAGCCCCCGCAGCGGCCGTTGAAAGGTGCCATGTTAAGTCAATGGACCTACTAGGAGCCTCTGGCTAGCTGCGTTGTCATGGAGACTCACTGACAGCTGCAGTCCACTCTGTCTGTAAAGGCAGAACAACCCTGGCTAAGCAGAAGTTGGTAGGACCTTCCTAAAGCTACTTCCGGTTAGCGTCATGCTAACCGTTAGCCGCTAGCATGGTTGTGGTCAGTCTCACCAGGTGAATGTACTCTGTGAGTTTGGTCCAAATCCTGTACTGGAAAGTGCGTCAAATAGGGTGCCAATACTTAATGTCACCAAGGGTCATGGGTCAGATCGGCCTCTGCTAACAAGGTTGTGTTCAGTATCACCAGTTGATGGTACTCTGTGAGTTTGGTCCAAATCCTGTACTGGAAAGTGCCTCAAATAGGGTGCCAATACTTAATGTCACCAAAGGTCATGGGTCAGATCGGCCTCCGCTAACAAGGTTGTGTTCAGTATCACCAGGTGAATGTACTCTGTGAGTTTGGTCCAAATCCTGTACTGGAAAGTGCCTCAAATAGGGTGCAAATACTTAATGTCACCAAGGGTCATGGGTCAGATCGGCCTCCGCTAACAAGGTTGTGTTCAGTATCACCAGTTGATGGTACTCTGTGAGTTTGGTCCAAATCCTGTACTGGAAAGTGGCTCAAATAGGGTGCCAATACTTAATGTCACCAAGGGTCATGGGTCAGATCGGCCTCTGCTAACAAGGTTGTGTTCAGTATCACCAGTTGATGGTACTCTGTGAGTTTGGTCCAAATACTGTACTGGAAAGTGCCTCAAATAGGGTGCCAATACTTAATGTCACCAAAGGTCATGGGTCAGATCGGCCTCCGCTAACAAGGTTGTGTTCAGTATCCCTGGGTGATGATACTCTGTGAGTTTGGTCCAAATCCTGTACTGGAAAGTGCCTCAAATAGGGTGCCAATACTTAATGTCACCAAAGGTCATGGGTCAGATCGGCCTCCGCTAACAAGGTTGTGTTCAGTATCCCTGGGTGATGATACTCTGTGAGTTTGGTCCAAATCCTGTACTGGAAAGTGCCTCAAATAGGGTGCCAATACTTAATGTCACCAAAGGTCATGGGTCAGATTGGCCTCCGCTAACAAGGTTGTGTTCAGTATCCCTGGGTGATGATACTCTGTCAATTTGGTGCAAATCCTGTACTGGTAAGTGCCTGAAATAGGGTGCCAATACTTAATGTCACCAAAGGTCATGAGTCAGATTGGGCTCCTTTAGCAACTCAGCCTCACCCTATCTGGGCCCAGAACTCAACATTTGACCAAAGTGGTGTGTAGCGCCATTTCCCACAGGTGGGTGGTGCTGTATTGGCCAATTGGGTCGTCTCTGGGCCTCATGCCAGGTCCTGTTGGAAGCAAAGGCCCAATAAGAAAGCATGTGAAATCCAAAATGGGACAGAAAAGTGACACATGGCTGAAAGTCACATGAAAATTTTAAAATGTTAAGAGGAAGTGACTGTGCGAATTTCAGATTCCTACATTAATCACAGCCGCTGCAGCGGGCGTCGAAAGTTGCCATTGTATCCCAATGGAGCTTCTCCCCCTGGCCCTCAGAGTTCCGTCGTCATGGAAACTCACTCACACCTCTGCTGCAGGCCAGTCTACCGAAGTGCAGAGACTTTGCTCACAATAAGTCCCATTGGATTATAATGGAGAACTTTGCCCCGAACAACGCTCCATATCTCCTGATCCGTAAACGGTAGAGACGTAATTTTTTCTGCGTTTATTTCGTAACGGATAGGGGAAGAAGACAGGCTATCGGTTTTTGCTGGAAAAAGTTTAATAAAGGCGTGAAAAATTATGATATAAAGGGGTTTTATATCGACTTTTAGAAATCCTCTTAAAACGGTCCCGAACAAATCGCTGTAGCTGAAAAAGTATAAGAGATATCAAAATAATTCTTTCACTATGAGTATCACCAGGCTTTTGAGGACTATGGTGCCCATTTTCATGTTTGTACAAAAATCGGTGTAGGCACAGCGACGATGTAAAAAAGTGGATGATGTGGGAAAATGCAGCTGAAAAGCGTTTTCAGGAATTTGCACATTCGCTACTCCCGAACAAATTGTTCCTGCGGTAAAACCGTAACAGTTATCCAAACAATTCCTTTTTTATGAGTGCCAGAAGGGTCGGGACATTCATGTGTGAAAGTCTCATACTTGTACATGAAACGGTTTAGGAGTAGCGACGATGCGAAAACATGTGATGTTTTGGATTTTCAGACGTCATTTTTCAAAACCGCTCCATAGGAAATGAATGGGGAGGATTTCGGGTTTGTGTCGCTCTGAGGTGATTTGCGAAAAATCTATAAATGCTACACCAATGAGGGTTACATTTCCTGAATCCAGACAAAAATACCTATGTTTTGATGTATAATTTGTCTACGTAGAGTGAAAATTGAGCGAGTAGGCTGAAGTTGTTCGGAGTTTTGAAATCTTTGAAAACGCTAGAGTGGCCCACTCTAGCGGTTGGAGAATTCCGTCATTGACTTTCATTATAAACGATGATTTCGCTGATTTTCAGACATGAGCTTTGAGGAGCACTTGTGAGGAGACGATAACAGATATCCACATCCCGTTTTCACTTCTGAGTAGTTCACAGATATATCTACAAACTGGAAGTTAAACGGTGTTCGTAGGTGAAAGCATGACGATACAGTACAGCGTTGAAAATGGCCATTTGGAGGCTTTTTTGAGGTTTTCTTTCTACCCAACTCCATTCATTCCTATGGGATTTTTGGGGGTGGTTTTTCGCTAATTGCGTTGCCATGGTAACTCGAAACCCCAACAGAAGTAATAGCACACATCTCGAGACCGAGCCGGACGTTTTGATGTATATATTGTGGGGGTGCACGCTACGGTTCGGGCCGCATTAATCGTGAAGGAAGAAAAATAAAGAATATTAATAATAATATTAATATTAATAAAGAAGTCCGTTTAGAGGTGAATAGTAGTAGGTGCCTCCATGCATTTGCATGGGAGGCAGTGCTGTGCTTCGCACAGCACTGCCTCCTCATTGCAAATGCTTGGCAGGCACCTAATTAATATAATACTAGAAAATTTCTGAAGAAATTTAGCAAGGTGCCTGCCTCGTGGTGCATACCGTACCGTTGAAAATACTAACGGGAAGTAACACTGCGAATTTCAGCTTCCTACGGTCTTCACAGCCCCCGCAACGGCCGTCCAAAGGTGCCATGTTAAGTCAATGGACCTCCTAGGAGCCTCTGGCTAGCAGCGTTGTCATGGAGACTCCCTCACAGCTGTAGCCCTCTGTCTTAATTATCATTACCTTTATCATGTGAGGTACTGAGGTGAATGTGTGATATCAGTGTCTTTGGAGCATTTCTGCAGCATGTAACAGAGGCAAAGAGGGGTCAAAAATGGATGTTTGACACCTCATAAAATAGACAGGCTTTATCTGACATGGCCAAAATTTGTTGTGGAGCTTTCTCTCTACAGTAAGAATAGACTCTGTGAAGCAGAAGTTAATGAGACCTTCCTAGAGCTACTTCCTGTTAGCAACATGCTAACCGTTAGCCGCTAACAAGGTTGTGTTCAGGATGACCGGGTGATGGTACTCTGTTAGTTTGGTCCATAACCTGTGCTGGGAAGTGCCTCAAAGAGGGAGAAAATACGTTGTTTATTACGTCGCCATGGTAACTCAAAATGGCGGGTGGTCTTGGCCCATTGAAAAGCATTGAATATTTGACACCTCCTAACATGGAGATGCTTTATCCGACATGGCCAAAATTTGTTGTGGAGCTTTCACTCTACAGTAAGAACAGACTCTGTGAAGCAGAAGTTGGTGAGACCTTCCTAGAGCTACTTCCTGTTAGCAACATGCTAACCGTTAGCCGCTAACAAGGTTGTGTTCAGGATGACCAGGTGATGGTACTCTGTTAGTTTGGTCCATAACCTGTGCTGGGAAGTGCCTCAAAGAGGGAGAAAATACGTTTTTTATTACGTCGCCATGGTAACTCAAAATGGCGGGTGGTCTTGGCCCATTGAAAAGCATTGAATATTTGACACCTCCTAACATGGAGATGCTTTATCCGACATGGCCAAAATTTGTTGTGGAGCTTTCACTCTACAGTAAGAACAGACTCTGTGAAGCAGAAGTTGGTGAGACCTTCCTAGAGCTACTTCCTGTTAGCAACATGCTAACCGTTAGCCGCTAACATGGTTGTGTTCAGTATCACCGGGGCATTGTACTCTGTCAGTTTGGTCCAAATCCTGTACTGGGATGTGCTTCAAATAGGGAGAAAATACGTTTTTTATAACGTTGCCATGGTAACTCAAAATGGCGGGTGGTACAAAAAAATACTTCATAGGATCAGCACACATGTTTTGTTATACATATTGTGGGGATTATAATATAAAACTCTAAGTGTGCCACACCGGGATTCGATCCCATGACCTCTTGCATGCAAAGCCTGCACTTTCCATCTGAGCTATACTGTAGCACCATATATGGGCATGCAGTATTGGGACCATAAGGGGTTTGATCCCCCATTGAAAAGCATTGGATGTTTGACACCTCATAGCTTGGAGATGCTTTATGCGACGTAGCCCAAATTTCTTGTGGAGCTTTCTCTCTAGAGTAAGAACAGACTCTGTGAAGCAGAAGTTGGTGAGACCTTCCTAGAGCTACTTCCGGTTAGCAACATGCTAACAGTTAGCCGCTAACAGGGTTGTGTTCAGTATCACCAGGTGAGTGTACTCTGTCAGTTTGGTCCAAATCCTGTACTGGGAAGTGCCTCAAAAAGGGTGCCAATACTTAATGTCACCAAAGGTCACCAAAGCTCATGAGTCAGATTGGCCTCCTTTAGCAACTCAGCCTCACCACATCTGGGCCCAGAACTCAACATTTGACCAAAATGGTCAGTAGCGCCATTTCCCACATGTGGGTGGTGCTGTATTGGCCAATTATGTCGTGTCTGGGCATCATGCCAGATCCTGTTGGAAGCAAAGGCCCAATAGGAAAGCATGTGAAATCCAAAATGGGACAGAAAAGTGACACATGGCTGAAAGTCACTTGAAAATTTAAAAATGTTAAGAGGAAGTGACTGTGCGAATTTCAGATTCCTACATTAATCACAGCCGCTGCAGCGGGTGTCGAAAGTTGCCATTGTATCCCAATGGAGCTTCTCCCTCTGGGCCTCAGAGTTCCGTCGTCATGGAAACTCACTCACACCTGCAGCGGGCCAGTCTACCGAAGTGCAGAGACTTTGCTCACAATAAGTCCCATTGGATTATAATGGAGAACTTTGCCCCGAACAACGCTCCATATCTCCTGATCCGTAAATGGTAGAGACGTAATTTTTTCTGCGTTTATTTCGTAACGGATAGGGGAAGAAGACAGGCTATCGGTTTTTGCTGGAAAAAGTTTAATAAAGGCGTGAAAAATTATGATATAAAGGTGATTTTTATGGATTTTTAGAAATCCTCTAAAAACGGTCCCGAACAAATCGCTGTAGCTGAAAAAGTATAAGAGATATCAAAATAATTCTTTCACTATGAGTATCAGCAGGCTTTTGAGGACTATGGTGCCCATTTTCATGTTTGTACAAAAATCGGTGTGGGCACAGCGACGATGTAAAAAAGTGGATGATGTGGGAAAATGCAGCTGAAAAGCGTTTTCAGGAATTTGCACATTCGCTACTCCCGAACAAATTGTTCCTGCGGTAAAACCGTAACAGTTATCCAAACAATTCCTTTTTTATGAGTGCCAGAAGGGTCGGGACATTCATGTGTGAAAGTCTCATGCTTGTACATGAAACGGTTTAGGAGTAGCGACGATGCGAAAACATGTGATGTTTTGGATTTTCAGACGTCATTTTTCAAAACCGCTCCATAGGAAATGAATGGGGAGGATTTCGGGTTTGTGTCGCTCTGAGGTGATTTGCGAAAAATCTATAAATGCTACACCAATGAGGGTTACATTTCCTGAATCCAGACAAAAATACCTACGTTTTGATGTATAATTTGTCTACGTAGAGTGAAAATTGAGCGAGTAGGCTGAAGTTGTTCGGAGTTTTGAAATCTTTGAAAACGCTAGAGTGGCCCACTCTAGCGGTTGGAGAATTCCGTCATTGACTTTCATTATAAACGATGATTTCGCTGATTTTCGGACATGAGCTTTGAGGAGTAACTGTGAAGAGACGATAAAAGATATCCCCATCCCGTTTTCACTTCTAAGTAGTTCACAGATATGTCTACAAACTGGAAGTTAAACGGTGTTCGTAGGTGAAAGCATGACGACACAGTACAGCGTTGAAAATGGCCATTTGGAGGCTTTTTTGAGGTTTTCTTTCTACCCGACTCCATTCATTCCTATGGGATTTTTGGGGGTGGTTTTTCGCTAATTGCGTTGCCATGGTAACTCGAAACCCCAACAGAAGTAATAGCACACATCTCGAGACCGAGCCGGACGTTTTGATGTATATATTGTGGGGGTGCACGCTACGGTTCGGGCCGCATTAATCGTGAAGGAAGAAAAATAAAGAATATTAATAATAATACTAGAAAATTTCTGAAGAAATTTAGCAAGGCGCCTGCCTCGTGGTGCGTACCGTACAATGTAAAATAGCAACAGGAAGTAACACCGCGAATTTCAGGTTCCTACGGTGTTCACAGCCCCCGCAGCGGCCGTCCAAAGGTGCCATGTTAAGTCAATGGACCTCCTAGGAGCCTCTGGCTAGCAGCGTTGTCATGGAGACTCCGTCACAGCTGTAGCCATCTATTTGTCCGTAAAGGCAGAACAACCCTGGCTAAGCAGAAGTTGGTAGGACTTTCCTAAAGCTGCTTCCGGTTAGCAACATGCTAACCATTAGCCGCTAGCATGGTTGTGTTCGGTATCACCGGGTGATGTTACTCTGTTAGTTTGGTTGAAATCCAGCACTGAGAAGTCCTAAAAAGGGAGAAAATTCTAAAATTCACCAAAGGTCATTTTCCCATTCATTCCTATGGGAGTTTGTGGCTTCAGTTTCTGGGGTATTACGTTACCATGGTTACTCCCAGTGACAACAGAAGTAATAGCACACCTTGTGAGACCCAGCCGCACGTTTTGATGTATAGATTGTGGGGGTGGACGCCTCCGTTCGGGCCGCATTAATTTGCGAAGGTTGAAGTAAGTGCATAGTATATTTAACACTAGAAAATTTCTGAAGAAATTTAGCAAGGCGCCTGCCTCGTGGTGCGTACCGTACCATCAAAAATGCTAACAGGAAGTAACACTGCGAATTTCAGCTTCCTAGAGTCTTCACAGCCCCCGCAGCGGCCGTTGAAAGGTGCCATGTTAAGTCAATGGACCTACTAGGAGCCTCTGGCTAGCTGCGTTGTCATGGAGACTCACTGACAGCTGCAGTCCACTCTGTCTGTAAAGGCAGAACAACCCTGGCTAAGCAGAAGTTGGTAGGACCTTCCTAAAGCTACTTCCGGTTAGCGTCATGCTAACCGTTAGCCGCTAGCATGGTTGTGGTCAGTCTCACCAGGTGAATGTACTCTGTGAGTTTGGTCCAAATCCTGTACTGGAAAGTGCGTCAAATAGGGTGCCAATACTTAATGTCACCAAGGGTCATGGGTCAGATCGGCCTCTGCTAACAAGGTTGTGTTCAGTATCACCAGTTGATGGTACTCTGTGAGTTTGGTCCAAATCCTGTACTGGAAAGTGCCTCAAATAGGGTGCCAATACTTAATGTCACCAAAGGTCATGGGTCAGATCGGCCTCCGCTAACAAGGTTGTGTTCAGTATCACCAGGTGAATGTACTCTGTGAGTTTGGTCCAAATCCTGTACTGGAAAGTGCCTCAAATAGGGTGCAAATACTTAATGTCACCAAGGGTCATGGGTCAGATCGGCCTCCGCTAACAAGGTTGTGTTCAGTATCACCAGTTGATGGTACTCTGTGAGTTTGGTCCAAATCCTGTACTGGAAAGTGGCTCAAATAGGGTGCCAATACTTAATGTCACCAAGGGTCATGGGTCAGATCGGCCTCTGCTAACAAGGTTGTGTTCAGTATCACCAGTTGATGGTACTCTGTGAGTTTGGTCCAAATACTGTACTGGAAAGTGCCTCAAATAGGGTGCCAATACTTAATGTCACCAAAGGTCATGGGTCAGATCGGCCTCCGCTAACAAGGTTGTGTTCAGTATCCCTGGGTGATGATACTCTGTGAGTTTGGTCCAAATCCTGTACTGGAAAGTGCCTCAAATAGGGTGCCAATACTTAATGTCACCAAAGGTCATGGGTCAGATCGGCCTCCGCTAACAAGGTTGTGTTCAGTATCCCTGGGTGATGATACTCTGTGAGTTTGGTCCAAATCCTGTACTGGAAAGTGCCTCAAATAGGGTGCCAATACTTAATGTCACCAAAGGTCATGGGTCAGATTGGCCTCCGCTAACAAGGTTGTGTTCAGTATCCCTGGGTGATGATACTCTGTCAATTTGGTGCAAATCCTGTACTGGTAAGTGCCTGAAATAGGGTGCCAATACTTAATGTCACCAAAGGTCATGAGTCAGATTGGGCTCCTTTAGCAACTCAGCCTCACCCTATCTGGGCCCAGAACTCAACATTTGACCAAAGTGGTGTGTAGCGCCATTTCCCACAGGTGGGTGGTGCTGTATTGGCCAATTGGGTCGTCTCTGGGCCTCATGCCAGGTCCTGTTGGAAGCAAAGGCCCAATAAGAAAGCATGTGAAATCCAAAATGGGACAGAAAAGTGACACATGGCTGAAAGTCACATGAAAATTTTAAAATGTTAAGAGGAAGTGACTGTGCGAATTTCAGATTCCTACATTAATCACAGCCGCTGCAGCGGGCGTCGAAAGTTGCCATTGTATCCCAATGGAGCTTCTCCCCCTGGCCCTCAGAGTTCCGTCGTCATGGAAACTCACTCACACCTCTGCTGCAGGCCAGTCTACCGAAGTGCAGAGACTTTGCTCACAATAAGTCCCATTGGATTATAATGGAGAACTTTGCCCCGAACAACGCTCCATATCTCCTGATCCGTAAACGGTAGAGACGTAATTTTTTCTGCGTTTATTTCGTAACGGATAGGGGAAGAAGACAGGCTATCGGTTTTTGCTGGAAAAAGTTTAATAAAGGCGTGAAAAATTATGATATAAAGGGGTTTTATATCGACTTTTAGAAATCCTCTTAAAACGGTCCCGAACAAATCGCTGTAGCTGAAAAAGTATAAGAGATATCAAAATAATTCTTTCACTATGAGTATCACCAGGCTTTTGAGGACTATGGTGCCCATTTTCATGTTTGTACAAAAATCGGTGTAGGCACAGCGACGATGTAAAAAAGTGGATGATGTGGGAAAATGCAGCTGAAAAGCGTTTTCAGGAATTTGCACATTCGCTACTCCCGAACAAATTGTTCCTGCGGTAAAACCGTAACAGTTATCCAAACAATTCCTTTTTTATGAGTGCCAGAAGGGTCGGGACATTCATGTGTGAAAGTCTCATACTTGTACATGAAACGGTTTAGGAGTAGCGACGATGCGAAAACATGTGATGTTTTGGATTTTCAGACGTCATTTTTCAAAACCGCTCCATAGGAAATGAATGGGGAGGATTTCGGGTTTGTGTCGCTCTGAGGTGATTTGCGAAAAATCTATAAATGCTACACCAATGAGGGTTACATTTCCTGAATCCAGACAAAAATACCTATGTTTTGATGTATAATTTGTCTACGTAGAGTGAAAATTGAGCGAGTAGGCTGAAGTTGTTCGGAGTTTTGAAATCTTTGAAAACGCTAGAGTGGCCCACTCTAGCGGTTGGAGAATTCCGTCATTGACTTTCATTATAAACGATGATTTCGCTGATTTTCAGACATGAGCTTTGAGGAGCACTTGTGAGGAGACGATAACAGATATCCACATCCCGTTTTCACTTCTGAGTAGTTCACAGATATATCTACAAACTGGAAGTTAAACGGTGTTCGTAGGTGAAAGCATGACGATACAGTACAGCGTTGAAAATGGCCATTTGGAGGCTTTTTTGAGGTTTTCTTTCTACCCAACTCCATTCATTCCTATGGGATTTTTGGGGGTGGTTTTTCGCTAATTGCGTTGCCATGGTAACTCGAAACCCCAACAGAAGTAATAGCACACATCTCGAGACCGAGCCGGACGTTTTGATGTATATATTGTGGGGGTGCACGCTACGGTTCGGGCCGCATTAATCGTGAAGGAAGAAAAATAAAGAATATTAATAATAATATTAATATTAATAAAGAAGTCCGTTTAGAGGTGAATAGTAGTAGGTGCCTCCATGCATTTGCATGGGAGGCAGTGCTGTGCTTCGCACAGCACTGCCTCCTCATTGCAAATGCTTGGCAGGCACCTAATTAATATAATACTAGAAAATTTCTGAAGAAATTTAGCAAGGTGCCTGCCTCGTGGTGCATACCGTACCGTTGAAAATACTAACGGGAAGTAACACTGCGAATTTCAGCTTCCTACGGTCTTCACAGCCCCCGCAACGGCCGTCCAAAGGTGCCATGTTAAGTCAATGGACCTCCTAGGAGCCTCTGGCTAGCAGCGTTGTCATGGAGACTCCCTCACAGCTGTAGCCCTCTGTCTTAATTATCATTACCTTTATCATGTGAGGTACTGAGGTGAATGTGTGATATCAGTGTCTTTGGAGCATTTCTGCAGCATGTAACAGAGGCAAAGAGGGGTCAAAAATGGATGTTTGACACCTCATAAAATAGACAGGCTTTATCTGACATGGCCAAAATTTGTTGTGGAGCTTTCTCTCTACAGTAAGAATAGACTCTGTGAAGCAGAAGTTAATGAGACCTTCCTAGAGCTACTTCCTGTTAGCAACATGCTAACCGTTAGCCGCTAACAAGGTTGTGTTCAGGATGACCGGGTGATGGTACTCTGTTAGTTTGGTCCATAACCTGTGCTGGGAAGTGCCTCAAAGAGGGAGAAAATACGTTGTTTATTACGTCGCCATGGTAACTCAAAATGGCGGGTGGTCTTGGCCCATTGAAAAGCATTGAATATTTGACACCTCCTAACATGGAGATGCTTTATCCGACATGGCCAAAATTTGTTGTGGAGCTTTCACTCTACAGTAAGAACAGACTCTGTGAAGCAGAAGTTGGTGAGACCTTCCTAGAGCTACTTCCTGTTAGCAACATGCTAACCGTTAGCCGCTAACAAGGTTGTGTTCAGGATGACCAGGTGATGGTACTCTGTTAGTTTGGTCCATAACCTGTGCTGGGAAGTGCCTCAAAGAGGGAGAAAATACGTTTTTTATTACGTCGCCATGGTAACTCAAAATGGCGGGTGGTCTTGGCCCATTGAAAAGCATTGAATATTTGACACCTCCTAACATGGAGATGCTTTATCCGACATGGCCAAAATTTGTTGTGGAGCTTTCACTCTACAGTAAGAACAGACTCTGTGAAGCAGAAGTTGGTGAGACCTTCCTAGAGCTACTTCCTGTTAGCAACATGCTAACCGTTAGCCGCTAACATGGTTGTGTTCAGTATCACCGGGGCATTGTACTCTGTCAGTTTGGTCCAAATCCTGTACTGGGATGTGCTTCAAATAGGGAGAAAATACGTTTTTTATAACGTTGCCATGGTAACTCAAAATGGCGGGTGGTACAAAAAAATACTTCATAGGATCAGCACACATGTTTTGTTATACATATTGTGGGGATTATAATATAAAACTCTAAGTGTGCCACACCGGGATTCGATCCCATGACCTCTTGCATGCAAAGCCTGCACTTTCCATCTGAGCTATACTGTAGCACCATATATGGGCATGCAGTATTGGGACCATAAGGGGTTTGATCCCCCATTGAAAAGCATTGGATGTTTGACACCTCATAGCTTGGAGATGCTTTATGCGACGTAGCCCAAATTTCTTGTGGAGCTTTCTCTCTAGAGTAAGAACAGACTCTGTGAAGCAGAAGTTGGTGAGACCTTCCTAGAGCTACTTCCGGTTAGCAACATGCTAACAGTTAGCCGCTAACAGGGTTGTGTTCAGTATCACCAGGTGAGTGTACTCTGTCAGTTTGGTCCAAATCCTGTACTGGGAAGTGCCTCAAAAAGGGTGCCAATACTTAATGTCACCAAAGGTCACCAAAGCTCATGAGTCAGATTGGCCTCCTTTAGCAACTCAGCCTCACCACATCTGGGCCCAGAACTCAACATTTGACCAAAATGGTCAGTAGCGCCATTTCCCACATGTGGGTGGTGCTGTATTGGCCAATTATGTCGTGTCTGGGCATCATGCCAGATCCTGTTGGAAGCAAAGGCCCAATAGGAAAGCATGTGAAATCCAAAATGGGACAGAAAAGTGACACATGGCTGAAAGTCACTTGAAAATTTAAAAATGTTAAGAGGAAGTGACTGTGCGAATTTCAGATTCCTACATTAATCACAGCCGCTGCAGCGGGTGTCGAAAGTTGCCATTGTATCCCAATGGAGCTTCTCCCTCTGGGCCTCAGAGTTCCGTCGTCATGGAAACTCACTCACACCTCTGCTGCAGGCCAGTCTACCGAAGTGCAGAGACTTTGCTCACAATAAGTCCCATTGGATTATAATGGAGAACTTTGCCCCGAACAACGCTCCATATCTCCTGATCCGTAAATGGTAGAGACGTAATTTTTTCTGCGTTTATTTTGTAACGGATAGGGGAAGAAGACAGGCTATCGGTTTTTGCTGGAAAAAGTTTAATAAAGGCGTGAAAAATTATGATATAAAGGTGATTTTTATCGACTTTTAGAAATCCTTTAAAAACGGTCCCGAACAAATCGCTGTAGCTGAAAAAGTATAAGAGATATCAAAATAATTCTTTCACTATGAGTATCAGCAGGCTTTTGAGGACTATGGTGCCCATTTTCATGTTTGTACAAAAATCGGTGTAGGCACAGCGACGATGTAAAAAAGTGGATGATGTGGGAAAATGCAGCTGAAAAGCGTTTTCAGGAATTTGCACATTCGCTACTCCCGAACAAATTGTTCCTGCGGTAAAACCGTAACAGTTATCCAAACAATTCCTTTTTTATGAGTGCCAGAAGGGTCGGGACATTCATGTGTGAAAGTCTCATGCTTGTACATGAAACGGTTTAGGAGTAGCGACGATGCGAAAACATGTGATGTTTTGGATTTTCAGACGTCATTTTTCAAAAGCGCTCCATAGGAAATGAATGGGGAGGATTTCGGGTTTGTGTCGCTCTGAGGTGATTTGCGAAAAATCTATAAATGCTACACCAATGAGGGTTACATTTCCTGAATCCAGACAAAAATACCTACGTTTTGATGTATAATTTGTCTATGTAGAGCGAAAATTGAGCGAGTAGGCTGAAGTTGTTCGGAGTTTTGAAATCTTTGAAAACGCTAGAGTGGGCCACTCTAAGAGTCTGAGAATTCCGTCATTGACTTTCATTATAAACGATGATTTTGCTGATTTTTGGACATGAGCTTTGAGGAGTAACTGTGAAAAGACGATAAAAGATATCCCCATCCCGTTTTCACTTCTGAGTAGTTCACAGATATGTCTACAAACTGGAAATTAAACGGTGTTCGTAGGTGAAAGCATGACGACACAGTACAGCGTTGAAAATGGCCATTTGGAGGCTTTTTTGAGGCTTTCTTTCTCCCCGACTCCATGCATTCCTATGGGGTTTTTTGGGGGTGGTTTTTGGTTAATTTCGTCGCCATGGTAACTCGAAACCCCAATAAAAGTAATAGCACACATCGGGTAATCGAGCCGGACGTTTTGATACCTATTTTGTGGGGGTGCACGCTACGGTTCGGGCCGCATTAATCGTGAAGGAAGAATAATATAAGAAGTTTAATAATAAAGAGACGCCTTTAGAGGTGAATAGTAGTAGGTGCCTCCATGCATTTGCATGGGAGGCAGTGCTGTGCTTCGCACAGCACTGCCTCCTCATTGCAAATGCTTGGCAGGCACCTAACTAGAAAATTTCTGAAGAAATTTAGCAAGGCGCCTGCCTCGTGGTGCGTACCGTACCGTGTAAAATAGCAACAGGAAGTAACACCGCATATTTCAGGTTCCTACGGTGTTCACAGCCCCCGCAGCGGCCGTCGAAAAATGCAATGTTAAGTCAATGGACCTCCTAGAAGCCTCTGGCTAGCAGCGTTGTCATGGAAACTCCCTCACAGCTATAGCCATCCATTTGTCTGTAAAGGCAGAACAACCCTGGCTAAGCAGACGTTCATAGGACCTTCCTAGAGCTACTTCCGGTTAGCAACATGCTAACCATTCGCCGCTAGCATGGTTGTGTTCAATATCACCGGGTGATGTTACTCTGTTAGTTTGGTTGAAATCCTGTACTGAGAAGTGCCTAAAAAGAGAGAAAATCCTAAAAGTCACCATAGGTCATTTCTCCATTCATTCCTATGGGAGTTTTAGGCTTCAGTTTCTGGGGTATTATGTTACCATGGTTACTCTCAGTGACAACAGAAGTAATAGCACACATCGTGAGACCCAGCCGCACGTTTTGATGTATAGATTGTGGGGGTGGACACTTCCGTTCGGGCCGCATTAATTTGCGAAGGTTGAAGTAAGTGCATAGTATATTTAACACTAGAAAATTTCTGAAGAAATTTAGCAAGGCGCCTGCCTCGTGGTGCGTACCGTACCGTTGAAAATACTAACGGGAAGTAACACTGCGAATTTCAGCTTCCTACGGTCTTCACAGCCCCCGCAACGGCCGTCCAAAGGTGCCATGTTAAGTCAATGGACCTCCTAGGAGCCTCTGGCTAGCAGCGTTGTCATGGAGACTCCCTCACAGCTGTAGCCCTCTGTCTTAATTATCATTACCTTTATCATGTGAGGTACTGAGGTGAATGTGTGATTTCAGTGTCTTTGGAGCATTTCTGCAGCATGTAACAGAGGCAAAGAGGGGTCAAAAATGGATGTTTGACACCTCATAAAATAGACATGCTTTATCTGACATGGCCCAAATTGGTTGTAGAGCCTTCTCTCTAAAGGAAGTACAGACTCTGTGAAGCAAAAGTTTGTGCGAGCTTCCTAGAGCTACTTCCGGTTAGCAACATGCTAAGCGTTAGCCGCTAACAAGGTTGTGTTCAGTATGACCGGGTGATGGTACTCTGTTAGTTTGGTCCATATCCTGTGCTGGGAAGTGCCTCAAAGAGGGAGAAAATACGTTGTTTATTACGTCGCCATGGTAACTCAAAATGGTGGGTGGTCTTGGCCCATTGAAAAGCATTGAATATTTGACACCTCCTAACATGGAGATGCTTTATCCGACATGGCCAAAATTTGTTGTGGAGCTTTCTCTCTACAGTAAGAACAGACTCTGTGAAGCAGAAGTTAGTGAGACCTTCCTAGAGCTACTTCCTGTTAGCAACATGCTAACCGTTAGCCGCTAACAAGGTTGTGTTCAGGATGACCAGGTGATGGTACTCTGTTAGTTTGGTCCATAACCTGTGCTGGGAAGTGCCTCAAAGAGGGAGAAAATACGTTGTTTATTACGTCGCCATGGTAACTCAAAATGGCGGGTGGTCTTGGACCATTGAAAAGCATTGAATATTTGACACCTCCTAACATGGAGATGCTTTATCCGACATGGCCAAAATTTGTTGTGGAGCTTTCTCTCTACAGTAAGAACAGACTCTGTGAAGCAGAAGTTGGTAAGACCTTCCTAGAGCTACTTCCTGTTAGCAACATGCTAACCGTGAGCCGCTAACATGGTTGTGTTCAGTATCACCGGGGGATTGTACTCTGTCAGTTTGATCCAAATCCTGTACTGGGATGTGCTTCAAATAGGGAGAAAATACGTTTTTTATAACGTTGCCATGGTAACTCAAAATGGCGGGTGGTACAAAAAAATACTTCATAGGATCAGCACACATGTTTTGTTATACATACTGTGGGGATTATAATATAAAACTCTAAGTGTCCCACACCGGGATTCGATCCCATGACCTCTTGCATGCAAAGCCTGCACTTTCCATCTGAGCTATACTGTAGCGCCATATATGGGCATCTAGTATTGGGATAATAAGGGGTTTGATCCCCCATTGAAAAGCATTGGATGTTTGACACCTCATAGCTTGGAGATGCTTTATGCGACGTAGCCCAAATTTCTTGTGGAGCTTTCTCTCTAGAGTAAGAACAGACTCTGTGAAGCAGAAGTTGGTGAGACCTTCCTAGAGCTACTTCCGGTTAGCAACATGCTAACAGTTAGCCGCTAACAGGGTTGTGTTCAGTATCACCAGGTGAGTGTACTCTGTCAGTTTGGTCCAAATCCTGTACTGGGAAGTGCCTCAAAAAGGGTGCCAATACTTAATGTCACCAAAGGTCACCAAAGGTCATGAGTCAGATTGGCCTCCTTTAGCAACTCAGCCTCACCACATCTTGGCCCAGAACTCAACATTTGACCAAAATGGTCAGTAGCGCCATTTCCCACATGTGGGTGGTGCTGTATTGGCCAATTATGTCGTGTCTGGGCATCATGCCAGATCCTGTTAGAAGCAAAGGCCCAATAGGAAAGCATGTGAAATCCAAAATGGGACAGAAAAGTGACACATGGCTGAAAGTCACTTGAAAATTTAAAAATGTTAAGAGGAAGTGACTGTGCGAATTTCAGATTCCTACATTAATCACAGCCGCTGCAGCGGGCGTCGAAAGTTGCCATTGTATCCCAATGGAGCTTCTCCCCCTGGCCCTCAGAGTTCCGTCGTCATGGAAACTCACTCACACCTCTGCTGCAGGCCAGTCTACCGAAGTGCAGAGACTTTGCTCACAATAAGTCCCATTGGATTATAATGGAGAACTTTGCCCCGAACAACGCTCCATATCTCCTGATCCGTAAATGGTAGAGACGTAATTTTTTCTGCGTTTATTTCGTAACGGATAGGGGAAGAAGACAGGCTATCGGTTTTTGCTGGAAAAAGTTTAATAAAGGCGTGAAAAATTATGATATAAAGGTGATTTTTATGGATTTTTAGAAATCCTCTTAAAACGGTCCCGAACAAATCGCTGTAGCTGAAAAAGTATAAGAGATATCAAAATAATTCTTTCACTATGAGTATCACCAGGCTTTTGAGGACTATGGTGCCCATTTTCATGTTTGTACAAAAATCGGTGTAGGCACAGCGACGATGTAAAAAAGTGGATGATGTGGGAAAATGCAGCTGAAAAGCGTTTTCAGGAATTTGCACATTCGCTACTCCCGAACAAATTGTTCCTGCGGTAAAACCGTAACAGTTATCCAAACAATTCCTTTTTTATGAGTGCCAGAAGGGTCGGGACATTCATGTGTGAAAGTCTCATGCTTGTACATGAAACGGTTTAGGAGTAGCGACGATGCGAAAACATGTGATGTTTTGGATTTTCAGACGTCATTTTTCAAAACCGCTCCATAGGAAATGAATGGGGGAGGTTTCGGGTTTGTGTCGGTCTGAGGTGATTTGCGAAAAATCTATAAATGCTACACCAATGAGGGTTACATTTCCTGAATCCAGACAAAAATACCTACGTTTTGATGTATAATTTGTCTACGTAGAGTGAAAATTGAACGAGTAGGCTGAAGTTGTTCGGAGTTTTGAAATCTTTGAAAACGCTAGAGTGGCCCACTCTAGCGGTTGGAGAATTCCGTCATTGACTTTCATTATAAACGATGATTTCGCTGATTTTCGGACATGAGCTTTGAGGAGTAACTGTGAAGAGACGATAAAAGATATCCACATCCCGTTTTCACTTCTGAGTAGTTCACAGATATGTCTACAAACTGGAAGTTAAACGGTGTTCGTAGGTGAAAGCATGACGACACAGTACAGCGTTGAAAATGGCCATTTGGAGGCTTTTTTGAGGCTTTCTTTCTACCCGATTCCATTGATTCCTATGGGATTTTTGGGGGTGGTTTTTCGCTAATTTTGTCGCCATGGTAACTCGAAACCCCAATAAAAGTAATAGCACACCATTCCCGACCGAGCCGCACGTTTTGATACCTATATTGTGGGGGTGCACGCTACGGTTCGGGCCGCATTAATCGTCAAACAATTAAGAATATTAATAAGAACTAGAAAAAGCTGTTCCTACGCAACAGCGAGTGAGAATGCTAATCTGCAGAATGATTTGAGGAGAAGATGCAGAAGATCCATGCAGAAGAGAAAAAATAGCTGAAAAACATTGAAGAATTTGAACAATTTGAAGTAACTTGTAGTAGTAGTAGTAGTACTAGTACTAGTATCAGTAGTAGTAGTAGTAGTATCAGTAGTATCAGTAGTAGTAGTATCAGTAGTAGTAGTATTAGTTTTTAAAGAATTTGAAGGAATTTGAAGAATTTGAAGGAATTTGTAGTAGTAGTCGTAGTAGTATCAGTAGTGCTACTAGTAGTAGTAGTTGTATTAGTAGTAGTAATAGTAGTAGTATCAGTAGTAGTAGTAGTAGTATCAGTAGTAGTAGTAGTATCAGTTTTTAAATAATTTGAAGGAATTTTTAGTAGTAGTAGTAGTATTAGTAGTAGTATCAGTAGTACTAGTAGTAGTATCAGTAGTACTAGTAGTAGTAGCAGTAGTAGTTGTTGTAGTAGCAGTAGTAGTAGCAGTAGCAGCAGTAGTATCATTAGTAGTAGTAGTAGTAGTAGTAGTAGTAGTATCAGTAGTAGTAGTAGTATCAGTAGTGGTAGTAGTAGTAGTATCAGTATTAGTAGTAGAAGTATCAGTAGTAGTAGGAGTAGTATCAGTTTTTAAAGAATTTGAAGGAATTTGAAGAATTTGAAGGAATTTGTAGTAGTAGTAGTAGTAGTATCAGTAGTACTAGTAGTAGTAGTAGTAGTAGTAATAGTAGTAGTATCAGCAGTAGTAGTAGTAGTAGCAGCAGTAGTATCATTAGTAGTAGTAGTAGTGGTAGTAGTATCAGTAGTAGTAGTAGTAGTAGTATCACTAGTAGTAGTATCAGTTGTAGTAGTAGTAGTATCAGTTGTAGTAGTAGTAGTAGTAGGAGTAGTGTCTGTTGTAGTAGTAGTAAATTTGAAGAATTTGAAGTATTTGAAGTATTTGAAAAATTTGGAAAAATTTGAAAAATTTGAAAAAATTTGAAAAATCTGAAAGATTTGAACCATTTGAACAATTTCAACAATAAGAAGAATTTGAAAGAATTTGAAGGAATATGAAAAATTTGAAGAATTTGAAGGATTTTGCATTGATTTCAATGGGAGCAACCAAAAACGCACAAAAAGTTAAATATTTTAAAAAGTATAAAAGTTAGCATAACCATGAGATATAGCAGGCATGCCGGGAACGTGCCGAACGTTTTGACACCAAAATTGTTGAAATTGGTGTAAGTATGCGGGAGTAGTTAGACGCCGACGGAATAATAATAATAATAATAAAGAAAAACAGGAAAACAATAAGTGAGAATGCTGTATAGCATTCTCACTGATAATAAATAGTCCGTTTAGAGGTGAATAGTAGTAGGTGCCTCCATGCATTTGCATGGGAGGCAGTGCTGTGCTTCGCACAGCACTGCCTCCTCATTGCAAATGCTTGGCAGGCACCTAACTAGAAAATTTCTGAAGAAATTTAGCAAGGTGCCTGCCTCGTGGTGCGTACCGTACCGTATAAAATAGCAACAGGAAGTAACACCGCGAATTTCAGCTTCCTACGGTGTTCACAGCCCCCGCAGCGGCAGTCGAAAGGTGCCATGTTAAGTCAATGGACCTCCTAGGAGCCTCTGGCTAGCAGCGTTGTCATGGAGACACCCTCAAAGCTGTAGCCCTCTCTTTGTCTGTAAAGGCAGAACAACCCTGACGAAGCAGAAGTTCGTAGGACCTTCCTACAGCTACTTCCAGTTAGCAACATGCTAACCATTAGCCGCTAACATGGTTGTGGTCAGTCTCACCGGGTGATGGTACTCTGTTAGTTTGGTTGAAATCCTATGCTGGAAAGTGCCTCAAATAGGGTGCCAATACTTAATGTCACCAAGGGTCATGGGTCAGATCGGCCTCCGCTAACAAGGTTGTGTTCAGTATCACCAGGTGAATGTACTCTGTGAGTTTGGTCCAAATCCTGTACTGGAAAGTGCCTCAAATAGGGTGCCAATACTTAATGTCACCAAGGGTCATGGGTCAGATCGGCCTCTGCTAACAAGGTTGTGTTCAGTATCACCAGTTGATGGTACTCTGTGAGTTTGGTCCAAATCCTGTACTGCAAAGTGCCTCAAATAGGGTGCCAATACTTAATGTCACCAAAGGTCATGGGTCAGATCAGCCTCCGCTAACAAGGTTGTGTTCAGTATCCCTGGGTGATGATACTCTGTGAGTTTGGTCCAAATCCTGTACTGGAAAGTGCCTCAAATAGGGTGCCAATACTTAATGTGACCAAGGGTCATGGGTCAGATCGGCCTCTGCTAACAAGGTTGTGTTCAGTATCACCAGGTGAATGTACTCTGTGAGTTTGGTCCAAATCCTGTACTGAAAAGTGCCTCAAATAGGGTGCCAATACTTAATGTCACCAAGGGTCATGGGTCAGATCGGCCTCCGCTAACAAGGTTGTGTTCAGTATCCCTGGGTGATGGTACTCTGTGAGTTTGGTCCAAATCCTGTACTGGAAAGTGCCTCAAATAGGGTGCCAATACTTAATGTGACCAAGGGTCATGGGTCAGATCGGCCTCTGCTAACAAGGTTGTGTTCAGTATCACCAGGTGAATGTACTCTGTGAGTTTGGTCCAAATCCTGTACTGGAAAGTGCCTCAAATAGGGTGCCAATACTTAATGTCACCAAGGGTCATGGGTCAGATCGGCCTCCGCTAACAAGGTTGTGTTCAGTATCCCTGGGTGATGGTACTCTGTGAGTTTGGTCCAAATCCTGTACTGGAAAGTGCCTCAAATAGGGTGCCAATACTTAATGTCAAAAAGGGTCATGGGTCAGATCGGCCTCCGCTAAGAAGGTTGTGTTCAGTATCACCAGTTGATGGTACTCTGTGAGTTTGGTCCAAATGCTGTACTGGAAAGTGCCTCAAATAGGGTGCCAATACTTAATGTCACCAAGGGTCATGGGTCAGATCGGCCTCTGCTAACAAGGGTGTGTTCAGTATCACCAGGTGAATGTACTCTGTGAGTTTGGTCCAAATCCTGTACTGGAAAGTGCCTCAAATAGGGTGCCAATACTTAATGTCACCAAAGGTCATGAGTTAGATTGGCCTCCTTTAGCAACTCAGCCTCACCACATCTGGGCCCAGAACTCAACATTTGACCAAAATGGTCAGTAGCGCCATTTCCCACATGTGGGTGGTGCTGTATTGGCCAATTATGTCGTGTCTGGGCATCATGCCAGATCCTGTTAGAAGCAAAGGCCCAATAGGAAAGCATGTGAAATCCAAAATGGGACAGAAAAGTGACACATGGCTGAAAGTCACTTGAAAATTTTAAAATGTTAAGAGGAAGTGACTGTGCGAATTTCAGATTCCTACATTAATCACAGCCGCTGCAGCGGGCGTCGAAAGTTGCCATTGTATCCCAATGGAGCTTCTCCCCCTTGCCCTCAGAGTTCCGTCGTCATGGAAACTCCCTCACACCTCTGCTGCAGGCTTGAAAATTTAAAAATGTTAAGAGGAAGTGACTGTGCGAATTTCAGATTCCTACATTAATCACAGCCGCTGCAGCGGGCGTCGAAAGTTGCCATTGTATCCCAATGGAGCTTCTCCCCCTGGCCCTCAGAGTTCCGTCGTCATGGAAACTCACTCACACCTGCAGCGGGCCAGTCTACCGAAGTGCAGAGACTTTGCTCACAATAAGTCCCATTGGATTATAATGGAGAACTTTGCCCCGAACAACGCTCCATATCTCCTGATCCGTAAATGGTAGAGACGTAATTTTTTCTGCGTTTATTTCGTAACGGATAGGGGAAGAAGACAGGCTATCGGTTTTTGCTGGAAAAAGTTTAATAAAGGCGTGAAAAATTATGATATAAAGGTGATTTTTATGGATTTTTTGAAATCCTCTAAAAAAGGTCCCGAACAAATCGCTGTAGCTGAAAAAGTATAAGAGATATCAAAATAATTCTTTCACTATGAGTATCAGCAGGCTTTTGAGGACTATGGTATTCATTTTCATGTTTGTACAAAAAACGGTGTAGGCACAGCGACGATGTAAAAAAGTGGATGATATGGGAAAATGCAGCTGAAAAGCGTTTTCAGGAATTTGCACATTCGCTACTCCCGAACAAATTGTTCCTGCGGTAAAACCGTAACAGTTATCCAAACAATTCCTTTTTTATGAGTGCCAGAAGGGTCGGGACATTCATGTGTGAAAGTCTCATGCTTGTACATGAAATGGTTTAGGAGTAGCGACGAGGCGAAAACATGTGATGTTTTGGATTTTCAGACGTCATTTTTCAAAACCGCTCCATAGGAAATGAATGGGGAGGATTTCGGGTTTGTGTCGCTCTGAGGTGATTTGCGAAAAATCTATAAATGCTACACCAATGAGGGTTACATTTCCTGAATCCAGACAAAAATACCTACGTTTTGATGTATAATTTGTCTACGTAGAGTGAAAATTGAGCGAGTAGGCGGAAGTTGTTCGGAGTTTTGAAATCTTTGAAAACGCTAGAGTGGCCCACTCTAGCGGTTGGAGAATTCCGTCATTGACTTTCATTATAAACGATGATTTTGCTGATTTTCGGACATGAGCTTTGAGGAGTAACTGTGAAGAGACGATAAAAGATATCCACATCCCGTTTTCACTTCTGAGTAGTTCACAGATATGTCTACAAACTGGAAGTTAAACGGTGTTCATAGGTGAAAGCATGACGACACAGTACAGCGTTGAAAATGGCCATTTGGAGGCTTTTTTGAGGCTTTCTTTCTACCCGATTCCATTGATTCCTATGGGATTTTTTCGGGTGGTTTTTCGCTAATTGCGTTGCCATGGTAACTCGAAACCCCAATAAAAGTAATAGCACACCATTCCCGACCGAACCGCACGTTTTGATACCTATATTGTGGGGGTGCACGCTACGGTTCGGGCCGCATTAATCGTCAAACAATTAAGAATAATATTAATAATAATAACTAGAAAATTTCTGAAGAAATTTAGCAAGGTGCCTGCCTCGTGGTGCGTACCGTACCTTATCAAATAGCAACAGGAAGTAACACTGCGAATTTCAGCTTCCTACGGTCTTCACAGCCCCCGCAGCGGCCGTTGAAAGATGCCATGTTAAGTCAATGGACCTCCTAGGAGCCTCTGGCTAGCAGTGTTGTCATGGAGACTCACTGACAGCTGCAGCTCTCTATCTGTCTGTAAAGGCAGAACAACCCTGGCTAAGCAGAAGTTAGTGAGACCTTCCTAGAGCTACTTCCTGTTAGCAACATGCTAACCGTTAGCCGCTAACAAGGTTGTGTTCAGGATGACCAGGTGATGGTACTCTGTTAGTTTGGTCCATAACCTGTGCTGGGAAGTGCCTCAAAGAGGGAGAAAATACGTAGTTTATTACGTCGCCATGGTAACTCAAAATGGCGGGTGGTCTTGGCCCATTGAAAAGCATTGAATATTTGACACCTCCTAACATGGAGATGCTTTATCCGACATGGCCAAAATTTGTTGTGGAGCTTTCTCTCTACAGTAAGAACAGACTCTGTGAAGCAGAAGTTGGTGAGACCTTCCTAGAGCTACTTCCGGTTAGCAACATGCTAACCGTTAGCCGCTAACAAGGTTGTGTTCAAGATGACCAGGTGATGGTACTCTGTTAGTTTGGTCCATAACCTGTGCTGGGAAGTGCCTCAAAGAGGGAGAAAATACGTAGTTTATTACGTTGCCATGGTAACTCAAAATGGCGGGTGGTACAAAAAATACTTCATAGGATCAGCACACATGTTTTGTTATACATACTGTGGGGATTATAATATAAAACTCTAAGTGTCCCACACCGGGATTCGATCCCATGACCTCTTGCATGCAGAGCCTGCACTTTCCATCTGAGCTATACTGTAGTGCCATATATGGGCATGCAGTATTGGGACCATAAGGGCTTTGATCCCCCATTGAAAAGCATTGGATGTTTGACACCTCATAGCTTTGAGATGCTTTATGCGACGTAGCCCAAATTTCTTGTGGAGCTTTCTCTCTAGAGTAAGAACAGACTCTGTGAAGCAGAAGTTGGTGAGACCTTCCTAGAGCTACTTCCGGTTAGCAACATGCTAACAGTTAGCCGCTAACAGGTTTGTGCTCAGTATCACCAGGTGAGTGTACTCTGTCAGTTTGGTCCAAATCCTGTACTGGGAAGTGCCTCAAACAGGGTGCCAATACTTAATGTCACCAAAGGTCACCAAAGGTCGTGAGTCAGATTGGCCTCCTTTAGCAACTCAGCCTCACCACATCTGGGCCCAGAACTCAACATTTGACCAAAATGGTCAGTAGCGCCATTTCCCACATGTGGGTGGTGCTGTATTGGCCAATTATGTCGTGTCTGGGCATCATGCCAGATCCTGTTGGAAGCAAAGGCCCAATAGGAAAGCATGTGAAATCCAAAATGGGACAGAAAAGTGACACATGGCTGAAAGTCACTTGAAAATTTAAAAATGTTAAGAGGAAGTGACTGTGCGAATTTCAGATTCCTACATTAATCACAGCCGCTGCAGCGGGCGTCGAAAGTTGCCATTGTATCCCAATGGAGCTTCTCCCTCTGGCCCTCAGAGTTCCGTCGTCATGGAAACTCACTCACACCTCTGCTGCAGGCTTGAAAATTTAAAAATGTTAAGAGGAAGTGACTGTGCGAATTTCAGATTCCTACATTAATCACAGCCGCTGCAGTGAGCGTTGAAAGTTGCCATTCTATCCCATTGGAGCCTCTCTCTCTGGCCCTCAGAGTTCCGTCGTCATGGAAACTCACTCACACCTGCAGCGGGCCAGTCTACCGAAGTGCAGAGACTTTGCTCACAATAAGTCCCATTGGATTATAATGGAGAACTTTGCCCCGAACAACGCTCCATATCTCCTGATCCGTAAATGGTAGAGACGTAATTTTTTCTGCGTTTATTTCGTAACGGATAGGGGAAGAAGACAGGCTATCGGTTTTTGCTGGAAAAAGTTTAATAAAGGCGTGAAAAATTATGATATAAAGGTGATTTTTATCGACTTTTAGAAATCCTTTAAAAACGGTCCCGAACAAATCGCTGTAGCTGAAAAAGTATAAGAGATATCAAAATAATTCTTTCACTATGAGTATCAGCAGGCTTTTGAGGACTATGGTGCCCATTTTCATGTTTGTACAAAAATCGGTGTAGGCACAGCGACGATGTAAAAAAGTGGATGATGTGGGAAAAAGCAGCTGAAAAGCGTTTTCAGGAATTTGCACATTCGCTACTCCCGAACAAATTGTTCCTGCGGCAAAACCGTAACAGTTATCCAAACAATTCCTTTTTTATGAGTGCCAGAAGGGTCGGGACATTCATGTGTGAAAGTCTCATGCTTGTACATGAAACGGTTTAGGAGTAGCGACGATGCGAAAACATGTGATGTTTTGGATTTTCAGACGTCATTTTTCAAAACCGCTCCATAGGAAATGAATGGGGAGGATTTCGGGTTTGTGTCGGTCTGAGGTGATTTGCGAAAAATCTATAAATGCTACACCAATGAGGGTTACATTTCCTGAATCCAGACAAAAATACCTACGTTTTGATGTATAATTTGTCTACGTAGAGTGAAAATTGAGCGAGTAGGCGGAAGTTGTTCGGAGTTTTGAAATCTTTGAAAACGCTAGAGTGGGCCACTTTAAGAGTCTGAGAATTCCGTCATTGACTTTCATTATAAACGATGATTTCGCTGATTTTCGGACATGAGCTTTGAGGAGTAACTGTGAAGAGACGATAAAAGATATCCACATCCCGTTTTCACTTCTGAGTAGTTCACAGATATGTCTACAAACTGGAAGTTAAACGGTGTTCGTAGGTGAAAGCATGACGACACAGTACAGCGTTGAAAATGGCCATTTGGAGGCTTTTTTGAGGCTTTCTTTCTACCCGATTCCATTGATTCCTATGGGATTTTTGGGTGTGGTTTTTCGCTAATTTTGTCGCCATGGTAACTCGAAACCCCAATAAAAGTAATAGCACACCATTCCCGACCGAACCGCACGTTTTGATGCCTATATTGTGGGGGTGCACGCTACGGTTCGGGCCGCATTAATCGTCAAACAATTAAGAATAATATTAATAATAAATAGTCCGTTTAGAGGTGAATAGTAGTAGGTGCCTCCATGCATTTGCATGGGAGGCAGTGCTGTGCTTCGCACAGCACTGCCTCCTCATTGCAAATGCTTGGCAGGCACCTAACTAGAAAATTTCTGAAGAAATTTAGCAAGGCGCCTGCCTCGTGGTGCGTACCGTACCGTGTAAAATAGCAACAGGAAGTAACACCGCATATTTCAGGTTCCTACGGTGTTCACAGCCCCCGCAGCGGCCGTCGAAAAATGCAATGTTAAGTCAATGGACCTCCTAGAAGCCTCTGGCTAGCAGCGTTGTCATGGAAACTCCCTCACAGCTATAGCCATCCATTTGTCTGTAAAGGCAGAACAACCCTGGCTAAGCAGACGTTCATAGGACCTTCCTAGAGCTACTTCCGGTTAGCAACATGCTAACCATTCGCCGCTAGCATGGTTGTGTTCAATATCACCGGGTGATGTTACTCTGTTAGTTTGGTTGAAATCCTGTACTGAGAAGTGCCTAAAAAGAGAGAAAATCCTAAAAGTCACCATAGGTCATTTCTCCATTCATTCCTATGGGAGTTTTAGGCTTCAGTTTCTGGGGTATTATGTTACCATGGTTACTCTCAGTGACAACAGAAGTAATAGCACACATCGTGAGACCCAGCCGCACGTTTTGATGTATAGATTGTGGGGGTGGACACTTCCGTTCGGGCCGCATTAATTTGCGAAGGTTGAAGTAAGTGCATAGTATATTTAACACTAGAAAATTTCTGAAGAAATTTAGCAAGGTGCCTGCCTCGTGGTGCGTACCGTATGGTGTAAAATAGCAACAGGAAGTAACACCGCAAATTTCAGGTTGCTACGGTGTTCACAGCCCCCGCAGCGGCCGTCCAAAGCTGCCATGTTAAGTCAATGGACCTCCTAGGAGCCTCTGGCTAGCAGCATTGTCATGGAGACTCCCTCATAGCTGTAGCCCTCTGTCTTAATTATCATTACCTTTATCATGTGAGGTACTGAGGTGAATGTGTGATTTCAGTGTCTTTGGAGCATTTCTGCAGCATGTAACAGAGGCAAAGAGGGGTCAAAAATGGATGTTTGACACCTCATAAAATAGACATGCTTTATCTGACATGGCCCAAATTTGTTGTAGAGCCTTCTCTGTAAAGGAAGTACAGACTCTGTGAAGCATAAGTTTGTGCGAGCTTCCTAGAGCTACTTCCGGTTAGCAACATGCTAACCGTTAGCCGCTAAAAAGGTTGTGTTCAGGATGACCAGGTGATGGTACTCTGTTAGTTTGGTCCATAACCTGTGCTGGGAAGTGCCTCAAAGAGGGAGAAAATACGTTGTTTATTACATCGCCATGGTAACTCAAAATGGCGGGTGGTCTTGGCCCATTGAAAAGCATTGAATATTTGACACCTCCTAAAATGAAGATGCTTTATCCAACATGGCCAAAATTTGTTGTGGAGCTTTCTCTCTACAGTAAGAACAGACTATGTGAAGCAGAAGTTGGTGAGACCTTCCTAGAGCTACTTCCTGTTAGCAACATGCTAACCGTTAGCCGCTAACATGGTTGTGTTCAGGATGACCAGGTGATGGTACTCTGTTAGTTTGGTCCATAACCTGTGCTGGGAAGTGCCTCAAAGAGGGAGAAAATACGTTGTTTATTACGTCGCCATGGTAACTCAAAATGGCGGGTGGTCTTGGCCCATTGAAAAGCATTGAATATTTGACACCTCCTAAAATGAAGATGCTTTATCCAACATGACCAAAATTTGTTGTGGAGCTTTCTCTCTACAGTAAGAACAGACTCTGTGAAGCAGAAGTTGGTGAGACCTTCCTAGAGCTACTTCCTGTAAGCAACATGCTAACCGTTAGCCGCTAACAAGGTTGTGTTCGGGATGACCAGGTGATGGTACTCTGTTAGTTTGGTCCATAACCTGTGCTGGGAAGTGCCTCAAAGAGGGAGAAAATACGTTGTTTATTATGTCGCCATGGTAACTCAAAATGGCGGGTGGTCTTGGCCCATTGAAAAGCATTGAATATTTGACACGTCCTAACATGGAGATGCTTTATCCGACATGGCCAAAATTTGTTGTGGAGCTTTCTCTCTACAGTAAGAACAGACTCTGTGAAGCAGAAGTTGTTGAGACCTTCCTAGAGCTACTTCCTGTTAGCAACATGCTAACCGTTAGCCGCTAACATGGTTGTGTTCAGTATCACCGGGGGATTGTACTCTGTCAGTTTGGTCCAAATCCTGTGCTGGGATGTGCTTCAAATAGGGAGAAAATACGTTGTTTATTACGTCGCCATGGTAACGCAAAATGGCGGGTGGTCTTGGCCCATTGAAAAGCATTGAATATTTGACACCTCCTAACATGGAGATGCTTTATCCGACATGGCCAAAATTTGTTGTGGAGCTTTCTCTCTACAGGAAGAACAGACTCTGTGAAGCAGAAGTTGGTGAGACCTTCCTAGAGCTACTTCCGGTTAGCGACATGCTAACAGTTAGCCGCTAACAGGGTTGTGTTCAGTATCACCAGGTGAGTGTACTCTGTCAGTTTGGTCCAAATCCTGTACTGGGAAGTGCCTCAAAAAGGGTGCCAATACTAAATGTCACCAAAGGTCACCAAAGGTCATGAGTCAGATTGGCCTCCTTTAGCAACTCAGCCTCACAACATCTGGGCCCAGAACTCAACATTTGACCAAAATGGTCAGTAGCGCCATTTCCCACATGTGGGTGGTGCTGTATTGGCCAATTATGTCGTGTCTGGGCATCATGCCAGATCCTGTTGGAAGCAAAGGCCCAGTAGGAAAGCATGTGAAATCCAAAATGGGACAGAAAAGTGACACATGGCTGAAAGTCACTTGAAAATTTAAAAATGTTAAGAGGAAGTGACTGTGCGAATTTCAGATTCCTACATTAATCACAGCCGCTGCAGCGGGCGTCGAAAGTTGCCATTGTATCCCAATGGAGCTTCTCCCTCTGGCCCTCAGAGTTCCGTCGTCATGGAAACTCACTCACACCTCTGCTGCAGGCTTGAAAATTTAAAAATGTTAAGAGGAAGTGACTGTGCGAATTTCAGATTCCTACATTAATCACAGCCGCTGCAGCGGGCGTCGAAAGTTGCCATTGTATCCCATTGGAGCCTCTCTCTCTGGCCCTCAGAGTTCCGTCGTCATGGAAACTCACTCACACCTGCAGCGGGCCAGTCTACCGAAGTGCAGAGACTTTGCTCACAATAAGTCCCATTGGATTATAATGGAGAACTTTGCCCCGAACAACGCTCCATATCTCCTGATCCGTAAATGGTAGAGACGTAATTTTTTCTGCGTTTATTTCGTAACGGATAGGGGAAGAAGACAGGCTATCGGTTTTTGCTGGAAAAAGTTTAATAAAGGCGTGAAAAATTATGATATAAAGGTGATTTTTATGGATTTTTAGAAATCCTCTAAAAACGGTCCCGAACAAATCGCTGTAGCTGAAAAAGTATAAGAGATATCAAAATAATTCTTTCACTATGAGTATCAGCAGGCTTTTGAGGACTATGGTGCCCATTTTCATGTTTGTACAAAAATCGGTGTGGGCACAGCGACGATGTAAAAAAGTGGATGATGTGGGAAAATGCAGCTGAAAAGCGTTTTCAGGAATTTGCACATTCGCTACTCCCGAACAAATTGTTCCTGCGGTAAAACCGTAACAGTTATCCAAACAATTCCTTTTTTATGAGTGCCAGAAGGGTCGGGACATTCATGTGTGAAAGTCTCATGCTTGTACATGAAACGGTTTAGGAGTAGCGACGATGCGAAAACATGTGATGTTTTGGATTTTCAGACGTCATTTTTCAAAACCGCTCCATAGGAAATGAATGGGGAGGATTTCGGGTTTGTGTCGCTCTGAGGTGATTTGCGAAAAATCTATAAATGCTACACCAATGAGGGTTACATTTCCTGAATCCAGACAAAAATACCTACGTTTTGATGTATAATTTGTCTACGTAGAGTGAAAATTGAGCGAGTAGGCTGAAGTTGTTCGGAGTTTTGAAATCTTTGAAAACGCTAGAGTGGCCCACTCTAGCGGTTGGAGAATTCCGTCATTGACTTTCATTATAAACGATGATTTCGCTGATTTTCGGACATGAGCTTTGAGGAGTAACTGTGAAGAGACGATAAAAGATATCCCCATCCCGTTTTCACTTCTAAGTAGTTCACAGATATGTCTACAAACTGGAAGTTAAACGGTGTTCATAGGTGAAAGCATGACGACACAGTACAGCGTTGAAAATGGCCATTTGGAGGCTTTTTTGAGGTTTTCTTTCTACCCGACTCCATTCATTCCTATGGGATTTTTGGGGGTGGTTTTTCGCTAATTGCGTTGCCATGGTAACTCGAAACCCCAACAGAAGTAATAGCACACATCTCGAGACCGAGCCGGACGTTTTGATGTATATATTGTGGGGGTGCACGCTACGGTTCGGGCCGCATTAATCGTGAAGGAAGAAAAATAAAGAATATTAATAATAATATTAATATAATACTAGAAAATTTCTGAAGAAATTTAGCAAGGTGCCTGCCTCGTGGTGCATACCGTACCGTTGAAAATACTAACGGGAAGTAACACTGCGAATTTCAGCTTCCTACGGTCTTCACAGCCCCCGCAACGGCCGTCCAAAGGTGCCATGTTAAGTCAATGGACCTCCTAGGAGCCTCTGGCTAGCAGCGTTGTCATGGAGACTCCCTCACAGCTGTAGCCCTCTGTCTTAATTATCATTACCTTTATCATGTGAGGTACTGAGGTGAATGTGTGATATCAGTGTCTTTGGAGCATTTCTGCAGCATGTAACAGAGGCAAAGAGGGGTCAAAAATGGATGTTTGACACCTCATAAAATAGACAGGCTTTATCTGACATGGCCAAAATTTGTTGTGGAGCTTTCTCTCTACAGTAAGAACAGACTCTGTGAAGCAGAAGTTAATGAGACCTTCCTAGAGCTACTTCCTGTTAGCAACATGCTAACCGTTAGCCGCTAACAAGGTTGTGTTCAGGATGACCGGGTGATGGTACTCTGTTAGTTTGGTCCATAACCTGTGCTGGGAAGTGCCTCAAAGAGGGAGAAAATACGTTGTTTATTACGTCGCCATGGTAACTCAAAATGGCGGGTGGTCTTGGCCCATTGAAAAGCATTGAATATTTGACACCTCCTAACATGGAGATGCTTTATCCGACATGGCCAAAATTTGTTGTGGAGCTTTCACTCTACAGTAAGAACAGACTCTGTGAAGCAGAAGTTGGTGAGACCTTCCTAGAGCTACTTCCTGTTAGCAACATGCTAACCGTTAGCCGCTAACAAGGTTGTGTTCAGGATGACCAGGTGATGGTACTCTGTTAGTTTGGTCCATAACCTGTGCTGGGAAGTGCCTCAAAGAGGGAGAAAATACGTTTTTTATTACGTCGCCATGGTAACTCAAAATGGCGGGTGGTCTTGGCCCATTGAAAAGCATTGAATATTTGACACCTCCTAACATGGAGATGCTTTATCCGACATGGCCAAAATTTGTTGTGGAGCTTTCACTCTACAGTAAGAACAGACTCTGTGAAGCAGAAGTTGGTGAGACCTTCCTAGAGCTACTTCCTGTTAGCAACATGCTAACCGTTAGCCGCTAACATGGTTGTGTTCAGTATCACCGGGGCATTGTACTCTGTCAGTTTGGTCCAAATCCTGTACTGGGATGTGCTTCAAATAGGGAGAAAATACGTTTTTTATAACGTTGCCATGGTAACTCAAAATGGCGGGTGGTACAAAAAAATACTTCATAGGATCAGCACACATGTTTTGTTATACATATTGTGGGGATTATAATATAAAACTCTAAGTGTGCCACACCGGGATTCGATCCCATGACCTCTTGCATGCAAAGCCTGCACTTTCCATCTGAGCTATACTGTAGCACCATATATGAGCATGCAGTATTGGGACCATAAGGGGTTTGATCCCCCATTGAAAAGCATTGGATGTTTGACACCTCATAGCTTGGAGATGCTTTATGCGACGTAGCCCAAATTTCTTGTGGAGCTTTCTCTCTAGAGTAAGAACAGACTCTGTGAAGCAGAAGTTGGTGAGACCTTCCTAGAGCTACTTCCGGTTAGCAACATGCTAACAGTTAGCCGCTAACAGGGTTGTGTTCAGTATCACCAGGTGAGTGTACTCTGTCAGTTTGGTCCAAATCCTGTACTGGGAAGTGCCTCAAAAAGGGTGCCAATACTTAATGTCACCAAAGGTCACCAAAGCTCATGAGTCAGATTGGCCTCCTTTAGCAACTCAGCCTCACCACATCTGGGCCCAGAACTCAACATTTGACCAAAATGGTCAGTAGCGCCATTTCCCACATGTGGGTGGTGCTGTATTGGCCAATTATGTCGTGTCTGGGCATCATGCCAGATCCTGTTGGAAGCAAAGGCCCAATAGGAAAGCATGTGAAATCCAAAATGGGACAGAAAAGTGACACATGGCTGAAAGTCACTTGAAAATTTAAAAATGTTAAGAGGAAGTGACTGTGCGAATTTCAGATTCCTACATTAATCACAGCCGCTGCAGCGGGTGTCGAAAGTTGCCATTGTATCCCAATGGAGCTTCTCCCTCTGGGCCTCAGAGTTCCGTCGTCATGGAAACTCACTCACACCTCTGCTGCAGGCCAGTCTACCGAAGTGCAGAGACTTTGCTCACAATAAGTCCCATTGGATTATAATGGAGAACTTTGCCCCGAACAACGCTCCATATCTCCTGATCCGTAAATGGTAGAGACGTAATTTTTTCTGCGTTTATTTTGTAACGGATAGGGGAAGAAGACAGGCTATCGGTTTTTGCTGGAAAAAGTTTAATAAAGGCGTGAAAAATTATGATATAAAGGTGATTTTTATCGACTTTTAGAAATCCTTTAAAAACGGTCCCGAACAAATCGCTGTAGCTGAAAAAGTATAAGAGATATCAAAATAATTCTTTCACTATGAGTATCAGCAGGCTTTTGAGGACTATGGTGCCCATTTTCATGTTTGTACAAAAATCGGTGTAGGCACAGCGACGATGTAAAAAAGTGGATGATGTGGGAAAATGCAGCTGAAAAGCGTTTTCAGGAATTTGCACATTCGCTACTCCCGAACAAATTGTTCCTGCGGTAAAACCGTAACAGTTATCCAAACAATTCCTTTTTTATGAGTGCCAGAAGGGTCGGGACATTCATGTGTGAAAGTCTCATGCTTGTACAGGAAACGGTTTAGGAGTAGCGACGATGCGAAAACATGTGATGTTTTGGATTTTCAGACGTCATTTTTCAAAAGCGCTCCATAGGAAATGAATGGGGAGGATTTCGGGTTTGTGTCGCTCTGAGGTGATTTGCGAAAAATCTATAAATGCTAGACCAATGAGGGTTACATTTCCTGAATCCAGACAAAAATACCTACGTTTTGATGTATAATTTGTCTACGTAGAGTGAAAATTGAGCGAGTAGGCTGAAGTTGTTCGGAGTTTTGAAATCTTTGAAAACGCTAGAGTGGCCCACTCTAGCGGTTGGAGAATTCCGTCATTGACTTTCATTATAAACGATGATTTCGCTGATATTCGGACATGAGCTTTGAGGAGTAACTGTGAAGAGACGATAAAAGATATCCACATCCCGTTTTCACTTCTGAGTAGTTCACAGATATATCTACAAACTGGAAGTTAAACGGTGTTCATAGGTGAAAGCATGACGACACAGTACAGCGTTGAAAATGGTCATTTTGAGGCTTTTTTGAGGCTGTCTTTTTACCCGACTCCATTCATTCCTATGGGATTTTTTCGGGTGGTTTTTCGCTAATTTTGTCGCCATGGTAACTCGAAACCCCAATAAAAGTAATAGCACACATCTCGGAATCGAGCCGCACGTTTTGATACCTATATAATGCGGCCCGAACCTACGGTTCGGGCCGCATTAATCGTGACGGAAGAAGAAGTAAAGAATATTAATATTAATAAAGAGTCCGTTTAGAGGTGAATAGTAGTAGGTGCCTCCATGCATTTGCATGGGAGGCAGTGCTGTGCTTCGCACAGCACTGCCTCCTCATTGCAAATGCTTGGCAGGCACCTAACTAGAAAATTTCTGAAGAAATTTAGCAAGGCGCCTGCCTCGTGGTGCGTACCGTACCGTTGAAAATACTAACGGGAAGTAACACTGCGAATTTCAGCTTCCTACGGTCTTCACAGCCCCCGCAACGGCCGTCCAAAGGTGCCATGTTAAGTCAATGGACCTCCTAGGAGCCTCTGGCTAGCAGCGTTGTCATGGAGACTCCCTCACAGCTGTAGCCCTCTGTCTTAATTATCATTACCTTTATCATGTGAGGTACTGAGGTGAATGTGTGATTTCAGTGTCTTTGGAGCATTTCTGCAGCATGTAACAGAGGCAAAGAGGGGTCAAAAATGGATGTTTGACACCTCATAAAATAGACATGCTTTATCTGACATGGCCCAAATTGGTTGTAGAGCCTTCTCTCTAAAGGAAGTACAGACTCTGTGAAGCAAAAGTTTGTGCGAGCTTCCTAGAGCTACTTCCGGTTAGCAACATGCTAAGCGTTAGCCGCTAACAAGGTTGTGTTCAGTATGACCGGGTGATGGTACTCTGTTAGTTTGGTCCATATCCTGTGCTGGGAAGTGCCTCAAAGAGGGAGAAAATACGTTGTTTATTACGTCGCCATGGTAACTCAAAATGGTGGGTGGTCTTGGCCCATTGAAAAGCATTGAATATTTGACACCTCCTAACATGGAGATGCTTTATCCGACATGGCCAAAATTTGTTGTGGAGCTTTCTCTCTACAGTAAGAACAGACTCTGTGAAGCAGAAGTTAGTGAGACCTTCCTAGAGCTACTTCCTGTTAGCAACATGCTAACCGTTAGCCGCTAACAAGGTTGTGTTCAGGATGACCAGGTGATGGTACTCTGTTAGTTTGGTCCATAACCTGTGCTGGGAAGTGCCTCAAAGAGGGAGAAAATACGTTGTTTATTACGTCGCCATGGTAACTCAAAATGGCGGGTGGTCTTGGACCATTGAAAAGCATTGAATATTTGACACCTCCTAACATGGAGATGCTTTATCCGACATGGCCAAAATTTGTTGTGGAGCTTTCTCTCTACAGTAAGAACAGACTCTGTGAAGCAGAAGTTGGTAAGACCTTCCTAGAGCTACTTCCTGTTAGCAACATGCTAACCGTGAGCCGCTAACATGGTTGTGTTCAGTATCACCGGGGGATTGTACTCTGTCAGTTTGATCCAAATCCTGTACTGGGATGTGCTTCAAATAGGGAGAAAATACGTTTTTTATAACGTTGCCATGGTAACTCAAAATGGCGGGTGGTACAAAAAAATACTTCATAGGATCAGCACACATGTTTTGTTATACATACTGTGGGGATTATAATATAAAACTCTAAGTGTCCCACACCGGGATTCGATCCCATGACCTCTTGCATGCAAAGCCTGCACTTTCCATCTGAGCTATACTGTAGCGCCATATATGGGCATCTAGTATTGGGATAATAAGGGGTTTGATCCCCCATTGAAAAGCATTGGATGTTTGACACCTCATAGCTTGGAGATGCTTTATGCGACGTAGCCCAAATTTCTTGTGGAGCTTTCTCTCTAGAGTAAGAACAGACTCTGTGAAGCAGAAGTTGGTGAGACCTTCCTAGAGCTACTTCCGGTTAGCAACATGCTAACAGTTAGCCGCTAACAGGGTTGTGTTCAGTATCACCAGGTGAGTGTACTCTGTCAGTTTGGTCCAAATCCTGTACTGGGAAGTGCCTCAAAAAGGGTGCCAATACTTAATGTCACCAAAGGTCACCAAAGGTCATGAGTCAGATTGGCCTCCTTTAGCAACTCAGCCTCACCACATCTTGGCCCAGAACTCAACATTTGACCAAAATGGTCAGTAGCGCCATTTCCCACATGTGGGTGGTGCTGTATTGGCCAATTATGTCGTGTCTGGGCATCATGCCAGATCCTGTTAGAAGCAAAGGCCCAATAGGAAAGCATGTGAAATCCAAAATGGGACAGAAAAGTGACACATGGCTGAAAGTCACTTGAAAATTTAAAAATGTTAAGAGGAAGTGACTGTGCGAATTTCAGATTCCTACATTAATCACAGCCGCTGCAGCGGGCGTCGAAAGTTGCCATTGTATCCCAATGGAGCTTCTCCCCCTGGCCCTCAGAGTTCCGTCGTCATGGAAACTCACTCACACCTCTGCTGCAGGCCAGTCTACCGAAGTGCAGAGACTTTGCTCACAATAAGTCCCATTGGATTATAATGGAGAACTTTGCCCCGAACAACGCTCCATATCTCCTGATCCGTAAATGGTAGAGACGTAATTTTTTCTGCGTTTATTTCGTAACGGATAGGGGAAGAAGACAGGCTATCGGTTTTTGCTGGAAAAAGTTTAATAAAGGCGTGAAAAATTATGATATAAAGGTGATTTTTATGGATTTTTAGAAATCCTCTTAAAACGGTCCCGAACAAATCGCTGTAGCTGAAAAAGTATAAGAGATATCAAAATAATTCTTTCACTATGAGTATCACCAGGCTTTTGAGGACTATGGTGCCCATTTTCATGTTTGTACAAAAATCGGTGTAGGCACAGCGACGATGTAAAAAAGTGGATGATGTGGGAAAATGCAGCTGAAAAGCGTTTTCAGGAATTTGCACATTCGCTACTCCCGAACAAATTGTTCCTGCGGTAAAACCGTAACAGTTATCCAAACAATTCCTTTTTTATGAGTGCCAGAAGGGTCGGGACATTCATGTGTGAAAGTCTCATGCTTGTACATGAAACGGTTTAGGAGTAGCGACGATGCGAAAACATGTGATGTTTTGGATTTTCAGACGTCATTTTTCAAAACCGCTCCATAGGAAATGAATGGGGGAGGTTTCGGGTTTGTGTCGGTCTGAGGTGATTTGCGAAAAATCTATAAATGCTACACCAATGAGGGTTACATTTCCTGAATCCAGACAAAAATACCTACGTTTTGATGTATAATTTGTCTACGTAGAGTGAAAATTGAACGAGTAGGCTGAAGTTGTTCGGAGTTTTGAAATCTTTGAAAACGCTAGAGTGGCCCACTCTAGCGGTTGGAGAATTCCGTCATTGACTTTCATTATAAACGATGATTTCGCTGATTTTCGGACATGAGCTTTGAGGAGTAACTGTGAAGAGACGATAAAAGATATCCACATCCCGTTTTCACTTCTGAGTAGTTCACAGATATGTCTACAAACTGGAAGTTAAACGGTGTTCGTAGGTGAAAGCATGACGACACAGTACAGCGTTGAAAATGGCCATTTGGAGGCTTTTTTGAGGCTTTCTTTCTACCCGATTCCATTGATTCCTATGGGATTTTTGGGGGTGGTTTTTCGCTAATTTTGTCGCCATGGTAACTCGAAACCCCAATAAAAGTAATAGCACACCATTCCCGACCGAGCCGCACGTTTTGATACCTATATTGTGGGGGTGCACGCTACGGTTCGGGCCGCATTAATCGTCAAACAATTAAGAATATTAATAAGAATAATAAATAGTCCGTTTAGAGGTGAATAGTAGTAGGTGCCTCCATGCATTTGCATGGGAGGCAGTGCTGTGCTTCGCACAGCACTGCCTCCTCATTGCAAATGCTTGGCAGGCACCTAATAAAGAGTCCGTTTAGAGGTGAATAGTAATAGGTGCCTCCATGCATTTGCATGGGAGGCAGTGCTGTGCTTCGCACAGCACTGCCTCCTCATTGCAAATGCCATGGCAGGCGCCTAATAAAGAGACGCCTTTAGAGGTGAATAGTAGTAGGTGCCTCCATGCATTTGCATGGGAGGCAGTGCTGTGCTTCGCACAGCACTGCCTCCTCATTGCAAATGCTTGGCAGGCACCTAACTAGAAAATTTCTGAAGAAATTTAGCAAGGTGCCTGCCTCGTGGTGCATACCGTACCGTTGAAAATACTAACGGGAAGTAACACTGCGAATTTCAGCTTCCTACGGTCTTCACAGCCCCCGCAACGGCCGTCCAAAGGTGCCATGTTAAGTCAATGGACCTCCTAGGAGCCTCTGGCTAGCAGCGTTGTCATGGAGACTCCCTCACAGCTGTAGCCCTCTGTCTTAATTATCATTACCTTTATCATGTGAGGTACTGAGGTGAATGTGTGATTTCAGTGTCTTTGGAGCATTTCTGCAGCATGTAACAGAGGCAAAGAGGGGTCAAAAATGGATGTTTGACACCTCATAAAATAGACATGCTTTATCTGACATGGCCCAAATTTGTTGTAGAGCCTTCTCTGTACCCCCGCGACCCGACCCCGGATAAGCGGAAGAAGACGGACGGACGGACGGGCCTTCTCTGTAAAGGAAGTACAGACTCTGTGAAGCAAAAGTTTGTGCGAGCTTCCTAGAGCTACTTCCGGTTAGCAACATGCTAACCGTTAGCCGCTAACAAGGTTGTGTTCAGGATGACCAGGTGATGGTACTCTGTTAGTTTGGTCCATAACCTGTGCTGGGAAGTGCCTCAAAGAGGGAGAAAATACGTTGTTTATTACGTCGCCATGGTAACTCAAAATGGCGGGTGGTCTTGGCCCATTGAAAAGCATTGAATATTTGACACCTCCTAACATGGAGATGCTTTATCCGACATGGCCAAAATTTGTTGTGGAGCTTTCTCTCTACAGTAGGAACAGACTCTGTGAAGCAGAAGTTAGTGAGACCTTCCTAGAGCTACTTCCTGTTAGCAACATGCTAACCGTTAGCCGCTAACAAGGTTGTGTTCAGGATGACCAGGTGATGGTACTCTGTTAGTTTGGTCCATAACCTGTGCTGGGAAGTGCCTCAAAGAGGGAGAAAATACGTAGTTTATTACGTCGCCATGGTAACTCAAAATGGCAGGTGGTCTTGGCCCATTGAAAAGCATTGAATATTTGACACCTCCTAACATGGAGATGCTTTATCCGACATGGCCAAAATTTGTTGTGGAGCTTTCTCTCTACAGTAAGAACATACTCTGTGAAGCAGAAGTTAGTGAGACCTTCCTAGAGCTACTTCCTGTTAGCAACATGCTAACCATTAGCCGCTAACATGGTTGTGTTCAGTATCACCGGGGGATTGTACTCTGTCAGTTTGGTCCAAATCCTGTACTGGGATGTGCTTCAAATAGGGAGAAAATACGTTTTTTATAACGTTGCCATGGTAACTCAAAACGGCGGGTGGTACAAAAAAATACTTCATAGGATCAGCACACATGTTTTGTTATACATACTGTGGGGATTATAATATAAAACTCTAAGTGTACCGCACCGGGATTCGATCCCATGACCTCTTGCATGCAAAGCCTGCACTTTCCATCTGAGCTATACTGTAGCACCATATATGGGCATGTAGTATCCGACATGGCCAAAATTTGTTGTGGACCAAAGGTCATGAGTCAGATTGGCCTCCTTTAGCAACTCAGCCTCACCACATCTGGGCCCAGAACTCAACATTTGACCAAAATGGTCAGTAGCGCCATTTCCCACATGTGGGTGGTGCTGTATTGGCCAATTATGTCGTGTCTGGGCATCATGCCAGATCCTGTTAGAAGCAAAGGCCCAATAGGAAAGCATGTGAAATCCAAAATGGGACAGAAAAGTGACACATGGCTGAAAGTCACTTGAAAATTTTAAAATGTTAAGAGGAAGTGACTGTGCGAATTTCAGATTCCTACATTAATCACAGCCGCTGCAGCGGGCGTCGAAAGTTGCCATTGTATCCCAATGGAGCTTCTCCCTCTGGCCCTCAGAGTTCCGTCGTCATGGAAACTCACTCACACCTCTGCTGCAGGCTTGAAAATTTAAAAATGTTAAGAGGAAGTGACTGTGCGAATTTCAGATTCCTACATTAATCACAGCCGCTGCAGCGGGCGTCGAAAGTTGCCATTGTATCCCAATTGAGCTTCTCCCTCTGGCCCTCAGAGTTCCGTCGTCATGGAAACTCACTCACACCTCTGCTGCAGGCCAGTCTACCGAAGTGCAGAGACTTTGCTCACAATAAGTCCCATTGGATTATAATGGAGAACTTTGCCCCGAACAACGCTCCATATCTCCTGATCCGTAAATGGTAGAGACGTAATTTTTTCTGCGTTTATTTCGTAACGGATAGGGGAAGAAGACAGGCTATCGGTTTTTGCTGGAAAAAGTTTAATAAAGGCGTGAAAAATTATGATATAAAGGTGATTTTTATGGATTTTTAGAAATCCTCTAAAAACGGTCCCGAACAAATCGCTGTAGCTGAAAAAGTATAAGAGATATCAAAATAATTCTTTCACTATGAGTATCAGCAGGCTTTTGAGGACTATGGTGCCCATTTTCATGTTTGTACAAAAATCGGTGTAGGCACAGCGACGATGTAAAAAAGTGGATGATGTGGGAAAATGCAGCTGAAAAGCGTTTTCAGGAATTTGCACATTCGCTACTCCCGAACAAATTGTTCCTGCGGCAAAACCGTAACAGTTATCCAAACAATTTCTTTTTTATGAGTGCCAGAAGGGTCGGGACATTCATGTGTGAAAATGTCATGCTTGTACATGAAACGGTTTAGCAGCAGCGACGATGCGAAAACATGTGATGTTTTGGATTTTCAGACGTCATTTTTCAAAACCGCTCCATAGGAAATGAATGGGGAGGATTTCGGGTTTGTGTCGGTCTGAGGTGATTTGCGAAAAATCTATAAATGCTACACCAATGAGGGTTACATTTCCTGAATCCAGACAAAAATACCTACGTTTTGATGTATAATTTGTCTATGTAGAGTGAAAATTGAGTGAGTAGGCTGAAGTTGTTCGGAGTTTTGAAATCTTTGAAAACGCTAGAGTGGGCCACTCTAAGAGTCTAAGAATTCCGTCATTGACTTTCATTATAAACGATGATTTCGCTGATATTTGGACATGAGCTTTGAGGAGTAACTGTGAAGAGACGATAAAAGATATCCACATCCCGTTTTCACTTCTGAGTAGTTCACAGATATATCTACGAACTGGAAGTTAAACGGTGGTCGTAGGTGAAAGCATGACGACACAGTACAGCATTGCAAATGGCCATTTGGAGGCTTTTTTGAGGCTTTCTTTCTCCACGACTCCATTCATTCCTATGGGGTTTTTTGGGGGTGGTTTTTGGTTAATTTCGTCGCCATGGTAACTCGAAACCCCAATAAAAGTAATAGCACACATCGGGTAATCGAGCCGGACGTTTTGATACCTATTTTGTGGGGGTGCACGCTACGGTTCGGGCCGCATTAATCGTGAAGGAAGAATAATATAAGAAGTTTAATAATAAAGAGACGCCTTTAGAGGTGAATAGTAATAGGTGCCTCCATGCATTTGCATGGGAGGCAGTGCTGTGCTTCGCACAGCACTGCCTCCTCATTGCAAATGCTTGGCAGGCACCTAACTAGAAAATTTCTGAAGAAATTTAGCAAGGCGCCTGCCTCGTGGTGCGTACCGTAGCGTGTAGAATAGCAACAGGAAGTAACACCGCGAATTTCAGGTTCCTACGGTGTTCACAGCCCCCGCAGCGGCCGTCAAAAGGTGCCATGTTTAGTCAATGGACCTCCTAGGAGCCTCTGGCTAGCAGTGTTGTCATGGAGACTCACTCACAGCTGTAGCCCTCTCTTTGTCTGTAAAGCCAGAACAACCCTGGCTAAGGAGAAGTTTGTATGAGCTTCCTAGAGCTACTTCCGGTTAACAACATGCTAACCATTAGCCGCCAACGTGGTTGTGGTCAGTCTCACCGGGTGATGGTACTCTGTGAGTTTGGTCCAAATCCTGTACTGGAAAGTGCCTCAAATAGGGTGCCAATACTTAATGTCACCAAAGGTCATGGGTGAGATCGGCCTCCGCTAACAAGGTTGTGTTCAGTATCACCAGGTGATGGTACTCTGTGAGTTTGGTCCAAATCCTGTACTGGAAAGTGCCTCAAATAGGGTGCCAATACTTAATGTCACCAAAGGTCATGGGTCAGATGGGCCTCTGCTAACAAGGTTGTGTTCAGTATCACCAGGTGAATGTACTCTGTGAGTTTGGTCCAAATCCTGTACTGGAAAGTGCCTCAAATAGGGTGCCAATACTTAATGTCACCAAAGGTCATGGGTCAGATCGGCCTCTGCTAACAAGGTTGTGTTCAGTATCACCAGTTGATGGTACTCTGTGAGTTTGGTCCAAATCCTGTACTGGAAAGTGCCTCAAATAGGGTGCCAATACTTAATTTCACCAAGGGTCATGGGTCAGATCAGCCTCCGCTAAGAAGGTTGTGTTCAGTATCACCAGTTGATGGTACTCTGTGAGTTTGGTGCACATGCTGTACTGGAAAGTGCCTCAAATAGGGTGCCAATACTTAATGTCACCAAGGGTCATGGGTCAGATCGGCCTGTGCTAACAAGGTTGTGTTCGGTATCACCAGTTGATGGTACTCTGTGAGTTTGGTCCAAATCCTGTACTGGAAAGTGCCTAAAATAGGGTGCCAATACTTAATGTCACCAAAGGTCATGGGTCAGATCGGCCTCCGCTAACAAGGTTGTGTTCAGTATCCCTGGGTGATGATACTCTGTGAGTTTGGTCCAAATCCTGTACTGGAAAGTGCCTCAAATAGGGTGCCAATACTTAATTTCACCAAGGGTCATGGGTCAGATCGGCCTCCGCTAACAAGGTTGTGTTCAGTATCCCTGGGTGATGATACTCTGTGAGTTTGGTCCAAATCCTGTACTGGAAAGTGCCTCAAATAGGGTGGCAATACTTAATGTCACCAAAGGTAATGAGTCAGATCGGCCTCCTTTAGCAACTCAGCCTCACCCTATCTGGGCCCAGAACTCAACATTTGACCAAAGTGGTGTGTAGCGCCATTTCCCACAGGTGGGTGGTGCTGTATTGGCCAATTGGGTCGTCTCTGGGCCTCATGCCAGGTCCTCTTGGAAGCAAAGGCCCAATAGGAAAGCATGTGAAATCCAAAATGGGACAGAAAAGTGACACATGGCTGAAAGTCACTTGAAAATTTAAAAATATTAAGAGGAAGTGACTGTGCGAATTTCAGATTCCTACATTCATCACAGCCGCTGCAGCGGGCGTCGAAAGTTGCCATTGTATCCCATTGGAGCCTCTCTCTCTGGCCCTCAGAGTTGCGTCGTCATGGAAACTCACTCACACCTCTGCTGCAGGCCAGTCTAACGAAGTGCAGAGACTTTGCTCACAATAAGTCCCATTGGATTATAATGGAGAACTTTGCCCCGAACAACGCTCCATATCTCCTGATCCGTAAATGGTAGAGACGTAATTTTTTCTGCGTTTATTTCGTAACGGATAGGGGAAGAAGACAGGCTATCGGTTTTTGCTGGAAAAAGTTTAATAAAGGCGTGAAAAATTATGATATAAAGGTGATTTTTATGGATTTTTAGAAATCCTCTAAAAACGGTCCCGAACAAATCGCTGTAGCTGAAAAAGTATCAGAGATATCAAAATAATTCTTTCACTATGAGTATCAGCAGGCTTTTGAGGACTATGGTGCCCATTTTCATGTTTGTACAAAAATCGGTGTAGGCACAGCGACGATGTAAAAAAGTGAATGATGTGGGAAAATGCAGCTGAAAAGCGTTTTCAGGAATTTGCACATTCGCTACTCCCGAACAAATTGTTCCTGCGGTAAAACCATAACAGTTATCCAAACAATTCCTTTTTTATGAGTGCCAGAAGGGTCGGGACATTCATGTGTGAAAGTCTCATGCTTGTACATGAAACGGTTTAGGAGTAGCGACGATACGAAAACATGTGATGTTTTGGATTTTCAGACGTCATTTTTCAAAACCGTTCCATAGGAAATGAATGGGGAGGATTTCGGGTTTGTGTCGCTCTGAGGTGATTTGCGAAAAATCTATAAATGCTACAGCAATGAGGGTTACATTTCCTGAATCCAGACAAAAATACCTACGTTTTGATGTATAATTTGTCTACGTAGAGTGAAAATTGAGGGAGTAGGCGGAAGTTGTTCGGAGTTTTGAAATTTTTGAAAACTCTAGAGTGGGCCACTCTAAGAGTCTGAGAATTCCGTCATTGACTTTCATTATAAACGATGATTTCGCTGATTTTTGGACATGAGCTTTGAGGAGTAACTGTGAAGAGACGATAAAAGATATCCCCATCCCGTTTTCACTTCTGAGTAGTTCACAGATATATCTACAAACTGGAAGTTAAACCGTGTTCGTAGGTGAGAGCATGACGACACAGTACAGCGTTGAAAATGGTCATTTTGAGGCTTTTTTGAGGCTTTCTTTCTACCCGACTCCATTCATTCCTATGGGATTTTTGGGGGTGGTTTTTCGCTTATTGCGTTGCCATGGTAACTCGAAACCCCAATAGAAGTAATACCACACATCTCGAGACCGAGCCGGACGTTTTGATGTATATATTGTGGGGGTGCACGCTACGGTTCGGGCCGCATTAATCGTGAAGTAAGAAAAATAAAGAATAACTAGAAAATTTCTGAAGAAATTTAGCAAGGCGCCTGCCTCGTGGTGCGTACCGTACCGTCAAAAATACTAACGGGAAGTAACACTGCGAATTTCAGCTTCCTACGGTCTTCACAGCCCCCGCAACGGCCGTCCAAAGGTGCCATGTTAAGTCAATGGACCTCCTAGGAGCCTCTGGCTAGCAGCGTTGTCATGGAGACTCCCTCACAGCTGTAGCCCTCTGTCTTAATTATCATTACCTTTATCATGTGAGGTACTGAGGTGAATGTGTGATTTCAGTGTCTTTGGAGCATTTCTGCAGCATGTAACAGAGGCAAAGAGGGGTCAAAAATGGATGTTTGACACCTCATAAAATAGACATGCTTTATCTGACATGGCCCAAATTTGTTGTAGAGCCTTCTCTCTAAAGGAAGTACAGACCCTGTGAAGCAAAAGGTTTGTGCGAGCTTCCTAGAGCTTCCTAGAGCTACTTCCTGTTAGCAACATGCTAACCGTTAGCCGCTAACAAGGTTGTGTTCAGGATGACCAGGTGATGGTACTCTGTTAGTTTGGTCCATAACCTGTGCTGGGAAGTGCCTCAAAGAGGGAGAAAATACGTAGTTTATTACGTCGCCATGGTAACTCAAAATGGCGGGTGGTCTTGGCCCATTGAAAAGCATTGAATATTTGACACCTCCTAACATGGAGATGCTTTATCCGACATGGCCAAAATTTGTTGTGGAGCTTTCTCTCTACAGTAAGAACAGACTCTGTGAAGCAGAAGTTGGTGAGACCTTCCTAGAGCTACTTCCTGTTAGCAACATGCTAACCATTAGCCGCTAACATGGTTGTTTTCAGTATCACCGGGGGATTGTACTCTGTCAGTTTGGTCCAAATCCTGTACTGGGATGTGCTTCAAATAGGGAGAAAATAAGTTTTTTATAACGTTGCCATGGTAACTCAAAATGGCGGGTAGTACAAAAAAATACTTCATAGGATCAGCACACATGTTTTGTTATACATACTGTGAGGATTATAATATAAAACTCTAAGTGTCCCACACCGGGATTCGATCCCATGACCTCTTGCATACAAAGCCTGCACTTTCCATCTGAGCTATACTGTAGCGCCATATATGGGCATGCAGTATTGGGACCATAAGGGGTTTGATCCCCCATTGAAAAGCATTGGATGTTTGACATCTCATAGCTTGGAGATGCTTTATGCGACGTAGCCCAAATTTCTTGTGGAGCTTTCTCTCTATAGTAAGAACAGACTCTGTGAAGCAGAAGTTGGTGAGACCTTCCTAGAGCTACTTCCGGTTAGCAACATGCTAACAGTTAGCCGCTAACAGGGTTGTGTTCAGTATCACCAGGTGAGTGTACTCTGTCAGTTTGGTCCAAATCCTGTACTGGGAAGTGCCTCAAAAAGGGTGCCAATACTTAATGTCACCAAAGGTCACCATAGGTCATGAGTCAGATTGGCCTCCTTTAGCAACTCAGCCTCACCACATCTGGGCCCAGAACTCAACATTTGACCAAAATGGTCAGTAGCGCCATTTCCCACATGTGGGTGGTGCTGTATTGGCCAATTATGTCGTGTCTGGGCATCATGCCAGATCCTGTTGGAAGCAAAGGCCCAATAGGAAAGCATGTGAAATCCAAAATGGGACAGAAAAGTGACACATGGCTGAAAGTCACTTGAAAATTTAAAAATGTTAAGAGGAAGTGACTGTGCGAATTTCAGATTCCTACATTAATCACAGCCGCTGCAGCGGGCATCGAAAGTTGCCATTGTATCCCAATGGAGCTTCTCCCTCTGGCCCTCAGAGTTCCGTCGTCATGGAAACTCACTCACACCTCTGCTGCAGGCTTGAAAATTTAAAAATGTTAAGAGGAAGTGACTGTGCGAATTTCAGATTCCTACATTAATCACAGCCGCTGCAGCGGGCGTCGAAAGTTGCCATTGTATCCCAATGGAGCTTCTCCCTCTGGCCCTCAGAGTTCCGTCGTCATGGAAACTCACTCACACCTGCAGCGGGCCAGTCTACCGAAGTGCAGAGACTTTGCTCACAATAAGTCCCATTGGATTATAATGGAGAACTTTGCCCCGAACAACGCTCCATATCTCCTGATCCGTAAATGGTAGAGACGTAATTTTTTCTGCGTTTATTTCGTAACGGATAGGGGAAGAAGACAGGCTATCGGTTTTTGCTGGAAAAAGTTTAATAAAGGCGTGAAAAATTATGATATAAAGAGGTTTTATATCGACTTTTAGAAATCCTCTAAAAACGGTCCCGAACAAATAGCTGTAGCTGAAAAAGTATAAGAGATATCAAAATAATTCTTTCACTATGAGTATCAGCAGGCTTTTGAGGACTATGGTGCCCATTTTCATGTTTGTACAAAAATCGGTGTAGGCACAGCGACGATGTAAAAAAGTGGATGATGTGGGAAAATGCAGCTGAAAAGCGTTTTCAGGGATTTGCACATTCGCTACTCCCGAACAAATTGTTCCTGCGGTAAAACCGTAACAGTTATCCAAACAATTCCTTTTTTATGAGTGCCAGAAGGGTCGGGACATTCGTGTGTGAAAGTCTCATGCTTGTACATGAAACGGTTTAGGAGTAGCGATGATGCGAAAACATGTGATGTTTTGGATTTTCAGACGTCATTTTTCAAAACCGCTCCATAGGAAATGAATGGGGAGGATTTCGGGTTTGTGTCGCTCTGAGGTGATTTGCGAAAAATCTATAAATGCTACACCAATGAGGGTTACATTTCCTGAATCCAGACAAAAATACCTACGTTTTGATGTATAATTTGTCTACGTAGAGTGAAAATTGAGCGAGTAGGCGGAAGTTGTTCGGAGTTTTGAAATCTTTGAAAACGCTAGAGTGGGCCACTCTAGCGGTTGGAGAATTCCGTCATTGACTTTCATTATAAACGATGATTTCGCTGATTTTTGGACATGAGCTTTGAAGAGTAACTGTGAAGAGACGATAAAAGATATCCCCATCCCGTTTTCACTTCTGAGTAGTTCACAGATATGTCTACAAACTGGAAGTTAAACGGTGTTCGTAGGTGAAAGCATGACGATACAGTACAGCGTTGAAAATGGCCATTTGGAGGCTTTTTTGAGGCTTTCTTTCTACCCGATTCCATTGATTCCTATGGGATTTTTGGGGGTGGTTTTTCGCTAATTTTGTCGCCATGGTAACTCGAAACCCCAATAAAAGTAATAGCACACATCTCGTGATCGAGCCGCACGTTTTGATGTATATATTGTGGGGGTGCACGCTACGGTTCGGGCCGCATTAATCGTGACGGAATAAGAAGTAAAGAATAATAAAGAGTCCGTTTAGAGGTGAATAGTAGTAGGTGCCTCCATGCATTTGCATGGGAGGCAGTGCTGTGCTTCGCACAGCACTGCCTCCTCATTGCAAATGCTTGGCAGGCACCTAATAATACTAGAAAATTTCTGAAGAAATTTAGCAAGGCGCCTGCCTCGTGGTGCGTACGGTAGCGTGTAGAATAGCAACAGGAAGTAACACCGCAAATTTCAGCTTCCTACGGTCTTCACAGCCCCCGCAGCGGCCGTCGAAAGGTGCCATGTTAAGTCTATGGACCTCCTAGGAGCCTCTGGCTAGCAGGGTTGCCATGGAGACTCCCTCACAGCATTTTCCCTCTCTTTGTTTGTAAAGGCAGAACAACCCCGGCTAAGCAGATGTTGGTAGGACCTTCCTAGAGCTACTTCCGGTTAGCAACATGCTAACCATTAGCTGCTAACACGGTTGTGTTCATTATCACTGGCTGATGGTACTCTGTTAGTTTGGTCCTAATCCTGTACTGAGAAGTGCCTAAAAAGAGAGAAAATCGTAAAATTCACCAAAGGTCATTTTCCCATTAATTCCTATGGGAGTTTTTGGCTTCAGTTTCTGGGGTACTACGTTTCCATGGTTACTGCCAGTGACAACAGAAGTAATAGCACACCTCGTGAGACCCAGCTGCACGTTTTGATGTATAGATTGTGGGGGTGGACGCTTCAGTTCGGGCCGCATTAATTTGCGAAGGTGGAAGTAAGTGCATAGTATATTTAACACTAGAAAATTTCTGAAGAAATTTAGCAAGGTGCCTGCCTCGTGGTGCGTACCGTACTGTGTAAAATAGCAACAGGAAGTAACACCGCGAATTTCAGGTTCCTACGGTGTTCACAGCCCGAGCAGCGGCCGTCCAAAGGTGCCATGTTAAGTCAATGGACCTCCTAGGAGCCTCTGGCTAGCAGCGTTGTCATGGAGACTCCCTCAAAACTGTAGCCCTCTCTTTGTCTGTAAAGCCAGAACAACCCTGGCTAAGCAGAAGTTCGTACGAGCTTCCTAGAGCTACTTCCGGTTAGCAACATGCTAACCATTAGCCGCTAACACGGTTGTGGTCAGGCTCACCGGGTGATGGAACTCTGTTAGCTTGGTTGAAATCCTATGCTGAGAAGTGCCTAAAAAGAGAGAAAATCCTAAAATTCACCAAAGGTCATTTTCCCATTCATTCCTATGGGAGTTTTTGGCTTCAGTTTCTGGGGTACTATGTTACCATGGTTACTGCCAGTGACAACAGAAGTAATAGCACACCTCGTGACACCCAGCCGCACGTTTTGATATATAGATTGTGGGGGTGGACGCTTCCGTTCGGGCCGCATTAATTTGCGAAGGTTGAAGTAAGTGCATAGTATATTTAACACTAGAAAATTTCTGAAGAAATTTAGCAAGGTGCCTGCCTCGTGGTACCGTCGAAAATACTAACAGGAAGTAACACTGCGAATTTCAGCTTCCTACGGTCTTCACAGCCCCCGCAGCGGCCGTCCAAAGGTGCCATGTTAAGTCAATGGACCTCCTAGGAGCCTCTGGCTAGCAGCGTTGTCATGGAGACTGCGTCACAGCTGTAGCCATCTATTTGTCTGTAAAGGCAGAACAACCCTGGCTAAGCAGAAGTTGGTAGGACCTTCCTACAGCTACTTCCGGTTAGCAACATGCTAACCATTAGCCACTAACATGGTTGTGGTCAGTCTCACCAGGTGAATGTACTCTGTGAGTTTGGTTATAATCCTGTACTGAGAAGTGCCTAAAAAGGGAGAAAATGCTAAAAGTAACCATAGGTCATTTCCCCATTTTTTCCTATGGGAGTTTTAGCCTTCAGTTTCTGGGGTACTACGTTACCATGGTTACTGCCAGTGACAACAGAAGTAATAGCACACCTCGTGAAACCCAGCCGCACGTTTTGATATATAGATTGTGGGGGTGGACGCTTCCGTTCGGGCCGCATTAATTTGCGAAGGTTGAAGTAAGTGCATAGTATATTTAACACTAGAAAATTTCTGAAGAAATTTAGCAAGGCGCCTGCCTCGTGGTGCATACCGTACCGTGTAAAATAGCAACAGGAAGTAACACCGCGAATTTCAGCTTCCTACGGTCTTCACAGCCCCCGCAGCGGCCGTTGAAAGATGCCATGTTAAGTCAATGGACCTCCTAGGAGCCTCTGGCTAGCAGTGTTGTTATGGAGACTCACTGACAGCTGTAGCCCTCTATCTGTCTGTAAAGGCAGAACAACCCTGGCTAAGCAGAAGTTGGTAGGACCTTCCTAGAGCTACTTCCGGTTAGCAATATGCTAACTGTTAGCCGCTAACATGGTTGTATTCGGTATCACTGGCTGATGGTACTCTGTTAGTTTGGTCCTAATCCTGTAATGGGAAGGGCCTAAAAAGGTTGAAAATCCTAAAATTCACCAAAGGTCATTTTCCCATTCATTCCTATGGGAGTTTATGGCTTCAGTTTCTGGGGTACGATGTTACCATGGTTACTGTGAGTGACACCAGAAGTAATAGCACACATCGTGAGACCCAGCCGCACGTTTTGATGTATAGATTGTGGGGGTGGACGCTTCCGTTCGGGCCGCATTAATTTGCGAAGGTGGAAGTAAGTGCATAGTATATTTAACACTAGAAAATTTCTGAAGAAATTTAGCAAGGTGCCTGCCTCGTGGTGCGTACCGTACCGTGTAAAATAGCAACAGGAAGTAACACCGCAAATTTCAGGTTCCTACGGTGTTCACAGCCCCCGCAGCGGCCGTCCAAAGGTGCCATGTTAAGTCAATGGACCTCCTAGGAGCCTCTGGCTAGCAGCGTTGTCATGGAGACTCCCTCACAGCTGTAGCCCTCTGTCTTAATTATCATTACCTTTATCATGTGAGGTACTGAGGTGAATGTGTGATATCAGTGTCTTTGGAGCATTTCTGCAGCATGTAACAGAGGCAAAGAGGGGTCAAAAATGGATGTTTGACACCTCATAAAATAGACATGCTTTATCTGACATGGCCCAAATTTGTTGTAGAGCTTCCTCTCTAAAGGAAGAACAGACTCTGTGAAGCAGAAGTTGGTGAGACCTTCCTAGAGCTACTTCCTGTTAGCAACATGCTAACCGTTAGCCGCTAACATGGTTGTGTTCAGTATCACCGGGGGATTGTACTCTGTCAGTTTGGTCCAAATCCTGTACTGGGATGTGCTTCAAATAGGGAGAAAATACATTTTTTATAACGTTGCCATGGTAACTCAAAATGGCGGGTGGTACAAAAAAATACTTCATAGGATCAGCACACATGTTTTGTTATACATACTATGGGGATTATAATCTAAAACTCTAAGTGTCCCACACCGGGATTCGATCCCATGACCTCTTGCATGCAAAGCCTGCACTTTCCATCCGAGCTATACTGTAGCACCATATATGGGCACGCAGTATTGGGACTCTAAGGGGTTTGATCCCCCATTGAAAAGCATTGGATGTTTGACACCTCATAGCTTGGAGAAGCTTTATGCGACGTAGCCCAAATTTCTTGTGGAGCTTTATCTCTAGAGTAAGAACAGACTCTGTGAAGTAGAAGTTGGTGAGACCTTCCTAGAGCTACTTCCGGTTAGCAACATGCTAACAGTTAGCAGCTAACAAGGTTGTGTTCAGGATGACCAGGTGATGGTACTCTGTTAGTTTGGTCCATAACCTGTGCTGGGAAGTCCCTCAAAAAGGGAGAAAATACGTTGTTTATTACGTCGCCATGGTAACTCAAAATGGCGGGTGGTCTTGGCCCATTGAAAAGCATTGAATATTTGACACCTCCTAACATGGAGATGCTTTATCCGACATGGCCAAAATTTGTTGTGGAGCTTTCTCTCTACAGTAAGAACAGACTCTGTGAAGCAGAAGTTGGTGAGACCTTCCTAGAGCTACTTCCGGTTAGCAACATGCTAACAGTTAGCCGCTAACAGGGTTGTGTTCAGTATCACGAGGTGAGTGTACTCTGTCAGTTTGGTCCAAATCCTGTACTGGGAAGTGCCTCAAAAAGGGTGCCAATACTTAATGTCACCAAAGGTCACCAAAGGTCATGAGTCAGATTGGCCTCCTTTAGCAACTCAGCCTCACCACATCTGGGCCCAGAACTCAACATTTGACCAAAATGGTCAGTAGCGGCATTTCCCACATGTGGGTGGTGCTGTATTGGCCAATTATGTCGTGTCTGGGCATCATGCCAGATCCTGTTGGAAGCAAAGGCCCAGTAGGAAAGCATGTGAAATCCAAAATGGGACAGAAAAGTGACACATGGCTGAAAGTCACTTGAAAATTTTAAAATGTTAAGAGGAAGTGACTGTGCGAATTTCAGATTCCTACATTAATCACAGCCGCTGCAGCGGGCGTCGAAAGTTGCCATTGTATCCCAATGGAGCTTCTCCCCCTGGCCCTCAGAGTTCCGTCGTCATGGAAACTCACTCACACCTCTGCTGCAGGCCAGTCTAACGAAGTGCAGAGACTTTGCTCACAATAAGTCCCATTGGATTATAATGGAGAACTTTGCCCCGAACAACGCTCCATATCTCCTGATCCGTAAATGGTAGAGACGTAATTTTTTCTGCGTTTATTTCGTAACGGATAGGGGAAGAAGACAGGCTATCGGTTTTTGCTGGAAAAAGTTTAATAAAGGCGTGAAAAATTATGATATAAAGGTGATTTTTATGGATTTTTTGAAATCCTCTAAAAAAGGTCCCGAACAAATCGCTGTAGCTGAAAAAGTATAAGAGATATCAAAATAATTCTTTCACTATGAGTATCAGCAGGCTTTTGAGGACTATGGTGCCCATTTTCATGTTTGTACAAAAATCGGTGTAGGCACAGCGACGATGTAAAAAAGTGGATGATGTGGGAAAATGCAGCTGAAAAGCGTTTTCAGGAATTTGCACATTCGCTACTCCCGAACAAATTGTTCCTGCGGTAAAACCGTAACAGTTATCCAAACAATTCCTTTTTTATGAGTGCCAGAAGGGTCGGGACATTCATGTGTGAAAGTCTCATGCTTGTACATGAAACGGTTTAGGAGTAGCGACGATGCGAAAACATGTGATGTTTTGGATTTTCAGACGTCATTTTTCAAAACCGCTCCATAGGAAATGAATGGGGAGGATTTCGGGTTTGTGTCGCTCTGAGGTGATTTGCGAAAAATCTATAAATGCTACACCAATGAGGGTTACATTTCCTGAATCCAGACAAAAATACCTACGTTTTGATGTATAATTTGTCTACGTAGAGTGAAAATTGAGCGAGTAGGCGGAAGTTGTTTGGAGTTTTGAAATCTTTGAAAACGCTAGAGTGGGCCACTCTAAGAGTCTGAGAATTCCGTCATTGACTTTCATTATAAACGATGATTTCGCTGATTTTCGGACATGAGCTTTGAGGAGTAACTGTGAAGAGACGATAAAAGATATCCCCATCCCGTTTTCACTTCTGAGTAGTTCACAGATATATCTACAAACTGGAAGTTAAACGGTGTTCATAGGTGAAAGCATGACGACACAGTACAGCGTTGAAAATGGCAATTTGGAGGCTTTTTTGGGGCTTTTTTTCTCCCCGACTCCATTGATTACTATGGGTTTTTTCGGGGGTGGTTTTTCGCTAATTGCGTTGCCATGGTAACTCGAAACCCCGATAAAAGTAATAGCACACTATTCCCGACCGAGCCGGACGTTTTGATGTATATATTGTGGGGGTGCACGCTACGGTTCGGGCCGCATTAATCGTCAAACAATTAAGAATATTAATAATAATAAATAAACCGTTTAGAGGTGAATAGTAGTAGGTGCCTCCATGCATTTGCATGGGAGGCAGTGCTGTGCTTCGCACAGCACTGCCTCCTCATTGCAAATGCTTGGCAGGCACCTAACTAGAAAATTTCTGAAGAAATTTAGCAAGGTGCCTGCCTCGCGGTGCGTACCGTACCGTCAAAAATAGCAACAGGAAGTAACACTGCGAATTTCAGCTTCCTACGGTCTTCACAGCCCCCGCAGCGGCCGTCCAAAGGTGCCATGTTAAGTCAATGGACCTCCTAGGAGCCTCTGGCTAGCAGCGTTGTCATGGAGACTCCCTTACAGCTGTAGCCCTCTGTCTTAATTATCATTACCTTTATCATGTGAAGTACTGAGGTGAATGTGTGATTTCAGTGTCTTTGGAGCATTTCTGCAGCATGTAGCAGAGGCAAAGAGGGGTCAAAAATGGATGTTTGACACCTCATAAAATATACATGTTTTATCTGACATGGACCAAATTTGTTGTAGAGCCTTCTCTCTAAAGGAAGTACAGACTCTGTGAAGCAAAAGTTGGTAGGAACTTCCTAGAGCTACTTCCGGTTAGCAACATGCTAACCGTTAGCCGCTAACAAGGGTGTGTTCACGATGACCAGGTGATGGTACTCTGTTAGTTTGGTCCATAACCTGTGCTGGGAAGTGCCTCAAAGAGGGAGAAAATACGTTGTTTATTACGTCGCCATGGTAACTCAAAATGGTGGGTGGTCTTGGCCCATTGAAATGCATTGAATATTTGACACCTCCTAACATGGAGATGCTTTATCCGACATGGCCAAAATTTGTTGTGGAGCTTTCTCTCTACAGTAAGAACAGACTCTGTGAAGCAGAAGTTAGTGAGACCTTCCTAGAGCTACTTCCTGTTAGCAACATGCTAACCGTTAGCCGCTAACAAGGTTGTGTTCAGGATGACCAGGTGATGGTACTCTGTTAGTTTGGTCCATAACCTGTGCTGGGAAGTGCCTCAAAGAGGGAGAAAATACGTAGTTTATTACGTCGCCATGGTAACTCAAAATGGCGGGTGGTCTTGGCCCATTGAAAAGCATTGAATATTTGACACCTCCTAACATGGAGATGCTTTATCCGACATGGCCAAAATTTGTTGTGGAGCTTTCTCTCTACGGTAGGAACAGACTCTGTGAAGCAGAAGTTAGTGAGACCTTCCTAGAGCTACTTCCTGTTAGCAACATGCTAACCGTTAGCCGCTAACATGGTTGTGTTCAGTATCACCGGGTGAGTGTACTCTGTCAGTTTGATCCAAATCCTGTACTGGGATGTGCTTCAAATAGGGAGAAAATACGTTTTTTATAATGTTGCCATGGTAACTCAAAATGGCGGGTGGTACAAAAAAAATACTTCATAGGATCAGCACACATGTTTTGTTATACATACTGTGGGGATTATAATATAAAACTCTAAGTGTGCCACACCGGGATTCGATCCCATGACTTCTTGCATGCAAAGCCTGCACTTTACATCTGAGCTATACTGTAGCGCCATATATGGGCATGCAGTATTGGGACCATAAGGGGTTTCATCCCCCATTGAAAAGCATTGGATGTTTGACACCTCATAGCTTGGAGATGCTTTATGCGACGTAGCCCAAATTTCTTGTGGAGCTTTCTCTCTAGAGTAAGAACAGACTCTGTGAAGCAGAAGTTGGTGAGACCTTCCTAGAGCTACTTCCGGTTAGCAACATGCTAACAGTTAGCCGCTAACAGGGTTGTGTTCAGTATCACCAGGTGAGTGTACTCTGTCAGTTTGGTCCAAATCCTGTACTGGGAAGTGCCTCAAAAAGGGTGCCAATACTTAATGTCACCAAAGGTCACCAAAGGTCATGAGTCAGATTGGCCTCCTTTAGCAACTCAGCCTCACCACATGTGGGCCCAGAACTCAACATTTGACCAAAATGGTCAGTAGCGCCATTTCCCACATGTGGGTGGTGCTGTATTGGCCAATTATGTCGTGTCTGGGCATCATGCCAGATCCTGTTGGAAGCAAAGGCCCAATAGGAAAGCATGTGAAATCCAAACTGGGACAGAAAAGTGACACATGGCTGAAAGTCACTTGAAAATTTAAAAATGTTAAGAGGAAGTGACTGTGCGAATTTCAGATTCCTACATTAATCACAGCCGCTGCAGCGGGCGTCGAAAGTTGCCATTGTATCCCAATGGAGCTTCTCCCTCTGGCCCTCAGAGTTCCGTCGTCATGGAAACTCACTCACACCTCTGCTGCAGGCTTGAAAATTTAAAAATGTTAAGAGGAAGTGACTGTGCGAATTTCAGATTCCTACATTAATCACAGCCGCTGCAGCGGGCGTCGAAAGTTGCCATTGTATCCCAATGGAGCTTCCCCCTCTGGCCCTCAGAGTTCCGTCGTCATGGAAACTCACTCACACCTCTGCTGCAGGCCAGTCTACCGAAGTGCAGAGACTTTGCTCACAATAAGTCCCATTGGATTATAATGGAGAACTTTGCCCCGAACAACGCTCCATATCTCCTGATCCGTAAATGGTAGAGACGTAATTTTTTCTGCGTTTATTTCGTAACGGATAGGGGAAGAAGACAGGCTATCGGTTTTTGCTGGAAAAAGTTTAATAAAGGCGTGAAAAATTATGATATAAAGAGGTTTTATATCGACTTTTAGAAATCCTCTAAAAACGGTCCCGAACAAATAGCTGTAGCTGAAAAAGTATAAGAGATATCAAAATAATTCTTTCACTATGAGTATCAGCAGGCTTTTGAGGACTATGGTGCCCATTTTCATGTTTGTACAAAAATCGGTGTAGGCACAGCGACGATGTAAAAAAGTGGATGATGTGGGAAAATGCAGCTGAAAAGCGTTTTCAGGAATTTGCACATTCGCTACTCCCGAACAAATTGTTCCTGCGGTAAAACCATAACAGTTATCCAAACAATTTCTTTTTTATGAGTGCCAGAAGGGTCGGGACATTCATGTGTGAAAGTCTCATGCTTGTACATGAAACGGTTTAGGAGTAGCGACGATGCGAAAACATGTGATGTTTTGGATTTTCAGACGTCATTTTTCAAAACCGCTCCATAGGAAATGAATGGGGAGGATTTCGGGTTTGTGTCGCTCTGAGGTGATTTGCGAAAAATGTATAAATGCTACACCAATGAGGGTTACATTTCCTGAATCCAGACAAAAATACCTACGTTTTGATGTATAATTTGTCTACGTAGAGTGAAAATTGAGCGAGTAGGCTGAAGTTGTTCGGAGTTTTGAAATCTTTGAAAACGCTAGAGTGGCCCACTCTAGCGGTTGGAGAATTCCGTCATTGACTTTCATTATAAACGATGATTTCGCTGATTTTCGGACATGAGCTTTGAGGAGCACTTGTGAGGAGACGATAACAGATATCTACATCCCGTTTTCACTTCTGAGTAGTTCACAGATATATCTACAAACTGGAAGTTAAACGGTGTTCGTAGGTGAAAGCATGACGACACAGTACAGCGTTGAAAATGGTCATTTTGAGGCTTTTTTGAGGCTGTCTTTTTACCCGACTCCATTCATTCCTATGGGATTTTTTCGGGTGGTTTTTCGCTAATTTTGTCGCCATGGTAACTCGAAACCCCAATAAAAGTAATAGCACACATCTCGGAATCGAGCCGCACGTTTTGGTACCTATATAATGCGGCCCGAACCTACGGTTCGGGCCGCATTAATCGTGACGGAAGAAGAAGTAAAGAATATTAATATTAATAAAGAGTCCGTTTAGAGGTGAATAGTAGTAGGTGCCTCCATGCATTTGCATGGGAGGCAGTGCTGTGCTTCGCACAGCACTGCCTCCTCATTGCAAATGCTTGGCAGGCACCTAACTAGAAAATTTCTGAAGAAATTTAGCAAGGCGCCTGCCTCGTGCTGCGTACGGTAGCGTGTAGAATAGCAACAGGAAGTAACACCGCAAATTTCAGCTTCCTACGGTCTTCACAGCCCCAGCAGCAGCAGTCGAAAGTTGCCATGTTAAGTCAATGGTCCTCCTAGGAGCCTCTGGCTAGCAGCGTTGTCATGGAGACTCCCTCACAGCTGTAGCCCTCTCTTTGTCTGTAAAGCCAGAACAACCCTGGCTAAGCAGAAGTTCGTAGGACCTTCCTAGAGCTACTTCCGGTTAGCAACATGCTAACCGTTAGCCGCTAACATGATTGTGGTCAGTCTCACCGGGTGATGGTACTCTGTTAGCTTGGTTGAAATCCTATGCTGAGAAGTGCCTAAAAAGAGAGAAAATCCTAAAATTCACCAAAGGTCATTTTCCCATTCATTCCTATGGGAGTTTTTGGCTTCAGTTTCTGGGGTACTACGTTACCATGGTTACTGCCAGTGACAACAGAAGTAATAGCACACCTCGCTAGACCCAGCCGCACGTTTTGATGTATAGATTGTGGGGGTGGACGCTTCCGTTCGGGCCGCATTAATTTGCGAAGGTTGAAGTAAGTGCATAGTATATTTAACACTAGAAAATTTCTGAAGAAATTTAGCAAGGCGCCTGCCTCGTGGTGCGTACCGTACCGTTGAAAATAGTAACGGGAAGTAACACTGCGAATTTCAGCTTCCTACGGTCTTCACAGCCCCCGCAACGGCCGTCCAAAGGTGCCATGTTAAGTCAATGGACCTCCTAGGAGCCTCTGGCTAGCAGCGTTGTCATGGAGACTCCCTCACAGCTGTAGCCCTCTGTCTTAATTATCATTACCTTTATCATGTGAGGTACTGAGGTGAATGTGTGATTTCAGTGTCTTTGGAGCATTTCTGCAGCATGTAACAGAGGCAAAGAGGGGTCAAAAATGGATGTTTGACACCTCATAAAATAGACATGCTTTATCTGACATGGCCCAAATTTGTTGTAGAGCCTTCTCTGTAAAGGAAGTACAGACTCTGTGAAGCAAAAGTTTGTGCGAGCTTCCTAGAGCTACTTCCGGTTAGCAACATGCTAACCGTTAGCCGCTAACAAGGTTGTGTTCAGGATGACCAGGTGATGGTACTCTGTTAGTTTGGTCCATAACCTGTGCTGGGAAGTGCCTCAAAGAGGGTGAAAATACGTAGTTTATTACGTCGCCATGGTAACTCAAAATGGCGGGTGGTCTTGGCCCATTGAAAAGCATTGAATATTTGACACCTCCTAACATGGAGATGCTTTATCCGACATGGCCAAAATTTGTTGTGGAGCTTTCTCTCTACAGTAAGAACAGACTCTGTGAAGCAGAAGTTGGTGAGACCTTCCTAGAGCTACTTCCTGTTAGCAATATGCTAACCGTTAGCCGCTAACAAGGTTGTGTTCAGGATGACCAGGTGATGGTACTCTGTTAGTTTGGTCCATAACCTGTGCTGGGAAGTGCCTCAAAGAGGGAGAAAATACGTTGTTTATTACGTCGCCATGGTAACTCAAAATGGCGGGTGGTCTTGGCCCATTGAAAAGCATTGAATATTTGACACCTCCTAACATGGAGATGCTTTATCCGACATGGCCAAAATTTGTTGTGGAGCTTTCTCTCTACAGTAAGAACAGACTCTGTGAAGCAGAAGTTTGTCAGACCTTCCTAGAGCTACTTCCTGTTAGCAACATGCTAACCGTTAGCCGCTAACAAGGTTGTGTTCAGGATGACCAGGTGATGGTACTCTGTCAGTTTGGTCCAAATCCTGTACTGGGGTGTGCTTCAAATAGGGAGAAAATACGTTTTTTATAACGTTGCCATGGTAACTCAAAATGGCGGGTGGTACAAAAAAATACTTCATAGGATCAGCACACATGTTTTGTTATACATACTGTGGGGATTATAATATGAAACTCTAAGTGTCCCACATCGGGATTCGATCCTATGACCTCTTGCATGCAAAGCCTGCACTTTCCATCTGAGCTATACTGTAGCGCCATATATGGGCATGCAGTATTGGGACCATAAGGGGTTTGATCCCCCATTGAAAAGCATTGGATGTTTGACACCTCATAGCTTGGAGATGCTTTATGCGACGTAGCCCAAATTTCTTGTGGAGCTTTCTCTCTAGAGTAAGAACAGACTCTGTGAAGCGGAAGTTGGTGAGTCCTTCCTAGAGCTACTTCCGGTTAGCAACATGCTAACAGTTAGCCGCTAACAGGGTTGTGCTCAGTATCACCAGGTGAGTGTACTCTGTCAGTTTGGTCCAAATCCTGTACTGGGAAGTGCCTCAAAAAGGGTGCCAATACTAAATGTCACCAAAGGTCACCAAAGGTCATGAGTCAGATTGGCCTCCTTTAGCAACTCAGCCTCACAACATCTGGGCCCAGAACTCAACATTTGACCAAAATGGTCAGTAGCGCCATTTCCCACATGTGGGTGGTGCTGTATTGGCCAATTATGTCGTGTCTGGGCATCATGCCAGATCCTGTTGGAAGCAAAGGCCCAGTAGGAAAGCATGTGAAATCCAAAATGGGACAGAAAAGTGACACATGGCTGAAAGTCACTTGAAAATTTAAAAATGTTAAGAGGAAGTGACTGTGCGAATTTCAGATTCCTACATTAATCACAGCCGCTGCAGCGGGCGTCGAAAGTTGCCATTGTATCCCAATGGAGCTTCTCCCTCTGGCCCTCAGAGTTCCGTCGTCATGGAAACTCACTCACACCTCTGCTGCAGGCTTGAAAATTTAAAAATGTTAAGAGGAAGTGACTGTGCGAATTTCAGATTCCTACATTAATCACAGCCGCTGCAGCGGGCGTCGAAAGTTGCCATTGTATCCCATTGGAGCCTCTCTCTCTGGCCCTCAGAGTTCCGTCGTCATGGAAACTCACTCACACCTGCAGCGGGCCAGTCTACCGAAGTGCAGAGACTTTGCTCACAATAAGTCCCATTGGATTATAATGGAGAACTTTGCCCCGAACAACGCTCCATATCTCCTGATCCGTAAATGGTAGAGACGTAATTTTTTCTGCGTTTATTTCGTAACGGATAGGGGAAGAAGACAGGCTATCGGTTTTTGCTGGAAAAAGTTTAATAAAGGCGTGAAAAATTATGATATAAAGGTGATTTTTATGGATTTTTAGAAATCCTCTAAAAACGGTCCCGAACAAATCGCTGTAGCTGAAAAAGTATAAGAGATATCAAAATAATTCTTTCACTATGAGTATCAGCAGGCTTTTGAGGACTATGGTGCCCATTTTCATGTTTGTACAAAAATCGGTGTGGGCACAGCGACGATGTAAAAAAGTGGATGATGTGGGAAAATGCAGCTGAAAAGCGTTTTCAGGAATTTGCACATTCGCTACTCCCGAACAAATTGTTCCTGCGGCAAAACCGTAACAGTTATCCAAACAATTTCTTTTTTATGAGTGCCAGAAGGGTCGGGACATTCATGTGTGAAAATGTCATGCTTGTACATGAAACGGTTTAGGAGTAGCGACGATGCGAAAACATGTGATGTTTTGGATTTTCAGACGTCATTTTTCAAAACCGCTCCATAGGAAATGAATGGGGAGGATTTCGGGTTTGTGTCGCTCTGAGGTGATTTGCGAAAAATCTATAAATGCTACACCAATGAGGGTTACATTTCCTGAATCCAGACAAAAATACCTACGTTTTGATGTATAATTTGTCTACGTAGAGTGAAAATTGAGCGAGTAGGCGGAAGTTGTTCGGAGTTTTGAAATCTTTGAAAACGCTAGAGTGGCCCACTCTAGCGGTTGGAGAATTCCGTCATTGACTTTCATTATAAACGATGATTTCGCTGATTTTCGGACATGAGCTTTGAGGAGTAACTGTGAAGAGACGATAAAAGATATCCCCATCCCGTTTTCACTTCTGAGTAGTTCACAGATATGTCTACAAACTGGAAGTTAAACGGTGTTCGTAGGTGAAAGCATGACGACACAGTACAGCGTTGAAAATGGTCATTTTGAGGCTTTTTTTAGGCTGTCTTTTTACCCGACTCCATTCATTCCTATGGGATTTTTTCGCGTGGTTTTTCGCTAATTTTGTCGCCATGGTAACTCGAAACCCCAATAAAAGTAATAGCACACATCTCGGAATCGAGCCGCACGTTTTGGTACCTATATAATGCGGCCCGAACCGTAGGTTCGGGCCGCATTAATCGTGACGGAATAATAATAAAGAATAACTAGAAAATTTCTGAAGAAATTTAGCAAGGCGCCTGCCTCGTGGTGCGTACCGTATCCTCAAAAAAAGCAACAGGAAGTAACACTGCGAATTTCAGCTTCCTACGGTCTTCACAGCCCCCGCAGCGGCCGTCGAAAGGTGCCATGTTAAGTCAATGGACCTACTAGGAGCCTCTGGCTAGCTGCGTTGTCATGGAGACTCACTGACAGCTGCAGCCCTCTCTGTCTGTAAAGGCAGAAGAACCCTGGCTAAGCAGAAGTTGGTAGGACCTTCCTAAAGCTACTTCCGGTTTGCAACAAGCTAACGGTTAGCCGCTTGCATGGTTGTGTTCAGTATCACCGGGTGATGTTACTCTGTTAGTTTGGTTGAAATCCTGTACTGAGAAGTGCTTAAAAAGGGAGAAAATCCTAAAATTCACCAAATCTGTCAAGCAGAAGTTTGTACAAGCTTCCTAGAGCTACTTCCGGTTAGCAACATGCTAACCATTAGCCGCTAGCATGGTTGTGTTCAGTATCACCGGGTGATTGTTCTCTGTTAGTTTGGTTGAAATCCTGTACTGAGAAGTGCCTAAAAAGAGAGAAAATGCTAATAGTCACCATAGGTCATTTCCCCATTCATTCCTATGGGAGTTTTAGCCTTCCGTTTCTGGGGTATTATGTTACCATGGTTACTCTCAGTGACAACAGAAGTAATAGCACACATTGTGAGACCCAGCCGCACGTTTTGATGTATAGATTGTGGGGGTGGACGCTGGCGTTCGGGCCGCATTAATTTGCGAAGGTTGAAGTAAGTGCATAGTATATTTAACACTAGAAAATTTCTGAAGAAATTTAGCAAGGCGCCTGCCTCGTGGTGCGTACCGTAACGTCGAAAATACTAACGGGAAGTAACACTGCGAATTTCAGCTTCCTACGGTCTTCACAGCCCCCGCAACGGCCGTCCAAAGGTGCCATGTTAAGTCAATGGACCTCCTAGGAGCCTCTGGCTAGCAGCGTTGTCATGGAGACTCACTCACAGCTGTAGCCCTCTCTTTGTCTGCAAAGGCAGATCAAACCTGGCTAAGCAGAAGTTGGTAGGACCTTCCTAAATCTACTTCTGGTTAGCAACATGCTAACCGTTAGCTGCTAGCATGGTTGTGTTCAGTATCATCGGGTGATGTTACTCTGTTAGTTTAGTCCAAATCCTGTACTGAGAAGTGCCTAAAAAGAGAAAAAATGCTAAAAGTCACCATAGGCCATTTTCCCATTCATTCCTATGGGAGTTTTTGGCTTCAGTTTCTGGGGTACTACGTTACCATGGTTACTGCCAGTGGCAACAGAAGTAATAGCACACCTCGTGAGAGCCAGCCGCACGTTTTGATATATAGATTGTGGGGGTGGACGCTTCCGTTCGGGCCGCATTAATTTGCGAAGGTTGAAGTAAGTGCATAGTATATTTAACACTAGAAAATTTCTGAAGAAATTTAGCAAGGTGCCTGCCTCGTGGTGCGTACCGTACCGTGTAAAATAGCAACAGGAAGTAACACCGCAAATTTCAGGTTCCTACGGTGTTCACAGCCCCCGCAGCGGCCGTCCAAAGGTGCCATGTTAAGTCAATGGACCTCCTAGGAGCCTCTGGCTAGCAGCGTTGTCATGGAGACTCCCTCACAGCTGTAGCCCTCTGTCTTAATTATCATTACCTTTATCATGTGAGGTACTGAGGTGAATGTGTGATATCAGTGTCTTTGGAGCATTTCTGCAGCATGTAACAGAGGCAAAGAGGGGTCAAAAATGGATGTTTGACACCTCATAAAATAGACATGCTTTATCTGACATGGCCCAAATTTGTTGTAGAGCTTCCTCTCTAAAGGAAGAACAGACTCTGTGAAGCAGAAGTTGGTGAGACCTTCCTAGAGCTACTTCCTGTTAGCAACATGCTAACCGTTAGCCGCTAACATGGTTGTGTTCAGTATCACCGGGGGATTGTACTCTGTCAGTTTGGTCCAAATCCTGTACTGGGATGTGCTTCAAATAGGGAGAAAATACATTTTTTATAACGTTGCCATGGTAACTCAAAATGGCGGGTGGTACAAAAAAATACTTCATAGGATCAGCACACATGTTTTGTTATACATACTATGGGGATTATAATCTAAAACTCTAAGTGTCCCACACCGGGATTCGATCCCATGACCTCTTGCATGCAAAGCCTGCACTTTCCATCCGAGCTATACTGTAGCACCATATATGGGCACGCAGTATTGGGACTCTAAGGGGTTTGATCCCCCATTGAAAAGCATTGGATGTTTGACACCTCATAGCTTGGAGAAGCTTTATGCGACGTAGCCCAAATTTCTTGTGGAGCTTTATCTCTAGAGTAAGAACAGACTCTGTGAAGTAGAAGTTGGTGAGACCTTCCTAGAGCTACTTCCGGTTAGCAACATGCTAACAGTTAGCAGCTAACAAGGTTGTGTTCAGGATGACCAGGTGATGGTACTCTGTTAGTTTGGTCCATAACCTGTGCTGGGAAGTCCCTCAAAAAGGGAGAAAATACGTTGTTTATTACGTCGCCATGGTAACTCAAAATGGCGGGTGGTCTTGGCCCATTGAAAAGCATTGAATATTTGACACCTCCTAACATGGAGATGCTTTATCCGACATGGCCAAAATTTGTTGTGGAGCTTTCTCTCTACAGTAAGAACAGACTCTGTGAAGCAGAAGTTGGTGAGACCTTCCTAGAGCTACTTCCGGTTAGCAACATGCTAACAGTTAGCCGCTAACAGGGTTGTGTTCAGTATCACGAGGTGAGTGTACTCTGTCAGTTTGGTCCAAATCCTGTACTGGGAAGTGCCTCAAAAAGGGTGCCAATACTTAATGTCACCAAAGGTCACCAAAGGTCATGAGTCAGATTGGCCTCCTTTAGCAACTCAGCCTCACCACATCTGGGCCCAGAACTCAACATTTGACCAAAATGGTCAGTAGCGGCATTTCCCACATGTGGGTGGTGCTGTATTGGCCAATTATGTCGTGTCTGGGCATCATGCCAGATCCTGTTGGAAGCAAAGGCCCAGTAGGAAAGCATGTGAAATCCAAAATGGGACAGAAAAGTGACACATGGCTGAAAGTCACTTGAAAATTTTAAAATGTTAAGAGGAAGTGACTGTGCGAATTTCAGATTCCTACATTAATCACAGCCGCTGCAGCGGGCGTCGAAAGTTGCCATTGTATCCCAATGGAGCTTCTCCCCCTGGCCCTCAGAGTTCCGTCGTCATGGAAACTCACTCACACCTCTGCTGCAGGCCAGTCTAACGAAGTGCAGAGACTTTGCTCACAATAAGTCCCATTGGATTATAATGGAGAACTTTGCCCCGAACAACGCTCCATATCTCCTGATCCGTAAATGGTAGAGACGTAATTTTTTCTGCGTTTATTTCGTAACGGATAGGGGAAGAAGACAGGCTATCGGTTTTTGCTGGAAAAAGTTTAATAAAGGCGTGAAAAATTATGATATAAAGGTGATTTTTATGGATTTTTTGAAATCCTCTAAAAAAGGTCCCGAACAAATCGCTGTAGCTGAAAAAGTATAAGAGATATCAAAATAATTCTTTCACTATGAGTATCAGCAGGCTTTTGAGGACTATGGTGCCCATTTTCATGTTTGTACAAAAATCGGTGTAGGCACAGCGACGATGTAAAAAAGTGGATGATGTGGGAAAATGCAGCTGAAAAGCGTTTTCAGGAATTTGCACATTCGCTACTCCCGAACAAATTGTTCCTGCGGTAAAACCGTAACAGTTATCCAAACAATTCCTTTTTTATGAGTGCCAGAAGGGTCGGGACATTCATGTGTGAAAGTCTCATGCTTGTACATGAAACGGTTTAGGAGTAGCGACGATGCGAAAACATGTGATGTTTTGGATTTTCAGACGTCATTTTTCAAAACCGCTCCATAGGAAATGAATGGGGAGGATTTCGGGTTTGTGTCGCTCTGAGGTGATTTGCGAAAAATCTATAAATGCTACACCAATGAGGGTTACATTTCCTGAATCCAGACAAAAATACCTACGTTTTGATGTATAATTTGTCTACGTAGAGTGAAAATTGAGCGAGTAGGCGGAAGTTGTTTGGAGTTTTGAAATCTTTGAAAACGCTAGAGTGGGCCACTCTAAGAGTCTGAGAATTCCGTCATTGACTTTCATTATAAACGATGATTTCGCTGATTTTCGGACATGAGCTTTGAGGAGTAACTGTGAAGAGACGATAAAAGATATCCCCATCCCGTTTTCACTTCTGAGTAGTTCACAGATATATCTACAAACTGGAAGTTAAACGGTGTTCATAGGTGAAAGCATGACGACACAGTACAGCGTTGAAAATGGCAATTTGGAGGCTTTTTTGGGGCTTTTTTTCTCCCCGACTCCATTGATTACTATGGGTTTTTTCGGGGGTGGTTTTTCGCTAATTGCGTTGCCATGGTAACTCGAAACCCCGATAAAAGTAATAGCACACTATTCCCGACCGAGCCGGACGTTTTGATGTATATATTGTGGGGGTGCACGCTACGGTTCGGGCCGCATTAATCGTCAAACAATTAAGAATATTAATAATAATAAATAAACCGTTTAGAGGTGAATAGTAGTAGGTGCCTCCATGCATTTGCATGGGAGGCAGTGCTGTGCTTCGCACAGCACTGCCTCCTCATTGCAAATGCTTGGCAGGCACCTAACTAGAAAATTTCTGAAGAAATTTAGCAAGGCGCCTGCCTCGTGCTGCGTACCGTACCGTGTAACATAGCAACAGGAAGTAACACCGCGAATTTCAGGTTCCTACGGTGTTCACAGCCCCCGCAGCGGCCGTCAAAAGGTGCCATGTTTAGTCAATGGACCTCCTAGGAGCCTCTGGCTAGCAGTGTTGTCATGGAGACTCACTCACAGCTGTAGCCCTCTCTTTGTCTGTAAAGCCAGAACAACCCTGGCTAAGGAGAAGTTTGTATGAGCTTCCTAGAGCTACTTCCAGTTAACAACATGCTAACCGTTAGCTGCTAGCATGGTTGTGTTCAGTATCATGGGGTGATGTTACTCTGTTAGTTTAGTCCAAATCCTGTACTGAGAAGTGCCAAAAAAAAGAAAAAATGCAAAAAGTCACCATAGGCCATTTTCCCATTCATTCCTATGGGGGTTTTTGGCTTCAGTTTCTGGGGTACTACGTTACCATGGTTACTGCCAGTGACAACAGAAGTAATAGCACACCTCGTGAAACCCAGCCGCACGTTTTGATGTATAGATTGTGTGGGTGGACGCTTCTGTTCAGGCCGCATTAATTTGCGAAGGTTCAAGTAAGTGCATAGTATATTTAACACTAGAAAATTTCTGAAGAAATTTAGCAAGGCGCCTGCCTCGTGGTGCGTACCGTACCGTTGAAAATACTAACGGGAAGTAACACTGCGAATTTCAGCTTCCTACGGTCTTCACAGCCCCCGCAACGGCCGTCCAAAGGTGCCATGTTAAGTCAATGGACCTCCTAGGAGCCTCTGGCTAGCAGCGTTGTCATGGAGACTCCCTCACAGCTGTAGCCCTCTGTCTTAATTATCATTACCTTTATCATGTGAGGTACTGAGGTGAATGTGTGATTTCAGTGTCTTTGGAGCATTTCTGCAGCATGTAACAGAGGCAAAGAGGGGTCAAAAATGGATGTTTGACACCTCATAAAATAGACATGCTTTATCTGACATGGCCCAAATTTGTTGTAGAGCCTTCTCTCTAAAGGAAGTACAGACTCTGTGAAGCGAAAGTTTGTGCGAGCTTCCTAGAGCTACTTCCGGTTAGCAACATGCTAAGCGTTAGCCGCTAACAAGGTTGTGTTCAGTATGACCGGGTGATGGTACTCTGTTAGTTTGGTCCATATCCTGTGCTGGGAAGTGCCTCAAAGAGGGAGAAAATATGTTGTTTATTACGTCGCCATGGTAACTCAAAATGGCGGGTGGTCTTGGCCCATTGAAAAGCATTGAATATGTGACACCTCCTAACATGGAGATGCTTTATCCGACATGGCCAAAATTTGTTGTGGAGCTTTCTCTCTACAGTAAGAACAGACTCTGTGAAGGAGAAGTTAGTGAGACCTTCCTAGAGCTACTTCCTGTTAGCAACATGCTAACCGTTAGCCGCTAACAAGGTTGTGTTCAGGATGACCAGGTGATGGTACTCTGTTAGTTTGGTCCATAACCTGTGCTGGGAAGTGCCTCAAAGAGGGAGAAAATACGTAGTTTATTACGTCGCCATGGTAACTCAAAATGGCGGGTGGTCTTGGCCCATTGAAAAGCATTGAATATGTGACACCTCCTAACATGGAGATGCTTTATCCGACATGGCCAAAATTTGTTGTGGAGCTTTCTCTCTACAGTAAGAACAGACTCTGTGAAGCAGAAGTTAGTGAGACCTTCCTAGAGCTACTTCCTGTTAGCAACATGCTAACCGTTAGCCGCTAACAAGGTTGTGTTCAGGATGACCAGGTGATGGTACTCTGTTAGTTTGGTCCATAACCTGTGCTGGGAAGTGCCTCAAAGAGGGAGAAAATACGTAGTTTATTACGTCGCCATGGTAACTCAAAATGGCGGGTGGTCTTGGCCCATTGAAAAGCATTGAATATTTGACACCTCCTAACATGGAGATGCTTTATCCGACATGGCCAAAATTTGTTGTGGAGCTTTCTCTCTACAGTAAGAACAGACTCTGTGAAGCAGAAGTTGGTGAGACCTTCCTAGAGCTACTTCCTGTTAGCAACATGCTAACCGTTAGCCGCTAACAAGGTTGTGTTCAGGATGACCAGGTGATGGTACTCTGTCAGTTTGGTCCAAATCCTGTACTGGGGTGTGCTTCAAATAGGGAGAAAATACGTTTTTTATAACGTTGCCATGGTAACTCAAAATGGCGGGTGGTACAAAAAAATACTTCATAGGATCAGCACACATGTTTTGTTATACATACTGTGGGGATTATAATATGAAACTCTAAGTGTCCCACATCGGGATTCGATCCTATGACCTCTTGCATGCAAAGCCTGCACTTTCCATCTGAGCTATACTGTAGCGCCATATATGGGCATGCAGTATTGGGACCATAAGGGGTTTGATCCCCTATTGAAAAGCATTGGATGTTTGACACCTCATAGCTTGGAGATGCTTTATGCGACGGAGCCCAAATTTGTTGTGCAGCTTTCTCTCTAGAGTAAGAACAGACTCTGTGAAGCGGAAGTTGGTGAGACCTTCCTAGAGCTACTTCCGGTTAGCAACATGCTAACAGTTAGCCGCTAACAGGGTTGTGCTCAGTATCACCAGGTGAGTGTACTCTGTCAGTTTGGTCCAAATCCTGTACTGGGAAGTGCCTCAAACAGGGTGCCAATACTTAATGTGACCAAAGGTCACCAAAGGTCGTGAGTCAGATTGGCCTCCTTTAGCAACTCAGCCTCACCACATCTGGGCCCAGAACTCAACATTTGACCAAAATGGTCAGTAGCGCCATTTCCCACAGGTGGGTGGTGCTGTATTGGCCAATTGGGTCGTCTCTGGGCCTCATGCCAGGTCCTGTTGGAAGCAAAGGCCCAATAAGAAAGCATGTGAAATCCAAAATGGGACAGAAAAGTGACACATGGCTGAAAGTCACATGAAAATTTTAAAATGTTAAGAGGAAGTGACTGTGCGAATTTCAGATTCCTACATTAATCACAGCCGCTGCAGCGGGCGTCGAAAGTTGCCATTGTATCCCAATGGAGCTTCTCCCTCTGGCCCTCAGAGTTCCGTCGTCATGGAAACTCACTCACACCTCTGCTGCAGGCTTGAAAATTTAAAAATGTTAAGAGGAAGTGACTGTGCGAATTTCAGATTCCTACATTAATCACAGCCGCTGCAGCGGGCGTCGAAAGTTGCCATTGTATCCCAATGGAGCTTCCCCCTCTGGCCCTCAGAGTTCCGTCGTCATGGAAACTCACTCACACCTCTGCTGCAGGCCAGTCTACCGAAGTGCAGAGACTTTGCTCACAATAAGTCCCATTGGATTATAATGGAGAACTTTGCCCCGAACAACGCTCCATATCTCCTGATCCGTAAATGGTAGAGACGTAATTTTTTCTGCGTTTATTTCGTAACGGATAGGGGAAGAAGACAGGCTATCGGTTTTTGCTGGAAAAAGTTTAATAAAGGCGTGAAAAATTATGATATAAAGGTGATTTTTATGGATTTTTTGAAATCCTCTAAAAAAGGTCCCGAACAAATCGCTGTAGCTGAAAAAGTATAAGAGATATCAAAATAATTCTTTCACTATGAGTATCAGCAGGCTTTTGAGGACTATGGTGCCCATTTTCATGTTTGTACAAAAATCGGTGTAGGCACAGCGACGATGTAAAAAAGTGGATGATGTGGGAAAATGCAGCTGAAAAGCGTTTTCAGGAATTTGCACATTCGCTACTCCCGAACAAATTGTTCCTGCGGCAAAACCGTAACAGTTATCCAAGCAATTCCTTTTTTATGAGTGCCAGAAGGGTCGGGACATTCATGTGTGAAAGTCTCATGATTGTACATAAAACGGTTTAGGAGTAGCGACGATGCGAAAACATGTGACGTTTTGGATTTTCAGACGTCATTTTTCAAAACCGCTCCATATGAAATGAATGGGGAGGATTTCGGGTTTGTGTCGGTCTGAGGTGATTTGCGAAAAATCTATAAATGCTACACCAATGAGGGTTACATTTCCTGAATCCAGACAAAAATACCTACGTTTTGATGTATAATTTGTCTACGTAGAGTGAAAATTGAGCGAGTAGGCTGAAGTTGTTCGGAGTTTTGAAATCTTTGAAAACGCTAGAGTGGCCCACTCTAGCGGTTGGAGAATTCCGTCATTGACTTTCATTATAAACGATGATTTCGCTGATTTTGGGACATGAGCTTTGAGGAGTAACTGTGAAGAGACGATAAAAGATATCCACATCCCGTTTTCACTTCTGAGTAGTTCACAGATATATCTACAAACTGGAATTTAAACGGTGTTCGTAGGTGAAAGCATGACGATACAGTACAGCGTTGAAAATGGCCATTTGGAGGCTTTTTTGAGCCTTTCTTTCTACCCGACTCCATTCATTCCTATGGGTTTTTTTGGGGGTGGTTTTTCGTTAATTGCGTCGCCATGGTAACTCGAAACCCCAATAAAAGTAATAGCACACATCGGGTAATCGAGCCGGACGTTTTGGTACCTACTTTGTGGGGGTGCACGCTATGGTTCGGGCCGCATTAATCGTGAAGGAAGAATAATATAAGAAGTTTAATAATAATAATAAAGAGACGCCTTTAGAGGTGAATAGTAATAGGTGCCTCCATGCATTTGCATGGGAGGCAGTGCTGTGCTTCGCACAGCACTGCCTCCTCATTGCAAATGCCATGGCAGGCGCCTAATAAATAGACGCCTTTAGAGGTGAATAGTAGTAGGTGCCTCCATGCATTTGCATGGGAGGCAGTGCTGTGCTTCGCACAGCACTGCCTCCTCATTGCAAATGCTTGGCAGGCACCTAACTAGAAAATTTCTGAAGAAATTTAGCAAGGTGCCTGCCTCGTGGTGCGTACCGTACCGTTGAAAATACTAACGGGAAGTAACACTGCAAATTTCAGCTTCCTACGGTCTTCACAGCCCCCGCAACGGCCGTCCAAAGGTGCCATGTTAAGTCAATGGACCTCCTAGGAGCCTCTGGCTAGCAGCGTTGTCATGGAGACTCCCTCACAGCTGTAGCCCTCTGTCTTAATTATCATTACCTTTATCATGTGAGGTACTGAGGTGAATGTGTGATTTCAGTGTCTTTGGAGCATTTCTGCAGCATGTAGCAGAGGCAAAGAGGGGTCAAAAATGGATGTTTGACACCTCATAAAATAGACATGCTTTATCTGACATGGCCCAAATTTGTTGTAGAGCTTCCTCTCTAAAGGAAGTACAGACTCTGTGAAGCAAAAGTTTGTGCGAGCTTCCTAGAGCTACTTCCGGTTAGCAACATGCTAACCGTTAGCCGCTAACAAGGTTGTGTTCAGGATGACCAGGTGATGGTACTCTGTTAGTTTGGTCCATAACCTGTGCTGGGAAGTGCCTCAAAGAGGGAGAAAATGCGTTGTTTATTACGTCGCCATGGTAACTCAAAATGGCGGGTGGTCTTGGCCCATTGAAAAGCATTGAATATTTGACACCTCCTAACATGGAGATGCTTTATCCGACATGGCCAAAATTTGTTGTGGAGCTTTCACTCTACAGTAAGAACAGACTCAGTGAAGCAGAAGTTGGTGAGACCTTCCTAGAGCTACTTCCTGTTAGCAACATGCTAACCGTTAGCCGCTAACATGGTTGTGTTCAGTATCACCGGGGGATTGTACTCTGTCAGTTTGGTCCAAATCCTGTACTGGGATGTGCTTCAAATAGGGAGAAAATACGTTTTTTATAACGTTGCCATGGTAACTCAAAATGGCGGGTGGTACAAAAAAATACTTCATAGGATCAGCACACATGTTTTGTTATACATACTGTGGGGATTATAATATAAAACTCCCAGGTGTCCCACACCAGGATTCGATCCCATGACCTCCTGCATGCAAAGCCTGCACTTTACATCTGAGCTATACTGTAGCACCATATATGGGCATGCAGCATTGGGACCATAAGGGGTTCGATCCCCCATTGAAAAGCATTGGATGTTTGACACCTCATAGCTTGGAGATGCTTTATGCGACATAGCCCAAATTTCTTGTGGAGCTTTCTCTCTAGAGTAAGAACAGACTCTGTGAAGCAGAAGTTGGTGAGACCTTCCTAGAGCTACTTCCGGTTAGCAACATGCTAACAGTTAGCCGCTAACAGGGTTGTGTTCTGTATCACCAGGTGAGTGTACTCTGTCAGTTTGGTCCAAATCCTGTACTGGGAAGTGCCTCAAAAAGGGTGCCAATACTTAATGTCACCAAAGGTCACCAAAGGTCATGAGTCAGATTGGCCTCCTTTAGCAACTCAGCCTCACCAAATCTGGGCCCAGAACTCAACATTTGACCAAAATGGTGTGTAGTGCCATTTCCCACAGGTGGGTGGTGCTGTATTGGCCAATTGGGTCGTCTCTGGGCCTCATGCCAGGTCCTGTTGGAAGCAAACGGCCAATAGGAAAGCATGTGAAATCCAAAATGGGACAGAAAAGTGACACATGGCTGAAAGTCACTTGAAAATTTAAAAATGTTAAGAGGAAGTGACTGTGCGAATTTCAGATTCCTACATTAATCACAGCCACTGCAGTGAGCGTCGAAAGTTGCCATTCTATCCCATTGGAGCCTCTCTCTCTGGCCCTCAGAGTTGCGTCGTCATGGAAACTCACTCACACCTCTGCTGCAGGCCAGTCTAACGAAGTGCAGAGACTTTGCTCACAATAAGTCCCATTGGATTATAATGGAGAACTTTGCCCCGAACAACGCTCCATATCTCCTGATCCGTAAATGGTAGAGACGTAATTTTTTCTGCGTTTATTTCGTAACGGATAGGGGAAGAAGACAGGCTATCGGTTTTTGCTGGAAAATGTTTAATAAAGGCGTGAAAAATTATGATATAAAGGTGATTTTTATGGATTTTTTGAAATCCTCTAAAAAAGGTCCCGAACAAATCGCTGTAGCTGAAAAAGTATAAGAGATATCAAAATAATTCTTTCACTATGAGTATCAGCAGGCTTTTGAGGACTATGGTGCCCATTTTCATGTTTGTACAAAAATCGGTGTAGGCACAGCGACGATGTAAAAAAGTGGATGATGTGGGAAAATGCAGCTAAAAAGCGTTTTCAGGAATTTGCACATTCGCTACTCCCGAACAAATTGTTCCTGCGGTAAAACCGTAACAGTTATCCAAACAATTCCTTTTTTATGAGTGCCAGAAGGGTCGGGACATTCATGTGTGAAAGTCTCATGCTTGTACATGAAACGGTTTAGGAGTAGCGACGATGCGAAAACATGTGATGTTTTGGATTTTCAGATGTCATTTTTCAAAACCGCTCCATAGGAAATGAATGGGGAGGATTTCGGGTTTGTGTCGGTCTGAGGTGATTTGCGAAAAATCTATAAAAGCTACACCAATGAGGGTTACATTTCCTGAATCCAGACAAAAATACCTACGTTTTGATGTATAATTTGTCTACGTAGAGTGAAAATTGAGCGAGTAGGCGGAAGTTGTTCGGAGTTTTGAAATCTTTGAAAACGCTAGAGTGGGCCACTCTAAGAGTCTGAGAATTCCGTCATTGACTTTCATTATAAACGATGATTTCGCTGATTTTCGGACATGAGCTTTGAGGAGTAACTGTGAAGAGACGATAAAAGATATCCACATCCCGTTTTCACTTCTGAGTAGTTCACAGATATGTCTACAAACTGGAAGTTAAACGGTGTTCGTAGGTGAAAGCATGACGATACAGTACAGCGTTGAAAATGGCCATTTGGAGGCTTTTTTGAGGTTTTCTTTCTACCCGACTCCATTCATTCCTATGGGATTTTTGGGGGTGGTTTTTCGCTAATTGCGTTGCCATGGTAACTCGAAACCCCAACAGAAGTAATAGCACACATCTCGAGACCGAGCCGGACGTTTTGATGTATATATTGTGGGGGTGCACGCTACGGTTCGGGCCGCATTAATCGTGAAGGAAGAAAAATAAAGAATATTAATAATATTAATAATAAAGAAGTCCGTTTAGAGGTGAATAGTAATAGGTGCCTCCATGCATTTGCATGGGAGGCAGTGCTGTGCTTCGCACAGCACTGCCTCCTCATTGCAAATGCTTGGCAGGCACCTAATAAATAAACCGTTTAGAGGTGAATAGTAGTAGGTGCCTCCATGCATTTGCATGGGAGGCAGTGCTGTGCTTCGCACAGCACTGCCTCCTCATTGCAAATGCTTGGCAGGCACCTAACTAGAAAATTTCTGAAGAAATTTAGCAAGGTGCCTGCCTCGTGGTGCGTACCGTACCGTTAAAAATACTAACCGGAAGTAACACTGCGAATTTCAGCTTCCTACGGTGTTCACAGCCCCCGCAACGGCCGTCCAAAGGTGCCATGTTAAGTCAATGGACCTCCTAGGAGACTCTGGCTAGCAGCGTTGTCATGGAGACTCCCTCACAGCTGTAGCCCTCTCTTTGTCTGTAAAGGCAGAACAACCCTGGCTAAGCAGAAGTTGGTAGGACCTTCCTAAAGCTACTTCCGGTTAGCAACATGCTAACTGTTAGCCGCTAGCATGGTTGTGTTCGGTATCACTTGGTGATGTTACTCTGTTAGTTTGGTTGAAATCCTGTACTGAGAAGTGCCTAAAAATGGAGAAAATTCTAAAATTCACCAAAGGTCATTTTCCCATTCATTCCTATGGGAGTTTGTGGCTTCAGTTTCTGGGGTATTACGTTACCATGGTTACTCCCAGTGACAACAGAAGTAATAGCACACCTCGTGAGACCCAGCCGCATGTTTTGATGTATAGATTGTGGGGGTGGACGCTTCCGTTCGGGCCGCATTAATTTGCGAAGGTTGAAGTAAGTGCATAGTATATTTAACACTAGAAAATTTCTGAAGAAATTTAGCAAGGCGCCTGCCTCGTGGTGCGTACCGTACCGTTGAAAATACTAACGGGAAGTAACACTGCGAATTTCAGCTTCCTACGGTCTTCACAGCCCCCGCAACGGCCGTCCAAAGGTGCCATGTTAAGTCAATGGACCTCCTAGGAGCCTCTGGCTAGCAGCGTTGTCATGGAGACTCCCTCACAGCTGTAGCCCTCTGTCTTAATTATCATTACCTTTATCATGTGAGGTACTGAGGTGAATGTGTGATTTCAGTGTCTTTGGAGCATTTCTGCAGCATGTAACAGAGGCAAAGAGGGGTCAAAAATGGATGTTTGACACCTCATAAAATAGAAATGCTTTATCTGACATGGCCCAAATTTGTTGTAGAGCCTTCTCTCTAAAGGAAGTACAGACTCTGTGAAGCAAAAGTTTGTGCGAGCTTCCTAGAGCTACTTCCGGTTAGCAACATGCTAAGCGTTAGCCGCTAACAAGGTTGTGTTCAGTATGACCGGGTGATGGTACTCTGTTAGTTTGGTCCATAACCTGTTCTGGGAAGTGCCTCAAAGAGGGAGAAAATACGTAGTTTATTACGTCGCCATGGTAACTCAAAATGGCGGGTGGTCTTGGCCCATTGAAAAGCATTGAATATTTGACACCTCCTAACATGGAGATGCTTTATCCGACATGGCCAAAATTTGTTGTGGAGCTTTCACTCTACAGTAAGAACAGACTCAGTGAAGCAGAAGTTGGTGAGACCTTCCTAGAGCTACTTCCTGTTAGCAACATGCTAACCGTTAGCCGCTAACATGGTTGTGTTCAGTATCACCGGGGGATTGTACTCTGTCAGTTTGGTCCAAATCCTGTACTGGGATGTGCTTCAAATAGGGAGAAAATACGTTTTTTATAACGTTGCCATGGTAACTCAAAATGGCGGGTGGTACAAAAAAATACTTCATAGGATCAGCACACATGTTTTGTTATACATACTGTGGGGATTATAATATGAAACTCTAAGTGTCCCACATCGGGATTCGATCCTATGACCTCTTGCATGCAAAGCCTGCACTTTCCATCTGAGCTATACTGTAGCGCCATATATGGGCATGCAGTATTGGGACCATAAGGGGTTTGATCCCCTATTGAAAAGCATTGGATGTTTGACACCTCATAGCTTGGAGATGCTTTATGCGACGGAGCCCAAATTTGTTGTGCAGCTTTCTCTCTAGAGTAAGAACAGACTCTGTGAAGCGGAAGTTGGTGAGACCTTCCTAGAGCTACTTCCGGTTAGCAACATGCTAACAGTTAGCCGCTAACAGGGTTGTGCTCAGTATCACCAGGTGAGTGTACTCTGTCAGTTTGGTCCAAATCCTGTACTGGGAAGTGCCTCAAACAGGGTGCCAATACTTAATGTGACCAAAGGTCACCAAAGGTCGTGAGTCAGATTGGCCTCCTTTAGCAACTCAGCCTCACCACATCTGGGCCCAGAACTCAACATTTGACCAAAATGGTCAGTAGCGCCATTTCCCACAGGTGGGTGGTGCTGTATTGGCCAATTGGGTCGTCTCTGGGCCTCATGCCAGGTCCTGTTGGAAGCAAAGGCCCAATAAGAAAGCATGTGAAATCCAAAATGGGACAGAAAAGTGACATGGCTGAAAGTCACATGAAAATTTTAAAATGTTAAGAGGAAGTGACTGTGCGAATTTCAGATTCCTACATTAATCACAGCCGCTGCAGCGGGCGTCGAAAGTTGCCATTGTATCCCAATGGAGCTTCTCCCTCTGGCCCTCAGAGTTCCGTCGTCATGGAAACTCACTCACACCTCTGCTGCAGGCTTGAAAATTTAAAAATGTTAAGAGGAAGTGACTGTGCGAATTTCAGATTCCTACATTAATCACAGCCGCTGCAGCGGGCGTCGAAAGTTGCCATTGTATCCCAATGGAGCTTCCCCCTCTGGCCCTCAGAGTTCCGTCGTCATGGAAACTCACTCACACCTCTGCTGCAGGCCAGTCTACCGAAGTGCAGAGACTTTGCTCACAATAAGTCCCATTGGATTATAATGGAGAACTTTGCCCCGAACAACGCTCCATATCTCCTGATCCGTAAATGGTAGAGACGTAATTTTTTCTGCGTTTATTTCGTAACGGATAGGGGAAGAAGACAGGCTATCGGTTTTTGCTGGAAAAAGTTTAATAAAGGCGTGAAAAATTATGATATAAAGGTGATTTTTATGGAATTTTAGAAATCCTCTAAAACCGGTCCCGAACAAATCGCTGTAGCTGAAAAAGTATAAGAGATATCAAAATAATTCTTTCACTATGAGTATCAGCAGGCTTTTGAGGACTATGGTGCCCATTTTCATGTTTGTACAAAAATCGGTGTAGGCACAGCGACGATGTAAAAAAGTGGATGATGTGGGAAAATGCAGCTGAAAAGCGTTTTCAGGAATTTGCACATTCGCTACTCCCGAACAAATTGTTCCTGCGGCAAAACCGTAACAGTTATCCAAGCAATTCCTTTTTTATGAGTGCCAGAAGTGTCGGGACATTCATGTGTGAAAGTCTCATGCTTGTACATAAAACGGTTTAGGAGTAGCGACGATGCGAAAACATGTGACGTTTTGGATTTTCAGACGTCATTTTTCAAAACCGCTCCATAGGAAATGAATGGGGAGGATTTCGGGTTTGTGTCGCTCTGAGGTGATTTGCGAAAAATCTATAAATGCTACACCAATGAGGGTTACATTTCCTGAATCCAGACAAAAATACCTACGTTTTGATGTATAATTTGTCTACGTAGAGTGAAAATTGAGCGAGTAGGCTGAAGTTGTTCGGAGTTTTGAAATCTTTGAAAACGCTAGAGTGGCCCACTCTAGCGGTTGGAGAATTCCGTCATTGACTTTCATTATAAACGATGATTTCGCTGATTTTGGGACATGAGCTTTGAGGAGTAACTGTGAAGAGACGATAAAAGATATCCACATCCCGTTTTCACTTCTGAGTAGTTCACAGATATGTCTACAAACTGGAAGTTAAACGGTGTTCGTAGGTGAAAGCATGACGATACAGTACAGCGTTGAAAATGGCCATTTTGAGGCTTTTTTGAGGCGTTCTTTCTACCCGACTCCATTCATTCCTATGGGATTTTTGGGGGTGGTTTTTCGCTAATTGCGTTGCCATGGTAACTCGAAACCCCAACAGAAGTAATAGCACACATCTCGAGACCGAGCCGGACGTTTTGATGTATATATTGTGGGGGTGCACGCTACGGTTCGGGCCGCATTAATCGTGAAGGAAGAAAAATAAAGAATATTAATAATAACTAGAAAATTTCTGAAGAAATTTAGCAAGGTGCCTGCCTCGTGGTGCGTACCGTACCGTGTAAAATAGCAACAGGAAGTAACACCGCAAATTTCAGGTTCCTACGGTGTTCACAGCCCCCGCAGCGGCCGTCCAAAGGTGCCATGTTAAGTCAATGGACCTCCTAGGAGCCTCTGGCTAGCAGCGTTGTCATGGAGACTCCCTCACAGCTGTAGCCCTCTGTCTTAATTATCATTACCTTTATCATGTGAGGTACTGAGGTGAATGTGTGATATCAGTGTCTTTGGAGCATTTCTGCAGCATGTAACAGAGGCAAAGAGGGGTCAAAAATGGATGTTTGACACCTCATAAAATAGACATGCTTTATCTGACATGGCCCAAATTTGTTGTAGAGCTTCCTCTCTAAAGGAAGAACAGACTCTGTGAAGCAGAAGTTGGTGAGACCTTCCTAGAGCTACTTCCTGTTAGCAACATGCTAACCGTTAGCCGCTAACATGGTTGTGTTCAGTATCACCGGGGGATTGTACTCTGTCAGTTTGGTCCAAATCCTGTACTGGGATGTGCTTCAAATAGGGAGAAAATACATTTTTTATAACGTTGCCATGGTAACTCAAAATGGCGGGTGGTACAAAAAAATACTTCATAGGATCAGCACACATGTTTTGTTATACATACTATGGGGATTATAATCTAAAACTCTAAGTGTCCCACACCGGGATTCGATCCCATGACCTCTTGCATGCAAAGCCTGCACTTTCCATCCGAGCTATACTGTAGCACCATATATGGGCACGCAGTATTGGGACTCTAAGGGGTTTGATCCCCCATTGAAAAGCATTGGATGTTTGACACCTCATAGCTTGGAGAAGCTTTATGCGACGTAGCCCAAATTTCTTGTGGAGCTTTATCTCTAGAGTAAGAACAGACTCTGTGAAGTAGAAGTTGGTGAGACCTTCCTAGAGCTACTTCCGGTTAGCAACATGCTAACAGTTAGCAGCTAACAAGGTTGTGTTCAGGATGACCAGGTGATGGTACTCTGTTAGTTTGGTCCATAACCTGTGCTGGGAAGTCCCTCAAAAAGGGAGAAAATACGTTGTTTATTACGTCGCCATGGTAACTCAAAATGGCGGGTGGTCTTGGCCCATTGAAAAGCATTGAATATTTGACACCTCCTAACATGGAGATGCTTTATCCGACATGGCCAAAATTTGTTGTGGAGCTTTCTCTCTACAGTAAGAACAGACTCTGTGAAGCAGAAGTTGGTGAGACCTTCCTAGAGCTACTTCCGGTTAGCAACATGCTAACAGTTAGCCGCTAACAGGGTTGTGTTCAGTATCACGAGGTGAGTGTACTCTGTCAGTTTGGTCCAAATCCTGTACTGGGAAGTGCCTCAAAAAGGGTGCCAATACTTAATGTCACCAAAGGTCACCAAAGGTCATGAGTCAGATTGGCCTCCTTTAGCAACTCAGCCTCACCACATCTGGGCCCAGAACTCAACATTTGACCAAAATGGTCAGTAGCGGCATTTCCCACATGTGGGTGGTGCTGTATTGGCCAATTATGTCGTGTCTGGGCATCATGCCAGATCCTGTTGGAAGCAAAGGCCCAGTAGGAAAGCATGTGAAATCCAAAATGGGACAGAAAAGTGACACATGGCTGAAAGTCACTTGAAAATTTTAAAATGTTAAGAGGAAGTGACTGTGCGAATTTCAGATTCCTACATTAATCACAGCCGCTGCAGCGGGCGTCGAAAGTTGCCATTGTATCCCAATGGAGCTTCTCCCCCTGGCCCTCAGAGTTCCGTCGTCATGGAAACTCACTCACACCTCTGCTGCAGGCCAGTCTAACGAAGTGCAGAGACTTTGCTCACAATAAGTCCCATTGGATTATAATGGAGAACTTTGCCCCGAACAACGCTCCATATCTCCTGATCCGTAAATGGTAGAGACGTAATTTTTTCTGCGTTTATTTCGTAACGGATAGGGGAAGAAGACAGGCTATCGGTTTTTGCTGGAAAAAGTTTAATAAAGGCGTGAAAAATTATGATATAAAGGTGATTTTTATGGATTTTTTGAAATCCTCTAAAAAAGGTCCCGAACAAATCGCTGTAGCTGAAAAAGTATAAGAGATATCAAAATAATTCTTTCACTATGAGTATCAGCAGGCTTTTGAGGACTATGGTGCCCATTTTCATGTTTGTACAAAAATCGGTGTAGGCACAGCGACGATGTAAAAAAGTGGATGATGTGGGAAAATGCAGCTGAAAAGCGTTTTCAGGAATTTGCACATTCGCTACTCCCGAACAAATTGTTCCTGCGGTAAAACCGTAACAGTTATCCAAACAATTCCTTTTTTATGAGTGCCAGAAGGGTCGGGACATTCATGTGTGAAAGTCTCATGCTTGTACATGAAACGGTTTAGGAGTAGCGACGATGCGAAAACATGTGATGTTTTGGATTTTCAGACGTCATTTTTCAAAACCGCTCCATAGGAAATGAATGGGGAGGATTTCGGGTTTGTGTCGCTCTGAGGTGATTTGCGAAAAATCTATAAATGCTACACCAATGAGGGTTACATTTCCTGAATCCAGACAAAAATACCTACGTTTTGATGTATAATTTGTCTACGTAGAGTGAAAATTGAGCGAGTAGGCGGAAGTTGTTTGGAGTTTTGAAATCTTTGAAAACGCTAGAGTGGGCCACTCTAAGAGTCTGAGAATTCCGTCATTGACTTTCATTATAAACGATGATTTCGCTGATTTTCGGACATGAGCTTTGAGGAGTAACTGTGAAGAGACGATAAAAGATATCCCCATCCCGTTTTCACTTCTGAGTAGTTCACAGATATATCTACAAACTGGAAGTTAAACGGTGTTCATAGGTGAAAGCATGACGACACAGTACAGCGTTGAAAATGGCAATTTGGAGGCTTTTTTGGGGCTTTTTTTCTCCCCGACTCCATTGATTACTATGGGTTTTTTCGGGGGTGGTTTTTCGCTAATTGCGTTGCCATGGTAACTCGAAACCCCGATAAAAGTAATAGCACACTATTCCCGACCGAGCCGGACGTTTTGATGTATATATTGTGGGGGTGCACGCTACGGTTCGGGCCGCATTAATCGTCAAACAATTAAGAATATTAATAATAATAAATAAACCGTTTAGAGGTGAATAGTAGTAGGTGCCTCCATGCATTTGCATGGGAGGCAGTGCTGTGCTTCGCACAGCACTGCCTCCTCATTGCAAATGCTTGGCAGGCACCTAATAATATTAATAAAGAAGTCCGTTTAGAGGTGAATAGTAATAGGTGCCTCCATGCATTTGCATGGGAGGCAGTGCTGTGCTTCGCACAGCACTGCCTCCTCATTGCAAATGCCATGGCAGGCGCCTAACTAGAAAATTTCTGAAGAAATTTAGCAAGGCGCCTGCCTCGTGGTGCGTACCGTAGCGTGTAGAATAGCAACAGGAAGTAACACCGCGAATTTCAGGTTCCTACGGTGTTCACAGCCCCCGCAGCGGCCGTCAAAAGGTGCCATGTTTAGTCAATGGACCTCCTAGGAGCCTCTGGCTAGCAGTGTTGTCATGGAGACTCACTCACAGCTGTAGCCCTCTCTTTGTCTGTAAAGCCAGAACAACCCTGGCTAAGGAGAAGTTTGTATGAGCTTCCTAGAGCTACTTCCGGTTAACAACATGCTAACCATTAGCCGCCAACGTGGTTGTGGTCAGTCTCACCGGGTGATGGTACTCTGTGAGTTTGGTCCAAATCCTGTACTGGAAAGTGCCTCAAATAGGGTGCCAATACTTAATGTCACCAAAGGTCATGGGTGAGATCGGCCTCCGCTAACAAGGTTGTGTTCAGTATCACCAGGTGATGGTACTCTGTGAGTTTGGTCCAAATCCTGTACTGGAAAGTGCCTCAAATAGGGTGCCAATACTTAATGTCACCAAAGGTCATGGGTCAGATGGGCCTCTGCTAACAAGGTTGTGTTCAGTATCACCAGGTGAATGTACTCTGTGAGTTTGGTCCAAATCCTGTACTGGAAAGTGCCTCAAATAGGGTGCCAATACTTAATGTCACCAAAGGTCATGGGTCAGATCGGCCTCTGCTAACAAGGTTGTGTTCAGTATCACCAGTTGATGGTACTCTGTGAGTTTGGTCCAAATCCTGTACTGGAAAGTGCCTCAAATAGGGTGCCAATACTTAATTTCACCAAGGGTCATGGGTCAGATCAGCCTCCGCTAAGAAGGTTGTGTTCAGTATCACCAGTTGATGGTACTCTGTGAGTTTGGTGCACATGCTGTACTGGAAAGTGCCTCAAATAGGGTGCCAATACTTAATGTCACCAAGGGTCATGGGTCAGATCGGCCTGTGCTAACAAGGTTGTGTTCGGTATCACCAGTTGATGGTACTCTGTGAGTTTGGTCCAAATCCTGTACTGGAAAGTGCCTAAAATAGGGTGCCAATACTTAATGTCACCAAAGGTCATGGGTCAGATCGGCCTCCGCTAACAAGGTTGTGTTCAGTATCCCTGGGTGATGATACTCTGTGAGTTTGGTCCAAATCCTGTACTGGAAAGTGCCTCAAATAGGGTGCCAATACTTAATTTCACCAAGGGTCATGGGTCAGATCGGCCTCCGCTAACAAGGTTGTGTTCAGTATCCCTGGGTGATGATACTCTGTGAGTTTGGTCCAAATCCTGTACTGGAAAGTGCCTCAAATAGGGTGGCAATACTTAATGTCACCAAAGGTAATGAGTCAGATCGGCCTCCTTTAGCAACTCAGCCTCACCCTATCTGGGCCCAGAACTCAACATTTGACCAAAGTGGTGTGTAGCGCCATTTCCCACAGGTGGGTGGTGCTGTATTGGCCAATTGGGTCGTCTCTGGGCCTCATGCCAGGTCCTCTTGGAAGCAAAGGCCCAATAGGAAAGCATGTGAAATCCAAAATGGGACAGAAAAGTGACACATGGCTGAAAGTCACTTGAAAATTTAAAAATATTAAGAGGAAGTGACTGTGCGAATTTCAGATTCCTACATTCATCACAGCCGCTGCAGCGGGCGTCGAAAGTTGCCATTGTATCCCATTGGAGCCTCTCTCTCTGGCCCTCAGAGTTGCGTCGTCATGGAAACTCACTCACACCTCTGCTGCAGGCCAGTCTAACGAAGTGCAGAGACTTTGCTCACAATAAGTCCCATTGGATTATAATGGAGAACTTTGCCCCGAACAACGCTCCATATCTCCTGATCCGTAAATGGTAGAGACGTAATTTTTTCTGCGTTTATTTCGTAACGGATAGGGGAAGAAGACAGGCTATCGGTTTTTGCTGGAAAAAGTTTAATAAAGGCGTGAAAAATTATGATATAAAGGTGATTTTTATGGATTTTTAGAAATCCTCTAAAAACGGTCCCGAACAAATCGCTGTAGCTGAAAAAGTATCAGAGATATCAAAATAATTCTTTCACTATGAGTATCAGCAGGCTTTTGAGGACTATGGTGCCCATTTTCATGTTTGTACAAAAATCGGTGTAGGCACAGCGACGATGTAAAAAAGTGAATGATGTGGGAAAATGCAGCTGAAAAGCGTTTTCAGGAATTTGCACATTCGCTACTCCCGAACAAATTGTTCCTGCGGTAAAACCGTAACAGTTATCCAAAAAATTCCTTTTTTATAAGTGCCAGAAGGGTCGGGACATTCATGTGTGAAAGTCTCATGCTTGTACATGAAACGGTTTAGGAGTAGCGACGATGCGAAAACATGTGATGTTTTGGATTTTCAGACGTCATTTTTCAAAACCGCTCCATAGGAAATGAATGGGGAGGATTTCGGGTTTGTGTCGCTCTGAGGTGATTTGCGAAAAATCTATAAATGCTACACCAATGAGGGTTACATTTCCTGAATCCAGACAAAAATACCTACGTTTTGATGTATAATTTGTCTACGTAGAGTGAAAATTGAGCGAGTAGGCTGAAGTTGTTCGGAGTTTTGAAATCTTTGAAAACGCTAGAGTGGCCCACTCTAGCGGTTGGAGAATTCCGTCATTGACTTTCATTATAAACGATGATTTCGCTGATTTTCGGACATGAGCTTTGAGGAGTAACTGTGAAGAGACGATAAAAGATATCCCCATCCCGTTTTCACTTCTGAGTAGTTCACAGATATGTCTACAAACTGGAAGTTAAACGGTGTTCGTAGGTGAAAGCATGTCGACACAGTACAGCGTTGAAAATGGGCATTTGGAGGCTTTTTTGAGGCTTTCTTTCTACCCGATTCCATTGATTCCTATGGGATTTTTGGGGGTGGTTTTTCGCTAATTTTGTCGCCATGGTAACTCGAAACCCCAATAAAAGTAATAGCACACATCTCGTGATCGAGCCGCACGTTTTGATGTATATATTGTGGGGGTGCACGCTACGGTTCGGGCCGCATTAATCGTGACGGATGAAAAATAAAGAATAATAAAGAGACGCCTTTAGAGGTGAATAGTAGTAGGTGCCTCCATGCATTTGCATGGGAGGCAGTGCTGTGCTTCGCACAGCACTGCCTCCTCATTGCAAATGCTTGGCAGGCACCTAACTAGAAAATTTCTGAAGAAATTTAGCAAGGCGCCTGCCTCGTGGTGCGTACCGTACCGTCAAAAATACTAACGGGAAGTAACACCGCAAATTTCAGGTTCCTACGGTGTTCACAGCCCCAGCAGCGGCCGTTGAAAGGTGCCATGTTAAGTCAATGGACCTCCTAGGAGCCTCTGGCTAGCGGCGTTGTCATGGAGACTCCCTCACAGCTGTAGCCCTCTGTGTTAATTATCATTACCTTTATCATGTGAGGTACTGAGGTGAATGTGTGATTTCAGTGTCTTTGGAGCATTTCTGCAGCATGTAACAGAGGCAAAGAGGGGTCAAAAATGGATGTTTGACACCTCATAAAATAGACATGCTTTATCTGACATGGCCCAAATTTGTTGTGGAGCTTTCTCTCTACAGTAAGAACAGACTCTGTGAAGCAGAAGTTAGTGAGACCTTCCTAGAGCTACTTCCTGTTAGCAACATGCTAACCGTTAGCCGCTAACAAGGTTGTGTTCAGGATGACCAGGTGATGGTACTCTGTTAGTTTGGTCCATAACCTGTGCTGGGAAGTGCCTCAAAGAGGGAGAAAATACGTAGTTTATTACGTCGCCATGGTAACTCAAAATGGCGGGTGGTCTTGGCCCATTGAAAAGCATTGAATATTTGACACCTTCTAACATGGAGATGCTTTATCCGACATGGCCAAAATTTGTTGTGGAGCTTTCTCTCTACAGTAAGAACAGCCTCTGTGAAGCAGAAGTTAGTGAGACCTTCCTAGAGCTACTTCCTGTTAGCAACATGCTAACCATTAGCCGCTAACATGGTTGTGTTCAGTATCACCGGGGGATTGTACTCTGTCAGTTTGGTCCAAATCCTGTACTGGGATGTGCTTCAAATAGGGAGAAAATACGTTTTCTATAACGTTGCCATGGTAACTCAAAATGGCGGGTGGTACAAAAAAATACTTCATAGGATCAGCACACATGTTTTGTTATACATACTGTGGGGATTATAATATGAAACTCTAAGTGTCCCACATCGGGATTCGATCCTATGACCTCTTGCATGCAAAGCCTGCACTTTCCATCTGAGCTATACTGTAGCGCCATATATGGGCATGCAGTATTGGGACCATAAGGGGTTTGATCCCCTATTGAAAAGCATTGGATGTTTGACACCTCATAGCTTGGAGATGCTTTATGCGACGGAGCCCAAATTTGTTGTGCAGCTTTCTCTCTAGAGTAAGAACAGACTCTGTGAAGCGGAAGTTGGTGAGACCTTCCTAGAGCTACTTCCGGTTAGCAACATGCTAACAGTTAGCCGCTAACAGGGTTGTGCTCAGTATCACCAGGTGAGTGTACTCTGTCAGTTTGGTCCAAATCCTGTACTGGGAAGTGCCTCAAACAGGGTGCCAATACTTAATGTGACCAAAGGTCACCAAAGGTCGTGAGTCAGATTGGCCTCCTTTAGCAACTCAGCCTCACCACATCTGGGCCCAGAACTCAACATTTGACCAAAATGGTCAGTAGCGCCATTTCCCACAGGTGGGTGGTGCTGTATTGGCCAATTGGGTCGTCTCTGGGCCTCATGCCAGGTCCTGTTGGAAGCAAAGGCCCAATAAGAAAGCATGTGAAATCCAAAATGGGACAGAAAAGTGACACATGGCTGAAAGTCACATGAAAATTTTAAAATGTTAAGAGGAAGTGACTGTGCGAATTTCAGATTCCTACATTAATCACAGCCGCTGCAGCGGGCGTCGAAAGTTGCCATTGTATCCCAATGGAGCTTCTCCCTCTGGCCCTCAGAGTTCCGTCGTCATGGAAACTCACTCACACCTCTGCTGCAGGCTTGAAAATTTAAAAATGTTAAGAGGAAGTGACTGTGCGAATTTCAGATTCCTACATTAATCACAGCCGCTGCAGCGGGCGTCGAAAGTTGCCATTGTATCCCAATGGAGCTTCCCCCTCTGGCCCTCAGAGTTCCGTCGTCATGGAAACTCACTCACACCTCTGCTGCAGGCCAGTCTACCGAAGTGCAGAGACTTTGCTCACAATAAGTCCCATTGGATTATAATGGAGAACTTTGCCCCGAACAACGCTCCATATCTCCTGATCCGTAAATGGTAGAGACGTAATTTTTTCTGCGTTTATTTCGTAACGGATAGGGGAAGAAGACAGGCTATCGGTTTTTGCTGGAAAAAGTTTAATAAAGGCGTGAAAAATTATGATATAAAGGTGATTTTTATGGAATTTTAGAAATCCTCTAAAACCGGTCCCGAACAAATCGCTGTAGCTGAAAAAGTATAAGAGATATCAAAATAATTCTTTCACTATGAGTATCAGCAGGCTTTTGAGGACTATGGTGCCCATTTTCATGTTTGTACAAAAATCGGTGTAGGCACAGCGACGATGTAAAAAAGTGGATGATGTGGGAAAATGCAGCTGAAAAGCGTTTTCAGGAATTTGCACATTCGCTACTCCCGAACAAATTGTTCCTGCGGCAAAACCGTAACAGTTATCCAAGCAATTCCTTTTTTATGAGTGCCAGAAGTGTCGGGACATTCATGTGTGAAAGTCTCATGCTTGTACATAAAACGGTTTAGGAGTAGCGACGATGCGAAAACATGTGACGTTTTGGATTTTCAGACGTCATTTTTCAAAACCGCTCCATAGGAAATGAATGGGGAGGATTTCGGGTTTGTGTCGCTCTGAGGTGATTTGCGAAAAATCTATAAATGCTACACCAATGAGGGTTACATTTCCTGAATCCAGACAAAAATACCTACGTTTTGATGTATAATTTGTCTACGTAGAGTGAAAATTGAGCGAGTAGGCTGAAGTTGTTCGGAGTTTTGAAATCTTTGAAAACGCTAGAGTGGCCCACTCTAGCGGTTGGAGAATTCCGTCATTGACTTTCATTATAAACGATGATTTCGCTGATTTTGGGACATGAGCTTTGAGGAGTAACTGTGAAGAGACGATAAAAGATATCCACATCCCGTTTTCACTTCTGAGTAGTTCACAGATATGTCTACAAACTGGAAGTTAAACGGTGTTCGTAGGTGAAAGCATGACGATACAGTACAGCGTTGAAAATGGCCATTTTGAGGCTTTTTTGAGGCGTTCTTTCTACCCGACTCCATTCATTCCTATGGGATTTTTGGGGGTGGTTTTTCGCTAATTGCGTTGCCATGGTAACTCGAAACCCCAACAGAAGTAATAGCACACATCTCGAGACCGAGCCGGACGTTTTGATGTATATATTGTGGGGGTGCACGCTACGGTTCGGGCCGCATTAATCGTGAAGGAAGAAAAATAAAGAATATTAATAATAATAATATTAATAAAGAAGTCCGTTTAGAGGTGAATAGTAATAGGTGCCTCCATGCATTTGCATGGGAGGCAGTGCTGTGCTTCGCACAGCACTGCCTCCTCATTGCAAATGCCATGGCAGGCGCCTAACTAGAAAATTTCTGAAGAAATTTAGCAAGGCGCCTGCCTCGTGGTGCGTACCGTAGCGTGTAGAATAGCAACAGGAAGTAACACCGCGAATTTCAGGTTCCTACGGTGTTCACAGCCCCCGCAGCGGCCGTCAAAAGGTGCCATGTTTAGTCAATGGACCTCCTAGGAGCCTCTGGCTAGCAGTGTTGTCATGGAGACTCACTCACAGCTGTAGCCCTCTCTTTGTCTGTAAAGCCAGAACAACCCTGGCTAAGGAGAAGTTTGTATGAGCTTCCTAGAGCTACTTCCGGTTAACAACATGCTAACCATTAGCCGCCAACGTGGTTGTGGTCAGTCTCACCGGGTGATGGTACTCTGTGAGTTTGGTCCAAATCCTGTACTGGAAAGTGCCTCAAATAGGGTGCCAATACTTAATGTCACCAAAGGTCATGGGTGAGATCGGCCTCCGCTAACAAGGTTGTGTTCAGTATCACCAGGTGATGGTACTCTGTGAGTTTGGTCCAAATCCTGTACTGGAAAGTGCCTCAAATAGGGTGCCAATACTTAATGTCACCAAAGGTCATGGGTCAGATGGGCCTCTGCTAACAAGGTTGTGTTCAGTATCACCAGGTGAATGTACTCTGTGAGTTTGGTCCAAATCCTGTACTGGAAAGTGCCTCAAATAGGGTGCCAATACTTAATGTCACCAAAGGTCATGGGTCAGATCGGCCTCTGCTAACAAGGTTGTGTTCAGTATCACCAGTTGATGGTACTCTGTGAGTTTGGTCCAAATCCTGTACTGGAAAGTGCCTCAAATAGGGTGCCAATACTTAATTTCACCAAGGGTCATGGGTCAGATCAGCCTCCGCTAAGAAGGTTGTGTTCAGTATCACCAGTTGATGGTACTCTGTGAGTTTGGTGCACATGCTGTACTGGAAAGTGCCTCAAATAGGGTGCCAATACTTAATGTCACCAAGGGTCATGGGTCAGATCGGCCTGTGCTAACAAGGTTGTGTTCGGTATCACCAGTTGATGGTACTCTGTGAGTTTGGTCCAAATCCTGTACTGGAAAGTGCCTAAAATAGGGTGCCAATACTTAATGTCACCAAAGGTCATGGGTCAGATCGGCCTCCGCTAACAAGGTTGTGTTCAGTATCCCTGGGTGATGATACTCTGTGAGTTTGGTCCAAATCCTGTACTGGAAAGTGCCTCAAATAGGGTGCCAATACTTAATTTCACCAAGGGTCATGGGTCAGATCGGCCTCCGCTAACAAGGTTGTGTTCAGTATCCCTGGGTGATGATACTCTGTGAGTTTGGTCCAAATCCTGTACTGGAAAGTGCCTCAAATAGGGTGGCAATACTTAATGTCACCAAAGGTAATGAGTCAGATCGGCCTCCTTTAGCAACTCAGCCTCACCCTATCTGGGCCCAGAACTCAACATTTGACCAAAGTGGTGTGTAGCGCCATTTCCCACAGGTGGGTGGTGCTGTATTGGCCAATTGGGTCGTCTCTGGGCCTCATGCCAGGTCCTCTTGGAAGCAAAGGCCCAATAGGAAAGCATGTGAAATCCAAAATGGGACAGAAAAGTGACACATGGCTGAAAGTCACTTGAAAATTTAAAAATATTAAGAGGAAGTGACTGTGCGAATTTCAGATTCCTACATTCATCACAGCCGCTGCAGCGGGCGTCGAAAGTTGCCATTGTATCCCATTGGAGCCTCTCTCTCTGGCCCTCAGAGTTGCGTCGTCATGGAAACTCACTCACACCTCTGCTGCAGGCCAGTCTAACGAAGTGCAGAGACTTTGCTCACAATAAGTCCCATTGGATTATAATGGAGAACTTTGCCCCGAACAACGCTCCATATCTCCTGATCCGTAAATGGTAGAGACGTAATTTTTTCTGCGTTTATTTCGTAACGGATAGGGGAAGAAGACAGGCTATCGGTTTTTGCTGGAAAAAGTTTAATAAAGGCGTGAAAAATTATGATATAAAGGTGATTTTTATGGATTTTTAGAAATCCTCTAAAAACGGTCCCGAACAAATCGCTGTAGCTGAAAAAGTATCAGAGATATCAAAATAATTCTTTCACTATGAGTATCAGCAGGCTTTTGAGGACTATGGTGCCCATTTTCATGTTTGTACAAAAATCGGTGTAGGCACAGCGACGATGTAAAAAAGTGAATGATGTGGGAAAATGCAGCTGAAAAGCGTTTTCAGGAATTTGCACATTCGCTACTCCCGAACAAATTGTTCCTGCGGTAAAACCGTAACAGTTATCCAAAAAATTCCTTTTTTATAAGTGCCAGAAGGGTCGGGACATTCATGTGTGAAAGTCTCATGCTTGTACATGAAACGGTTTAGGAGTAGCGACGATGCGAAAACATGTGATGTTTTGGATTTTCAGACGTCATTTTTCAAAACCGCTCCATAGGAAATGAATGGGGAGGATTTCGGGTTTGTGTCGCTCTGAGGTGATTTGCGAAAAATCTATAAATGCTACACCAATGAGGGTTACATTTCCTGAATCCAGACAAAAATACCTACGTTTTGATGTATAATTTGTCTACGTAGAGTGAAAATTGAGCGAGTAGGCTGAAGTTGTTCGGAGTTTTGAAATCTTTGAAAACGCTAGAGTGGCCCACTCTAGCGGTTGGAGAATTCCGTCATTGACTTTCATTATAAACGATGATTTCGCTGATTTTCGGACATGAGCTTTGAGGAGTAACTGTGAAGAGACGATAAAAGATATCCCCATCCCGTTTTCACTTCTGAGTAGTTCACAGATATGTCTACAAACTGGAAGTTAAACGGTGTTCGTAGGTGAAAGCATGTCGACACAGTACAGCGTTGAAAATGGGCATTTGGAGGCTTTTTTGAGGCTTTCTTTCTACCCGATTCCATTGATTCCTATGGGATTTTTGGGGGTGGTTTTTCGCTAATTTTGTCGCCATGGTAACTCGAAACCCCAATAAAAGTAATAGCACACATCTCGTGATCGAGCCGCACGTTTTGATGTATATATTGTGGGGGTGCACGCTACGGTTCGGGCCGCATTAATCGTGACGGATGAAAAATAAAGAATAATAAAGAGACGCCTTTAGAGGTGAATAGTAGTAGGTGCCTCCATGCATTTGCATGGGAGGCAGTGCTGTGCTTCGCACAGCACTGCCTCCTCATTGCAAATGCTTGGCAGGCACCTAACTAGAAAATTTCTGAAGAAATTTAGCAAGGCGCCTGCCTCGTGGTGCGTACCGTACCGTCAAAAATACTAACGGGAAGTAACACCGCAAATTTCAGGTTCCTACGGTGTTCACAGCCCCAGCAGCGGCCGTTGAAAGGTGCCATGTTAAGTCAATGGACCTCCTAGGAGCCTCTGGCTAGCGGCGTTGTCATGGAGACTCCCTCACAGCTGTAGCCCTCTGTGTTAATTATCATTACCTTTATCATGTGAGGTACTGAGGTGAATGTGTGATTTCAGTGTCTTTGGAGCATTTCTGCAGCATGTAACAGAGGCAAAGAGGGGTCAAAAATGGATGTTTGACACCTCATAAAATAGACATGCTTTATCTGACATGGCCCAAATTTGTTGTGGAGCTTTCTCTCTACAGTAAGAACAGACTCTGTGAAGCAGAAGTTAGTGAGACCTTCCTAGAGCTACTTCCTGTTAGCAACATGCTAACCGTTAGCCGCTAACAAGGTTGTGTTCAGGATGACCAGGTGATGGTACTCTGTTAGTTTGGTCCATAACCTGTGCTGGGAAGTGCCTCAAAGAGGGAGAAAATACGTAGTTTATTACGTCGCCATGGTAACTCAAAATGGCGGGTGGTCTTGGCCCATTGAAAAGCATTGAATATTTGACACCTTCTAACATGGAGATGCTTTATCCGACATGGCCAAAATTTGTTGTGGAGCTTTCTCTCTACAGTAAGAACAGCCTCTGTGAAGCAGAAGTTAGTGAGACCTTCCTAGAGCTACTTCCTGTTAGCAACATGCTAACCATTAGCCGCTAACATGGTTGTGTTCAGTATCACCGGGGGATTGTACTCTGTCAGTTTGGTCCAAATCCTGTACTGGGATGTGCTTCAAATAGGGAGAAAATACGTTTTCTATAACGTTGCCATGGTAACTCAAAATGGCGGGTGGTACAAAAAAATACTTCATAGGATCAGCACACATGTTTTGTTATACATACTGTGGGGATTATAATATAAAACTCTAAGTGTCCCACACCAGGATTCGATCCCATGACCTCTTGCATGCAAAGCCTGCACTTTCCATCCGAGCTATACTGTAGCACCATATATGGGCATGCAGTATTGGGACCATAAGGGGTTTCATCCCCCATTGAAAAGCATTGGATGTTTGACACCTCATAGCTTGGAGATGCTTTATGCGACGTAGCCCAAATTTCTTGTGGAGCTTTCTCTCTAGAGTAAGAACAGACTCTGTGAAGCAGAAGTTGGTGAGACCTTCCTAGAGCTACTTCCGGTTAGCAACATGCTAACAGTTAGCCGCTAACAGGGTTGTGTTCAGTATCACCAGGTGAGTGTACTCTGTCAGTTTGGTCCAAATTCTGTACTGGGAAGTGCCTCAAAAAGGGTGCCAATACTTAATGTCACCAAAGGTCACCATGAGTCATGAGTCAGATTGGCCTCCTTTAGCAACTCAGCCTCACCACATCTGGGCCCAGAACTCAACATTTGACCAAAATGGTCAGTAGCGCCATTTCCCACATGTGGGTGGTGCTGTATTGGCCAATTATGTCGTGTCTGGGCATCATGCCAGATCCTGTTGGAAGCAAAGGCCCAATAGGAAAGCATGTGAAATCCAAAATGGGACAGAAAACTGACACATGGCTGAAAGTCACTTGAAAATTTAAAAATGTTAAGAGGAAGTGACTGTGCGAATTTCAGATTCCTACATTAATCACAGCCGCTGCAGCGGGCGTCGAAAGTTGCCATTGTATCCCAATGGAGCTTCTCCCTCTGGCCCTCAGAGTTCCGTCGTCATGGAAACTCACTCACACCTGCAGCGGGCTTGAAAATTTAAAAATGTTAAGAGGAAGTGACTGCGCGAATTTCAGATTCCTACATTAATCACAGCCGCTGCAGCGGGCATCGAAAGTTGCCATTGTATCCCAATGGAGCTTCTCCCTCTGGCCCTCAGAGTTCCGTCGTCATGGAAACTCACTCACACCTCTGCTGCAGGCCAGTCTACCGAAGTGCAGAGACTTTGCTCACAATAAGTCCCATTGGATTATAATGGAGAACTTTGCCCCGAACAACGCTCCATATCTCCTGATCCGTAAATGGTAGAGACGTAATTTTTTCTGCGTTTATTTCGTAACGGATAGGGGAAGAAGACAGGCTATCGGTTTTTGCTGGAAAAAGTTTAATAAAGGCGTGAAAAATTATGATATAAAGGTGATTTTTATGGATTTTCAGAAATCCTCTAAAACCGGTCCCGAACAAATCGCTGTAGCTGAAAAAGTATAAGAGATATCAAAATAATTCTTTCACTATGAGTATCAGCAGGCTTTTGAGGACTATGGTGCCCATTTTCATGTTTGTACAAAAATCGGTGTAGGCACAGCGACGATGTAAAAAAGTGGATGATGTGGGAAAATGCAGCTGAAAAGCGTTTTCAGGAATTTGCACATTCGCTACTCCCGAACAAATTGTTCCTGCGGTAAAACCGTAACAGTTATCCAAAAAATTCCTTTTTTATAAGTGCCAGAAGGGTCGGGACATTCATGTGTGAAAGTCTCATGCTTGTACATGAAACGGTTTAGGAGTAGCGACGATGCGAAAACATGTGATGTTTTGGATTTTCAGACGTCATTTTTCAAAACCGCTCCATAGGAAATGAATGGGGAGGATTTCGGGTTTGTGTCGCTCTGAGGTGATTTGCGAAAAATCTATAAATGCTACACCAATGAGGGTTACATTTCCTGAATCCAGACAAAAATACCTACGTTTTGATGTATAATTTGTCTACGTAGAGTGAAAATTGAGCGAGTAGGCTGAAGTTGTTCGGAGTTTTGAAATCTTTGAAAACGCTAGAGTGGCCCACTCTAGCGGTTGGAGAATTCCGTCATTGACTTTCATTATAAACGATGATTTCGCTGATTTTCGGACATGAGCTTTGAGGAGTAACTGTGAAGAGACGATAAAAGATATCCCCATCCCGTTTTCACTTCTGAGTAGTTCACAGATATGTCTACAAACTGGAAGTTAAACGGTGTTCGTAGGTGAAAGCATGTCGACACAGTACAGCGTTGAAAATGGGCATTTGGAGGCTTTTTTGAGGCTTTCTTTCTACCCGATTCCATTGATTCCTATGGGATTTTTGGGGGTGGTTTTTCGCTAATTTTGTCGCCATGGTAACTCGAAACCCCAATAAAAGTAATAGCACACATCTCGTGATCGAGCCGCACGTTTTGATGTATATATTGTGGGGGTGCACGCTACGGTTCGGGCCGCATTAATCGTGACGGATGAAAAATAAAGAATAACTAGAAAATTTCTGAAGAAATTTAGCAAGGCGCCTGCCTCGTGGTGCGTACCGTACCGTCAAAAATACTAACGGGAAGTAACACCGCAAATTTCAGGTTCCTACGGTGTTCACAGCCCCAGCAGCGGCCGTTGAAAGGTGCCATGTTAAGTCAATGGACCTCCTAGGAGCCTCTGGCTAGCGGCGTTGTCATGGAGACTCCCTCACAGCTGTAGCCCTCTGTCTTAATTATCATTACCTTTATCATGTGAGGTACTGAGGTGAATGTGTGATTTCAGTGTCTTTGGAGCATTTCTGCAGCATGTAACAGAGGCAAAGAGGGGTCAAAAATGGATGTTTGACACCTCATAAAATAGACATGCTTTATCTGACATGGCCCAAATTTGTTGTGGAGCTTTCTCTCTACAGTAAGAACAGACTCTGTGAAGCAGAAGTTAGTGAGACCTTCCTAGAGCTACTTCCTGTTAGCAACATGCTAACCGTTAGCCGCTAACAAGGTTGTGTTCAGGATGACCAGGTGATGGTACTCTGTTAGTTTGGTCCATAACCTGTGCTGGGAAGTGCCTCAAAGAGGGAGAAAATACGTAGTTTATTACGTCGCCATGGTAACTCAAAATGGCGGGTGGTCTTGGCCCATTGAAAAGCATTGAATATTTGACACCTTCTAACATGGAGATGCTTTATCCGACATGGCCAAAATTTGTTGTGGAGCTTTCTCTCTACAGTAAGAACAGCCTCTGTGAAGCAGAAGTTAGTGAGACCTTCCTAGAGCTACTTCCTGTTAGCAACATGCTAACCATTAGCCGCTAACATGGTTGTGTTCAGTATCACCGGGGGATTGTACTCTGTCAGTTTGGTCCAAATCCTGTACTGGGATGTGCTTCAAATAGGGAGAAAATACGTTTTCTATAACGTTGCCATGGTAACTCAAAATGGCGGGTGGTACAAAAAAATACTTCATAGGATCAGCACACATGTTTTGTTATACATACTGTGGGGATTATAATATAAAACTCTAAGTGTCCCACACCAGGATTCGATCCCATGACCTCTTGCATGCAAAGCCTGCACTTTCCATCCGAGCTATACTGTAGCACCATATATGGGCATGCAGTATTGGGACCATAAGGGGTTTCATCCCCCATTGAAAAGCATTGGATGTTTGACACCTCATAGCTTGGAGATGCTTTATGCGACGTAGCCCAAATTTCTTGTGGAGCTTTCTCTCTAGAGTAAGAACAGACTCTGTGAAGCAGAAGTTGGTGAGACCTTCCTAGAGCTACTTCCGGTTAGCAACATGCTAACAGTTAGCCGCTAACAGGGTTGTGTTCAGTATCACCAGGTGAGTGTACTCTGTCAGTTTGGTCCAAATTCTGTACTGGGAAGTGCCTCAAAAAGGGTGCCAATACTTAATGTCACCAAAGGTCACCATGAGTCATGAGTCAGATTGGCCTCCTTTAGCAACTCAGCCTCACCACATCTGGGCCCAGAACTCAACATTTGACCAAAATGGTCAGTAGCGCCATTTCCCACATGTGGGTGGTGCTGTATTGGCCAATTATGTCGTGTCTGGGCATCATGCCAGATCCTGTTGGAAGCAAAGGCCCAATAGGAAAGCATGTGAAATCCAAAATGGGACAGAAAACTGACACATGGCTGAAAGTCACTTGAAAATTTAAAAATGTTAAGAGGAAGTGACTGTGCGAATTTCAGATTCCTACATTAATCACAGCCGCTGCAGCGGGCGTCGAAAGTTGCCATTGTATCCCAATGGAGCTTCTCCCTCTGGCCCTCAGAGTTCCGTCGTCATGGAAACTCACTCACACCTGCAGCGGGCTTGAAAATTTAAAAATGTTAAGAGGAAGTGACTGCGCGAATTTCAGATTCCTACATTAATCACAGCCGCTGCAGCGGGCATCGAAAGTTGCCATTGTATCCCAATGGAGCTTCTCCCTCTGGCCCTCAGAGTTCCGTCGTCATGGAAACTCACTCACACCTCTGCTGCAGGCCAGTCTACCGAAGTGCAGAGACTTTGCTCACAATAAGTCCCATTGGATTATAATGGAGAACTTTGCCCCGAACAACGCTCCATATCTCCTGATCCGTAAATGGTAGAGACGTAATTTTTTCTGCGTTTATTTCGTAACGGATAGGGGAAGAAGACAGGCTATCGGTTTTTGCTGGAAAAAGTTTAATAAAGGCGTGAAAAATTATGATATAAAGGTGATTTTTATGGATTTTCAGAAATCCTCTAAAACCGGTCCCGAACAAATCGCTGTAGCTGAAAAAGTATAAGAGATATCAAAATAATTCTTTCACTATGAGTATCAGCAGGCTTTTGAGGACTATGGTGCCCATTTTCATGTTTGTACAAAAATCGGTGTAGGCACAGCGACGATGTAAAAAAGTGGATGATGTGGGAAAATGCAGCTGAAAAGCGTTTTCAGGAATTTGCACATTCGCTACTCCCGAACAAATTGTTCCTGCGGTAAAACCGTAACAGTTATCCAAAAAATTCCTTTTTTATAAGTGCCAGAAGGGTCGGGACATTCATGTGTGAAAGTCTCATGCTTGTACATGAAACGGTTTAGGAGTAGCGACGATGCGAAAACATGTGATGTTTTGGATTTTCAGACGTCATTTTTCAAAACCGCTCCATAGGAAATGAATGGGGAGGATTTCGGGTTTGTGTCGCTCTGAGGTGATTTGCGAAAAATCTATAAATGCTACACCAATGAGGGTTACATTTCCTGAATCCAGACAAAAATACCTACGTTTTGATGTATAATTTGTCTACGTAGAGTGAAAATTGAGCGAGTAGGCTGAAGTTGTTCGGAGTTTTGAAATCTTTGAAAACGCTAGAGTGGCCCACTCTAGCGGTTGGAGAATTCCGTCATTGACTTTCATTATAAACGATGATTTCGCTGATTTTCGGACATGAGCTTTGAGGAGTAACTGTGAAGAGACGATAAAAGATATCCCCATCCCGTTTTCACTTCTGAGTAGTTCACAGATATGTCTACAAACTGGAAGTTAAACGGTGTTCGTAGGTGAAAGCATGTCGACACAGTACAGCGTTGAAAATGGGCATTTGGAGGCTTTTTTGAGGCTTTCTTTCTACCCGATTCCATTGATTCCTATGGGATTTTTGGGGGTGGTTTTTCGCTAATTTTGTCGCCATGGTAACTCGAAACCCCAATAAAAGTAATAGCACACATCTCGTGATCGAGCCGCACGTTTTGATGTATATATTGTGGGGGTGCACGCTACGGTTCGGGCCGCATTAATCGTGACGGATGAAAAATAAAGAATAATAAAGAGACGCCTTTAGAGGTGAATAGTAGTAGGTGCCTCCATGCATTTGCATGGGAGGCAGTGCTGTGCTTCGCACAGCACTGCCTCCTCATTGCAAATGCTTGGCAGGCACCTAACTAGAAAATTTCTGAAGAAATTTAGCAAGGCGCCTGCCTCGTGGTGCGTACCGTACCGTTGAAAATACTAACAGGAAGTAACACTGCGAATTTCAGCTTCCTACGGTCTTCACAGCCCCCGCAGCGGCCGTCGAAAGGTGCCATGTTAAGTCAATGGAGCATCTCCCTAGGAGCCTCTAGCTAGCAGCGTTGTCATGGAGACTCCCTCACAGCTGCAGCCCTCTCTTTGTCTGTAAAGGCAGAACAACCCTGGCTAAGCAGAAGTAGGTAGGACCTTCCTACAGCTACTTCCTGTTAGCAACATGCTAACCATTAGCCGCTAACATGGTTGTGGTCAGTCTCACCAGGTGATTGTACTCTGTGAGTTTGGTCCAAATCCTGTACTGGAAAGTGCCTCAAATAGGGTGCCAATACTTAATGTCACCAAAGGTCATGGGTCAGATCGGCCTCCGCTAACAAGGATGTGTTCAGTATCACCAGGTGAATGTACTCTGTGAGTTTGGTCCAAATCCTGTACTGGAAAGTGCCTCAAATAGGGTGCCAATACTTAATGTCACCAAAGGTCATGGGTCAGATCGGCCTCCGCTAACAAGGTTGTGTTCAGTATCACCAGGTGAATGTACTCTGTGAGTTTGGTCCAAATCCTGTACTGGAAAGTGCGTCAAATAGGGTGCCAATACTTAATGTCACCAAGGGTCATGGGTCAGATCGGCCTCTGCTAACAAGGTTGTGTTCAGTATCACCAGGTGAATGTACTATGTGAGTTTGGTCCAAATCCTGTACTGGAAAGTGCCTCAAATAGGGTGCCAATACTTAATGTCACCAAGGGTCATGGGTCAGATCGGCCTACGCTAACAAGGTTGTGTTCAGTATCACCAGTTGATGGTACTCTGTGAGTTTGGTCCAAATCCTGTACTGGAAAGTGGCTCAAATAGGGTGCCAATACTTAATGTCACCAAGGGTCATGGGTCAGATCGGCCTCTGCTAACAAGGTTGTGTTCAGTATCACCAGTTGATGGTACTCTGTGAGTTTGGTCCAAATACTGTACTGGAAAGTGGCTCAAATAGGGTGCCAATACTTAATGTCACCAAGGGTCATGGGTCAGATCGGCCTCCGCTAACAAGGTTGTGTTCAGTATCCCTGGGTGATGATACTCTGTGAGTTTGGTCCAAATCCTGTACTGGAAAGTGCCTCAAATAGGGTGCCAATACTTAATGTCACCAAAGGTCATGGGTCAGATCGGCCTCCGCTAACAAGGTTGTGTTCAGTATCCCTGGGTGATGATACTCTGTCAGTTTGGTGCAAATCCTGTACTGGTAAGTGCCTGAAATAGGGTGCCAATACTTAATGTCACCAAAGGTCATGAGTCAGATTGGGCTCCTTTAGCAACTCAGCCTCACCCTATCTGGGCCCAGAACTCAACATTTGACCAAAGTGGTGTGTAGCGCCATTTCCCACAGGTGGGTGGTGCTGTATTGGCCAATTGGGTCGTCTCTGGGCCTCATGCCAGGTCCTGTTGGAAGCAAAGGCCCAATAAGAAAGCATGTGAAAACCAAAATGGGACAGAAAAGTGACACATGGCTGAAAGTCACATGAAAATTTTAAAATGTTAAGAGGAAGTGACTGTGCGAATTTCAGATTCCTACATTAATCACAGCCGCTGCAGTGAGCGTTGAAAGTTGCCATTCTATCCCATTGGAGCCTCTCTCTCTGGCCCTCAGAGTTCCGTCGTCATGGAAACTCACTCACACCTCTGCTGCAGGCTTGAAAATTTAAAAATGTTAAGAGGAAGTGACTGTGCGAATTTCAGATTCCTACATTAATCACAGCCGCTGCAGCGGGCGTCGAAAGTTGCCATTGTATCCCAATGGAGCTTCCCCCTCTGGCCCTCAGAGTTCCGTCGTCATGGAAACTCACTCACACCTCTGCTGCAGGCCAGTCTACCGAAGTGCAGAGACTTTGCTCACAATAAGTCCCATTGGATTATAATGGAGAACTTTGCCCCGAACAACGCTCCATATCTCCTGATCCGTAAATGGTAGAGACGTAATTTTTTCTGCGTTTATTTCGTAACGGATAGGGGAAGAAGACAGGCTATCGGTTTTTGCTGGAAAAAGTTTAATAAAGGCGTGAAAAATTATGATATAAAGGTGATTTTTATGGATTTTCAGAAATCCTCTAAAACCGGTCCCGAACAAATCGCAGTAGCTGAAAAAGTATAAGAGATATCAAAATAATTCTTTCACTATGAGTATCAGCAGGCTTTTGAGGACTATGGTGCCCATTTTCATGTTTGTACAGAAATCGGTGTAGGCACAGCGACGATGTAAAAAAGTGGATGATGTGGGAAAATGCAGCTGAAAAGCGTTTTCAGGAATTTGCACATTCGCTACTCCCGAACAAATTGTTCCTGCGGCAAAACCGTAACAGTTATCCAAACAATTCCTTTTTTATGAGTGCCAAAAGGGTCGGGACATTCATGTGTGAAAGTCTCATGCTTGTACATAAAACGGTTTAGGAGTAGCGACGATGCGAAAACATGTGACGTTTTGGATTTTCAGACGTCATTTTTCAAAACCGCTCCATAGGAAATGAATGGGGAGGATTTCGGGTTTGTGTCGGTCTGAGGTGATTTGCGAAAAATCTATAAATGCTACACCAATGAGGGTTACGTTTCCTGAATCCAGACAAAAATACCTACGTTTTGATGTATAATTTGTCTACGTAGAGTGAAAATTGAGCGAGTAGGCTGAAGTTGTTCGGAGTTTTGAAATCTTTGAAAACGCTAGAGTGGCCCACTCTAGCGGTTGGAGAATTCCGTCATTGACTTTCATTATAAACGATGATTTCGCTGATTTTTGGACATGAGCTTTGAGGAGTTACTGTGAAGAGACGATAAAAGATATCCCCATCCCGTTTTCACTTCTGAGTAGTTCACAGATATGTCTACAAACTGGAAGTTAAACGGTGTTCGTAGGTGAAAGCATGACGATACAGTACAGCGTTGAAAATGGCCATTTTGAGGCTTTTTTGAGGCGTTCTTTCTACCCGACTCCATTCATTCCTATGGGATTTTTGGGGGTGGTTTTTCGCTAATTGCGTTGCCATGGTAACTCGAAACCCCAACAGAAGTAATAGCACACATCTCGAGACCGAGCCAGACGTTTTGATGTATATATTGTGGGGGTGCACGCTACGGTTCGGGCCGCATTAATCGTGAAGGAAGAAAAATAAAGAATATTAATAATAACTAGAAAATTTCTGAAGAAATTTAGCAAGGTGCCTGCCTCGTGGTGCGTACCGTACCGTTGAAAATACTAACGGGAAGTAACACTGCGAATTTCAGCTTCCTACGGTCTTCACAGCCCCCGCAACGGCCGTCCAAAGGTGCCATGTTAAGTCAATGGACCTCCTAGGAGCCTCTGGCTAGCAGCATTGTCATGGAGACTCCCTCACAGCTGTAGCCCTCTGTCTTAATTATCATTACCTTTATCATGTGAGTTACTGAGGTGAATGTGTGATTTCAGTGTCTTTGGAGCATTTCTGCAGCATGTAACAACAGAGGCAAAGAGGGGTCAAAAATGGATGTTTGACACCTCATAAAATAGACATGCTTTATCTGACATGGCCCAAATTTGTTGTAGAGCTTCCTCTCTAAGGCAAGTACGGACTCTGTGAAGCAAAAGTTGGTAGGACCTTCCTAGAGCTACTTCCGGTTAGCAACATGCTAACCATTAGCCGCTAACAACGTTGTGTTCAGGATGACCAGGTGATGGTACTCTGTTAGTTTGGTCCATAACCTGTGCTGGGAAGTGCCTCAAAGAGGGAGAAAATACGTTGTTTATTACGTCGCCATGGTAACTCAAAATGGCGGGTGGTCTTGGCCCATTGAAAAGCATTGAATATTTGACACCTCCTAACATGGAGATGCTTTATCCGACATGGCCAAAATTTGTTGTGGAGCTTTCACTCTACAGTAAGAACAGACTCTGTGAGGCAGAAGTTGGTGAGACCTTCCTAGAGCTACTTCCTGTTAGCAACATGCTAACCGTTAGCCGCTAACATGGTTGTGTTCAGTATCACCGGGGGATTGTACTCTGTCAGTTTGGTCCAAATCCTGTACTGGGATGTGCTTCAAATAGGGAGAAAATACGTTTCTTATTACGTTGCCATGGTAACTCAAAATGGCGGGTGGTACAAAAATATACTGCATAGGATCAGCACACATGTTTTGTTATACATATTGTGGGGATTATAACATAAAACTCTAAGTGGCCCACACCGGGATTCGATCCCATGACCTCTTGCATGCAAAGCCTGCACTTTCCATCTGAGCTATACTGTAGCACCATATATGGGCATGCAGTATTGGGACCATAAGGGGTTTGATCCCCCATTGAAAAGCATTGGATGTTTGACACCTCATAGCTTGGAGATGCTTTATGCGACGTAGCCCAAATTTCTTGTGGAGCTTTCTCTCTAGAGTAAGAACAGACTCTGTGAAGCAGAAGTTGGTGAGACCTTCCTAGAGCTACTTCCGGTTAGCAACCTGCTAACAGTTAGCCGCTAACAGGTTTGTGTTCAGTATCACCAGGTGAGTGTACTCTGTCAGTTTGGTCCAAATCCTGTACTGGGAAGTGCCTCAAAAAGGGTGCCAATACTTAATGTCACCAAAGGTCACCAAAGGTCATGAGTCAGATTGGCCTCCTTTAGCAACTCAGCCTCACCACATCTGGGCCCAGAACTCAACATTTGACCAAAATGGTCAGTAGCGCCATTTCCCACATGTGGGTGGTGCTGTATTGGCCAATTATGTCGTGTCTGGGCATCATGCCAGATCCTGTTAGAAGCAAAGGCCCAATAGGAAAGCATGTGAAATCCAAAATGGGACAGAAAAGTGACACATGGCTGAAAGTCACTTGAAAATTTAAAAATGTTAAGAGGAAGTGACTGTGCGAATTTCAGATTCCTACATTAATCACAGCCGCTGCAGCGGGCGTCGAAAGTTGCCATTGTATCCCAATGGAGCTTCTCCCTCTGGCCCTCAGAGTTCCGTCGTCATGGAAACTCACTCACACCTGCAGCGGGCTTGAAAATTTAAAAATGTTAAGAGGAAGTGACTGTGCGAATTTCAGATTCCTACATTAATCACAGCCACTGCAGCGGGCGTCGAAAGTTGCCATTGTATCCCAATGGAGCTTCTCCCTCTGGCCCTCAGAGTTCCGTCGTCATGGAAACTCACTCACACCTCTGCTGCAGGCCAGTCTACCGAAGTGCAGAGACTTTGCTCACAATAAGTCCCATTGGATTATAATGGAGAACTTTGCCCCGAACAACGCTCCATATCTCCTGATCCGTAAATGGTAGAGACGTAATTTTTTCTGCGTTTATTTCGTAACGGATAGGGGAAGAAGACAGGCTATCGGTTTTTGCTGGAAAAAGTTTAATAAAGGCGTGAAAAATTATGATATAAAGGTGATTTTTATGGATTTTCAGAAATCCTCTAAAACCAGTCCCGAACAAATCGCTGTAGCTGAAAAAGTATAAGAGATATCAAAATAATTCTTTCACTATGAGTATCAGCAGGCTTTTGAGGACTATGGTGCCCATTTTCATGTTTGTACAAAAATCGGTGTAGGCACAGCGACGATGTAAAAAAGTGGATGATGTGGGAAAATGCAGCTGAAAAGCGTTTTCAGGAATTTGCACATTCGCTACTCCCGAACAAATTGTTCCTGCGGTAAAACCGTAACAGTTATCCAAACAATTCCTTTTTTATGAGTGCCAGAAGGGTCGGGACATTCATGTGTGAAAGTGTCATGCTTGTACATGAAACGGTTTAGGAGTAGCGACGATGCGAAAACATGTGATGTTTTGGATTTTCAGACGTCATTTTTCAAAACCGCTCCATAGGAAATGAATGGGGAGGATTTCGGGTTTGTGTCGCTCTGAGGTGATTTGCGAAAAATCTATAAATGCTAAACCAATGAGGGTTACATTTCCTGAATCCAGACAAAAATACCTACGTTTTGATGTATAATTTGTCTACGTAGAGTGAAAATTGAGCGAGTAGGCGGAAGTTGTTCGGAGTTTTGAAATCTTTGAAAACGCTAGAGTGGGCCACTCTAGCGGTTGGAGAATTCCGTCATTGACTTTCATTATAAACGATGATTTCGCTGATTTTCAGACATGAGTTTTGAGGAGCACTTGTGAGGAGACGATAACAGATATCCACATCCCGTTTTCACTTCTGAGTAGTTCACAGATATATCTACAAACTGAAAGTTAAACGGTGTTCGTAGGTGAAAGCATGACGATACAGTACAGCGTTGAAAATGGCCATTTGGAGGCTTTTTTGAGGTTTTCTTTCTACCCGACTCCATTCATTCCTATGGGATTTTTGGGGGTGGTTTTTCGCTAATTGCGTTGCCATGGTAACTCGAAACCCCAACAGAAGTAATAGCACACATCTCGAGACCGAGCCGGACGTTTTGATGTATATATTGTGGGGGTGCACGCTACGGTTCGGGCCGCATTAATCGTGAAGGAAGAAAAATAAAGAATATTAATAATAATACTAGAAAATTTCTGAAGAAATTTAGCAAGGTGCCTGCCTCGTGGTGCGTACCGTACCGTTGAAACTACTAACGGGAAGTAACACTGCGAATTTCAGCTTCCTACGGTCTTCACAGCCCCCGCAACGGCCGTCCAAAGCTGCCATGTTAAGTCAATGGACCTCCTAGGAGCCTCTGGCTAGCAGCGTTGTCATGGAGACTCCCTCACAGCTGTAGCCCTCTGTCTTAATTATCATTACCTTTATCATGTGAGGTACTGAGGTGAATGTGTGATTTCAGTGTCTTTGGAGCATTTCTGCAGCATGTAACAGAGGCAAATAGGGGTCAAAAATGGATGTTTGACACCTCATAAAATAGACATGCTTTATCTGACATGGCCCAAATTTGTTGTAGAGCTTCCTCTCTAAAGGAAGTACAGACTCTGTGAAGCAAAAGTTTGTGCGAGCTTGCTAGAGCTACTTCCGGTTAGCAACATGCTAACCGTTAGCCGCTAACAAGGTTGTGTTCAGGATGACCAGGTGATGGTACTCTGTTAGTTTGGTCCATAACCTGTGCTTGGAAGTGCCTCAAAGAGGGAGAAAATACGTTGTTTATTACGTCGCCATGGTAACTCAAAATGGCGGGTGGTCTTGGCCCATTGAAAAGCATTGAATATTTGACACCTCCTAACATGGAGATGCTTTATCCAACATGGCCAAAATTTGTTGTGGAGCTTTCACTCTACAGTAAGAACAGACTCTGTGAAGCAGAAGTTGGTGAGACCTTCCTAGAGCTACTTCCTGTTAGCAACATGCTAACCGTTAGCCGCTAACAAGGTTGTGTTCAGGATGACCAGGTGATGGTACTCTGTTAGTTTGGTCCATAACCTGTGCTGGGAAGTGCCTCAAAGAGGGAGAAAATACGTTTTTTATTACGTCGCCATGGTAACTCAAAATGGCGGGTGGTCTTGGCCCATTGAAAAGCATTGAATATTTGACACCTCCTAACATGGAGATGCTTTATCCGACATGGCCAAAATTTGTTGTGGAGCTTTCACTCTACAGTAAGAACAGACTCTGTGAAGCAGAAGTTGGTGAGACCTTCCTAGAGCTACTTCCTGTTAGCAACATGCTAACCGTTAGCCGCTAACATGGTTGTGTTCAGTATCACCGGGGGATTGTACTCTGTCAGTTTGGTCTAAATCCTGTACTGGGATGTGCTTCAAATAGGGAGAAAATACGTTTTTTATAACGTTGCCATGGTAACTCAAAATGGCGGGTGGTACAAAAAAATACTTCATAGGATCAGCACACATGTTTTGTTATACATACTGTGGGGATTATAACATAAAACTCTAAGTGTCCCACACCGGGATTCGATCCCATGACCTCTTGCATGCAAAGCCTGCACTTTCCATCTGAGCTATACTGTAGCGCCATATATGGGCATGCAGTATTGGGACCATAAGGGGTTTGATCCCCCATTGAAAAGCATTGGATGTTTGACACCTCATAGCTTGGAGATGCTTTATGCGACGTAGCCCAAATTTCTTGTGGAGCTTTCTCTCTAGAGTAAGAACAGACTCTGTGAAGCAGAAGTTGGTGAGACCTTGCTAGAGCTACTTCCGGTTAGCAACATGCTAACAGACATCATGCCAGATCCTGTTGGAAGCAAAGGCCCAATAGGAAAGCATGTGAAATCCAAAATGGGACAGAAAAGTGACACATGGCTGAAAGTCACTTGAAAATTTAAAAATGTTAAGAGGAAGTGACTGTGCGAATTTCAGATTCCTACATTAATCACAGCCGCTGCAGCGGGTGTCGAAAGTTGCCATTGTATCCCAATGGAGCTTCTCCCTCTGGCCCTCAGAGTTCCGTCGTCATGGAAACTCACTCACACCTGCAGCGGGCTTGAAAATTTAAAAATGTTAAGAGGAAGTGACTGTGCGAATTTCAGATTCCTACATTAATCACAGCCGCTGCAGCGGGCGTCGAAAGTTGCCATTGTATCCCAATGGAGCTTCTCCCTCTGGCACTCAGAGTTCCGTCGTCATGGAAACTCACTCACACCTGCAGCGGGCCAGTCTACCGAAGTGCAGAGACTTTGCTCACAATAAGTCCCATTGGATTATAATGGAGAACTTTGCCCCGAACAACGCTCCATATCTCCTGATCCGTAAATGGTAGAGACGTAATTTTTTCTGCGTTTATTTCGTAACGGATAGGGGAAGAAGACAGGCTATCGGTTTTTGCTGGAAAAAGTTTAATAAAGGCGTGAAAAATTATGATATAAAGGTGATTTTTATGGATTTTTTGAAATCCTCAAAAAAAGGTCCCGAACAAATCGCTGTAGCTGAAAAAGTATAAGAGATATCAAAATAATTCTTTCACTATGAGTATCAGCAGGCTTTTGAGGACTATGGTGCCCATTTTCATGTTTGTACAAAAATCGGTGTAGGCACAGCGACGATGTAAAAAAGTGGATGATATGGGAAAATGCAGCTGAAAAGCGTTTTCAGGAATTTGCACATTCGCTACTCCCGAACAAATTGTTCCTGCGGCAAAACCGTAACAGTTATCCCAACAATTTCTTTTTTATGAGTGCCAGAAGTGTCGGGACATGCATGTGTGAAAATCTCATGCTTGTACATGAAACGGTTTAGGAGTAGCGACGATGCGAAAACACGTGATGTTTTGGATTTTCAGACGTCATTTTTCAAAACCGCTCCATAGGAAATGAATGGGGGAGGTTTCGGGTTTGTGTCGGTCTGAGGTGATTTGCGAAAAATCTATAAATGCTACACCAATGAGGGTTACATTTCCTGAATCCAGACAAAAATACCTACGTTTTGATGTATAATTTGTCTACGTAGAGTGAAAATTGAGCGAGTAGGCTGAAGTTGTTCGGAGTTTTGAAATCTTTGAAAACGCTAGAGTGGCCCACTCTAGCGGTTGGAGAATTCCGTCATTGACTTTCATTATAAACGATGATTTCGCTGATTTTCGGACATGAGCTTTGAGGAGCACTTGTGAGGAGACGATAACAGATATCCACATCCCGTTTTCACTTCTGAGTAGTTCACAGATATATCTACAAACTGGAATTTAAACGGTGTTCGTAGGTGAAAGCATGACGACACAGTACAGCGTTGAAAATGGCCATTTGGAGGCTTTTTTGAGGCTTTCTTTCTACCCGATTCCATTGACTCCTATGGGATTTTTGGGGGTGGTTTTTCGCTAATTTTGTCGCCATGGTAACTCGAAACCCCAATAAAAGTAATAGCACACATCTCGTGATCGAGCCGCACGTTTTGATGTATATATTGTGGGGGTGCACGCTACGGTTCAGGCCGCATTAATCGTGACGGAATAAGAAGTAAAGAATAATAGAAAATTTCTGAAGAAATTTAGCAAGGCGCCTGCCTCGTGGTGCGTACCGTACCGTCGAAAATACTAATGGGAAGTAACACTGCGAATTTCAGCTTCCTACGGTCTTCACAGCCCCCGCAACGGCCGTCCAAAGGTGCCATGTTAAGTCAATGGACCTCCTAGGAGCCTCTGGCTAGCAGCGTTGTCATGGAGACTCCCTCACAGCTGTAGCCCTCTGTCTTAATTATCATTACCTTTATCATGTGAGGTACTGAGGTGAATGTGTGATTTCAGTGTCTTTGGAGCATTTCTGCAGCATGTAACAGAGGCAAAGAGGGGTCAAAAATGGATGTTTGACACCTCATAAAATAGACAGGCTTTATCTGACATGGCCCAAATTTCTTGTGGAGCTTTCTCTCTAGAGTAAGAACAGACTCTGTGAAGCAGAAGTTAGTGAGACCTTCCTAGAGCTACTTCCTGTTAGCAACATGCTAACCATTAGCCGCTAACATGGTTGTGTTCAGGATGACCAGGTGATGGTACTCTGTTAGTTTGGTCCAAATCCTGTACTGGGAAGTGCCTCAAAGAGGGAGAAAATACGTAGTTTATTACGTCGCCATGGTAACTCAAAATGGCGGGTGGTCTTGGCCCATTGAAAAGCATTGAATATTTGACACCTCCTAACATGGAGATGCTTTATCCGACATGGCCAAAATTTGTTGTGGAGCTTTCTCTCTACAGTAAGAACAGACTCTGTGAAGCAGAATTTAGTGAGACCTTCCTAGAGGTACTTCCTGTTAGCAACATGCTAACCGTTAGCCGCTAACAAGGTTGTGTTCAGGATGACCAGGTGATGGTACTCTGTTAGTTTGGTCCATAACCTGTGCTGGGAAGCGCCTCAAAGAGGGAGAAAATACGTAGTTTATTACGTCGCCATGGTAACTCAAAATGGCGGGTGGTCTTGGCCCATTGAAAAGCATTGAATATTTGACACCTCCTAACATGGAGATGCTTTATCCGACATGGCCAAAATTTGTTGTGGAGCTTTCTCTCTACAGTAAGAACAGACTCTGTGAAGCAGAAGTTAGTGAGACCTTCCTAGAGCTACTTCCTGTTAGCAACATGCTAACCGTTAGCCGCTAACAAGGTTGTGTTCAGGATGACCAGGTGATGGTACTCTGTTAGTTTGGTCCATAACCTGTGCTGGGAAGTGCGTCAAAGAGGGAGAAAATACGTTGTTTATTACGTCGCCATGGTAACTCAAAATGGCGGGTGGTCTTGGCCCATTGAAAAGCATTGAATATTTGACACCTCCTAACATGGAGATGCTTTATCCGACATGGCCAAAATTTGTTGTGGAGCTTTCTCTCTACAGTAAGAACAGACTCTGTGAGGCAGAAGTTGGTGAGATCTTCCTAGAGCTACTTCCTGTTAGCAACATGCTAACCATTAGGCACTAACATGGTTGTGTTCAGTATCACCGGGGGATTGTACTCTGTCAGTTTGGTCCAAATCCTGTACTGGGATGTGCTTCAAATAGGGAGAAAATACGTTTTTTATAACGTTGCCATGGTAACTCAAAATGGCGGGTGGTACAAAAAAATACTTCATAGGATCAGCACACATGTTTTGTTATACATACTGTGGGGATTATAATATAAAACTCTAAGTGTCCCACACCGGGATTCGATCCCATGACCTCTTGCATGCAAAGTCTGCACTTTCCATCTGAGCTATACTGTAGCGCCATATATGGGTATGCAGTATTGGGACCATAAGGGGTTTGATTCCCCCATTGAAAAGCATTGGATGTTTGACACCTCATAGCTTGGAGATGCTTTATGCGACGTAGCCCAAAATTCTTGTGGAGCTTTCTCTCTAGAGTAAGAACAGACTCTGTGAAGCAGAAGTTGGTGAGACCTTCCTAGAGCTACTTCCGGTTAGCAACATGCTAACAGTTAGCCGCTAACAGGGTTGTGTTCAGTATCACCAGGTGAGTGTACTCTGTCAGTTTGGTCCAAATCCTGTACTGGGAAGTGCCTGTACTGGGTGGTGCTGTATTGGCCAATTGGGTCGTCTCTGGGCCTCATGCCAGGTCCTGTTGGAAGCAAAGGCCCAATAGGAAAGCATGTGAAATCCAAAATGGGACAGAAAAGTGACACATGGCTGAAAGTCACATGAAAATTTTAAAATGTTAAGAGGAAGTGACTGTGCGAATTTCAGATTCCTACATTAATCACAGCCACTGCAGTGAGCGTTGAAAGTTGCCATTTTATCCCAATGAAGAGTGTCCCTCTGGCCCTCAGAGTTCCGTCGTCATGGAAACTCACTCACACCTGCAGCGGGCCAGTCTACCGAAGTGCAGAGACTTTGCTCACAATAAGTCCCATTGGATTATAATGGAGAACTTTGCCCCGAACAACGCTCCATATCTCCTGATCCGTAAATGGTAGAGACGTAATTTTTTCTGCGTTTATTTCGTAACGGATAGGGGAAGAAGACAGGCTATCGGTTTTTGCTGGAAAAAGTTTAATAAAGGCGTGAAAAATTATGATATAAAGGTGATTTTTATGGATTTTTAGAAATCCTCTAAAAACGGTCCCGAACAAATCGCTGTAGCTGAAAAATTATAAGAGATATCAAAATAATTCTTTCACTATGAGTATCAGCAGGCTTTTGAGGACTATGGTGCCCATTTTCATGTTTGTACAAAAATCGGTGTAGGCACAGCGACGATGTAAAAAAGTGGATGATGTGGGAAAATGCAGCTGAAAAGCGTTTTCAGGAATTTGCACATTCGCTACTCCCGAACAAATTGTTCCTGCGGTAAAACCGTAACAGTTATCCAAACAATTCCTTTTTTATGAGTGCCAGAAGGGTCGGGACATTCATGTGTGAAAGTCTCATGCTTGTACATGAAACGGTTTAGGAGTAGCGACGATGCGAAAACATGTGATGTTTTGGATTTTCAGACGTCATTTTTCAAAACCGCTCCATAGGAAATGAATGGGGAGGATTTCGGGTTCGTGTCGCTCTGAGGTGATTTACGAAAAATCTATAAATGCTACACCAATGAGGGTTACATTTCCTGAATCCAGACAAAAATACCTACGTTTTGATGTATAATTTGTCTACGTAGAATGAAAATTGAGCGAGTAGGCTGAAGTTGTTCGGAGTTTTGAAATCTTTGAAAACGCTAGAGTGGCCCACTCTAGCGGTTGGAGAATTCCGTCATTGACTTTCATTATAAACGATGATTTCGCTGATTTTCGGACATGAGCTTTGAGGAGCACTTGTGAGGAGACGATAACAGATATCCACATGCCGTTTTCACTTCTGAGTAGTTCAAAGATATGTGTACAAACTGGAAGTTAAACGGTGTTCATAGGTGAAAGCATGACGATACAGTACAGTGTTGAAAATGGCCATTTGGAGGCTTTTTTGAGGCTTTCTTTCTGCCCGACTCCATTGACTACTATGGGTTTTTTCGGGGGTGGTTTTTTGCTTATTGCGTTGCCATGGTAACTCGAAACCCCAATAAAAGTAATAGCACACTATTCCCGACCGAGCCGCACGTTCTGGTACCTATATTGTGGGGGTGCACGCTGCGGTTCGGGCCGCATTAATCGTGGAATAATAAAGAATAATAATAATAATAAAGAGTCCGTTTAGAGGTGAATAGTAGTAGGTGCCTCCATGCATTTGCATGGGAGGCAGTGCTGTGCTTCGCACAGCACTGCCTCCTCATTGCAAATGCTTGGCAGGCACCTAATAAAGAGTCCGTTTAGAGGTGAATAGTAGTAGGTGCCTCCATGCATTTGCATGGGAGGCAGTGCTGTGCTTCGCACAGCACTGCCTCCTCATTGCAAATGCTTGGCAGGCACCTAACTAGAAAATTTCTGAAGAAATTTAGCAAGGCGCCTGCCTCGTGGTGCGTACCGTAATGTGTAAAATACTAACAGGAAGTAACACCGCGAATTTCAGGTTCCTACAGTGTTCACAGCCCTCGCAGCGGCCGTTGAAAGGTGCAATGTTAAGTCAATGGACCTCCTAGGAGCCTCTAGCTAGCAGCGTTGTCATGGAGACTCCCTCACAGCTGTAGCCCTCTGTCTTAATTATCATTACCTTTATCATGTGAGATACTCAGGTGAATGTGTGATTTCAGTGTCTTTGGAGCATTTCTGCAGCATGTAGCAGAGGCAAAGAGGGGTCAAAAATGGATGTTTGACACCTCATTAAATATACATGCTTTATCTGACATGGACCAAATTTGTTGTAGAGCTTCCTCTCTAAGGCAAGTACGGACTCTGTGAAGCAAAGGTTGGTAGGACCTTCCTAGAGCTACTTCTGGTTAGCAACATGCTAACCGTTAGCCGCTAACAAGGTTGTGTTCAGGATGACCAGGTGATGGTACTCTGTTAGTTTGGTCCATAACCTGTGCTGGGAAGTGCCTCAAAGAGGGAGAAAATACGTTGTTTATTACGTCGCCATGGTAACTCAAAATGGCGGGTGGTCTTGGCCCATTGAAAAGCATTGAATATTTGACACCTCCTAACATGGAGATGCTTTATCCGACATGGCCAAAATTTGTTGTGGAGCTTTCTCTCTACAGTAAGAACAGACTCTGTGAGGCAGAAGTTGGTGAGACCTTCCTAGAGCTACTTCCTGTTAGCAACATGCTAACCGTTAGCCGCTAACATGGTTGTGTTCAGTATCACCGGGGGATTGTACTCTGTCAGATTGGTCCAAATCCTGTACTGGGATGTGCTTCAAATAGGGAGAAAATACGTTTCTTATTACGTTGCCATGGTAACTCAAAATGGCGGGTGGTACAAAAAAATACTGCATAGGATCAGCACACATGTTTTGTTATACATATTGTGGGGATTATAACATAAAACTCTAAGTGTCCCACACCGGGATTCGATCCCATGACCTCTTGCATGCAAAGTCTGCACTTTCCATCTGAGCTATACTGTAGCGCCATATATGGGCATGCAGTATTGGGACCATAAGGGGATTGATCCCCCATTGAAAAGCATTGGATGTTTGACACCTCATAGCTTGGAGATGCTTTATGCGACGTAGCCCAAATTTCTTGTGGAGCTTTCTCTCTAGAGTAAGAACAGACTCTGTGAAGCAGAAGTTGGTGAGACCTTCCTAGAGCTACTTCCGGTTAGCAACATGCTAACAGACATCATGCCAGATCCTGTTGGAAGCAAAGGCCCAATAGGAAAGCATGTGAAATCCAAAATGGGACAGAAAAGTGACACATGGCTGAAAGTCACTTGAAAATTTAAAAATGTTAAGAGGAAGTGACGAATTTCAGATTCCTACATTAATCACAGCCGCTGCAGCGGGCGTCGAAAGTTGCCATTGTATCCCAATGGAGCTTCTCCCTCTGGCCCTCAGAGTTCCGTCGTCATGGAAACTCACTCACACCTGCAGCGGGCTTGAAAATTTAAAAATGTTAAGAGGAAGTGACTGTGCGAATTTCAGATTCCTACATTAATCACAGCCGCTGCAGCGGGCGTCGAAAGTTGCCATTGTATCCCAATGGAGCTTCTCCCTCTGGCCCTCAGAGTTCCGTCGTCATGGAAACTCACTCACACCTCTGCTGCAGGCCAGTCTACCGAAGTGCAGAGACTTTGCTCACAATAAGTCCCATTGGATTATAATGGAGAACTTTGCCCCGAACAACGCTCCATATCTCCTGATCCGTAAATGGTAGAGACGTAATTTTTTCTGCGTTTATTTCGTAACGGATAGGGGAAGAAGACAGGCTATCGGTTTTTGCTGGAAAAAGTTTAATAAAGGCGTGAAAAATTATGATATAAAGGTGATTTTTATGGATTTTCAGAAATCCTCTAAAACCAGTCCCGAACAAATCGCTGTAGCTGAAAAAGTATAAGAGATATCAAAATAATTCTTTCACTATGAGTATCAGCAGGCTTTTGAGGACTATGGTGCCCATTTTCATGTTTGTACAAAAATCGGTGTAGGCACAGCGACGATGTAAAAAAGTGGATGATGTGGGAAAATGCAGCTGAAAAGCGTTTTCAGGAATTTGCACATTCGCTACTCCCGAACAAATTGTTCCTGCGGTAAAACCGTAACAGTTATCCAAACAATTCCTTTTTTATGAGTGCCAGAAGGGTCGGGACATTCATGTGTGAAAGTGTCATGCTTGTACATGAAACGGTTTAGGAGTAGCGACGATGCGAAAACATGTGATGTTTTGGATTTTCAGACGTCATTTTTCAAAACCGCTCCATAGGAAATGAATGGGGAGGATTTCGGGTTTGTGTCGCTCTGAGGTGATTTGCGAAAAATCTATAAATGCTAAACCAATGAGGGTTACATTTCCTGAATCCAGACAAAAATACCTACGTTTTGATGTATAATTTGTCTACGTAGAGTGAAAATTGAGCGAGTAGGCGGAAGTTGTTCGGAGTTTTGAAATCTTTGAAAACGCTAGAGTGGGCCACTCTAGCGGTTGGAGAATTCCGTCATTGACTTTCATTATAAACGATGATTTCGCTGATTTTCAGACATGAGTTTTGAGGAGCACTTGTGAGGAGACGATAACAGATATCCACATCCCGTTTTCACTTCTGAGTAGTTCACAGATATATCTACAAACTGAAAGTTAAACGGTGTTCGTAGGTGAAAGCATGACGATACAGTACAGCGTTGAAAATGGCCATTTGGAGGCTTTTTTGAGGTTTTCTTTCTACCCGACTCCATTCATTCCTATGGGATTTTTGGGGGTGGTTTTTCGCTAATTGCGTTGCCATGGTAACTCGAAACCCCAACAGAAGTAATAGCACACATCTCGAGACCGAGCCGGACGTTTTGATGTATATATTGTGGGGGTGCACGCTACGGTTCGGGCCGCATTAATCGTGAAGGAAGAAAAATAAAGAATATTAATAATAATACTAGAAAATTTCTGAAGAAATTTAGCAAGGTGCCTGCCTCGTGGTGCGTACCGTACCGTTGAAACTACTAACGGGAAGTAACACTGCGAATTTCAGCTTCCTACGGTCTTCACAGCCCCCGCAACGGCCGTCCAAAGCTGCCATGTTAAGTCAATGGACCTCCTAGGAGCCTCTGGCTAGCAGCGTTGTCATGGAGACTCCCTCACAGCTGTAGCCCTCTGTCTTAATTATCATTACCTTTATCATGTGAGGTACTGAGGTGAATGTGTGATTTCAGTGTCTTTGGAGCATTTCTGCAGCATGTAACAGAGGCAAATAGGGGTCAAAAATGGATGTTTGACACCTCATAAAATAGACATGCTTTATCTGACATGGCCCAAATTTGTTGTAGAGCTTCCTCTCTAAAGGAAGTACAGACTCTGTGAAGCAAAAGTTTGTGCGAGCTTGCTAGAGCTACTTCCGGTTAGCAACATGCTAACCGTTAGCCGCTAACAAGGTTGTGTTCAGGATGACCAGGTGATGGTACTCTGTTAGTTTGGTCCATAACCTGTGCTTGGAAGTGCCTCAAAGAGGGAGAAAATACGTTGTTTATTACGTCGCCATGGTAACTCAAAATGGCGGGTGGTCTTGGCCCATTGAAAAGCATTGAATATTTGACACCTCCTAACATGGAGATGCTTTATCCAACATGGCCAAAATTTGTTGTGGAGCTTTCACTCTACAGTAAGAACAGACTCTGTGAAGCAGAAGTTGGTGAGACCTTCCTAGAGCTACTTCCTGTTAGCAACATGCTAACCGTTAGCCGCTAACAAGGTTGTGTTCAGGATGACCAGGTGATGGTACTCTGTTAGTTTGGTCCATAACCTGTGCTGGGAAGTGCCTCAAAGAGGGAGAAAATACGTTTTTTATTACGTCGCCATGGTAACTCAAAATGGCGGGTGGTCTTGGCCCATTGAAAAGCATTGAATATTTGACACCTCCTAACATGGAGATGCTTTATCCGACATGGCCAAAATTTGTTGTGGAGCTTTCACTCTACAGTAAGAACAGACTCTGTGAAGCAGAAGTTGGTGAGACCTTCCTAGAGCTACTTCCTGTTAGCAACATGCTAACCGTTAGCCGCTAACATGGTTGTGTTCAGTATCACCGGGGGATTGTACTCTGTCAGTTTGGTCTAAATCCTGTACTGGGATGTGCTTCAAATAGGGAGAAAATACGTTTTTTATAACGTTGCCATGGTAACTCAAAATGGCGGGTGGTACAAAAAAATACTTCATAGGATCAGCACACATGTTTTGTTATACATACTGTGGGGATTATAACATAAAACTCTAAGTGTCCCACACCGGGATTCGATCCCATGACCTCTTGCATGCAAAGCCTGCACTTTCCATCTGAGCTATACTGTAGCGCCATATATGGGCATGCAGTATTGGGACCATAAGGGGTTTGATCCCCCATTGAAAAGCATTGGATGTTTGACACCTCATAGCTTGGAGATGCTTTATGCGACGTAGCCCAAATTTCTTGTGGAGCTTTCTCTCTAGAGTAAGAACAGACTCTGTGAAGCAGAAGTTGGTGAGACCTTGCTAGAGCTACTTCCGGTTAGCAACATGCTAACAGACATCATGCCAGATCCTGTTGGAAGCAAAGGCCCAATAGGAAAGCATGTGAAATCCAAAATGGGACAGAAAAGTGACACATGGCTGAAAGTCACTTGAAAATTTAAAAATGTTAAGAGGAAGTGACTGTGCGAATTTCAGATTCCTACATTAATCACAGCCGCTGCAGCGGGTGTCGAAAGTTGCCATTGTATCCCAATGGAGCTTCTCCCTCTGGCCCTCAGAGTTCCGTCGTCATGGAAACTCACTCACACCTGCAGCGGGCTTGAAAATTTAAAAATGTTAAGAGGAAGTGACTGTGCGAATTTCAGATTCCTACATTAATCACAGCCGCTGCAGCGGGCGTCGAAAGTTGCCATTGTATCCCAATGGAGCTTCTCCCTCTGGCACTCAGAGTTCCGTCGTCATGGAAACTCACTCACACCTGCAGCGGGCCAGTCTACCGAAGTGCAGAGACTTTGCTCACAATAAGTCCCATTGGATTATAATGGAGAACTTTGCCCCGAACAACGCTCCATATCTCCTGATCCGTAAATGGTAGAGACGTAATTTTTTCTGCGTTTATTTCGTAACGGATAGGGGAAGAAGACAGGCTATCGGTTTTTGCTGGAAAAAGTTTAATAAAGGCGTGAAAAATTATGATATAAAGGTGATTTTTATGGATTTTTTGAAATCCTCAAAAAAAGGTCCCGAACAAATCGCTGTAGCTGAAAAAGTATAAGAGATATCAAAATAATTCTTTCACTATGAGTATCAGCAGGCTTTTGAGGACTATGGTGCCCATTTTCATGTTTGTACAAAAATCGGTGTAGGCACAGCGACGATGTAAAAAAGTGGATGATATGGGAAAATGCAGCTGAAAAGCGTTTTCAGGAATTTGCACATTCGCTACTCCCGAACAAATTGTTCCTGCGGCAAAACCGTAACAGTTATCCCAACAATTTCTTTTTTATGAGTGCCAGAAGTGTCGGGACATGCATGTGTGAAAATCTCATGCTTGTACATGAAACGGTTTAGGAGTAGCGACGATGCGAAAACACGTGATGTTTTGGATTTTCAGACGTCATTTTTCAAAACCGCTCCATAGGAAATGAATGGGGGAGGTTTCGGGTTTGTGTCGGTCTGAGGTGATTTGCGAAAAATCTATAAATGCTACACCAATGAGGGTTACATTTCCTGAATCCAGACAAAAATACCTACGTTTTGATGTATAATTTGTCTACGTAGAGTGAAAATTGAGCGAGTAGGCTGAAGTTGTTCGGAGTTTTGAAATCTTTGAAAACGCTAGAGTGGCCCACTCTAGCGGTTGGAGAATTCCGTCATTGACTTTCATTATAAACGATGATTTCGCTGATTTTCGGACATGAGCTTTGAGGAGCACTTGTGAGGAGACGATAACAGATATCCACATCCCGTTTTCACTTCTGAGTAGTTCACAGATATATCTACAAACTGGAATTTAAACGGTGTTCGTAGGTGAAAGCATGACGACACAGTACAGCGTTGAAAATGGCCATTTGGAGGCTTTTTTGAGGCTTTCTTTCTACCCGATTCCATTGACTCCTATGGGATTTTTGGGGGTGGTTTTTCGCTAATTTTGTCGCCATGGTAACTCGAAACCCCAATAAAAGTAATAGCACACATCTCGTGATCGAGCCGCACGTTTTGATGTATATATTGTGGGGGTGCACGCTACGGTTCAGGCCGCATTAATCGTGACGGAATAAGAAGTAAAGAATAATAGAAAATTTCTGAAGAAATTTAGCAAGGCGCCTGCCTCGTGGTGCGTACCGTACCGTCGAAAATACTAATGGGAAGTAACACTGCGAATTTCAGCTTCCTACGGTCTTCACAGCCCCCGCAACGGCCGTCCAAAGGTGCCATGTTAAGTCAATGGACCTCCTAGGAGCCTCTGGCTAGCAGCGTTGTCATGGAGACTCCCTCACAGCTGTAGCCCTCTGTCTTAATTATCATTACCTTTATCATGTGAGGTACTGAGGTGAATGTGTGATTTCAGTGTCTTTGGAGCATTTCTGCAGCATGTAACAGAGGCAAAGAGGGGTCAAAAATGGATGTTTGACACCTCATAAAATAGACAGGCTTTATCTGACATGGCCCAAATTTCTTGTGGAGCTTTCTCTCTAGAGTAAGAACAGACTCTGTGAAGCAGAAGTTAGTGAGACCTTCCTAGAGCTACTTCCTGTTAGCAACATGCTAACCATTAGCCGCTAACATGGTTGTGTTCAGGATGACCAGGTGATGGTACTCTGTTAGTTTGGTCCAAATCCTGTACTGGGAAGTGCCTCAAAGAGGGAGAAAATACGTAGTTTATTACGTCGCCATGGTAACTCAAAATGGCGGGTGGTCTTGGCCCATTGAAAAGCATTGAATATTTGACACCTCCTAACATGGAGATGCTTTATCCGACATGGCCAAAATTTGTTGTGGAGCTTTCTCTCTACAGTAAGAACAGACTCTGTGAAGCAGAATTTAGTGAGACCTTCCTAGAGGTACTTCCTGTTAGCAACATGCTAACCGTTAGCCGCTAACAAGGTTGTGTTCAGGATGACCAGGTGATGGTACTCTGTTAGTTTGGTCCATAACCTGTGCTGGGAAGCGCCTCAAAGAGGGAGAAAATACGTAGTTTATTACGTCGCCATGGTAACTCAAAATGGCGGGTGGTCTTGGCCCATTGAAAAGCATTGAATATTTGACACCTCCTAACATGGAGATGCTTTATCCGACATGGCCAAAATTTGTTGTGGAGCTTTCTCTCTACAGTAAGAACAGACTCTGTGAAGCAGAAGTTAGTGAGACCTTCCTAGAGCTACTTCCTGTTAGCAACATGCTAACCGTTAGCCGCTAACAAGGTTGTGTTCAGGATGACCAGGTGATGGTACTCTGTTAGTTTGGTCCATAACCTGTGCTGGGAAGTGCGTCAAAGAGGGAGAAAATACGTTGTTTATTACGTCGCCATGGTAACTCAAAATGGCGGGTGGTCTTGGCCCATTGAAAAGCATTGAATATTTGACACCTCCTAACATGGAGATGCTTTATCCGACATGGCCAAAATTTGTTGTGGAGCTTTCTCTCTACAGTAAGAACAGACTCTGTGAGGCAGAAGTTGGTGAGATCTTCCTAGAGCTACTTCCTGTTAGCAACATGCTAACCATTAGGCACTAACATGGTTGTGTTCAGTATCACCGGGGGATTGTACTCTGTCAGTTTGGTCCAAATCCTGTACTGGGATGTGCTTCAAATAGGGAGAAAATACGTTTTTTATAACGTTGCCATGGTAACTCAAAATGGCGGGTGGTACAAAAAAATACTTCATAGGATCAGCACACATGTTTTGTTATACATACTGTGGGGATTATAATATAAAACTCTAAGTGTCCCACACCGGGATTCGATCCCATGACCTCTTGCATGCAAAGTCTGCACTTTCCATCTGAGCTATACTGTAGCGCCATATATGGGTATGCAGTATTGGGACCATAAGGGGTTTGATTCCCCCATTGAAAAGCATTGGATGTTTGACACCTCATAGCTTGGAGATGCTTTATGCGACGTAGCCCAAAATTCTTGTGGAGCTTTCTCTCTAGAGTAAGAACAGACTCTGTGAAGCAGAAGTTGGTGAGACCTTCCTAGAGCTACTTCCGGTTAGCAACATGCTAACAGTTAGCCGCTAACAGGGTTGTGTTCAGTATCACCAGGTGAGTGTACTCTGTCAGTTTGGTCCAAATCCTGTACTGGGAAGTGCCTGTACTGGGTGGTGCTGTATTGGCCAATTGGGTCGTCTCTGGGCCTCATGCCAGGTCCTGTTGGAAGCAAAGGCCCAATAGGAAAGCATGTGAAATCCAAAATGGGACAGAAAAGTGACACATGGCTGAAAGTCACATGAAAATTTTAAAATGTTAAGAGGAAGTGACTGTGCGAATTTCAGATTCCTACATTAATCACAGCCACTGCAGTGAGCGTTGAAAGTTGCCATTTTATCCCAATGAAGAGTGTCCCTCTGGCCCTCAGAGTTCCGTCGTCATGGAAACTCACTCACACCTGCAGCGGGCCAGTCTACCGAAGTGCAGAGACTTTGCTCACAATAAGTCCCATTGGATTATAATGGAGAACTTTGCCCCGAACAACGCTCCATATCTCCTGATCCGTAAATGGTAGAGACGTAATTTTTTCTGCGTTTATTTCGTAACGGATAGGGGAAGAAGACAGGCTATCGGTTTTTGCTGGAAAAAGTTTAATAAAGGCGTGAAAAATTATGATATAAAGGTGATTTTTATGGATTTTTAGAAATCCTCTAAAAACGGTCCCGAACAAATCGCTGTAGCTGAAAAATTATAAGAGATATCAAAATAATTCTTTCACTATGAGTATCAGCAGGCTTTTGAGGACTATGGTGCCCATTTTCATGTTTGTACAAAAATCGGTGTAGGCACAGCGACGATGTAAAAAAGTGGATGATGTGGGAAAATGCAGCTGAAAAGCGTTTTCAGGAATTTGCACATTCGCTACTCCCGAACAAATTGTTCCTGCGGTAAAACCGTAACAGTTATCCAAACAATTCCTTTTTTATGAGTGCCAGAAGGGTCGGGACATTCATGTGTGAAAGTCTCATGCTTGTACATGAAACGGTTTAGGAGTAGCGACGATGCGAAAACATGTGATGTTTTGGATTTTCAGACGTCATTTTTCAAAACCGCTCCATAGGAAATGAATGGGGAGGATTTCGGGTTCGTGTCGCTCTGAGGTGATTTACGAAAAATCTATAAATGCTACACCAATGAGGGTTACATTTCCTGAATCCAGACAAAAATACCTACGTTTTGATGTATAATTTGTCTACGTAGAATGAAAATTGAGCGAGTAGGCTGAAGTTGTTCGGAGTTTTGAAATCTTTGAAAACGCTAGAGTGGCCCACTCTAGCGGTTGGAGAATTCCGTCATTGACTTTCATTATAAACGATGATTTCGCTGATTTTCGGACATGAGCTTTGAGGAGCACTTGTGAGGAGACGATAACAGATATCCACATGCCGTTTTCACTTCTGAGTAGTTCAAAGATATGTGTACAAACTGGAAGTTAAACGGTGTTCATAGGTGAAAGCATGACGATACAGTACAGTGTTGAAAATGGCCATTTGGAGGCTTTTTTGAGGCTTTCTTTCTGCCCGACTCCATTGACTACTATGGGTTTTTTCGGGGGTGGTTTTTTGCTTATTGCGTTGCCATGGTAACTCGAAACCCCAATAAAAGTAATAGCACACTATTCCCGACCGAGCCGCACGTTCTGGTACCTATATTGTGGGGGTGCACGCTGCGGTTCGGGCCGCATTAATCGTGGAATAATAAAGAATAATAATAATAATAAAGAGTCCGTTTAGAGGTGAATAGTAGTAGGTGCCTCCATGCATTTGCATGGGAGGCAGTGCTGTGCTTCGCACAGCACTGCCTCCTCATTGCAAATGCTTGGCAGGCACCTAATAAAGAGTCCGTTTAGAGGTGAATAGTAGTAGGTGCCTCCATGCATTTGCATGGGAGGCAGTGCTGTGCTTCGCACAGCACTGCCTCCTCATTGCAAATGCTTGGCAGGCACCTAACTAGAAAATTTCTGAAGAAATTTAGCAAGGCGCCTGCCTCGTGGTGCGTACCGTACCGTCAGGAATACTAACGGGAAGTAACACTGCGAATTTCAGCTTCCTACGGTCTTCACAGCCCCCGCAACGGCCGTCCAAAGGTGCCATGTTAAGTCAATGGACCTCCTAGGAGCCTCTGGCTAGCAGCGTTGTCATGGAGACTCCCTCACAGCTGTAGCCCTCTGTCTTAATTATCATTACCTTTATCATGTGAGGTACTGAGGTGAATGTGTGATTTCAGTGTCTTTGGAGCATTTCTGCAGCATGTAACAGAGGCAAAGAGGGGTCAAAAATGGATGTTTGACACCTCATAAAATAGACATGCTTTATCTGACATGGCCCAAATTTGTTGTAGAGCCTTCTCTCTAAGGCAAGTACGGACTCTGTGAAGCAAAGGTTGGTAGGACCTTCCTAGAGCTACTTCCGGTTAGCAACATGCTAACCATTAGCCGCTAACAAGGTTGTGTTCAGGATGACCAGGTGATGGTACTCTGTTAGTTTGGTCCATAACCTGTGCTGGGAAGTGCCTCAAAGAGGGAGAAAATACGTTGTTTATTACATCGCCATGGTAACTCAGAATGGCGGGTGGTCTTGGCCCATTGAAAAGCATTGAATATTTGACACCTCCTAACATGGAGATGCTTTATCCGACATGGCCAAAATTTGTTGTGGAGCTTTCTCTCTACAGTAAGAACAGACTCTGTGAGGCAGAAGTTGTTGAGACCTTCCTAGAGCTCCTTCCTGTTAGCAACATGCTAACCGTTAGCCGCTAACATGGTTGTGTTCAGTATCACCGGGGGATTGTACTCTGTCAGTTTGGTCCAAATCCTGTACTGGGATGTGCTTCAAATAGGGAGAAAATACGTTTCTTATTACGTTGCCATGGTAACTCAAAATGGCGGGTGGTACAAAAAAATACTGCATAGGATCAGCACACATGTTTTGTTATACATATTGTGGGGATTATAACATAAAACTCTAAGTGTCCCACACCGGGATTCGATCCCATGACCTCTTGCACGCAAAGCCTGCACTTTCCATCTGAGCTATACTGTAGCGCCATATATGGGCATGCAGTATTGGGACCATAAGGGGTTTGATCCCCCATTGAAAAGCATTGGATGTTTGACACCTCATAGCTTGGAGATGCTTTATGCGACGTAGCCCAAATTTCTTGTGGAGCTTTCTCTCTAGAGTAAGAACAGACTCTGTGAAGCAGAAGTTGGTGAGACCTTCCTAGAGCTACTTCCGGTTAGCAACATGCTAACAGTTAGCCGCTAACAGGGTTGTGTTCAGTATCACCAGGTGAGTGTACTCTGTCAGTTTGGTCCAAATTCTGTACTGGGAAGTGCCTCAAAAAGGGTGCCAATACTTAATGTCACCAAAGGTCACCATGAGTCATGAGTCAGATTGGCCTCCTTTAGCAACTCAGCCTCACCACATCTGGGCCCAGAACTCAACATTTGACCAAAATGGTCAGTAGCGCCATTTCCCACATGTGGGTGGTGCTGTATTGGCCAATTATGTCGTGTCTGGGCATCATGCCAGATCCTGTTGGAAGCAAAGGCCCAATAGGAAAGCATGTGAAATCCAAAATGGGACAGAAAAGTGACACATGGCTGAAAGTCACTTGAAAATTTAAAAATGTTAAGAGGAAGTGACTGTGCGAATTTCAGATTCCTACATTAATCACAGCCGCTGCAGCGGGCGTCGAAAGTTGCCATTGTATCCCAATGGAGCTTCTCCCTCTGGCCCTCAGAGTTCCGTCGTCATGGAAACTCACTCACACCTGCAGCGGGCTTGAAAATTTAAAAATGTTAAGAGGAAGTGACTGTGCGAATTTCAGATTCCTACATTAATCACAGCCGCTGCAGCGGGCGTCGAAAGTTGCCATTGTATCCCAATGGAGCTTCTCCCTCTGGCCCTCAGAGTTCCGTCGTCATGGAAACTCACTCACACCTCTGCTGCAGGCCAGTCTACCGAAGTGCAGAGACTTTGCTCACAATAAGTCCCATTGGATTATAATGGAGAACTTTGCCCCGAACAACGCTCCATATCTCCTGATCCGTAAATGGTAGAGACGTAATTCTTTCTGCGTTTATTTCGTAACGGATAGGGGAAGAAGACAGGCTATCGGTTTTTGCTGGAAAAAGTTTAATAAAGGCGTGAAAAATTATGATATAAAGGTGATTTTTATGGATTTTCAGAAATCCTCTTAAACCGGTCCCGAACAAATCGCTGTAGCTGAAAAAGTATAAGAGATATCAAAATAATTCTTTCACTATGAGTATCAGCAGGCTTTTGAGGACTATGGTGCCCATTTTCATGTTTGTACAAAAATCGGTGTAGGCACAGCGACGATGTAAAAAAGTGGATGATGTGGGAAAATGCAGCTGAAAAGCGTTTTCAGGAATTTGCACATTCGCTACTCCCGAACAAATTGTTCCTGCGGTAAAACCGTAACAGTTATCCAAACAATTCCTTTTTTATGAGTGCCAGAAGGGTCGGGACATTCATGTGTGAAAGTCTCATGCTTGTACATGAAACGGTTTAGGAGTAGCGACGATGCGAAAACATGTGATGTTTTGGATTTTCAGACGTCATTTTTCAAAACCGCTCCATAGGAAATGAATGGGGAGGATTTCGGGTTTGTGTCGCTCTGAGGTGATTTGGGAAAAATCTATAAATGCTACACCAATGAGGGTTACATTTTCTGAATCCAGACAAAAATACCTACGTTTTGATGTATAATTTGTCTACGTAGAGTGAAAATTGAGCGAGTAGGCTGAAGTTGTTCGGAGTTTTGAAATCTTTGAAAACGCTAGAGTGGCCCACTCTAGCGGTTGGAGAATTCCGTCATTGACTTTCATTATAAACGATGATTTCGCTGATTTTCGGACATGAGCTTTGAGGAGTACTTGTGAGGAGACGATAACAGATATCCACATCCCGTTTTCACTTCTGAGTAGTTCACAGATATATCTACAAACTGGAAGTTAAACGGTGTTCGTAGGTGAAAGCATGACGATACAGTACAGCGTTGAAAAAGGCCATTTGGAGGCTTTTTTGAGGTTTTCTTTCTACCCGACTCCATTCATTCCTATGGGATTTTTGGGGGTGGTTTTACGCTAATTGCGTTGCCATGGTAACTCGAAACCCCAACAGAAGTAATAGCACACATCTCGAGACCGAGCCGGACGTTTTGATGTATATATTGCGGGGGTGCACGCTACGGTTCGGGCCGCATTAATCGTGAAGGAAGAAAAATAAAGAATATTAATAATAAAGAAGTCCGTTTAGAGGTGAATAGTAGTAGGTGCCTCCATGCATTTGCATGGGAGGCAGTGCTGTGCTTCGCACAGCACTGCCTCCTCATTGCAAATGCTTGGCAGGCACCTAACTAGAAAATTTCTGAAGAAATTTAGCAAGGCGCCTGCCTCGTGGTGCGTACCGTACCTCGTAACAAAGCAACAGGAAGTAACACCGCGAATTTCAGGTTCCTACGGTGTTCACAGCCCCCGCAGCGGCCGTCCAAAGGTGCCATGTTAAGTCAATTGACCTCCTAGGAGCCTCTGGCTAGCAGCGTTGTCATGGAGACTCCCTCACAGCTGTAGCCCTCTGTCTTAATTATCATTACCTTTATCATGTGAGGTACTGAGGTGAATGTGTGATTTCAGTGTCTTTGGAGCATTTCTGCAGCATGTAACAGAGGCAAAGAGGTGTCAAAAATGGATGTTTGACACCTCATAAAATAGACATGCTTTATCTGACATGGCCCAAATTTGTTGTAGAGCCTTCTCTCTAAAGGAAGTACAGACCCTGTGAAGCAAAAGTTTGTGCGAACTTCCTAGAGCTACTTCCGGTTAGCAACATGCTAACCGTTAGCCGCTAACAAGGTTGTGTTCAAGATGACCAGGTGATGGTACTCTGTTAGTTTGGTCCATAACCTGTGCTGGGAAGTGCCTCAAAGAGGGAGAAAATACATAGTTTATTACGTCGCCATGGTAACTCAAAATGGCGGGTGGTCTTGGCCCATTGAAAAGCATTGAATATGTGACACCTCCTAACATGGAGATGCTTTATCCGACATGGCCAAAATTTGTTGTGGAGCTTTCTCTCTACAGTAAGAACAGACTCTGCGAAGCAGAAGTTAGTGAGACCTTCCTAGAGCTACTTCCTGTTAGCAACATGCTAACCGTTAGCCGCTAACAAGGTTGTGTTCAGGATGACCAGGTGATGGTACTCTGTTAGTTTGGTCCATAACCTGTGCTGGGAAGTGCCTCAAAGAGGGAGAAAATACGTAGTTTATTATGTCGCCATGGTAACTCAAAATGGCGGGTGGTCTTGGCCCATTGAAAAGCATTGAATATTTGACACCTCCTAACATGGAGATGCTTTATCCGACATGGCCAAAATTTGTTGTGGAGCTTTCTCTCTACAGTAAGAACAGACTCTGCGAAGCAGAAGTTAGTGAGACCTTCCTAGAGCTACTTCCTGTTAGCAACATGCTAACCGTTAGCCGCTAACAAGGTTGTGTTCAGGATGACCAGGTGATGGTACTCTGTTAGTTTGGTCCATAACCTGTGCTGGGAAGTGCCTCAAAGAGGGAGAAAATACGTAGTTTATTATGTCGCCATGGTAACTCAAAATGGCGGGTGGTCTTGGCCCATTGAAAAGCATTGAATATTTGACACCTCCTAACATGGAGATGCTTTATCCGACATGGCCAAAATTTGTTGTGGAGCTTTCTCTCTACAGTAAGAACAGACTCTGTGAAGCAGAAGTTGGTGAGACCTTCCTAGAGCTACTTCCTGTTAGCAACATGCTAAACGTTAGCCGCTAAAAAGGTTGTGTTCAGGATGACCAGGTGATGGTACTCTGTCAGTTTTGTCCAAATCCTGTACTGGGGTGTGCTTCAAATAGGGAGAAAATACATTTTTTATAACGTTGCCATGGTAACTCAAAATGGCGGGTGGTACAAAAAAATACTTCATAGGATCAGCATACATGTTTTGTTATACATACTGTGGGGATTATAATATGAAACTCTAAGTGTCCCACATCGGGATTCGATCCTATGACCTCTTGCATGCAAAGCCTGCACTTTCCATCTGGGCTATACTGTAGCGCCATATATGGGCATGCAGTATTGGGACCATAAGGGGTTTGATCCCCCATTGAAAAGCATTGGATGTTTGACACCTCATAGCTTGGAGATGCTTTATGCGACGTAGCCCAAATTTCTTGTGGAGCTTTCTCTCTAGAGTAAGAACAGACTCTGTGAAGCGGAAGTTGGTGAGACCTTCCTAGAGCTACTTCCGGTTAGCAACATGCTAACAGTTAGCCGCTAACAGGGTTGTGCTCAGTATCACCAGGTGAGTGTACTCTGTCAGTTTGGTCCAAATCGTGTACTGGGAAGTTCCTCAAACAGGGTGCCAATACTTAATGTGACCAAAGGTCACCAAAGGTCGTGAGTCAGATTGGCCTCCTTTAGCAACTCAGCCTCACCACATCTGGGCCCAGAACTCAACATTTGACCAAAATGGTCAGTAGCGCCATTTCCCACAGGTGGGTGGTGCTGTATTGGCCAATTGGGTCGTCTCTGGGCCTCATGCCAGGTCCTGTTGGAAGCAAAGGCCCAATAAGAAAGCATGTGAAATCCAAAATGGGACTGAAAAGTGACACATGGCTGAAAGTCACATGAAAATTTTAAAATGTTAAGAGGAAGTGACTGTGCGAATTTCAGATTCCTACATTAATCACAGCCGCTGCAGCGGGCGTCGAAAGTTGCCATTGTATCCCAATGGAGCTTCTCCCTCTGGCCCTCAGAGTTCCGTCGTCATGGAAACTCACTCACACCTCTGCTGCAGGCTTGAAAATTTAAAAATGTTAAGAGGAAGTGACTGTGCGAATTTCAGATTCCTACATTAATCACAGCCGCTGCAGCGGGCGTCGAAAGTTGCCATTATATCCCAATGGAGCTTCTCCCCCTGGCCCTCAGAGTTCCGTCGTCATGGAAACTCACTCACACCTCTGCTGCAGGCCAGTCTACCGAAGTGCAGAGACTTTGCTCACAATAAATCCCATTGGATTATAATGGAGAACTTTGCCCCGAACAACGCTCCATATCTCCTGATCCGTAAATGGTAGAGACGTAATTTTTTCTGCGTTTATTTCGTGACGGATAGGGGAAGAAGACAGGCTATCGGTTTTTGCTGGAAAAAGTTTAATAAAGGCGTGAAAAATTATGATATAAAGGTGATTTTTATGGATTTTTAGAAATCCTCTAAAAACGGTCCCGAACAAATCGCTGTAGCTGAAAAAGTATAAGAGATATCAAAATAATTCTTTCCCTATGAGTATCAGCAGGCTTTTGAGGACTATGGTGCCCATTTTCATGTTTGTACAAAAATCGGTGTAGGCACAGCGACGATGTAAAAAAGTGGATGATGTGGGAAAATGCAGCTGAAAAGCGTTTTCAGGAATTTGCACATTCGCTACTCCCGAACAAATTGTTCCTGCGGTAAAACCGTAACAGTTATCCAAACAATTCCTTTTTTATGAGTGCCAGAAGGGTCGGGACATTCATGTGTGAAAGTCTCATGCTTGTACATGAAACGGTTTAGGAGTAGCGACGATGCGAAAACATGTGATGTTTTGGATTTTCAGACGTCATTTTTCAAAACCGCTCCATAGGAAATGAATGGGGAGGATTTCGGGTTTGTGTCGCTCTGAGGTGATTTGCGAAAAATCTATAAAGGCTACACCAATGAGGGTTACATTTCCTGAATCCAGACAAAAATACCTACGTTTTGATGTATAATTTGTCTACGTAGAGTGAAAATTGAGCGAGTAGGCTGAAGTTGTTCGGAGTTTTGAAATCTTTGAAAACGCTAGAGTGGCCCACTCTAGCGGTTGGAGAATTCCGTCATTGACTTTCATTATAAACGATGATTTCGCTGATTTTCGGACATGAGCTTTGAGGAGCACTTGTGAGGAGACGATAACAGATATCCACATCCCGTTTTCACTTCTGAGTAGTTCACAGATATATCTACAAACTGGAAGTTAAACGGTGTTCGTAGGTGAAAGCATGACGACACAGTACAGCGTTGAAAATGGTCATTTTGAGGCTTTTTTGAGGCTGTCTTTTTACCCGACTCCATTCATTCCTATGGGATTTTTGGGGGTGGTTTTTCGCTTATTGCGTTGCCATGGTAACTCGAAACCCCAATAGAAGTAATACCACACATCTCGAGACCGAGCCGGACGTTTTGATGTATATATTGTGGGGGTGCACGCTACGGTTCGGGCCGCATTAATCGTGAAGTAAGAAAAATAAAGAATAATAAATAAGCCGTTTAGAGGTGAATAGTAGTAGGTGCCTCCATGCATTTGCATGGGAGGCAGTGCTGTGCTTCGCACAGCACTGCCTCCTCATTGCAAATGCTTGGCAGGCACCTAACTAGAAAATTTCTGAAGAAATTTAGCAAGGCGCCTGCCTCGTGGTGCGTACCGTACCGTCAAAAATAGCAACAGGAAGTAACACTGCAAATTTCAGCTTCCTACGGTCTTCACAGCCCCCGCACGGCCGTCCAAAGGTGCCATGTTAAGTCAATGGACCTCCTAGGAGCCTCTGGCTAGCAGCGTTGTCATGGAGACTCCGTCACAGCTGTAGCCATCTATTTGTCTGTAAAGGCAGAACAACCCTGGCTATGCAGAAGTTGGTAGGACCTTCCTACAGCTACTTCTGGTTAGCAACATGCTAACCATTAGCCGCTAACATGGTTGTGGTCAGTCTGACCAGGTGAATGTACTCTGTGAGTTTGGTCCAAATCCTGTACTGGAAAGTGCGTCAAATAGGGTGCCAATACTTAATGTCACCAAAGGTCATGGGTGAGATCGGCCTCCGCTAACAAGGTTGTGTTCAGTATCACCAGGTGAATGTACTCTGTGAGTTTGGTCCAAATCCTGTACTGGAAAGTGTGTCAAACAGGGTGCCAATACTTAATGTCACCAAAGGTCATGGGTCAGATCGGCCTCCGCTAACAAGGTTGTGTTCAGTATCACCAGGTGAATGTACTCTGTGAGTTTGGTCCAAATCCTGTACTGGAAAGTGCGTCAAATAGGGTGCCAATACTTAATGTCACCAAGGGTCATGGGTCAGATCGGCCTCCGCTAAGAAGGTTGTGTTCAGTATCCCTGGGTGATGATACTCTGTGAGTTTGGTCCAAATCCTGTACTGGAAAGTGCCTCAAATAGGGTGCCAATACTTAATGTCACCATGGGTCATGGGTCAGATCAGCCTCCGCTAAGAAGGTTGTGTTCAATATCACCAGTTGATGGTACTCTGTGAGTTTGGTCCAAATCCTGTACTGGAAAGTGCCTCAAATAGGGTGCCAATACTTAATGTCACCAAAGGTCATGGGTCAGATCGGCCTCCGCTAAGAAGGTTGTGTTCAGTATCACCAGTTGATGGTACTCTGTGAGTTTGGTGCACATGCTGTACTGGAAAGTGCCTCAAATAGGGTGCCAATACTTAATGTCACCAAGGGTCATGGGTCAGATCGGCCTGTGCTAACAAGGTTGTGTTCGGTATCACCAGTTGATGGTACTCTGTGAGTTTGGTCCAAATCCTGTACTGGAAAATGCGTCAAATAGGGTGCCAATACTTAATTTCACCAAGGGTCATGGGTCAGATCGGCCTCCGCTAAGAAGGTTGTGTTCAGTATCACCAGTTGATGGTACTCTGTGAGTTTGGTCCAAATCCTGTACTGGAAAGTGCGTCAAATAGGGTGCCAATACTTAATGTCACCAAAGGTAATGAGTCAGATCGGCCTCCTTTAGCAACTCAGCCTCACCCTATCTGGGCCCAGAACTCAACATTTGACCAAAGTGGTGTGTAGCGCCATTTCCCACAGGTGGGTGGTGCTGTATTGGCCAATTGGGTCGTCTCTGGGCCTCATGCCAGGTCCTCTTGGAAGCAAAGGCCCAATAGGAAAGCATGTGAAATCCAAAATGGGACAGAAAAGTGACACATGGCTGAAAGTCACTTGAAAATTTAAAAATGTTAAGAGGAAGTGACTGTGCGAATTTCAGATTCCTACATTAATCACAGCCACTGCAGTGAGCGTCGAAAGTTGCCATTCTATCCCATTGGAGCTTCTCTCTCTGGCCCTCAGAGTTACGTCGTCATGGAAACTCACTCACACCTCTGCTGCAGGCCAGTCTAACGAAGTGCAGAGACTTTGCTCACAATAAGTCCCATTGGATTATAATGGAGAACTTTGCCCCGAACAACGCTCCATATCTCCTGATCCGTAAACGGTAGAGACGTAATTTTTTCTGCGTTTATTTCGTAACGGATAGGGGAAGAAGACAGGCTATCGGTTTTTGCTGGAAAAAGTTTAATAAAGGCGTGAAAAATTATGATATAAAGGTGATTTTTATGGATTTTTTGAAATCCTCTAAAAAAGGTCCCGAACAAATGGCTGTAGCTGAAAAAGTATAAGAGATATCAAAATAATTCTTTCACTATGAGTATCAGCAGGCTTTTGAGGACTATGGTGCCCATTTTCATGTTTGTACAAAAATCGGTGTAGGCACAGCGACGATGTAAAAAAGTGGATGATGTGGGAAAATGCAGCTGAAAAGCGTTTTCAGGAATTTGCACATTCACTACTCCCGAACAAATTGTTCCTGCGGTAAAACCGTAACAGTTATCCAAACAATTCCTTTTTTATGAGTGCCAGAAGGGTCGGGACATTCATGTGTGAAAGTCTCATGCTTGTACATGAAACGGTTTAGGAGTAGCGACGATACGAAAACATGTGATGTTTTGGTTTTTCAGACGTCATTTTTCAAAACCGCTCCATAGGAAATGAATGGGGAGGATTTGGGGTTTGTGTCGCTCTGAGGTGATTTGCGAAAAATCTATAAATGCTACAGCAATGAGGGTTACATTTCCTGAATCCAGACAAAAATACCTACGTTTTGATGTGTAATTTGTCTACGTAGAGTGAAAATTGAGCGAGTAGGCGGAAGTTGTTTGGAGTTTTGAAATCTTTGAAAACGCTAGAGTGGGCCACTCTAAGAGTCTGAGAATTCTGTCATTGACTTTCATTATAAACGATGATTTTGCTGATTTTCGGACATGAGCTTTGAGGAGTGACTGTGAAGAGACGATAAAAGATATCCACATCCCGTTTTCACTTCTGAGTAGTTCACAGATATGTCTACAAACTGGAAGTTAAACGGTGTTCGTAGGTGAAAGCATGACGACACAGTACAGCGTTGAAAATGGCCATTTGGAGGCTTTTTTGAAGCTTTCTTTCTAGCCGATTCCATTGATTCCTATGGGATTTTTGGGGGTGGTTTTTCGCTAATTTTGTCGCCATGGTAACTCGAAACCCCGATAAAAGTAATAGCACACTATTCCCGACCGAGCCGCACGTTTTGATACCTATATTGTGGGGGTGCACGCTACGGTTTGGGCCGCATTAATTGTCAAACAATTAAGAATAATAATAACTAGAAAATTTCTGAAGAAATTTAGCAAGGCGCCTGCCTCGTGGTGCGTACCGTACTGTGTAAAATAGCAACAGGAAGTAACACCGCGAATTTCAGGTTCCTATGGTCTTCACAGCCCCCGCAGCGGCCGTCGAAAGGTGCCATGTTAAGTCAATGGAGCATCTCCCTAGGAGCCTCTAGCTAGCAGCGTTGTCATGGAGACTCCCTCACAGCTGCAGCCCTCTCTTTGTCTGTAAAGGCAGAACAACCCTGGCTAAGCAGAAGTAGGTAGGACCTTCCTACAGCTACTTCCTGTTAGCAACATGCTAACCATTAGCCGCCAACGTGGTTGTGGTCAGTCTCACCGGGTGATGGTACTCTGTGAGTTTGGTCTAAATCCTGTACTGGAAAGTGGCTCAAATAGGGTGCCAATACTTAATGTCACCAAAGGTCATGGGTGAGATCGGCCTCCGCTAACAAGGTTGTGTTCAGTATCACCAGCTGATGGTACTCTGTGAGTTTGGTCCAAATCCTGTACTGGAAAGTGCCTCAAATAGGGTGCCAATACTTAATGTCACCAAAGGTCATGGGTCAGATTGGCCTCCGCTAACAAGGATGTGTTCAGTATCACCAGGTGAATGTACTCTGTGAGTTTGGTCCAAATCCTGTACTGGAAAGTGCCTCAAATAGGGTGCCAATACTTAATTTCACCAAGGGTCATGGGTCAGATCGGCCTCCGCTAACAAGGTTGTGTTCAGTATCACCAGCTGATGGTACTCTGTGAGTTTGGTCCAAATCCTGTACTGGAAAGTGCCTCAAATAGGGTGCCAATACTTAATGTCACCAAAGGTCATGGGTCAGATCGGCCTCCGCTAACAAGGATGTGTTCAGTATCACCAGGTGAATGTACTCTGTGAGTTTGGTCCAAATCCTGTACTGGAAAGTGCCTCAAATAGGGTGCCAATACTTAATTTCACCAAGGGTCATGGGTCAGATCGGCCTCCGCTAAGAAGGTTGTGTTCAGTATCACCAGTTGATGGTACTCTGTGAGTTTGGTCCACATGCTGTACTGGAAAGTGCCTCAAATAGGGTGCCAATACTTAATGTCACCAAGGGTCATGGGTCAGATCGGCCTCTGCTAACAAGGTTGTGTTCAGTATCACCAGTTGATGGTACTCTGTGAGTTTGGTCCAAATCCTGTACTGGAAAGTGCCTCAAATAGGGTGCCAATACTTAATGTCACCAAAGGTCATGGGTCAGATCGGCCTCCGCTAACAAGGTTGTGTTCAGTATCCCTGGGTGATGATACTCTGTGAGTTTGGTCCAAATGCTGTACTGGAAAGTGCCTCAAATAGGGTGCCAATACTTAATGTCACCAAAGGTCATGAGTCAGATCGGCCTCCTTTAGCAACTCAGCCTCACCCTATCTGGGCCCAGAACTCAACATTTGACCAAAGTGGTGTGTAGCGCCATTTCCCACAGGTGGGTGGTGCTGTATTGGCCAATTGGGTCGTCTCTGGGCGTCATGCCAGGTCCTCTTGGAAGCAAAGGCCCAATAGGAAAGCATGTGAAATCCAAAATGGGACAGAAAAGTGACATATGGCTGAAAGTCACTTGAAAATTTAAAAATGTTAAGAGGAAGTGACTGTGCGAGTTTCAGATTCCTACATTAATCACAGCCGCTGCAGTGAGCGTCGAAAGTTGCCATTCTATCCCATTGGAACCTCTCTCTCTGGGCCTCAGAGTTGCGTCGTCATGGAAACTCACTCACACCTCTGCTGCAGGCCAGTCTAACGAAGTGCAGAGACTTTGCTCACAATAAGTCCCATTGGATTATAATGGAGAACTTTGCCCCGAACAACGCTCCATATCTCCTGATCCGTAAATGGTAGAGACGTAATTTTTTCTGCGTTTATTTCGTAACGGATAGGGGAAGAAGACAGGCTATTGGTTTTTGCTGGAAAAAGTTTAATAAAGGCGTGAAAAATTATGATATAAAGGTGATTTTTATGGATTTTTAGAAATCCTCTCAAAACGGTCCCGAACAAATCGCTGTAGCTGAAAAAGTATAAGAGATATCAAAATAATTCTTTCACTATGAGTATCAGCAGGCTTTTGAGGACTATGGTGCCCATTTTCATGTTTGTACAAAAATCGGTGTAGGCACAGCGACGATGTAAAAAAGTGGATGATGTGGGAAAATGCAGCTGAAAAGCGTTTTCAGGAATTTGCACATTCGCTACTCCCGAACAAATTGTTCCTGCGGTAAAACCGTAACAGTTATCCAAACAATTCCTTTTTTATGAGTGCCAGAAGGGTCGGGACATTCATGTGTGAAAGTCTCATGCTTGTACATGAAACGGTTTAGGAGTAGCGACGATGCGAAAACATGTGATGTTTTGGTTTTTCAGACGTCATTTTTCAAAACCGCTCCATAGGAAATGAATGGGGAGGATTTCGGGTTTGTGTCGCTCTGAGGTGATTTGCGAAAAATCTATAAATGCTACAGCAATGAGGCTTACATTTCCTGAATCCAGACAAAAATACCTACGTTTTGATGTATAATTTGTCTACGTAGAGTGAAAATTGAGCGAGCAGGCTGAAGTTGTTCGGAGTTTTGAAATCTTTGAAAACGCTAGAGTGGGCCACTCTAAGAGTCTGAGAATTCCGTCATTGACTTTCATTATAAACGATGATTTCGCTGATTTTTGGACATGAGCTTTGAGGAGTAACTGTGAAGAGACGATAAAAGATATCCACATCCCGTTTTCACTTCTGAGTAGTTCACAGATATATCTACAAACTGGAAGTTAAACGGTGTTCATAGGTGAAAGCATGACGATACAGTACAGCGTTGAAAATGGCCATTTTGAGGCTTTTTTGAGGCTTTCTTTCTACCCAACTCCATTCATTCCTATGGGGTTTTTGGGGGTGGTTTTTCGCTTATTTCGTCGCCATGGTAACTCGAAACCCCAATAAAAGTAATAGCACACATCGGGTAATCGAGCCGCACGTTTTGATACCTATATTGTGGGGGTGCACGGTACGGTTCGGGCCGCATTAATCGTGACGGAAGGGGAAGTAAAGAATAATAAAGAGACGCCTTTAGAGGTGAATAGTAATAGGTGCCTCCATGCATTTGCATGGGAGGCAGTGCTGTGCTTCGCACAGCACTGCCTCCTCATTGCAAATGCTTGGCAGGCACCTAATAATATTAATAATAAAGAAGTCCGTTTAGAGGTGAATAGTAATAGGTGCCTCCATGCATTTGCATGGGAGGCAGTGCTGTGCTTCGCACAGCACTGCCTCCTCATTGCAAATGCCATGGCAGGCGCCTAACTAGAAAATTTCTGAAGAAATTTAGCAAGGCGCCTGCCTCGTGGTGCGTACCGTACCGTTGAAAATACTAACGGGAAGTAACACTGCGAATTTCAGCTTCCTACGGTCTTCACAGCCCCCGCAACGGCCGTCCAAAGGTGCCATGTTAAGTCAATGGACCTCCTAGGAGCCTCTGGCTAGCAGCGTTGTCATGGAGACTCCCTCACAGCTGTAGCCCTCTGTCTTAATTATCATTACCTTTATCATGTGAGGTACTGAGGTGAATGTGTGATTTCAGTGTCTTTGGAGCATTTCTGCAGCATGTAACAGAGGCAAAGAGGGGTCAAAAATGGATGTTTGACACCTCATAAAATAGACATGCTTTATCTGACATGGCCCAAATTTGTTGTAGAGCCTTCTCTCTAAAGGAAGTACAGACTCTGTGAAGCAAAAGTTTGTGCGAGCTTCCTAGAGCTACTTCCGGTTAGCAACATGCTAAGCGTTAGCCGCTAACAAGGTTGTGTTCAGTATGACCGGGTGATGGTACTCTGTTAGTGTGGTCCATATCCTGTGCTGGGAAGTGCCTCAAAGAGGGAGAAAATATGTTGTTTATTACGTCGCCATGGTAACTCAAAATGGCGGGTGGTCTTGGCCCATTGAAAAGCATTGAATATGTGACACCTCCTAACATGGAGATGATTTATCCGACATGGCCAAAATTTGTTGTGGAGCTTTCTCTCTACAGTAAGAACAGACTCTGTGAAGGAGAAGTTAGTGAGACCTTCCTAGAGCTACTTCCTGTTAGCAACATGCTAACCGTTAGCCGCTAACAAGGTTGTGTTCAGGATGACCAGGTGATGGTACTCTGTTAGTTTGGTCCATAACCTGTGCTGGGAAGTGCCTCAAAGAGGGAGAAAATACGTAGTTTATTACGTCGCCATGGTAACTCAAAATGGCGGGTGGTCTTGGCCCATTGAAAAGCATTGAATATGTGACACCTCCTAACATGGAGATGCTTTATCCGACATGGCCAAAATTTGTTGTGGAGCTTTCTCTCTACAGTAAGAACAGACTCTGTGAAGCAGAAGTTAGTGAGACCTTCCTAGAGCTACTTCCTGTTAGCAACATGCTAACCGTTAGCCGCGAACAAGGTTGTGTTCAGGATGACCAGGTGATGGTACTCTGTTAGTTTGGTCCATAACCTGTGCTGGGAAGTGCCTCAAAGAGGGAGAAAATACGTAGTTTATTACGTCGCCATGGTAACTCAAAATGGCGGGTGGTCTTGGCCCATTGAAAAGCATTGAATATTTGACACCTCCTAACATGGAGATGCTTTATCCGACATGGCCAAAATTTGTTGTGGAGCTTTCTCTCTACAGTAAGAACAGACTCTGTGAAGCAGAAGTTGGTGAGACCTTCCTAGAGCTACTTCCTGTTAGCAACATGCTAACCGTTAGCCGCTAACAAGGTTGTGTTCAGGATGACCAGGTGATGGTACTCTGTCAGTTTGGTCCAAATCCTGTACTGGGGTGTGCTTCAAATAGGGAGAAAATATGTTTTTTATAACGTTGCCATGGTAACTCAAAATGGCGGGTGGTACAAAAAAATACTTCATAGGATCAGCACACATGTTTTGTTATACATACTGTGGGGATTATAATATGAAACTCTAAGTGTCCCACATCGGGATTCGATCCTATGACCTCTTGCATGCAAAGCCTGCACTTTCCATCTGAGCTATACTGTAGCGCCATATATGGGCATGCAGTATTGGGACCATAAGGGGTTTGATCCCCTATTGAAAAGCATTGGATGTTTGACACCTCATAGCTTGGAGATGCTTTATGCGACGTAGCCCAAATTTCTTGTGGAGCTTTCTCTCTAGAGTAAGAACAGACTCTGTGAAGCAGAAGTTGGTGAGACCTTCCTAGAGCTACTTCCGGTTAGCAACATGCTAACAGTTAGCCGCTAACAGGGTTGTGTTCAGTATCACCAGGTGAGTGTACTCTGTCAGTTTGGTCCAAATCCTGTACTGGGAAGTGCCTCAAAAAGGGTGCCAATACTTAATGTCACCAAAGGTCATGAGTCAGATTGGCCTCCTTTAGCAACTCAGCCTCACCACATCTGGGCCCAGAACTCAACATTTCACCAAAATGGTCAGTAGCGCCATTTCCCACATGTGGGTGGTGCTGTATTGGCCAATTATGTCGTGTCTGGGCATCATGCCAGATCCTGTTGGAAGCAAAGGCCCAATAGGAAAGCATGTGAAATCCAAAATGGGACAGAAAAGTGACACATGGCTGAAAGTCACTTGAAAATTTAAAAATGTTAAGAGGAAGTGACTGTGCGAATTTCAGATTCCTACATTAATCACAGCCGCTGCAGCGGGTGTCGAAAGTTGCCATTGTATCCCAATGGAGCTTCTCCCTCTGGCCCTCAGAGTTCCGTCGTCATGGAAACTCACTCACACCTCTGCTGCAGGCTTGAAAATTTAAAAATGTTAAGAGGAAGTGACTGTGCGAATTTCAGATTCCTACATTAATCACAGCCGCTGCAGCGGGCGTCGAAAGTTGCCATTGTATCCCAATGGAGCTTCTCCCCCTGGCCCTCAGAGTTCCGTCGTCATGGAAACTCACTCACACCTGCAGCGGGCCAGTCTACCGAAGTGCAGAGACTTTGCTCACAATAAATCCCATTGGATTATAATGGAGAACTTTGCCCCGAACAACGCTCCATATCTCCTGATCCGTAAATGGTAGAGACGTAATTTTTTCTGCGTTTATTTCGTAACGGATAGGGGAAGAAGACAGGCTATCGGTTTTTGCTGGAAAAAGTTTAATAAAGGCGTGAAAAATTATGATATAAAGGTGATTTTTATGGATTTTTTGAAATCCTCTAAAACCGGTCCCGAACAAATCGCTGTAGCTGAAAAAGTATAAGAGATATCAAAATAATTCTTTCACTATGAGTATCAGCAGGCTTTTGAGGACTATGGTGCCCATTTTCATGTTTGTACAAAAATCGGTGTAGCCACAGCGACGATGTAAAAAAGTGGATGATGTGGGAAAATGCAGCTGAAAAGCGTTTTCAGGAATTTGCACATTCGCTACTCCCGAACAAATTGTTCCTGCGGTAAAACCGTAACAGTTATCCAAACAATTCCTTTTTTATGAGTGCCAGAAGGGTCGGGACATTCGTGTGTGAAAGTCTCATGCTTGTACATGAAACGGTTTAGGAGTAGCGACGATGCGAAAACATGTGATGTTTTGGATTTTCAGACGTCATTTTTCAAAACCTCTCCATAGGAAATGAATGGGGAGGATTTCGGGTTTGTGTCGGTCTGAGGTGATTTGCGAAAAATCTATAAATGCTACACCAATGAGGGTTACATTTCCTGAATCCAGACAAAAATACCTACGTTTTGATGTATAATTTGTCTACGTAGAGTGAAAATTGAGCGAGTAGGCGGAAGTTGTTCGGAGTTTTGAAATCTTTGAAAACGCTAGAGTGGGCCACTCTAGCGGTTGGAGAATTCCGTCATTGACTTTCATTATAAACGATGATTTGGCTGATTTTTGGACATGAGCTTTGAGGAATAACTGTGAAGAGACGATAAAAGATATCCACATCCCGTTTTCACTTCTGAGTAGTTCACAGATATGTCTACAAACTGGAAGTTAAACGGTGTTCGTAGGTGAAAGCATGACGACACAGTACAGCGTTGAAAATGGCCATTTGGAGGCTTTTTTGAGGCTTTCTTTCTACCCGACTCCATTGGTTACTATGGGTTTTTTGGGGGGTGGTTTTTCGCTAATTTCGTCGCCATGGTAACTCGAAACCCCAATAAAAGTAATAGCACACCATTCCCGACCGAACCGCACGTTTTGATACCTACATTGTGGGGGTGCACGCTACGGTTCGGGCCGCATTAATCGTCAAACAATTAAGAATATTAAGAACTAGAAAATTTCTGAAGAAATTTAGCAAGGTGCCTGCCTCGTGGTGCGTACCGTACCGTGTAAAATAGCAACAGGAAGTAACACCGCAAATTTCAGGTTCCTACGGTGTTCACAGCCCCCGCAGCGGCCGTCCAAAGGTGCCATGTTAAGTCAATGGACCTCCTAGGAGCCTCTGGCTAGCAGCGTTGTCATGGAGACTCCCTCACAGCTGTAGCCCTCTGTCTTAATTATCATTACCTTTATCATGTGAGGTACTGAGGTGAATGTGTGATATCAGTGTCTTTGGAGCATTTCTGCAGCATGTAACAGAGGCAAAGAGGGGTCAAAAATGGATGTTTGACACCTCATAAAATAGACATGCTTTATCTGACATGGCCCAAATTTGTTGTAGAGCTTCCTCTCTAAAGGAAGAACAGACTCTGTGAAGCAGAAGTTGGTGAGACCTTCCTAGAGCTACTTCCTGTTAGCAACATGCTAACCGTTAGCCGCTAACATGGTTGTGTTCAGTATCACCGGGGGATTGTACTCTGTCAGTTTGGTCCAAATCCTGTACTGGGATGTGCTTCAAATAGGGAGAAAATACATTTTTTATAACGTTGCCATGGTAACTCAAAATGGCGGGTGGTACAAAAAAATACTTCATAGGATCAGCACACATGTTTTGTTATACATACTATGGGGATTATAATCTAAAACTCTAAGTGTCCCACACCGGGATTCGATCCCATGACCTCTTGCATGCAAAGCCTGCACTTTCCATCCGAGCTATACTGTAGCACCATATATGGGCACGCAGTATTGGGACTCTAAGGGGTTTGATCCCCCATTGAAAAGCATTGGATGTTTGACACCTCATAGCTTGGAGAAGCTTTATGCGACGTAGCCCAAATTTCTTGTGGAGCTTTATCTCTAGAGTAAGAACAGACTCTGTGAAGTAGAAGTTGGTGAGACCTTCCTAGAGCTACTTCCGGTTAGCAACATGCTAACAGTTAGCAGCTAACAAGGTTGTGTTCAGGATGACCAGGTGATGGTACTCTGTTAGTTTGGTCCATAACCTGTGCTGGGAAGTCCCTCAAAAAGGGAGAAAATACGTTGTTTATTACGTCGCCATGGTAACTCAAAATGGCGGGTGGTCTTGGCCCATTGAAAAGCATTGAATATTTGACACCTCCTAACATGGAGATGCTTTATCCGACATGGCCAAAATTTGTTGTGGAGCTTTCTCTCTACAGTAAGAACAGACTCTGTGAAGCAGAAGTTGGTGAGACCTTCCTAGAGCTACTTCCGGTTAGCAACATGCTAACAGTTAGCCGCTAACAGGGTTGTGTTCAGTATCACGAGGTGAGTGTACTCTGTCAGTTTGGTCCAAATCCTGTACTGGGAAGTGCCTCAAAAAGGGTGCCAATACTTAATGTCACCAAAGGTCACCAAAGGTCATGAGTCAGATTGGCCTCCTTTAGCAACTCAGCCTCACCACATCTGGGCCCAGAACTCAACATTTGACCAAAATGGTCAGTAGCGGCATTTCCCACATGTGGGTGGTGCTGTATTGGCCAATTATGTCGTGTCTGGGCATCATGCCAGATCCTGTTGGAAGCAAAGGCCCAGTAGGAAAGCATGTGAAATCCAAAATGGGACAGAAAAGTGACACATGGCTGAAAGTCACTTGAAAATTTTAAAATGTTAAGAGGAAGTGACTGTGCGAATTTCAGATTCCTACATTAATCACAGCCGCTGCAGCGGGCGTCGAAAGTTGCCATTGTATCCCAATGGAGCTTCTCCCCCTGGCCCTCAGAGTTCCGTCGTCATGGAAACTCACTCACACCTCTGCTGCAGGCCAGTCTAACGAAGTGCAGAGACTTTGCTCACAATAAGTCCCATTGGATTATAATGGAGAACTTTGCCCCGAACAACGCTCCATATCTCCTGATCCGTAAATGGTAGAGACGTAATTTTTTCTGCGTTTATTTCGTAACGGATAGGGGAAGAAGACAGGCTATCGGTTTTTGCTGGAAAAAGTTTAATAAAGGCGTGAAAAATTATGATATAAAGGTGATTTTTATGGATTTTTTGAAATCCTCTAAAAAAGGTCCCGAACAAATCGCTGTAGCTGAAAAAGTATAAGAGATATCAAAATAATTCTTTCACTATGAGTATCAGCAGGCTTTTGAGGACTATGGTGCCCATTTTCATGTTTGTACAAAAATCGGTGTAGGCACAGCGACGATGTAAAAAAGTGGATGATGTGGGAAAATGCAGCTGAAAAGCGTTTTCAGGAATTTGCACATTCGCTACTCCCGAACAAATTGTTCCTGCGGTAAAACCGTAACAGTTATCCAAACAATTCCTTTTTTATGAGTGCCAGAAGGGTCGGGACATTCATGTGTGAAAGTCTCATGCTTGTACATGAAACGGTTTAGGAGTAGCGACGATGCGAAAACATGTGATGTTTTGGATTTTCAGACGTCATTTTTCAAAACCGCTCCATAGGAAATGAATGGGGAGGATTTCGGGTTTGTGTCGCTCTGAGGTGATTTGCGAAAAATCTATAAATGCTACACCAATGAGGGTTACATTTCCTGAATCCAGACAAAAATACCTACGTTTTGATGTATAATTTGTCTACGTAGAGTGAAAATTGAGCGAGTAGGCGGAAGTTGTTTGGAGTTTTGAAATCTTTGAAAACGCTAGAGTGGGCCACTCTAAGAGTCTGAGAATTCCGTCATTGACTTTCATTATAAACGATGATTTCGCTGATTTTCGGACATGAGCTTTGAGGAGTAACTGTGAAGAGACGATAAAAGATATCCCCATCCCGTTTTCACTTCTGAGTAGTTCACAGATATATCTACAAACTGGAAGTTAAACGGTGTTCATAGGTGAAAGCATGACGACACAGTACAGCGTTGAAAATGGCAATTTGGAGGCTTTTTTGGGGCTTTTTTTCTCCCCGACTCCATTGATTACTATGGGTTTTTTCGGGGGTGGTTTTTCGCTAATTGCGTTGCCATGGTAACTCGAAACCCCGATAAAAGTAATAGCACACTATTCCCGACCGAGCCGGACGTTTTGATGTATATATTGTGGGGGTGCACGCTACGGTTCGGGCCGCATTAATCGTCAAACAATTAAGAATATTAATAATAATAAATAAACCGTTTAGAGGTGAAAAGTAGTAGGTGCCTCCATGCATTTGCATGGGAGGCAGTGCTGTGCTTCGCACAGCACTGCCTCCTCATTGCAAATGCTTGGCAGGCACCTAACTAGAAAATTTCTGAAGAAATTTAGCAAGGTGCCTGCCTCGTGGTGCGTACCGTACCGTGTAAAATAGCAACAGGAAGTAACACCGCAAATTTCAGGTTCCTACGGTGTTCACAGCCCCCGCAGCGGCCGTCCAAAGGTGCCATGTTAAGTCAATGGACCTCCTAGGAGCCTCTGGCTAGCAGCGTTGTCATGGAGACTCCCTCACAGCTGTAGCCCTCTGTCTTAATTATCATTACCTTTATCATGTGAGGTACTGAGGTGAATGTGTGATATCAGTGTCTTTGGAGCATTTCTGCAGCATGTAACAGAGGCAAAGAGGGGTCAAAAATGGATGTTTGACACCTCATAAAATAGACATGCTTTATCTGACATGGCCCAAATTTGTTGTAGAGCTTCCTCTCTAAAGGAAGAACAGACTCTGTGAAGCAGAAGTTGGTGAGACCTTCCTAGAGCTACTTCCTGTTAGCAACATGCTAACCGTTAGCCGCTAACATGGTTGTGTTCAGTATCACCGGGGGATTGTACTCTGTCAGTTTGGTCCAAATCCTGTACTGGGATGTGCTTCAAATAGGGAGAAAATACATTTTTTATAACGTTGCCATGGTAACTCAAAATGGCGGGTGGTACAAAAAAATACTTCATAGGATCAGCACACATGTTTTGTTATACATACTATGGGGATTATAATCTAAAACTCTAAGTGTCCCACACCGGGATTCGATCCCATGACCTCTTGCATGCAAAGCCTGCACTTTCCATCCGAGCTATACTGTAGCACCATATATGGGCACGCAGTATTGGGACTCTAAGGGGTTTGATCCCCCATTGAAAAGCATTGGATGTTTGACACCTCATAGCTTGGAGAAGCTTTATGCGACGTAGCCCAAATTTCTTGTGGAGCTTTATCTCTAGAGTAAGAACAGACTCTGTGAAGTAGAAGTTGGTGAGACCTTCCTAGAGCTACTTCCGGTTAGCAACATGCTAACAGTTAGCAGCTAACAAGGTTGTGTTCAGGATGACCAGGTGATGGTACTCTGTTAGTTTGGTCCATAACCTGTGCTGGGAAGTCCCTCAAAAAGGGAGAAAATACGTTGTTTATTACGTCGCCATGGTAACTCAAAATGGCGGGTGGTCTTGGCCCATTGAAAAGCATTGAATATTTGACACCTCCTAACATGGAGATGCTTTATCCGACATGGCCAAAATTTGTTGTGGAGCTTTCTCTCTACAGTAAGAACAGACTCTGTGAAGCAGAAGTTGGTGAGACCTTCCTAGAGCTACTTCCGGTTAGCAACATGCTAACAGTTAGCCGCTAACAGGGTTGTGTTCAGTATCACGAGGTGAGTGTACTCTGTCAGTTTGGTCCAAATCCTGTACTGGGAAGTGCCTCAAAAAGGGTGCCAATACTTAATGTCACCAAAGGTCACCAAAGGTCATGAGTCAGATTGGCCTCCTTTAGCAACTCAGCCTCACCACATCTGGGCCCAGAACTCAACATTTGACCAAAATGGTCAGTAGCGGCATTTCCCACATGTGGGTGGTGCTGTATTGGCCAATTATGTCGTGTCTGGGCATCATGCCAGATCCTGTTGGAAGCAAAGGCCCAGTAGGAAAGCATGTGAAATCCAAAATGGGACAGAAAAGTGACACATGGCTGAAAGTCACTTGAAAATTTTAAAATGTTAAGAGGAAGTGACTGTGCGAATTTCAGATTCCTACATTAATCACAGCCGCTGCAGCGGGCGTCGAAAGTTGCCATTGTATCCCAATGGAGCTTCTCCCCCTGGCCCTCAGAGTTCCGTCGTCATGGAAACTCACTCACACCTCTGCTGCAGGCCAGTCTAACGAAGTGCAGAGACTTTGCTCACAATAAGTCCCATTGGATTATAATGGAGAACTTTGCCCCGAACAACGCTCCATATCTCCTGATCCGTAAATGGTAGAGACGTAATTTTTTCTGCGTTTATTTCGTAACGGATAGGGGAAGAAGACAGGCTATCGGTTTTTGCTGGAAAAAGTTTAATAAAGGCGTGAAAAATTATGATATAAAGGTGATTTTTATGGATTTTTTGAAATCCTCTAAAAAAGGTCCCGAACAAATCGCTGTAGCTGAAAAAGTATAAGAGATATCAAAATAATTCTTTCACTATGAGTATCAGCAGGCTTTTGAGGACTATGGTGCCCATTTTCATGTTTGTACAAAAATCGGTGTAGGCACAGCGACGATGTAAAAAAGTGGATGATGTGGGAAAATGCAGCTGAAAAGCGTTTTCAGGAATTTGCACATTCGCTACTCCCGAACAAATTGTTCCTGCGGTAAAACCGTAACAGTTATCCAAACAATTCCTTTTTTATGAGTGCCAGAAGGGTCGGGACATTCATGTGTGAAAGTCTCATGCTTGTACATGAAACGGTTTAGGAGTAGCGACGATGCGAAAACATGTGATGTTTTGGATTTTCAGACGTCATTTTTCAAAACCGCTCCATAGGAAATGAATGGGGAGGATTTCGGGTTTGTGTCGCTCTGAGGTGATTTGCGAAAAATCTATAAATGCTACACCAATGAGGGTTACATTTCCTGAATCCAGACAAAAATACCTACGTTTTGATGTATAATTTGTCTACGTAGAGTGAAAATTGAGCGAGTAGGCGGAAGTTGTTTGGAGTTTTGAAATCTTTGAAAACGCTAGAGTGGGCCACTCTAAGAGTCTGAGAATTCCGTCATTGACTTTCATTATAAACGATGATTTCGCTGATTTTCGGACATGAGCTTTGAGGAGTAACTGTGAAGAGACGATAAAAGATATCCCCATCCCGTTTTCACTTCTGAGTAGTTCACAGATATATCTACAAACTGGAAGTTAAACGGTGTTCATAGGTGAAAGCATGACGACACAGTACAGCGTTGAAAATGGCAATTTGGAGGCTTTTTTGGGGCTTTTTTTCTCCCCGACTCCATTGATTACTATGGGTTTTTTCGGGGGTGGTTTTTCGCTAATTGCGTTGCCATGGTAACTCGAAACCCCGATAAAAGTAATAGCACACTATTCCCGACCGAGCCGGACGTTTTGATGTATATATTGTGGGGGTGCACGCTACGGTTCGGGCCGCATTAATCGTCAAACAATTAAGAATATTAATAATAATAAATAAACCGTTTAGAGGTGAATAGTAGTAGGTGCCTCCATGCATTTGCATGGGAGGCAGTGCTGTGCTTCGCACAGCACTGCCTCCTCATTGCAAATGCTTGGCAGGCACCTAATAAATAAACCGTTTAGAGGTGAATAGTAGTAGGTGCCTCCATGCATTTGCATGGGAGGCAGTGCTGTGCTTCGCACAGCACTGCCTCCTCATTGCAAATGCTTGGCAGGCACCTAACTAGAAAATTTCTGAAGAAATTTAGCAAGGCGCCTGCCTCGTGGTGCGTATCGTACCGTATCAAATAGCAACAGGAAGTAACACTGCGAATTTCAGCTTCCTACCGTCTTCACAGCCCCCGCAGCGGCCGTTGAAAGATGCCATGTTAAGTCAATGGACCTCCTAGGAGCCTCTGGCTAGCAGTATTGTCATGGAGACTCACTGACAGCTGCAGCCATCTATCTGTCTGTAAAGGCAGAACAACCCTGGCTAAGCAGAAGTTGGTAGGACTTTCCTAGAGCTACTTCTGGTTAGCAATATGCTAACTGTTAGCCGCTAACATGGTTGTATTCGGTATCACTGGCTGATGGTACTCTGTTAGTTTGGTCCTAATCCTGTAATGGGAAGGGCCTAAAAAGGTTGAAAATCCTAAAATTCACCAAAGGTCATTTTCCCATTCATTCCTATGGGAGTTTTTGGCTTCAGTTTCTGGGGTACGATGTTACCATGGTTACTGTGAGTGACACCAGAAGTAATAGCACACATCGTGAGACCCAGCCGCACGTTTTGATGTATAGATTGTGGGGTTGGACGCTTCCGTTCGGGCCGCATTAATTTGCGAAGGTGGAAGTAAGTGCATAGTATATTTAACACTAGAAAATTTCTGAAGAAATTTAGCAAGGCGCCTGCCTCGTGGTGCGTACCGTACCGTCAAAAATACTAACGGGAAGTAACACTGCGAATTTCAGCTTCCTACGGTCTTCACAGCCCCCGCAACGGCCGTCCAAAGGTGCCATGTTAAGTCAATGGACCTCCTAGGAGCCTCTGGCTAGCAGCGTTGTCATGGAGACTCCCTCACAGCTGTAGCCCTCTGTCTTAATTATCATTACCTTTATCATGTGAGGTACTGAGGTGAATGTGTGATTTCAGTGTCTTTGGAGCATTTCTGCAGCATGTAACAGAGGCAAAGAGGGGTCAAAAATGGATGTTTGACACCTCATAAAATAGACATGCTTTATCTGACATGGCCCAAATTTGTTGTAGAGCCTTCTCTCTAAAGGAAGTACAGACCCTGTGAAGCAAAAGGTTTGTGCGAGCTTCCTAGAGCTTCCTAGAGCTACTTCCTGTTAGCAACATGCTAACCGTTAGCCGCTAACAAGGTTGTGTTCAGGATGACCAGGTGATGGTACTCTGTTAGTTTGGTCCATAACCTGTGCTGGGAAGTGCCTCAAAGAGGGAGAAAATACGTAGTTTATTACGTCGCCATGGTAACTCAAAATGGCGGGTGGTCTTGGCCCATTGAAAAGCATTGAATATTTGACACCTCCTAACATGGAGATGCTTTATCCGACATGGCCAAAAGTTGTTGTGGAGCTTTCTCTCTACAGTAAGAACAGACTCTGTGAAGCAGAAGTTGGTGAGACCTTCCTAGAGCTACTTCCTGTTAGCAACATGCTAACCATTAGCCGCTAACATGGTTGTTTTCAGTATCACCGGGGGATTGTACTCTGTCAGTTTGGTCCAAATCCTGTACTGGGATGTGCTTCAAATAGGGAGAAAATAAGTTTTTTATAACGTTGCCATGGTAACTCAAAATGGCGGGTAGTACAAAAAAATACTTCATAGGATCAGCACACATGTTTTGTTATACATACTGTGAGGATTATAATATAAAACTCTAAGTGTCCCACACCGGGATTCGATCCCATGACCTCTTGCATGCGCCTGCTGTCTCCCGATCTACGAGCAAAGTAAGCCCAAAGTAAGCCCAAAAGTAAGCCCACTCCAGCCAATCGCAGCGCGCCCTCTGCCGGCGCTCGGCCAATCACCTGCCCCGCTGGTGGGCTTACTTTTGACCAATCGCCTTCCAGCACCCGGATCCTTCATAAAGCGCTCGGAGGAAGACGCTCCGCCGTCATCTTTTCGTTGACAACTGTCTGGACTACTTTGGCGAGCGGTAAGTTTAAAATATATATATGAATATTCTCTCTTTGTTTATTACAAATACCGAGCATGCTGCAAAGACCACGGCAGACTGATACGAACTCTTTCTGTTACCGTCTCGGTTTTAGCCGCGCTGTGTCTGTCGCTAGCTTGTACAGCGACCGTCGAGCTTTTTTCATACAATAATAATAATATTTTACATGAATGTGATCAAGTTTGCATCTTGATCACACTTGATCGCGCTGTGCTGCTGCTGTAATAACCCGCGCTTCGCGGAGGTTGGGCGCGCCGCGCCGGTCGCCCCACTGAAAACCGGCCCGTTTAGCGCTATTCAGATTACAGTTATGACTTTCATACCGTGATAATAATATTTTACATGAATGTGATCAAGTTTGCATCTTGATCACACTTGATCGCGCTGTGCTGCTGCTGTAATAACCCGCGCTTCGCGGAGGTTGGGCGCGCCGCGCCGGTCGCCCCACTGAAAACCGGCCCGTTTAGCGCTATTCAGATTACAGTTATGACTTTCATACCGTGATAATAATATTTTACATGAATGTGATCAAGTTTGCATCTTGATCACACTTGATCGCGCTGTGCTGCTGCTGTAATAACCCGCGCTTCGCGGAGGTTGTGCGCGCCGTTAGCGCTATTCAGATTACAGTTATGATCATCACTTTATGAATGATCATAAATGCGGGCTCCTTTGATTTTTGTCTACCTCCTGCCAAGAAAATAAATAGAAATTACACTTGGTATTATAGCAGCAACAACATTATACGAACAAGTAACACGATTATATTAACAAGTGTTGATTAATTTTTGATAGAATTATTATTAATATCCCAATTTTATTAATTTTACTTAATTCCCGCCTAAAATAGCGCGGTTTTAAAAACAAATGGAAATTACACTTGATATAATATTGTTACTACAACACCAACAAGTCTTATTTTTGTCTTTAACACATTTATTGCAAAAAAGTTTATTATAAAATAATTTCTTTTTAAATTCCCTCCTAAAACAATGTGCTTTATTTGCAGTATAGTACAATATTTGATACCTGGTGATGCTTTATAGCATCAGTAAATGGTAAATAAATGCTGTTGCTCATTATTTGTAAGTTCTTTAAATACTGATTGTAAAAATTGACGTAAAAATCCAGAGTAATGATCGTGCAATATTTCAAATGATATTTCTACCAGTCACATTGTGCTTATGCTGCTCTCCTTTTAGATCATGTATGCGTATCCCGTGTTCCGTAAAACTCCTCAGGGTCGACTCCTGATGGGGCCGACTGAGGAGGCAAATAGGAGTACGGTGGTGGTGGCCGGGAGGGCCCGGCGTAAGGAGGAGGTTCTGGCCGAGGCCACTGCCTTTGTGAGGCAGAACGGAGGGGATCCTGGTGACCAGTTCCTGGTTCTGGCTCATTGTAAGATCCAGTTTGGAAAACACCAGAACCAGAGGTTCCGCTGGCTGCTGGAGAACTCCCTGGGTTACGCGGTGTACCTGGTCAGCAGCATCATGGGGGAGGAGGAGAGGGACAACCCGCTGTCGGCCAGCAAACACCTGTTTCTCAGGTACACCTCCCAGATCAGGGAGATAGGGGAGGCTGTGGAGGTGTATCGGAAGAAACAGGCCTTGCTCCAGGAGGCCCAGAGGAGCGGTGACTCTGGGTGTTTGATGGTGGAGTTTGGTGACTTCAAGGGCAGGTCCATGAAGGAGGTGTACGAGGACCCAGGCAAGGAGGCCCAGGCTCTCGTCACCTACCTGAAGACAGCAAAGGCCAGGCCAAACACCAACATGGCCCTTTTCAAGGACTATGTGCTGAAGAGGCAGGCTTCAGCTGTAGCCCACCTGCCCACTGTGACAGCTCCTTCCTCCTCCTCCTCCTCCTCCTCCGCTGCTGCTCGACCTGCTGCCACTCAGAGCAGGCCCCTGACGGCTGCCGGCGTTAACGCTCTGCTGGCACGTGGGAAGCATTTGTCTCCCTCACAGTTGGCACGAAAAATTGTTTCTCCAGCCAAACCCTGTAAGTACTGTGGTGATTTTTCATGTTGTATACATCATATTAAAAAAAAATGTATAAATAAAAAAAAATTAAAATACTTTTGACAGCTCCAGTGCCACGTGTCCCCTCTCCATCTACATCCGCTGCCCGCAGACAGCTCTTCACCTGTGGTGAGCATCATTAACACACATGCAGATACTGGATGTTGGTGACGTGTGCTCACTTCTCTATTATTTTACAGACGCTGTTGCTGCTGCTGGGGATTTTTTTAAGGAGCAAGACGACCAGGAGATGGTGACTGTGGCCTCGCAAGCTGAGGAAAAACTTCCTCAAGGTATGTGAATCACAAACGTTTCACAAAGTAATTTATGAAATACTTATAGTTTATAAGTATTTTTAAATGACCCAACATGTTCTTTTATTTTATTGTACAGAGAATTAGCACTGATCCCAGTGTCAGTCTACACTCACTCTGCAAAGCAAAAAGGGTATTTAAAGGTGTATGTTTATTTCATTTTATCCCGATCAGCGACTAAAGCTCCTTGTTGTCGTCTCACATGTCCCCTGCTCCCCCCTGGATTAAGTGGCTGCACAATGTTGTAGTTAGAGGTGCTCCTAGTGTTGCTGTTGCTTTGTTTCACACTTGGCTCATCCCAGCTCACTTTTCTTCTTGTATCTGACCTAATGGTGCATGGGTGAAAATCAGAATGCTTTTCACTGACTCCTTCCATAACTTCACCCTCTCCTCATCATATTGTCTCTCTCCTAACCATCATGCTTTGCACTAAACGTTGTAGCTTTGTAGCTGTCTGGCAGTGCTGAAAAAGAAAGGCTGTGACAGTCTGTGCTTAACAACAAACTAATTGGAACTTTTTCCACTCCAGCCTCAAGAGGCCCTGCTCCTCCTGCTCCTGCTGCTCCTGCTCCTCCAGCGCTGTGGACTCCTGGCCCCGTGTTCCAGCCCCCTGCGGAGCTTCCTGGACACTGGAAGGAGCACCTCCCATCTTTCCAGCAGGACTGGATCCGGAAGGCTTTATTCAGGGCTAACCCTAAAACAGGGAAGCCAGAGCTGGTGCCACAGCTAACCTTCTGGTGGTACCCTCCCCAGCCTCCGACTACCTTCACCCAGCCTCCTGCCTCTCCTGATCTCTTCTTCTGCCGCCCTTTGTTTCTCTGGATGCCTCTGAAGATGTGGTCCATTCCACTCATCTGTGTCCAGCCAGCTTGCAATAGTCACAGGTTGACAGCAGCTGGCCTGTACAGCACTGTGCGCAAGGTGCTGGACATAGATGGGTGGTATGACATGGCCACAGAGTATCTAGAGTGCAAAGGGTGCAAGAAGAAGTATCCGGCCTGGTCAGAGGACATCCTGGGACAGCTGGACATGGGGCACCGCAGGAAATTCCCCGCCCTTCTGACATACAGGCATGACACATTAATGATAACAGCAATGTACTATAATATGCTTGTGCTGTACTAAATGGTGGAAAATATCCCGCATCACTTTAATAAACTCTGAGCAGAGCTATTTTCCTGTCTGTACCGTAGGTACTCATGTGACTACCGAGTGGTCATCCTGATGCGGGAGAGAACACAGGGCAACAGCGTCACGCAGCTTCACAAGAAGCTGCAAGAAGAGCACAGCGCAGCATGGACCCGGCGCACGCTGGAGTACTTTGCTGCCTGTGAGCCCTTCAGTGACTCCTGTCTGGTGGAGCCGCCAGTGTTCTCTGCTCCCCCGCCCCTCCCGGCCCTCCCTAAACCCAAGTGGCTTCTGGCTGTGTACGCCAGGGACGTCCTGTCACGGCTGCCTGAGGTTAAGGCCAGAATAACGTCTGTCTTTGGCTCCGTGCTCAAGATGGACTCCACCAAAAAGGTAAAAACAATTATATGTGAATGATTGTAATTGCTTTTATTTATTTATTTATATCTCTATCTATCTATCTATCTATCTATCTATCTATCTATCTATCTATCTGATAGGTAGGTAGGTAGGTAGGTGTATGTGTGTTTATTTTACTGTTTGTTGTTCTTTTTTTTCTTTTTTTTTTACATAGGTTACCAAGAAACTGGCCGGTGCAGCTGCCAACACAGCTGGGTGGTGCACCAACATCGGCAACGAGCACGGCCAGGTTCTGGTGTCAGTCCTCACAGCAGCAGAGGGCCATGGACTGTGGCCCATGGCGGCTGGTCTTATGAGGCGCTACAGGGAGGCAGGAGTGGCACCTCCTGCCATAATGTATGTGGACCGGGACTGCTGCAGCCCCCACGGACAGTCACAGGTCAGGGCCATGTTCGCTGAGTGGAGGGAGCTTCAGGTGCGCCTGGACATCTGGCACTTCATGCGGCGTTTTGCAGCAGGAGTCACCACTGAGGCTCATCAGCTGTATGGAGTATTCATGGCTCGACTGTCCAGGTAAGGTCTTCATCTTGTTTGTATATTTATTGTCTAAAGTCTAAGTCTAACAGAGAACATGAACTCTGTCCAGGTGCATCTTTGAGCTGGATCCGGCTGATGTTGCTGCTCTTAGGCTGGCCAAGCAGGGGCAGCTTCTGGCCCAGGGAGTTGGTCCAGTGTCTGAGAAGGCCCTGGACCAGATGATCACCAGGAGGGAGTTGGCTCTGCACTGCCGCAAGAGGACCAGGGGAGCAGAGGAGACCGCCAGGAGGATCAAGGCCCTGGTCGATGAGATGGACAGTGAGAAGGGGAGGGACACTCTTGGAGTGCCCCTGGTGGACCACGAGCGCATTCAGCAGGTCTGGAAGGACCAGCAGAGACACATCACCTGTATTCAGGACCCAGAGGGCTTCTCTCTGTACCTGAAGACAGGCACACTGAAGAAGGGTGGTGTGGACCTCTGCTGCTACCGCTGTGCTCGTGGCTCCACCTCCTTGGAGTCCTTCCACCTCCATCTAAATCGGTTCATCCCAGGTGGCTGATTTTATCTTTTAATGTTTTTGTTGTTGTTGTAAACGCAGAGAGTAAAAGTCATCTTCTTGGTTTCCCTGCAGGGACCAGTGCCAGCGACGCCCACTTCCAGGCCTACCTCCTGGAGGGTCTGATGCGCTGGAACCAGGACCGCATGGAGGAAGCAGTGAGAGGAAGCAGTGAGCTGAGGATCTACAGCAGCGCTGAGAGGGAGGCCATGGAGCGACTCAGCCGCAAGATCCTCAAGAGGCCCTTGGACGAGCGCTACCAGCCTCCTGGGGCATATACAGGCAAGAATGATTAACCTTAGCTCAGACGTGTTGGCAGAAGAAAAAACTGTTCTAGTGGTTTCTCTGGAGATGCATCCATGGTTTTCTGATGCCGACGTCTTTCCACCAACCAACACTGACATGCAGCGCTAAAAGGAATCCTCCATTTTAAAAGGACAGAAACAGAAGCAACACATTTAGTGGTAAAAGATGTTTTTATTCTTCCTGATGAATAAACAAAGTCTAAAGCAGGTCAGAGACTGAAAGAGTCTGGAGTTTCATCACTTTCTACTTCCACTTTTTACTTTGCTACTTTCCACCACTATGGAGTGCATGTTTGAATACTTCCTTAGTTCACATTCTTGACTAATAACCTGCATTCTGCGTTCTTCTACAGGGGAGCTTCTTGGGATGGAGTACCTTTACAGTCAGTCTGGTCGTTCGCTGACTGTAATGGACAACCCAGAGGAAGAGGATCGGCTGGTGGAGCTGATGGATGATGAGGCGGTGCGCGATGAAGGCTTTGTGGAGGAGGAATCCGAGGACCTGACCGTGCCCGTCCTCTTTGTTCCAAAACAAAGCAGCGTCCAGCAGGCCTCCAGCCCCTCTTCCTCTGCACCGTCCACATCCAGCCAAGGAGATCTATGTCAGCGCCTCAACCAGAGTCCTCTGCCTCCTCCTGTGCCGTCTCCCCTGCAGCGCTCTGTCCAGCCTCCTCTACAGCCTCCTTCTGTGCAGCGCCCTGTTGATCCTCCTCTGCCTCCTCCTCTGCCTCCTCTCCTGCAGCGCCCTGTCCAGCCAACTGGAGCCTCTGGTCCTGCAGCATCAGCTGGGTCCAGCGCAGACCAGGCCCCTGTGAGTAGACGAAACGTTAGCTTCAGTGCAACATCACTGAGATTTTACATACTGTAATGTATTTTGTATTTTAATACTTTCATGCAGGCTGCAGTCCTCGGACCTGATGGCATCCCAGGCTGGGATAAGGTCCAGGACTTGGCCGAGTACCTGGTGTCCCTGCGTCAGGCTCTCTACCTGGACGAGCAGCAGGTAAAAGAGATCATCCGCCTGTGGACCGCTCTGCCTGAAGGGGACAAGAGGAGGATCAACTACCAACCCAGGCACCAAGCCAAGCTGGCACACGGCCGCTATAAGGCCCCCAAGAATACGGGCGTCACCCCGGGTGTGGACAGCGTCAAGAGGTGCCTGATTGGTCATCCAGGGGGACCGGCTCAGTGGCCCAGCACCAGTCGTATAGTTGAGGCTCTGTGCATTAAATTGTGTTCATTGCACAAGTCTCCAACAAAAAAGGATGGAGTTCGGCTTCCTCGGTGGACCAAAGTTCTCACGGACTACCACCACATCCGCAACCTGGTGCTGGACTGCCACCCCCTGATGGAGGCTACCTCTCTTCAGCTTTTTGTCCTAAATCAGAGGACTCTGACACAGTGGTAAGCACAATGCTTTTTTTTTTACTTGGACATTTGAAATAAAAGTATTGCAGTTAATTGTTATGGTGACCATTTTCCAATTGCAGGTTTAATCGAAGGGAGAGCACGCAGGAGATTAGTGTCCTCACCCAGGGCCTTGCTGCAGAGGACCACATCGTTGTGGCCAGCTCACAGCTGCCTCCTCCGCGGGAGAAGCTGGACGAAGCGCCGTCCCCCTCAGGACTCCAGCATGAGTTTGTCCTCCCGCCGAACAGAGCAGGACAGGCTCCTAAGCTGCGGCCAGGCAGACGACCTGCTAGTGCCACAGTCGTGCAGCCTCTCACCGCAGCAGCTCCTCTTCCTGTCCCAGCTCAGCTTCTTTCATTGAACCCTGGGTCGACAGTGATGGCAGCAGGTCATCACAGGGCTGCTCCTCCCCTGGCTCCTCATTTAACACCTGCCACACAGGTGGCTCCTGCACCCACTGCCCCTGCGTCTGTGTCCCGCTTCACTGAGAGGAACAGGCGACGCAGGGCAGAAGAGGAGGCCACCGGGAGCCAGAAACGAAAGTATGTGCGAGAAGTGGCTTTTAACAAGTGCAGCAAATGTGGGCAGCCAAAAACAAAAGAGTTTGGCCACAGCCGATTCGGCAGCGCCACTTTCTGCCCCAGTGCTTCAGGGGGCAAATCCTTGGAGCAGTGGCTGGTAGAACAGCGGCAGCTGAAGAAACCGGGAAACCCACCCTGATAATGATGATGATAATAATAATGATGATAATAATAATAGTAATGATGATAATAATAATAATAGTAATGATGATAATAATAATAGTAATAATAATGATGATAATAAAAATATACATTATTATTATTATTACTAATATCACCAATAAAATGAATCAAAATATATACTAACAAAGTCAATAACATGTAAATGACTGTATATATATATATATATATATATATATATGTAAGTTACCTTTTATATTTTTGTATTGTGTTTTTTAATTTATATTACTGGATACTTTTATATTATCTATATTATAATAGTATTTATATTATATTGTTTATAAATGGAAGTGTGTTGTGTCTTGCATTTTGCTTTTGTGAATAAATGCTGTTCACAGATTCTGATTGGTTGTGTTGCTTTAAATTGCCTTTCACTGTAGTGTGAAATGTTTCTGCCAGGGCCGCTGTCAATCACAGCAGCTTGTCTTTGAACAAAAGGCTCCTGCTGAGGGTCACAGGGGTGTCAGCGCAGGTGGCTGCTCATCACAGCAACTTTGATGTCCCGTGGGTGATTTTATGACTGCTGCCATTTAAATATCAAAAGCTAATATAAATGCAGTTACACTACTACTGAGAGGTACTGGGCTTAAACAGTCAAAACAAGTTTATATTATTATATAGATGTTTATTGTCAAACAAAAATGATGGCTCTCTTTATTAAATTATTTAGATTTTATTTACATATACCTCTATGTATATTATTACTCATTTAAAAAGGGGCTTTTGACGTCATTTGAGCTTAACTGCCCTTGCTATATGTTCTATACAATAAACCATAACTATTAACTCCTATGAGGGACTATATTAACCGGCGGAGGAACTGAAAAGTGGCAGATAAAATCAAGGTCGCCGGATCGACTCCACCTTGGGTCGCATCTCATAAATAAACTATTTTAAATCCGTTAACTACGAGATGCTAAAATGCCTCCCGAGATTCCTCGGTTCACTACCCCGCAAAAACTCGCTCCGTTTTGCGCGATTAGCGTCCCTTTTCTGTGTGCGCAGGGGCGCAAAGATTGGGCCCCTGCTTATGCGCAAGCCTGCACTTTCCATCTGAGCTATACTGTAGCGCCATATATGGGCATGCAGTATTGGGACCATAAGGGGTTTGATCCCCCATTGAAAAGCATTGGATGTTTGACATCTCATAGCTTGGAGATGCTTTATGCGACGTAGCCCAAATTTCTTGTGGAGCTTTCTCTCTATAGTAAGAACAGACTCTGTGAAGCAGAAGTTGGTGAGACCTTCCTAGAGCTACTTCCGGTTAGCAACATGCTAACAGTTAGCCGCTAACAGGTTTGTGTTCAGTATCACCAGGTGAGTGTACTCTGTCAGTTTGGTCCAAATCCTGTACTGGGAAGTGCCTCAAAAAGGGTGCCAATACTTAATGTCACCAAAGGTCACCATAGGTCATGAGTCAGATTGGCCTCCTTTAGCAACTCAGCCTCACCACATCTGGGCCCAGAACTCAACATTTGACCAAAATGGTCAGTAGCGCCATTTCCCACATGTGGGTGGTGCTGTATTGGCCAATTATGTCGTGTCTGGGCATCATGCCAGATCCTGTTGGAAGCAAAGGCCCAATAGGAAAGCATGTGAAATCCAAAATGGGACAGAAAAGTGACACATGGCTGAAAGTCACTTGAAAATTTAAAAATGTTAAGAGGAAGTGACTGTGCGAATTTCAGATTCCTACATTAATCACAGCCGCTGCAGCGGGCATCGAAAGTTGCCATTGTATCCCAATGGAGCTTCTCCCTCTGGCCCTCAGAGTTCCGTCGTCATGGAAACTCACTCACACCTCTGCTGCAGGCTTGAAAATTTAAAAATGTTAAGAGGAAGTGACTGTGCGAATTTCAGATTCCTACATTAATCACAGCCGCTGCAGCGGGCGTCGAAAGTTGCCATTGTATCCCAATGGAGCTTCTCCCTCTGGCCCTCAGAGTTCCGTCGTCATGGAAACTCACTCACACCTGCAGCGGGCCAGTCTACCGAAGTGCAGAGACTTTGCTCACAATAAGTCCCATTGGATTATAATGGAGAACTTTGGCCCGAACAACGCTCCATATCTCCTGATCCGTAAATGGTAGAGACGTAATTTTTTCTGCGTTTATTTCGTAACGGATAGGGGAAGAAGACAGGCTATCGGTTTTTGCTGGAAAAAGTTTAATAAAGGCGTGAAAAATTATGATATAAAGAGGTTTTATATCGACTTTTAGAAATCCTCTAAAAACGGTCCCGAACAAATAGCTGTAGCTGAAAAAGTATAAGAGATATCAAAATAATTCTTTCACTATGAGTATCAGCAGGCTTTTGAGGACTATGGTGCCCATTTTCATGTTTGTACAAAAATCGGTGTAGGCACAGCGACGATGTAAAAAAGTGGATGATGTGGGAAAATGCAGCTGAAAAGCGTTTTCAGGGATTTGCACATTCGCTACTCCCGAACAAATTGTTCCTGCGGTAAAACCGTAACAGTTATCCAAACAATTCCTTTTTTATGAGTGCCAGAAGGGTCGGGACATTCGTGTGTGAAAGTCTCATGCTTGTACATGAAACGGTTTAGGAGTAGCGACGATGCGAAAACATGTGATGTTTTGGATTTTCAGACGTCATTTTTCAAAACCGCTCCATAGGAAATGAATGGGGAGGATTTCGGGTTTGTGTCGCTCTGAGGTGATTTGCGAAAAATCTATAAATGCTACACCAATGAGGGTTACATTTCCTGAATCCAGACAAAAATACCTACGTTTTGATGTATAATTTGTCTACGTAGAGTGAAAATTGAGCGAGTAGGCGGAAGTTGTTCGGAGTTTTGAAATCTTTGAAAACGCTAGAGTGGGCCACTCTAGCGGTTGGAGAATTCCGTCATTGACTTTCATTATAAACGATGATTTCGCTGATTTTTGGACATGAGCTTTGAAGAGTAACTGTGAAGAGACGATAAAAGATATCCCCATCCCGTTTTCACTTCTGAGTAGTTCACAGATATGTCTACAAACTGGAAGTTAAACGGTGTTCGTAGGTGAAAGCATGACGATACAGTACAGCGTTGAAAATGGCCATTTGGAGGCTTTTTTGAGGCTTTCTTTCTACCCGATTCCATTGATTCCTATGGGATTTTTGGGGGTGGTTTTTCGCTAATTTTGTCGCCATGGTAACTCGAAACCCCAATAAAAGTAATAGCACACATCTCGTGATCGAGCCGCACGTTTTGATGTATATATTGTGGGGGTGCACGCTACGGTTCGGGCCGCATTAATCGTGACGGAATAAGAAGTAAAGAATAATAAAGAGTCCGTTTAGAGGTGAATAGTAGTAGGTGCCTCCATGCATTTGCATGGGAGGCAGTGCTGTGCTTCGCACAGCACTGCCTCCTCATTGCAAATGCTTGGCAGGCACCTAATAATACTAGAAAATTTCTGAAGAAATTTAGCAAGGCGCCTGCCTCGTGGTGCGTACGGTAGCGTGTAGAATAGCAACAGGAAGTAACACCGCAAATTTCAGCTTCCTACGGTCTTCACAGCCCCCGCAGCGGCCGTCGAAAGGTGCCATGTTAAGTCTATGGACCTCCTAGGAGCCTCTGGCTAGCAGGGTTGCCATGGAGACTCCCTCACAGCATTTTCCCTCTCTTTGTTTGTAAAGGCAGAACAACCCCGGCTAAGCAGATGTTGGTAGGACCTTCCTAGAGCTACTTCCGGTTAGCAACATGCTAACCATTAGCTGCTAACACGGTTGTGTTCATTATCACTGGCTGATGGTACTCTGTTAGTTTGGTCCTAATCCTGTACTGAGAAGTGCCTAAAAAGAGAGAAAATCGTAAAATTCACCAAAGGTCATTTTCCCATTAATTCCTATGGGAGTTTTTGGCTTCAGTTTCTGGGGTACTACGTTTCCATGGTTACTGCCAGTGACAACAGAAGTAATAGCACACCTCGTGAGACCCAGCTGCACGTTTTGATGTATAGATTGTGGGGGTGGACGCTTCAGTTCGGGCCGCATTAATTTGCGAAGGTGGAAGTAAGTGCATAGTATATTTAACACTAGAAAATTTCTGAAGAAATTTAGCAAGGTGCCTGCCTCGCGGTGCGTACCGTACCGTCAAAAATAGCAACAGGAAGTAACACTGCGAATTTCAGCTTCCTACGGTCTTCACAGCCCCCGCAGCGGCCGTCCAAAGGTGCCATGTTAAGTCAATGGACCTCCTAGGAGCCTCTGGCTAGCAGCGTTGTCATGGAGACTCCCTTACAGCTGTAGCCCTCTGTCTTAATTATCATTACCTTTATCATGTGAAGTACTGAGGTGAATGTGTGATTTCAGTGTCTTTGGAGCATTTCTGCAGCATGTAGCAGAGGCAAAGAGGGGTCAAAAATGGATGTTTGACACCTCATAAAATATACATGTTTTATCTGACATGGACCAAATTTGTTGTAGAGCCTTCTCTCTAAAGGAAGTACAGACTCTGTGAAGCAAAAGTTGGTAGGAACTTCCTAGAGCTACTTCCGGTTAGCAACATGCTAACCGTTAGCCGCTAACAAGGGTGTGTTCACGATGACCAGGTGATGGTACTCTGTTAGTTTGGTCCATAACCTGTGCTGGGAAGTGCCTCAAAGAGGGAGAAAATACGTTGTTTATTACGTCGCCATGGTAACTCAAAATGGTGGGTGGTCTTGGCCCATTGAAATGCATTGAATATTTGACACCTCCTAACATGGAGATGCTTTATCCGACATGGCCAAAATTTGTTGTGGAGCTTTCTCTCTACAGTAAGAACAGACTCTGTGAAGCAGAAGTTAGTGAGACCTTCCTAGAGCTACTTCCTGTTAGCAACATGCTAACCGTTAGCCGCTAACAAGGTTGTGTTCAGGATGACCAGGTGATGGTACTCTGTTAGTTTGGTCCATAACCTGTGCTGGGAAGTGCCTCAAAGAGGGAGAAAATACGTAGTTTATTACGTCGCCATGGTAACTCAAAATGGCGGGTGGTCTTGGCCCATTGAAAAGCATTGAATATTTGACACCTCCTAACATGGAGATGCTTTATCCGACATGGCCAAAATTTGTTGTGGAGCTTTCTCTCTACGGTAGGAACAGACTCTGTGAAGCAGAAGTTAGTGAGACCTTCCTAGAGCTACTTCCTGTTAGCAACATGCTAATCGTTAGCCGCTAACATGGTTGTGTTCAGTATCACCGGGTGAGTGTACTCTGTCAGTTTGATCCAAATCCTGTACTGGGAAGTGCCTCAAAAAGGGTGCCAATACTTAATGTCACCAAAGGTCACCAAAGGTCATGAGTCAGATTGGCCTCCTTTAGCAACTCAGCCTCACCACATATGGGCCCAGAACTCAACATTTGACCAAAATGGTCAGTAGCGGCATTTCCCACATGTGGGTGGTGCTGTATTGGCCAATTATGTCTTGTCTGGGCATCATGCCAGATCCTGTTGGAAGCAAAGGCCCGGTAGGAAAGCATGTGAAATCCAAAATGGGACAGAAAAGTGACACATGGCTGAAAGTCACTTGAAAATTTTAAAATGTTAAGAGGAAGTGACTGTGCGAATTTCAGATTCCTACATTAATCACAGCCGCTGCAGCGGGCGTCGAAAGTTGCCATTGTATCCCAATGGAGCTTCTCCCTCTGGCCCTCAGAGTTCCGTCGTCATGGAAACTCACTCACACCTCTGCTGCAGGCTTGAAAATTTAAAAATGTTAAGAGGAAGTGACTGTGCGAATTTCAGATTCCTACATTAATCACAGCCGCTGCAGCGGGCGTCGAAAGTTGCCATTGTATCCCAATGGAGCTTCTCCCCCTGGCCCTCAGAGTTCCGTCGTCATGGAAACTCACTCACACCTCTGCTGCAGGCCAGTCTACCGAAGTGCAGAGACTTTGCTCACAATAAGTCCCATTGGATTATAATGGAGAACTTTGCCCCGAACAACGCTCCATATCTCCTGATCCGTAAATGGTAGAGACGTAATTTTTTCTGCGTTTATTTCGTAACGGATAGGGGAAGAAGACAGGCTATCGGTTTTTGCTGGAAAAAGTTTAATAAAGGCGTGAAAAATTATGATATAAAGGTGATTTTTATGGATTTTTAGAAATCCTCTTAAAACGGTCCCGAACAAATCGCTGTAGCTGAAAAAGTATAAGAGATATCAAAATAATTCTTTCACTATGAGTATCACCAGGCTTTTGAGGACTATGGTGCCCATTTTCATGTTTGTACAAAAATCGGTGTAGGCACAGCGACGATGTAAAAAAGTGGATGATGTGGGAAAATGCAGCTGAAAAGCGTTTTCAGGAATTTGCACATTCGCTACTCCCGAACAAATTGTTCCTGCGGTAAAACCGTAACAGTTATCCAAACAATTCCTTTTTTATGAGTGCCAGAAGGGTCGGGACATTCATGTGTGAAAGTCTCATGCTTGTACATGAAACGGTTTAGGAGTAGCGACGATGCGAAAACATGTGATGTTTTGGATTTTCAGACGTCATTTTTCAAAACCGCTCCATAGGAAATGAATGGGGAGGATTTCGGGTTTGTGTCGCTCTGAGGTGATTTGCGAAAAATCTATAAATGCTACACCAATGAGGGTTACATTTCCTGAATCCAGACAAAAATACCTACGTTTTGATGTATAATTTGTCTACGTAGAGTGAAAATTGAGCGAGTAAGCGGAAGTTGTTCGGAGTTTTGAAATCTTTGAAAACGCTAGAGTGGGCCACTCTAAGAGTCTGAGAATTCCGTCATTGACTTTCATTATAAACGATGATTTCGCTGATTTTCGGACATGAGCTTTGAGGAGTAACTGTGAAGAGACGATAAAAGATATCCACATCCCGTTTTCACTTCTGAGTAGTTCACAGATATGTCTACAAACTGGAAGTTAAACGGTGTTCGTAGGTGAAAGCATGACGACACAGTACAGCGTTGAAAATGGCCATTTGGAGGCTTTTTTGAGGCTTTCTTTCTTCCCGATTCCATTGATTCCTATGGGATTTTTGGGTGTGGTTTTTCGCTAATTTTGTCGCCATGGTAACTCGAAACCCCAATAAAAGTAATAGCACACCATTCCCGACCGAACCGCACGTTTTGATGCCTATATTGTGGGGGTGCACACTACGGTTCGGGCCGCATTAATCGTCAAACAATTAAGAATAATATTAATAATAATATATAGTCCGTTTAGAGGTGAATAGTAGTAGGTGCCTCCATGCATTTGCATGGGAGGCAGTGCTGTGCTTCGCACAGCACTGCCTCCTCATTGCAAATGCTTGGCAGGCACCTAATAAAGAGTCCGTTTAGAGGTGAATAGTAGTAGGTGCCTCCATGCATTTGCATGGGAGGCAGTGCTGTGCTTCGCACAGCACTGCCTCCTCATTGCAAATGCTTGGCAGGCACCTAACTAGAAAATTTCTGAAGAAATTTAGCAAGGCGCCTGCCTCGTGGTGCGTACCGTACCGTGTAAATTAGCAACAGGAAGTAACACCGCAAATTTCAGCTTCCTACGGTTTTCACAGCCCCCGCAGCGGCCGTCCAAAGGTGCCATGTTAAGTCAATGGACCTCCTAGGAGCCTCTGGCTAGCAGCGTTGTCATGGAGACTCCCTCACAGCTGTAGCCCTCTGTCTTAATTATCATTACCTTTATCATGTGAGGTACTGAGGTGAATGTGTGATTTCAGTGTCTTTGGAGCATTTCTGCAGCATGTAACAGAGGCAAAGAGGGGTCAAAAATGGATGTTTGACACCTCATAATATAGACATGCTTTATCTGACATGGCCCAAATTTGTTGTAGAGCCTTCTCTCTAAAGGAAGTACAGACCCTGTGAAGCAAAAGTTTGTGCGAGCTTCCTAGAGCTACTTCCGGTTAGCAACATGCTAACCGTTAGCCGCTAACAAGGTTGTGTTCAGGATGACCAGGTGATGGTACTCTGTTAGTTTGGTCCATAACCTGTGCTGGGAAGTGCCTAAAAGAGGGAGAAAATACGTTGTTTATTACGTCGCCATAGTAACTCAAAATGGCGGGTGGTCTTGGCCCATTGAAATGCATTAAATATTTGACACCTCCTAACATAGAGATGCTTTATCCGACATGGCCAAAATTTGTTGTGGAGCTTTCTCTCTAAAGTCAGAACAGACTCTGTGAAGCAAAAGTTGGTGAGACCTTCCTAGAGCTACTTCCGGTTAGCAACATGCTAACAGTTAGCCGCTAACAGGGTTGTGTTCAGTATCACCAGGTGAGTGTACTCTGTCAGTTTGGTCCAAATCCTGTACTGGGAAGTGCCTCAAAAAGGGTGCCAATACTTAATGTCACCAAAGGTCACCATAGGTCATGAGTCAGATTGGCCTCCTTTAGCAACTCAGCCTCACCACATCTGGGCCCAGAACTCAACATTTGACCAAAATGGTCAGTAGCGCCATTTCCCACATGTGGGTGGTTCTGTATTGGCCAATTATGTCGTGTCTGGGCATCATGCCAGATCCTGTTGGAAGCAAAGGCCCAATAGGAAAGCATGTGAAATCCAAAATGGGACAGAAAAGTGACACATGGCTGAAAGTCACTTGAAAATTTTAAAATGTTAAGAGGAAGTGACTGTGCGAATTTCAGATTCCTACATTAATCACAGCCGCTGCAGCGGGCATCGAAAGTTGCCATTGTATCCCAATGGAGCTTCTCCCTCTGGCCCTCAGAGTTCCGTCGTCATGGAAACTCACTCACACCTCTGCTGCAGGCTTGAAAATTTAAAAATGTTAAGAGGAAGTGACTGTGCGAATTTCAGATTCCTACATTAATCACAGCCGCTGCAGCGGGCGTCGAAAGTTGCCATTGTATCCCAATGGAGCTTCTCCCCCTGGCCCTCAGAGTTCCGTCGTCATGGAAACTCACTCACACCTCTGCTGCAGGCCAGTCTACCGAAGTGCAGAGACTTTGCTCACAATCAGTCCCATTGGATTATAATGGAGAACTTTGCCCCGAACAACGCTCCATATCTCCTGATCCGTAAATGGTAGAGACGTAATTTTTTCTGCGTTTATTTCGTAACGGATAGGGGAAGAAGACAGGCTATCGGTTTTTGCTGGAAAAAGTTTAATAAAGGCGTGAAAAATTATGATATAAAGGTGATTTTTATGGATTTTTTGAAATCCTCTAAAAAAGGTCCCGAACAAATCGCTGTAGCTGAAAAAGTATAAGAGATATCAAAATAATTCTTTCACTATGAGTATCAGCAGGCTTTTGAGGACTATGGTGCCCATTTTCATGTTTGTACAAAAATCGGCGTAGGCACAGCGACGATGTAAAAAAGTGGATGATGTGGGAAAATGCAGCTGAAAAGCGTTTTCAGGAATTTGCACATTCGCTACTCCCGAACAAATTGTTCCTGCGGCAAAACCGTAACAGTTATCCCAACAATTTCTTTTTTATGAGTGCCAGAAGGGTCGGGACATTCATGTGTGAAAGTCTCATGCTTGTACATGAAACGGTTTAGGAGTAGCGACGATGCGAAAACATGTGATGTTTTGGATTTTCAGACGTCATTTTTCAAAACCGCTCCATAGGAAATGAATGGGGAGGATTTCGGGTTTGTGTCGCTCTGAGGTGATTTGCGAAAAATCTATAAATGCTACACCAATGAGGGTTACATTTCCTGAATCCAGACAAAAATACCTACGTTTTGATGTATAATTTGTCTACGTAGAGTGAAAATTGAGCGAGTAGGCTGAAGTTGTTCGGAGTTTTGAAATCTTTGAAAACGCTAGAGTGGCCCACTCTAGCGGTTGGAGAATTCCGTCATTGACTTTCATTATAAACGATGATTTTGCTGATTTTCGGACATGAGCTTTGAGGAGTAACTGTGAAGAGACGATAAAAGATATCCCCATCCCGTTTTCACTTCTGAGTAGTTCACAGATATGTCTACAAACTGGAAGTTAAACGGTGTTCGTAGGTGAAAGCATGACGACACAGTACAGCGTTGAAAATGGCCATTTGGAGGCTTTTTTGAGGCTTTCTTTCTGCACTTTCCATCTGAGCTATACTGTAGCGCCATATATGGGCATGCAGTATTGGGACCATAAGGGGTTTGATCCCCCATTGAAAAGCATTGGATGTTTGACACCTCATAGCTTGGCGATGCTTTATGCGACGTAGCCCAAATTTCTTGTGGAGCTTTCTCTCTAGAGTAAGAACAGACTCTGGGAAGCAGAAGTTGGTGAGACCTTCCTAGAGCTACTTCCGGTTAGCAACATGCTAACAGTTAGCCGCTAACAGGGTTGTGTTCAGTATCACCAGGTGAGTGTACTCTGTCAGTTTGGTCCAAATCCTGTACTGGGAAGTGCCTCAAAAAGGGTGCCAATACTTAATGTCACCAAAGGTCACCATAGGTCATGAGTCAGATTGGCCTCCTTTAGCAACTCAGCCTCACCACATCTGGGCCCAGAACTCAACATTTGACCAAAATGGTCAGTAGCGCCATTTCCCACATGTGGGTGGTTCTGTATTGGCCAATTATGTCGTGTCTGGGCATCATGCCAGATCCTGTTGGAAGCAAAGGCCCAATAGGAAAGCATGTGAAATCCAAAATGGGACAGAAAAGTGACACATGGCTGAAAGTCACTTGAAAATTTTAAAATGTTAAGAGGAAGTGACTGTGCGAATTTCAGATTCCTACATTAATCACAGCCGCTGCAGCGGGCATCGAAAGTTGCCATTGTATCCCAATGGAGCTTCTCCCTCTGGCCCTCAGAGTTCCGTCGTCATGGAAACTCACTCACACCTCTGCTGCAGGCTTGAAAATTTAAAAATGTTAAGAGGAAGTGACTGTGCGAATTTCAGATTCCTACATTAATCACAGCCGCTGCAGCGGGCGTCGAAAGTTGCCATTGTATCCCAATGGAGCTTCTCCCCCTGGCCCTCAGAGTTCCGTCGTCATGGAAACTCACTCACACCTCTGCTGCAGGCCAGTCTACCGAAGTGCAGAGACTTTGCTCACAATCAGTCCCATTGGATTATAATGGAGAACTTTGCCCCGAACAACGCTCCATATCTCCTGATCCGTAAATGGTAGAGACGTAATTTTTTCTGCGTTTATTTCGTAACGGATAGGGGAAGAAGACAGGCTATCGGTTTTTGCTGGAAAAAGTTTAATAAAGGCGTGAAAAATTATGATATAAAGGTGATTTTTATGGATTTTTTGAAATCCTCTAAAAAAGGTCCCGAACAAATCGCTGTAGCTGAAAAAGTATAAGAGATATCAAAATAATTCTTTCACTATGAGTATCAGCAGGCTTTTGAGGACTATGGTGCCCATTTTCATGTTTGTACAAAAATCGGTGTAGGCACAGCGACGATGTAAAAAAGTGGATGATGTGGGAAAATGCAGCTGAAAAGCGTTTTCAGGAATTTGCACATTCGCTACTCCCGAACAAATTGTTCCTGCGGCAAAACCGTAACAGTTATCCCAACAATTTCTTTTTTATGAGTGCCAGAAGGTTCGGGACATTCATGTGTGAAAGTCTCATGCTTGTACATGAAACGGTTTAGGAGTAGCGACGATGCGAAAACATGTGATGTTTTGGATTTTCAGACGTCATTTTTCAAAACCGCTCCATAGGAAATGAATGGGGAGGATTTCGGGTTTGTGTCGCTCTGAGGTGATTTGCGAAAAATCTATAAATGCTACACCAATGAGGGTTACATTTCCTGAATCCAGACAAAAATACCTACGTTTTGATGTATAATTTGTCTACGTAGAGTGAAAATTGAGCGAGTAGGCTGAAGTTGTTCGGAGTTTTGAAATCTTTGAAAACGCTAGAGTGGCCCACTCTAGCGGTTGGAGAATTCCGTCATTGACTTTCATTATAAACGATGATTTTGCTGATTTTCGGACATGAGCTTTGAGGAGTAACTGTGAAGAGACGATAAAAGATATCCCCATCCCGTTTTCACTTCTGAGTAGTTCACAGATATGTCTACAAACTGGAAGTTAAACGGTGTTCGTAGGTGAAAGCATGAAGACACAGTACAGCGTTGAAAATGGCCATTTGGAGGCTTTTTTGAGGCTGTCTTTTTACCCGACTCCATTCATTCCTATGGGATTTTTGGGGGTGGTTTTTCGCTTATTGCGTTGCCATGGTAACTCGAAACCCCAATAGAAGTAATACCACACATCTCGAGACCGAGCCGGACGTTTTGATGTATATATTGTGGGGGTGCACGCTACGGTTCGGGCCGCATTAATCGTGAAGTAAGAAAAATAAAGAATAATAAATAAGCCGTTTAGAGGTGAATAGTAGTAGGTGCCTCCATGCATTTGCATGGGAGGCAGTGCTGTGCTTCGCACAGCACTGCCTCCTCATTGCAAATGCTTGGCAGGCACCTAACTAGAAAATTTCTGAAGAAATTTAGCAAGGTGCCTGCCTCGTGGTGCGTACCGTACCTTATCAAATAGCAACAGGAAGTAACACTGCGAATTTCAGCTTCCTACGGTCTTCACAGCCCCCGCAGCGGCCGTTGAAAGATGCCATGTTAAGTCAATGGACCTCCTAGGAGCCTCTGGCTAGCAGTGTTGTCATGGAGACTCACTGACAGCTGCAGCTCTCTATCTGTCTGTAAAGGCAGAACAACCCTGGCTAAGCAGAAGTTAGTGAGACCTTCCTAGAGCTACTTCCTGTTAGCAACATGCTAACCGTTAGGTTGTGTTCAGGATGACCAGGTGATGGTACTCTGTTAGTTTGGTCCATAACCTGTGCTGGGAAGTGCCTCAAAGAGGGAGAAAATACGTAGTTTATTACGTCGCCATGGTAACTCAAAATGGCGGGTGGTCTTGGCCCATTGAAAAGCATTGAATATTTGACACCTCCTAACATGGAGATGCTTTATCCGACATGGCCAAAATTTGTTGTGGAGCTTTCTCTCTACAGTAAGAACAGACTCTGTGAAGCAGAAGTTGGTGAGACCTTCCTAGAGCTACTTCCGGTTAGCAACATGCTAACCGTTAGCCGCTAACAAGGTTGTGTTCAGGATGACCAGGTGATGGTACTCTGTTAGTTTGGTCCATAACCTGTGCTGGGAAGTGCCTCAAAGAGGGAGAAAATACGTAGTTTATTACGTCGCCATGGTAACTCAAAATGGCGGGTGGTCTTGGCCCATTGAAAAGCATTGAATATTTGACACCTCCTAACATGGAGATGCTTTATCCGACATGGCCAAAATTTGTTGTGGAGCTTTCTCTCTACAGTAAGAACAGACTCTGTGAAGCAGAAGTTGGTGAGACCTTCCTAGAGCTACTTCCTGTTAGCAACATGCTAACCGTTAGCCGCTAACATGGTTGTGTTCAGTATCACCGGAGGATTGTACTCTGTCAGTTTGGTCCAAATCCTGTACTGGGATGTGCTTCAAATAGGGAGAAAATACGTTTTTTATAACGTTGCCATGGTAACTCAAAATGGCGGGTGGTACAAAAAATACTTCATAGGATCAGCACACATGTTTTGTTATACATACTGTGGGGATTATAATATAAAACTCTAAGTGTCCCACACCGGGATTCGATCCCATGACCTCTTGCATGCAGAGCCTGCACTTTCCATCTGAGCTATACTGTAGTGCTATATATGGGCATGCAGTATTGGGACCATAAGGGGTTTGATCCCCCATTGAAAAGCATTGGATGTTTGACACCTCATAGCTTGGAGATGCTTTATGCGACGTAGCCCAAATTTCTTGTGGAGCTTTCTCTCTAGAGTAAGAACAGACTCTGTGAAGCAGAAGTTGGTGAGACCTTCCTAGAGCTACTTCCGGTTAGCAACATGCTAACAGTTAGCCGCTAACAGGGTTGTGTTCAGTATCACCAGGTGAGTGTACTCTGTCAGTTTGGTCCAAATCCTGTACTGGGAAGTGCCTCAAAAAGGGTACCAATACTTAATGTCACCAAAGGTCACCAAAGCTCATGAGTCAGATTGGCCTCCTTTAGCAACTCAGCCTCACCACATCTGGGCCCAGAACTCAACATTTGACCAAAATGGTCAGTAGCGCCATTTCCCACAGGTGGGTGGTGCTGTATTGGCCAATTGGGTCATGTCTGGTTATCAAGCCAGGTCCTGTTGGAAGCAATAGGAAAGCATGTGAAATCCAAAATGGGACAGAAAAGTGACACATGGCTGAAAGTCACTTGAAAATTTTAAAATGTTAAGAGGAAGTGACTGTGCGAATTTCAGATTCCTACATTAATCACAGCCGCTGCAGCGGGCGTCGAAAGTTGCCATTGTATCCCAATGGAGCTTCTCCCTCTGGCCCTCAGAGTTCCGTCGTCATGGAAACTCACTCACACCTCTGCTGCAGGCTTGAAAATTTAAAAATGTTAAGAGGAAGTGACTGTGCGAATTTCAGATTCCTACATTAATCACAGCCGCTGCAGCGGGCGTCGAAAGTTGCCATTGTATCCCAATGGAGCTTCTCCCTCTGGCCCTCAGAGTTCCGTCGTCATGGAAACTCACTCACACCTCTGCTGCAGGCCAGTCTACCGAAGTGCAGAGACTTTGCTCACAATAAGTCCCATTGGATTATAATGGAGAACTTTGCCCCGAACAACGCTCCATATCTCCTGATCCGTAAATGGTAGAGACGTAATTTTTTCTGCGTTTATTTCGTGACGGATAGGGGAAGAAGACAGGCTATCGGTTTTTGCTGGAAAAAGTTTAATAAAGGCGTGAAAAATTATGATATAAAGGTGATTTTTATCGACTTTTAGAAATCCTCTAAAAACGGTCCCGAACAAATCGCTGTAGCTGAAAAAGTATAAGAGATATCAAAATAATTCTTTCACTATGAGTATCAGCAGGCTTTTGAGGACTATGGTGCCCATTTTCATGTTTGTACAAAAATCGGTGTAGGCACAGCGACGATGTAAAAAAGTGGATGATGTGGGAAAATGCAGCTGAAAAGCGTTTTCAGGAATTTGCACATTCGCTACTCCCGAACAAATTGTTCCTGCGGTAAAACCGTAACAGTTATCCAAACAATTCCTTTTTTATGAGTGCCAGAAGGGTCGGGACATTCATGTGTGAAAGTCTCATGCTTGTACATGAAACGGTTTAGGAGTAGCGGCGATGCGAAAACATGTGATGTTTTGGATTTTCAGACGTCATTTTTCAAAACGGCTCCATAGGAAATGAATGGGGAGGATTTCGGGTTTGTGTCGCTCTGAGGTGATTTGGGAAAAATCTATAAATGCTACACCAATGAGGGTTACATTTCCTGAATCCAGACAAAAATACCTACGTTTTGATGTATAATTTGTCTACGTAGAGTGAAAATTGAGCGAGTAGGCTGAAGTTGTTCGGAGTTTTGAAATCTTTGAAAACGCTAGAGTGGCCCACTCTAGCGGTTGGAGAATTCCGTCATTGACTTTCATTATAAACGATGATTTCGCTGATTTTCGGACATGAGCTTTGAGGAGCACTTGTGAGGAGACGATAACAGATATCCACATCCCGTTTTCACTTCTGAGTAGTTCACAGATATATCTACAAACTGGAAGTTAAACGGTGTTCGTAGGTGAAAGCATGACGACACAGTACAGCGTTGAAAATGGTCATTTTGAGGCTTTTTTGAGGCTGTCTTTTTACCCGACTCCATTCATTCCTATGGGATTTTTGGGGGTGGTTTTTCGCTTATTGCGTTGCCATGGTAACTCGAAACCCCAATAGAAGTAATACCACACATCTCGAGACCGAGCCGGACGTTTTGATGTATATATTGTGGGGGTGCACGCTACGGTTCGGGCCGCATTAATCGTGAAGTAAGAAAAATAAAGAATAACTAGAAAATTTCTGAAGAAATTTAGCAAGGTGCCTGCCTCGTGGTGCGTACCGTACCGTTGAAAATACTAACGGGAAGTAACACTGCGAATTTCAGCTTCCTACGGTCTTCACAGCCCCCGCAACGGCCGTCCAAAGGTGCCATGTTAAGTCAATGGACCTCCTAGGAGCCTCTGGCTAGCAGCGTTGTCATGGAGACTCCCTCACAGCTGTAGCCCTCTGTCTTAATTATCATTACCTTTATCATGTGAGGTACTGAGGTGAATGTGTGATTTCAGTGTCTTTGGAGCATTTCTGCAGCATGTAACAGAGGCAAAGAGGGGTCAAAAATGGATGTTTGACACCTCATAAAATAGACATGCTTTATCTGACATGGCCCAAATTTGTTGTAGAGCTTCCTCTCTAAGGCAAGTACGGACTCTGTGAAGCAAAAGTTGGTAGGACCTTCCTAGAGCTACTTCCGGTTAGCAACATGCTAACCGTTAGCCGCTAACAAGGTTGTGTTCAGGATGACCAGGTGATGGTACTCTGTTAGTTTGGTCCATAACCTGTGCTGGGAAGTGCCTCAAAGAGGGAGAAAATACGTTGTTTATTACGTCGCCATGGTAACTCAAAATGGCGGGTGGTCTTGGCCCATTGAAAAGCATTGAATATTTGACACCTCCTAACATGGAGATGCTTTATCCGACATGGCCAAAATTTGTTGTGTAGCTTTCTCTCTACAGTAAGAACAGACTCTGTGAGGCAGAAGTTGGTGAGACCTTCCTAGAGCTACTTCCTGTTAGCAACATGCTAACCGTTAGCCGCTAACATGGTTGTGTTCAGTATCACCGGGGGATTGTACTCTGTCAGTTTGGTCCAAATCCTGTACTGGGATGTGCTTCAAATAGGGAGAAAATACGTTTCTTATTACGTTGCCATGGTAACTCAAAATGGCGGGTGGTACAAAAAAATACTGCATAGGATCAGCACACATGTTTTGTTATACATATTGTGGGGATTATAACATAAAACTCTAAGTGTCCCACACCGGGATTCGATCCCATGACCTCTTGCATGCAAAGCCTGCACTTTCCATCTGAGCTATACTGTAGCGCCATATATGGGCATGCAGTATTGGGACCATAAGGGGTTTGATCCCCCATTGAAAAGCATTGGATGTTTGACACCTCATAGCTTGGAGATGCTTTATGCAACGTAGCCCAAATTTCTTGTGGAGCTTTCTCTCTAGAGTAAGAACAGACTCTGTGAAGCAGAAGTTGGTGAGACCTTCCTAGAGCTACTTCCGGTTAGCAACATGCTAACAGTTAGCCGCTAACAGGGTTGTGTTCAGTATCACCAGGTGAGTGTACTCTGTCAGTTTGGTCCAAATTCTGTACTGGGAAGTGCCTCAAAAAGGGTGCCAATACTTAATGTCACCAAAGGTCACCATGAGTCATGAGTCAGATCGGCCTCCTTTAGCAACTCAGCCTCACCACATCTGGGCCCAGAACTCAACATTTGACCAAAATGGTCAGTAGCGCCATTTCCCACATGTGGGTGGTGCTGTATTGGCCAATTATGTCGTGTCTGGGCATCATGCCAGATCCTGTTGAAAGCAAAGGCCCAATAGGAAAGCATGTGAAATCCAAAATGGGACAGAAAAGTGACACATGGCTGAAAGTCACTTGAAAATTTAAAAATGTTAAGAGGAAGTGACTGTGCGAATTTCAGATTCCTACATTAATCACAGCCGCTGCAGCGGGCGTCGAAAGTTGCCATTGTATCCCAATGGAGCTTCTCCCTCTGGCCCTCAGAGTTCCGTCGTCATGGAAACTCACTCACACCTCTGCTGCAGGCCAGTCTACCGAAGTGCAGAGACTTTGCTCACAATAAGTCCCATTGGATTATAATGGAGAACTTTGCCCCGAACAACGCTCCATATCTCCTGATCCGTAAATGGTAGAGACGTAATTTTTTCTGCGTTTATTTCGTGACGGATAGGGGAAGAAGACAGGCTATCGGTTTTTGCTGGAAAAAGTTTAATAAAGGCGTGAAAAATTATGATATAAAGGTGATTTTTATCGACTTTTAGAAATCCTCTAAAAACGGTCCCGAACAAATTGCTGTAGCTGAAAAAGTATAAGAGATATCAAAATAATTCTTTCACTATGAGTATCAGCAGGCTTTTGAGGACTATGGTGCCCATTTTCATGTTTGTACAAAAATCGGTGTAGGCACAGCGACGATGTAAAAAAGTGGATGATGTGGGAAAATGCAGCTGAAAAGCGTTTTCAGGAATTTGCACATTCGCTACTCCCGAACAAATTGTTCCTGCGGTAAAACCGTAACAGTTATCCAAACAATTCCTTTTTTATGAGTGCCAGAAGGGTCGGGACATTCATGTGTGAAAGTCTCATGCTTGTACATGAAACGGTTTAGGAGTAGCGGCGATGCGAAAACATGTGATGTTTTGGATTTTCAGACGTCATTTTTCAAAACGGCTCCATAGGAAATGAATGGGGAGGATTTCGGGTTTGTGTCGCTCTGAGGTGATTTGGGAAAAATCTATAAATGCTACACCAATGAGGGTTACATTTCCTGAATCCAGACAAAAATACCTACGTTTTGATGTATAATTTGTCTACGTAGAGTGAAAATTGAGCGAGTAGGCTGAAGTTGTTCGGAGTTTTGAAATCTTTGAAAACGCTAGAGTGGCCCACTCTAGCGGTTGGAGAATTCCGTCATTGACTTTCATTATAAACGATGATTTCGCTGATTTTCGGACATGAGCTTTGAGGAGCACTTGTGAGGAGACAATAACAGATATCCACATCCCGTTTTCACTTCTGAGTAGTTCACAGATATATCTACAAACTGGAAGTTAAACGGTGTTCGTAGGTGAAAGCATGACGACACAGTACAGCGTTGAAAATGGTCATTTTGAGGCTTTTTTGAGGCTGTCTTTTTACCCGACTCCATTCATTCCTATGGGATTTTTGGGGGTGGTTTTTCGCTTATTGCGTTGCCATGGTAACTCGAAACCCCAATAGAAGTAATACCACACATCTCGAGACCGAGCCGGACGTTTTGATGTATATATTGTGGGGGTGCACGCTACGGTTCGGGCCGCATTAATCGTGAAGTAAGAAAAATAAAGAATAATAAATAAGCCGTTTAGAGGTGAATAGTAGTAGGTGCCTCCATGCATTTGCATGGGAGGCAGTGCTGTGCTTCGCACAGCACTGCCTCCTCATTGCAAATGCTTGGCAGGCACCTAATAAATAAGCCGTTTAGAGGTGAATAGTAGTAGGTGCCTCCATGCATTTGCATGGGAGGCAGTGCTGTGCTTCGCACAGCACTGCCTCCTCATTGCAAATGCTTGGCAGGCACCTAACTAGAAAATTTCTGAAGAAATTTAGCAAGGTGCCTGCCTCGTGGTGCATACCGTACCGTTGAAAATACTAACGGGAAGTAACACTGCGAATTTCAGCTTCCTACGGTCTTCACAGCCCCCGCAACGGCCGTCCAAAGGTGCCATGTTAAGTCAATGGACCTCCTAGGAGCCTCTGGCTAGCAGCGTTGTCATGGAGACTCCCTCACAGCTGTAGCCCTCTGTCTTAATTATCATTACCTTTATCATGTGAGGTACTGAGGTGAATGTGTGATTTCAGTGTCTTTGGAGCATTTCTGCAGCATGTAACAGAGGCAAAGAGGGGTCAAAAATGGATGTTTGACACCTCATAAAATAGACATGCTTTATCTGACATGGCCCAAATTTGTTGTAGAGCCTTCTCTGTACCCCCGCGACCCGACCCCGGATAAGCGGAAGAAGACGGACGGACGGACGGGCCTTCTCTGTAAAGGAAGTACAGACTCTGTGAAGCAAAAGTTTGTGCGAGCTTCCTAGAGCTACTTCCGGTTAGCAACATGCTAACCGTTAGCCGCTAACAAGGTTGTGTTCAGGATGACCAGGTGATGGTACTCTGTTAGTTTGGTCCATAACCTGTGCTGGGAAGTGCCTCAAAGAGGGAGAAAATACGTTGTTTATTACGTCGCCATGGTAACTCAAAATGGCGGGTGGTCTTGGCCCATTGAAAAGCATTGAATATTTGACACCTCCTAACATGGAGATGCTTTATCCGACATGGCCAAAATTTGTTGTGGAGCTTTCTCTCTACAGTAGGAACAGACTCTGTGAAGCAGAAGTTAGTGAGACCTTCCTAGAGCTACTTCCTGTTAGCAACATGCTAACCGTTAGCCGCTAACAAGGTTGTGTTCAGGATGACCAGGTGATGGTACTCTGTTAGTTTGGTCCATAACCTGTGCTGGGAAGTGCCTCAAAGAGGGAGAAAATACGTAGTTTATTACGTCGCCATGGTAACTCAAAATGGCAGGTGGTCTTGGCCCATTGAAAAGCATTGAATATTTGACACCTCCTAACATGGAGATGCTTTATCCGACATGGCCAAAATTTGTTGTGGAGCTTTCTCTCTACAGTAAGAACATACTCTGTGAAGCAGAAGTTAGTGAGACCTTCCTAGAGCTACTTCCTGTTAGCAACATGCTAACCATTAGCCGCTAACATGGTTGTGTTCAGTATCACCGGGGGATTGTACTCTGTCAGTTTGGTCCAAATCCTGTACTGGGATGTGCTTCAAATAGGGAGAAAATACGTTTTTTATAACGTTGCCATGGTAACTCAAAACGGCGGGTGGTACAAAAAAATACTTCATAGGATCAGCACACATGTTTTGTTATACATACTGTGGGGATTATAATATAAAACTCTAAGTGTACCGCACCGGGATTCGATCCCATGACCTCTTGCATGCAAAGCCTGCACTTTCCATCTGAGCTATACTGTAGCACCATATATGGGCATGTAGTATCCGACATGGCCAAAATTTGTTGTGGACCAAAGGTCATGAGTCAGATTGGCCTCCTTTAGCAACTCAGCCTCACCACATCTGGGCCCAGAACTCAACATTTGACCAAAATGGTCAGTAGCGCCATTTCCCACATGTGGGTGGTGCTGTATTGGCCAATTATGTCGTGTCTGGGCATCATGCCAGATCCTGTTAGAAGCAAAGGCCCAATAGGAAAGCATGTGAAATCCAAAATGGGACAGAAAAGTGACACATGGCTGAAAGTCACTTGAAAATTTTAAAATGTTAAGAGGAAGTGACTGTGCGAATTTCAGATTCCTACATTAATCACAGCCGCTGCAGCGGGCGTCGAAAGTTGCCATTGTATCCCAATGGAGCTTCTCCCTCTGGCCCTCAGAGTTCCGTCGTCATGGAAACTCACTCACACCTCTGCTGCAGGCTTGAAAATTTAAAAATGTTAAGAGGAAGTGACTGTGCGAATTTCAGATTCCTACATTAATCACAGCCGCTGCAGCGGGCGTCGAAAGTTGCCATTGTATCCCAATTGAGCTTCTCCCTCTGGCCCTCAGAGTTCCGTCGTCATGGAAACTCACTCACACCTCTGCTGCAGGCCAGTCTACCGAAGTGCAGAGACTTTGCTCACAATAAGTCCCATTGGATTATAATGGAGAACTTTGCCCCGAACAACGCTCCATATCTCCTGATCCGTAAATGGTAGAGACGTAATTTTTTCTGCGTTTATTTCGTAACGGATAGGGGAAGAAGACAGGCTATCGGTTTTTGCTGGAAAAAGTTTAATAAAGGCGTGAAAAATTATGATATAAAGGTGATTTTTATGGATTTTTAGAAATCCTCTAAAAACGGTCCCGAACAAATCGCTGTAGCTGAAAAAGTATAAGAGATATCAAAATAATTCTTTCACTATGAGTATCAGCAGGCTTTTGAGGACTATGGTGCCCATTTTCATGTTTGTACAAAAATCGGTGTAGGCACAGCGACGATGTAAAAAAGTGGATGATGTGGGAAAATGCAGCTGAAAAGCGTTTTCAGGAATTTGCACATTCGCTACTCCCGAACAAATTGTTCCTGCGGCAAAACCGTAACAGTTATCCAAACAATTTCTTTTTTATGAGTGCCAGAAGGGTCGGGACATTCATGTGTGAAAATGTCATGCTTGTACATGAAACGGTTTAGCAGCAGCGACGATGCGAAAACATGTGATGTTTTGGATTTTCAGACGTCATTTTTCAAAACCGCTCCATAGGAAATGAATGGGGAGGATTTCGGGTTTGTGTCGGTCTGAGGTGATTTGCGAAAAATCTATAAATGCTACACCAATGAGGGTTACATTTCCTGAATCCAGACAAAAATACCTACGTTTTGATGTATAATTTGTCTATGTAGAGTGAAAATTGAGTGAGTAGGCTGAAGTTGTTCGGAGTTTTGAAATCTTTGAAAACGCTAGAGTGGGCCACTCTAAGAGTCTAAGAATTCCGTCATTGACTTTCATTATAAACGATGATTTCGCTGATATTTGGACATGAGCTTTGAGGAGTAACTGTGAAGAGACGATAAAAGATATCCACATCCCGTTTTCACTTCTGAGTAGTTCACAGATATATCTACGAACTGGAAGTTAAACGGTGGTCGTAGGTGAAAGCATGACGACACAGTACAGCATTGAAAATGGCCATTTGGAGGCTTTTTTGAGGCTTTCTTTCTCCACGACTCCATTCATTCCTATGGGGTTTTTTGGGGGTGGTTTTTGGTTAATTTCGTCGCCATGGTAACTCGAAACCCCAATAAAAGTAATAGCACACATCGGGTAATCGAGCCGGACGTTTTGATACCTATTTTGTGGGGGTGCACGCTACGGTTCGGGCCGCATTAATCGTGAAGGAAGAATAATATAAGAAGTTTAACTAGAAAATTTCTGAAGAAATTTAGCAAGGCGCCTGCCTCGTGGTGCGTATCGTACCGTATCAAATAGCAACAGGAAGTAACACTGCGAATTTCAGCTTCCTACCGTCTTCACAGCCCCCGCAGCGGCCGTTGAAAGATGCCATGTTAAGTCAATGGACCTCCTAGGAGCCTCTGGCTAGCAGTGTTGTCATGGAGACTCACTGACAGCTGCAGCCATCTATCTGTCTGTAAAGGCAGAACAACCCTGGCTAAGCAGAAGTTGGTAGGACTTTCCTAGAGCTACTTCTGGTTAGCAATATGCTAACTGTTAGCCGCTAACATGGTTGTATTCGGTATCACTGGCTGATGGTACTCTGTTAGTTTGGTCCTAATCCTGTAATGGGAAGGGCCTAAAAAGGTTGAAAATCCTAAAATTCACCAAAGGTCATTTTCCCATTCATTCCTATGGGAGTTTATGGCTTCAGTTTCTGGGGTACGATGTTACCATGGTTACTGTGAGTGACACCAGAAGTAATAGCACACATCGTGAGACCCAGCCGCACGTTTTGATGTATAGATTGTGGGGTTGGACGCTTCCGTTCGGGCCGCATTAATTTGCGAAGGTGGAAGTAAGTGCATAGTATATTTAACACTAGAAAATTTCTGAAGAAATTTAGCAAGGCGCCTGCCTCGTGGTGCGTACCGTACCGTGTAAAATAGAAACAGGAAGTAACACCGCGAATTTCAGGTTCCTACGGTGTTCACAGCCCCCGCAGCGGCCGTCCAAAGGTGCCATGTTAAGTCAATGGACCTCCTAGGAGCCTCTGGCTAGCAGCGTTGTCATGGAGACTCCCTCACAGCTGTAGCCCTCTGTCTTAATTATCATTACCTTTATCATGTGAGGTACTGAGGTGAATGTGTGATATCAGTGTCTTTGGAGCATTTCTGCAGCATGTAACAGAGGCAAAGAGGGGTCAAAAATGGATGTTTGACACCTCATAAAATAGACAGGCTTTATCTGAAATGGCCAAAATTTGTTGTGGAGCTTTCTCTCTACAGTAAGAACAGACTCTGTGAAGCAGAAGTTAGTGAGACCTTCCTAGAGCTACTTCCTGTTAGCAACATGCTAACCGTTAGCCGCTAACAAGGTTGTGTTCAGGATGACCGGGTGATGGTACTCTGTTAGTTTGGTCCATAACCTGTGCTGGGAAGTGCCTCAAAGAGGGAGAAAATACGTAGTTTATTACGTCGCCATGGTAACTCAAAATGGCGGGTGGTCTTGGCCCATTGAAAAGCATTGAATATTTCACACCTCCTAACATGGAGATGCTTTATCCGACATGGCCAAAATTTGTTGTGGAGCTTTCACTCTACAGTAAGAACAGACTCTGTGAAGCAGAAGTTGGTGAGACCTTCCTAGAGCTACTTCCTGTTAGCAACATGCTAACCGTTAGCCGCTAACATGGTTGTGTTCAGTATCACCGGGGGATTGTACTCTGTCAGTTTGGTCCAAATCCTGTACTGGGATGTGCTTCAAATAGGGAGAAAATACGTTTTTTATAACGTTACCATGGTAACTCAAAATGGCGGGTGGTACCAAAAAATACTTCATAGGATCAGCACACATGTTTTGTTATACATACTGTGGGGATTATAATATAAAACTCCCAGGTGTCCCACACCAGGATTCGATCCCATGACCTCCTGCATGCAAAGCCTGCACTTTCCATCTGAGCTATACTGTAGCACCATATATGGGCATGCAGCATTGGGACCATAAGGGGTTCGATCCCCCATTAAAAAGCATTGGATGTTTGACACCTCATAGCTTGGAGATGCTTTATGCGACATAGCCCAAATTTCTTGTGGAGCTTTCTCTCTAGAGTAAGAACAGACTCTGTGAAACAGAAGTTGGTGAGACCTTCCTAGAGCTACTTCCGGTTAGCAACATGCTAACAGTTAGCCGCTAACAGGGTTGTGTTCAGTATCACCAGGTGAGTGTACTCTGTCAGTTTGGTCCAAATGCTGTACTGGGAAGTGCCTCAAAAAGGGTGCCAATACTTAATGTCACCAAAGGTCACCAAAGGTCATGAGTCAGATTGGCCTCCTTTAGCAACTCAGCCTCACCACATCTTGGCCCAGAACTCAACATTTGACCAAAATGGTCAGTAGCGCCATTTCCCACATGTGGGTGGTGCTGTATTGGCCAATTGGGTCGTGTCTGGGCATCATGCCAGATCCTGTTAGAAGCAAAGGCCCAATAGGAAAGCATGTGAAATCCAAAATGGGACAGAAAAGTGACACATGGCTGAAAGTCACTTGAAAATTTAAAAATGTTAAGAGGAAGTGACTGTGCGAATTTCAGATTCCTACATTAATCACAGCCGCTGCAGCGGGCGTCGAAAGTTGCCATTGTATCCCAATGGAGCTTCTCCCCCTGGCCCTCAGAGTTCCGTCGTCATGGAAACTCACTCACACCTCTGCTGCAGGCCAGTCTACCGAAGTGCAGAGACTTTGCTCACAATAAGTCCCATTGGATTATAATGGAGAACTTTGCCCCGAACAACGCTCCATATCTCCTGATCCGTAAATGGTAGAGACGTAATTTTTTCTGCGTTTATTTCGTAACGGATAGGGGAAGAAGACAGGCTATCGGTTTTTGCTGGAAAAAGTTTAATAAAGGCGTGAAAAATTATGATATAAAGGTGATTTTTATGGATTTTTAGAAATCCTCTTAAAACGGTCCCGAACAAATCGTTGTAGCTGAAAAAGTATAAGAGATATCAAAATAATTCTTTCACTATGAGTATCAGCAGGCTTTTGAGGACTATGGTGCCCATTTTCATGTTTGTACAAAAATCGGTGTAGGCACAGCGACGATGTAAAAAAGTGGATGATGTGGGAAAATGCAGCTGAAAAGCGTTTTCAGGAATTTGCACATTCGCTACTCCCGAACAAATTGTTCCTGCGGTAAAACCGTAACAGTTATCCAAACAATTCCTTTTTTATGAGTGCCAGAAGGGTCGGGACATTCATGTGTGAAAGTCTCATGCTTGTACATGAAACGGTTTAGGAGTAGCGACGATGCGAAAACATGTGATGTTTTGGATTTTCAGACGTCATTTTTCAAAACCGCTCCATAGGAAATGAATGGGGAGGATTTCGGGTTTGTGTCGCTCTGAGGTGATTTGCGAAAAATCTATAAATGCTACACCAATGAGGGTTACATTTCCTGAATCCAGACAAAAATACCTACGTTTTGATGTATAATTTGTCTACGTAGAGTGAAAATTGAGCGAGTAGGCGGAAGTTGTTCGGAGTTTTGAAATCTTTGAAAACGCTAGAGTGGGCCACTCTAAGAGTCTGAGAATTCCGTCATTGACTTTCATTATAAACGATGATTTCGCTGATTTTCGGACATGAGCTTTGAGGAGTAACTGTGAAGAGACGATAAAAGATATCCACATCCCGTTTTCACTTCTGAGTAGTTCACAGATATGTCTACAAACTGGAAGTTAAACGGTGTTCGTAGGTGAAAGCATGACGACACAGTACAGCGTTGAAAATGGCCATTTGGAGGCTTTTTTGAGGCTTTCTTTCTACCCGATTCCATTGATTCCTATGGGATTTTTGGGTGTGGTTTTTCGCTAATTTTGTCGCCATGGTAACTCGAAACCCCAATAAAAGTAATAGCACACCATTCCCGACCGAACCGCACGTTTTGATGCCTATATTGTGGGGGTGCACGCTACGGTTCGGGCCGCATTAATCGTCAAACAATTAAGAATATTAATAAGAATAATAACTAGAAAATTTCTGAAGAAATTTAGCAAGGTGCCTGCCTCGTGGTGCGTACCGTACCGTGTAAAATAGCAACAGGAAGTAACACCGCAAATTTCAGGTTCCTACGGTGTTCACAGCCCCCGCAGCGGCCGTCCAAAGGTGCCATGTTAAGTCAATGGACCTCCTAGGAGCCTCTGGCTAGCAGCGTTGTCATGGAGACTCCCTCACAGCTGTAGCCCTCTGTCTTAATTATCATTACCTTTATCATGTGAGGTACTGAGGTGAATGTGTGATATCAGTGTCTTTGGAGCATTTCTGCAGCATGTAACAGAGGCAAAGAGGGGTCAAAAATGGATGTTTGACACCTCATAAAATAGACATGCTTTATCTGACATGGCCCAAATTTGTTGTAGAGCTTCCTCTCTAAAGGAAGAACAGACTCTGTGAAGCAGAAGTTGGTGAGACCTTCCTAGAGCTACTTCCTGTTAGCAACATGCTAACCGTTAGCCGCTAACATGGTTGTGTTCAGTATCACCGGGGGATTGTACTCTGTCAGTTTGGTCCAAATCCTGTACTGGGATGTGCTTCAAATAGGGAGAAAATACATTTTTTATAACGTTGCCATGGTAACTCAAAATGGCGGGTGGTACAAAAAAATACTTCATAGGATCAGCACACATGTTTTGTTATACATACTATGGGGATTATAATCTAAAACTCTAAGTGTCCCACACCGGGATTCGATCCCATGACCTCTTGCATGCAAAGCCTGCACTTTCCATCCGAGCTATACTGTAGCACCATATATGGGCACGCAGTATTGGGACTCTAAGGGGTTTGATCCCCCATTGAAAAGCATTGGATGTTTGACACCTCATAGCTTGGAGAAGCTTTATGCGACGTAGCCCAAATTTCTTGTGGAGCTTTATCTCTAGAGTAAGAACAGACTCTGTGAAGTAGAAGTTGGTGAGACCTTCCTAGAGCTACTTCCGGTTAGCAACATGCTAACAGTTAGCAGCTAACAAGGTTGTGTTCAGGATGACCAGGTGATGGTACTCTGTTAGTTTGGTCCATAACCTGTGCTGGGAAGTCCCTCAAAAAGGGAGAAAATACGTTGTTTATTACGTCGCCATGGTAACTCAAAATGGCGGGTGGTCTTGGCCCATTGAAAAGCATTGAATATTTGACACCTCCTAACATGGAGATGCTTTATCCGACATGGCCAAAATTTGTTGTGGAGCTTTCTCTCTACAGTAAGAACAGACTCTGTGAAGCAGAAGTTGGTGAGACCTTCCTAGAGCTACTTCCGGTTAGCAACATGCTAACAGTTAGCCGCTAACAGGGTTGTGTTCAGTATCACGAGGTGAGTGTACTCTGTCAGTTTGGTCCAAATCCTGTACTGGGAAGTGCCTCAAAAAGGGTGCCAATACTTAATGTCACCAAAGGTCACCAAAGGTCATGAGTCAGATTGGCCTCCTTTAGCAACTCAGCCTCACCACATCTGGGCCCAGAACTCAACATTTGACCAAAATGGTCAGTAGCGGCATTTCCCACATGTGGGTGGTGCTGTATTGGCCAATTATGTCGTGTCTGGGCATCATGCCAGATCCTGTTGGAAGCAAAGGCCCAGTAGGAAAGCATGTGAAATCCAAAATGGGACAGAAAAGTGACACATGGCTGAAAGTCACTTGAAAATTTTAAAATGTTAAGAGGAAGTGACTGTGCGAATTTCAGATTCCTACATTAATCACAGCCGCTGCAGCGGGCGTCGAAAGTTGCCATTGTATCCCAATGGAGCTTCTCCCCCTGGCCCTCAGAGTTCCGTCGTCATGGAAACTCACTCACACCTCTGCTGCAGGCCAGTCTAACGAAGTGCAGAGACTTTGCTCACAATAAGTCCCATTGGATTATAATGGAGAACTTTGCCCCGAACAACGCTCCATATCTCCTGATCCGTAAATGGTAGAGACGTAATTTTTTCTGCGTTTATTTCGTAACGGATAGGGGAAGAAGACAGGCTATCGGTTTTTGCTGGAAAAAGTTTAATAAAGGCGTGAAAAATTATGATATAAAGGTGATTTTTATGGATTTTTTGAAATCCTCTAAAAAAGGTCCCGAACAAATCGCTGTAGCTGAAAAAGTATAAGAGATATCAAAATAATTCTTTCACTATGAGTATCAGCAGGCTTTTGAGGACTATGGTGCCCATTTTCATGTTTGTACAAAAATCGGTGTAGGCACAGCGACGATGTAAAAAAGTGGATGATGTGGGAAAATGCAGCTGAAAAGCGTTTTCAGGAATTTGCACATTCGCTACTCCCGAACAAATTGTTCCTGCGGTAAAACCGTAACAGTTATCCAAACAATTCCTTTTTTATGAGTGCCAGAAGGGTCGGGACATTCATGTGTGAAAGTCTCATGCTTGTACATGAAACGGTTTAGGAGTAGCGACGATGCGAAAACATGTGATGTTTTGGATTTTCAGACGTCATTTTTCAAAACCGCTCCATAGGAAATGAATGGGGAGGATTTCGGGTTTGTGTCGCTCTGAGGTGATTTGCGAAAAATCTATAAATGCTACACCAATGAGGGTTACATTTCCTGAATCCAGACAAAAATACCTACGTTTTGATGTATAATTTGTCTACGTAGAGTGAAAATTGAGCGAGTAGGCGGAAGTTGTTTGGAGTTTTGAAATCTTTGAAAACGCTAGAGTGGGCCACTCTAAGAGTCTGAGAATTCCGTCATTGACTTTCATTATAAACGATGATTTCGCTGATTTTCGGACATGAGCTTTGAGGAGTAACTGTGAAGAGACGATAAAAGATATCCCCATCCCGTTTTCACTTCTGAGTAGTTCACAGATATATCTACAAACTGGAAGTTAAACGGTGTTCATAGGTGAAAGCATGACGACACAGTACAGCGTTGAAAATGGCAATTTGGAGGCTTTTTTGGGGCTTTTTTTCTCCCCGACTCCATTGATTACTATGGGTTTTTTCGGGGGTGGTTTTTCGCTAATTGCGTTGCCATGGTAACTCGAAACCCCGATAAAAGTAATAGCACACTATTCCCGACCGAGCCGGACGTTTTGATGTATATATTGTGGGGGTGCACGCTACGGTTCGGGCCGCATTAATCGTCAAACAATTAAGAATATTAATAATAATAAATAAACCGTTTAGAGGTGAATAGTAGTAGGTGCCTCCATGCATTTGCATGGGAGGCAGTGCTGTGCTTCGCACAGCACTGCCTCCTCATTGCAAATGCTTGGCAGGCACCTAACTAGAAAATTTCTGAAGAAATTTAGCAAGGTGCCTGCCTCGTGGTGCGTACCGTACCGTGTAAAATAGCAACAGGAAGTAACACCGCAAATTTCAGGTTCCTACGGTGTTCACAGCCCCCGCAGCGGCCGTCCAAAGGTGCCATGTTAAGTCAATGGACCTCCTAGGAGCCTCTGGCTAGCAGCGTTGTCATGGAGACTCCCTCACAGCTGTAGCCCTCTGTCTTAATTATCATTACCTTTATCATGTGAGGTACTGAGGTGAATGTGTGATATCAGTGTCTTTGGAGCATTTCTGCAGCATGTAACAGAGGCAAAGAGGGGTCAAAAATGGATGTTTGACACCTCATAAAATAGACATGCTTTATCTGACATGGCCCAAATTTGTTGTAGAGCTTCCTCTCTAAAGGAAGAACAGACTCTGTGAAGCAGAAGTTGGTGAGACCTTCCTAGAGCTACTTCCTGTTAGCAACATGCTAACCGTTAGCCGCTAACATGGTTGTGTTCAGTATCACCGGGGGATTGTACTCTGTCAGTTTGGTCCAAATCCTGTACTGGGATGTGCTTCAAATAGGGAGAAAATACATTTTTTATAACGTTGCCATGGTAACTCAAAATGGCGGGTGGTACAAAAAAATACTTCATAGGATCAGCACACATGTTTTGTTATACATACTATGGGGATTATAATCTAAAACTCTAAGTGTCCCACACCGGGATTCGATCCCATGACCTCTTGCATGCAAAGCCTGCACTTTCCATCCGAGCTATACTGTAGCACCATATATGGGCACGCAGTATTGGGACTCTAAGGGGTTTGATCCCCCATTGAAAAGCATTGGATGTTTGACACCTCATAGCTTGGAGAAGCTTTATGCGACGTAGCCCAAATTTCTTGTGGAGCTTTATCTCTAGAGTAAGAACAGACTCTGTGAAGTAGAAGTTGGTGAGACCTTCCTAGAGCTACTTCCGGTTAGCAACATGCTAACAGTTAGCAGCTAACAAGGTTGTGTTCAGGATGACCAGGTGATGGTACTCTGTTAGTTTGGTCCATAACCTGTGCTGGGAAGTCCCTCAAAAAGGGAGAAAATACGTTGTTTATTACGTCGCCATGGTAACTCAAAATGGCGGGTGGTCTTGGCCCATTGAAAAGCATTGAATATTTGACACCTCCTAACATGGAGATGCTTTATCCGACATGGCCAAAATTTGTTGTGGAGCTTTCTCTCTACAGTAAGAACAGACTCTGTGAAGCAGAAGTTGGTGAGACCTTCCTAGAGCTACTTCCGGTTAGCAACATGCTAACAGTTAGCCGCTAACAGGGTTGTGTTCAGTATCACGAGGTGAGTGTACTCTGTCAGTTTGGTCCAAATCCTGTACTGGGAAGTGCCTCAAAAAGGGTGCCAATACTTAATGTCACCAAAGGTCACCAAAGGTCATGAGTCAGATTGGCCTCCTTTAGCAACTCAGCCTCACCACATCTGGGCCCAGAACTCAACATTTGACCAAAATGGTCAGTAGCGGCATTTCCCACATGTGGGTGGTGCTGTATTGGCCAATTATGTCGTGTCTGGGCATCATGCCAGATCCTGTTGGAAGCAAAGGCCCAGTAGGAAAGCATGTGAAATCCAAAATGGGACAGAAAAGTGACACATGGCTGAAAGTCACTTGAAAATTTTAAAATGTTAAGAGGAAGTGACTGTGCGAATTTCAGATTCCTACATTAATCACAGCCGCTGCAGCGGGCGTCGAAAGTTGCCATTGTATCCCAATGGAGCTTCTCCCCCTGGCCCTCAGAGTTCCGTCGTCATGGAAACTCACTCACACCTCTGCTGCAGGCCAGTCTAACGAAGTGCAGAGACTTTGCTCACAATAAGTCCCATTGGATTATAATGGAGAACTTTGCCCCGAACAACGCTCCATATCTCCTGATCCGTAAATGGTAGAGACGTAATTTTTTCTGCGTTTATTTCGTAACGGATAGGGGAAGAAGACAGGCTATCGGTTTTTGCTGGAAAAAGTTTAATAAAGGCGTGAAAAATTATGATATAAAGGTGATTTTTATGGATTTTTTGAAATCCTCTAAAAAAGGTCCCGAACAAATCGCTGTAGCTGAAAAAGTATAAGAGATATCAAAATAATTCTTTCACTATGAGTATCAGCAGGCTTTTGAGGACTATGGTGCCCATTTTCATGTTTGTACAAAAATCGGTGTAGGCACAGCGACGATGTAAAAAAGTGGATGATGTGGGAAAATGCAGCTGAAAAGCGTTTTCAGGAATTTGCACATTCGCTACTCCCGAACAAATTGTTCCTGCGGTAAAACCGTAACAGTTATCCAAACAATTCCTTTTTTATGAGTGCCAGAAGGGTCGGGACATTCATGTGTGAAAGTCTCATGCTTGTACATGAAACGGTTTAGGAGTAGCGACGATGCGAAAACATGTGATGTTTTGGATTTTCAGACGTCATTTTTCAAAACCGCTCCATAGGAAATGAATGGGGAGGATTTCGGGTTTGTGTCGCTCTGAGGTGATTTGCGAAAAATCTATAAATGCTACACCAATGAGGGTTACATTTCCTGAATCCAGACAAAAATACCTACGTTTTGATGTATAATTTGTCTACGTAGAGTGAAAATTGAGCGAGTAGGCGGAAGTTGTTCGGAGTTTTGAAATCTTTGAAAACGCTAGAGTGGGCCACTCTAAGAGTCTGAGAATTCCGTCATTGACTTTCATTATAAACGATGATTTCGCTGATTTTCGGACATGAGCTTTGAGGAGTAACTGTGAAGAGACGATAAAAGATATCCACATCCCGTTTTCACTTCTGAGTAGTTCACAGATATGTCTACAAACTGGAAGTTAAACGGTGTTCGTAGGTGAAAGCATGACGACACAGTACAGCGTTGAAAATGGCCATTTGGAGGCTTTTTTGAGGCTTTCTTTCTACCCGATTCCATTGATTCCTATGGGATTTTTGGGTGTGGTTTTTCGCTAATTTTGTCGCCATGGTAACTCGAAACCCCAATAAAAGTAATAGCACACCATTCCCGACCGAACCGCACGTTTTGATGCCTATATTGTGGGGGTGCACGCTACGGTTCGGGCCGCATTAATCGTCAAACAATTAAGAATATTAATAAGAATAATAACTAGAAAATTTCTGAAGAAATTTAGCAAGGTGCCTGCCTCGTGGTGCGTACCGTACCGTGTAAAATAGCAACAGGAAGTAACACCGCAAATTTCAGGTTCCTACGGTGTTCACAGCCCCCGCAGCGGCCGTCCAAAGGTGCCATGTTAAGTCAATGGACCTCCTAGGAGCCTCTGGCTAGCAGCGTTGTCATGGAGACTCCCTCACAGCTGTAGCCCTCTGTCTTAATTATCATTACCTTTATCATGTGAGGTACTGAGGTGAATGTGTGATATCAGTGTCTTTGGAGCATTTCTGCAGCATGTAACAGAGGCAAAGAGGGGTCAAAAATGGATGTTTGACACCTCATAAAATAGACATGCTTTATCTGACATGGCCCAAATTTGTTGTAGAGCTTCCTCTCTAAAGGAAGAACAGACTCTGTGAAGCAGAAGTTGGTGAGACCTTCCTAGAGCTACTTCCTGTTAGCAACATGCTAACCGTTAGCCGCTAACATGGTTGTGTTCAGTATCACCGGGGGATTGTACTCTGTCAGTTTGGTCCAAATCCTGTACTGGGATGTGCTTCAAATAGGGAGAAAATACATTTTTTATAACGTTGCCATGGTAACTCAAAATGGCGGGTGGTACAAAAAAATACTTCATAGGATCAGCACACATGTTTTGTTATACATACTATGGGGATTATAATCTAAAACTCTAAGTGTCCCACACCGGGATTCGATCCCATGACCTCTTGCATGCAAAGCCTGCACTTTCCATCCGAGCTATACTGTAGCACCATATATGGGCACGCAGTATTGGGACTCTAAGGGGTTTGATCCCCCATTGAAAAGCATTGGATGTTTGACACCTCATAGCTTGGAGAAGCTTTATGCGACGTAGCCCAAATTTCTTGTGGAGCTTTATCTCTAGAGTAAGAACAGACTCTGTGAAGTAGAAGTTGGTGAGACCTTCCTAGAGCTACTTCCGGTTAGCAACATGCTAACAGTTAGCAGCTAACAAGGTTGTGTTCAGGATGACCAGGTGATGGTACTCTGTTAGTTTGGTCCATAACCTGTGCTGGGAAGTCCCTCAAAAAGGGAGAAAATACGTTGTTTATTACGTCGCCATGGTAACTCAAAATGGCGGGTGGTCTTGGCCCATTGAAAAGCATTGAATATTTGACACCTCCTAACATGGAGATGCTTTATCCGACATGGCCAAAATTTGTTGTGGAGCTTTCTCTCTACAGTAAGAACAGACTCTGTGAAGCAGAAGTTGGTGAGACCTTCCTAGAGCTACTTCCGGTTAGCAACATGCTAACAGTTAGCCGCTAACAGGGTTGTGTTCAGTATCACGAGGTGAGTGTACTCTGTCAGTTTGGTCCAAATCCTGTACTGGGAAGTGCCTCAAAAAGGGTGCCAATACTTAATGTCACCAAAGGTCACCAAAGGTCATGAGTCAGATTGGCCTCCTTTAGCAACTCAGCCTCACCACATCTGGGCCCAGAACTCAACATTTGACCAAAATGGTCAGTAGCGGCATTTCCCACATGTGGGTGGTGCTGTATTGGCCAATTATGTCGTGTCTGGGCATCATGCCAGATCCTGTTGGAAGCAAAGGCCCAGTAGGAAAGCATGTGAAATCCAAAATGGGACAGAAAAGTGACACATGGCTGAAAGTCACTTGAAAATTTTAAAATGTTAAGAGGAAGTGACTGTGCGAATTTCAGATTCCTACATTAATCACAGCCGCTGCAGCGGGCGTCGAAAGTTGCCATTGTATCCCAATGGAGCTTCTCCCCCTGGCCCTCAGAGTTCCGTCGTCATGGAAACTCACTCACACCTCTGCTGCAGGCCAGTCTAACGAAGTGCAGAGACTTTGCTCACAATAAGTCCCATTGGATTATAATGGAGAACTTTGCCCCGAACAACGCTCCATATCTCCTGATCCGTAAATGGTAGAGACGTAATTTTTTCTGCGTTTATTTCGTAACGGATAGGGGAAGAAGACAGGCTATCGGTTTTTGCTGGAAAAAGTTTAATAAAGGCGTGAAAAATTATGATATAAAGGTGATTTTTATGGATTTTTTGAAATCCTCTAAAAAAGGTCCCGAACAAATCGCTGTAGCTGAAAAAGTATAAGAGATATCAAAATAATTCTTTCACTATGAGTATCAGCAGGCTTTTGAGGACTATGGTGCCCATTTTCATGTTTGTACAAAAATCGGTGTAGGCACAGCGACGATGTAAAAAAGTGGATGATGTGGGAAAATGCAGCTGAAAAGCGTTTTCAGGAATTTGCACATTCGCTACTCCCGAACAAATTGTTCCTGCGGTAAAACCGTAACAGTTATCCAAACAATTCCTTTTTTATGAGTGCCAGAAGGGTCGGGACATTCATGTGTGAAAGTCTCATGCTTGTACATGAAACGGTTTAGGAGTAGCGACGATGCGAAAACATGTGATGTTTTGGATTTTCAGACGTCATTTTTCAAAACCGCTCCATAGGAAATGAATGGGGAGGATTTCGGGTTTGTGTCGCTCTGAGGTGATTTGCGAAAAATCTATAAATGCTACACCAATGAGGGTTACATTTCCTGAATCCAGACAAAAATACCTACGTTTTGATGTATAATTTGTCTACGTAGAGTGAAAATTGAGCGAGTAGGCGGAAGTTGTTCGGAGTTTTGAAATCTTTGAAAACGCTAGAGTGGGCCACTCTAAGAGTCTGAGAATTCCGTCATTGACTTTCATTATAAACGATGATTTCGCTGATTTTCGGACATGAGCTTTGAGGAGTAACTGTGAAGAGACGATAAAAGATATCCACATCCCGTTTTCACTTCTGAGTAGTTCACAGATATGTCTACAAACTGGAAGTTAAACGGTGTTCGTAGGTGAAAGCATGACGACACAGTACAGCGTTGAAAATGGCCATTTGGAGGCTTTTTTGAGGCTTTCTTTCTACCCGATTCCATTGATTCCTATGGGATTTTTGGGTGTGGTTTTTCGCTAATTTTGTCGCCATGGTAACTCGAAACCCCAATAAAAGTAATAGCACACCATTCCCGACCGAACCGCACGTTTTGATGCCTATATTGTGGGGGTGCACGCTACGGTTCGGGCCGCATTAATCGTCAAACAATTAAGAATATTAATAAGAATAATAACTAGAAAATTTCTGAAGAAATTTAGCAAGGTGCCTGCCTCGTGGTGCGTACCGTACCGTGTAAAATAGCAACAGGAAGTAACACCGCAAATTTCAGGTTCCTACGGTGTTCACAGCCCCCGCAGCGGCCGTCCAAAGGTGCCATGTTAAGTCAATGGACCTCCTAGGAGCCTCTGGCTAGCAGCGTTGTCATGGAGACTCCCTCACAGCTGTAGCCCTCTGTCTTAATTATCATTACCTTTATCATGTGAGGTACTGAGGTGAATGTGTGATATCAGTGTCTTTGGAGCATTTCTGCAGCATGTAACAGAGGCAAAGAGGGGTCAAAAATGGATGTTTGACACCTCATAAAATAGACATGCTTTATCTGACATGGCCCAAATTTGTTGTAGAGCTTCCTCTCTAAAGGAAGAACAGACTCTGTGAAGCAGAAGTTGGTGAGACCTTCCTAGAGCTACTTCCTGTTAGCAACATGCTAACCGTTAGCCGCTAACATGGTTGTGTTCAGTATCACCGGGGGATTGTACTCTGTCAGTTTGGTCCAAATCCTGTACTGGGATGTGCTTCAAATAGGGAGAAAATACATTTTTTATAACGTTGCCATGGTAACTCAAAATGGCGGGTGGTACAAAAAAATACTTCATAGGATCAGCACACATGTTTTGTTATACATACTATGGGGATTATAATCTAAAACTCTAAGTGTCCCACACCGGGATTCGATCCCATGACCTCTTGCATGCAAAGCCTGCACTTTCCATCCGAGCTATACTGTAGCACCATATATGGGCACGCAGTATTGGGACTCTAAGGGGTTTGATCCCCCATTGAAAAGCATTGGATGTTTGACACCTCATAGCTTGGAGAAGCTTTATGCGACGTAGCCCAAATTTCTTGTGGAGCTTTATCTCTAGAGTAAGAACAGACTCTGTGAAGTAGAAGTTGGTGAGACCTTCCTAGAGCTACTTCCGGTTAGCAACATGCTAACAGTTAGCAGCTAACAAGGTTGTGTTCAGGATGACCAGGTGATGGTACTCTGTTAGTTTGGTCCATAACCTGTGCTGGGAAGTCCCTCAAAAAGGGAGAAAATACGTTGTTTATTACGTCGCCATGGTAACTCAAAATGGCGGGTGGTCTTGGCCCATTGAAAAGCATTGAATATTTGACACCTCCTAACATGGAGATGCTTTATCCGACATGGCCAAAATTTGTTGTGGAGCTTTCTCTCTACAGTAAGAACAGACTCTGTGAAGCAGAAGTTGGTGAGACCTTCCTAGAGCTACTTCCGGTTAGCAACATGCTAACAGTTAGCCGCTAACAGGGTTGTGTTCAGTATCACGAGGTGAGTGTACTCTGTCAGTTTGGTCCAAATCCTGTACTGGGAAGTGCCTCAAAAAGGGTGCCAATACTTAATGTCACCAAAGGTCACCAAAGGTCATGAGTCAGATTGGCCTCCTTTAGCAACTCAGCCTCACCACATCTGGGCCCAGAACTCAACATTTGACCAAAATGGTCAGTAGCGGCATTTCCCACATGTGGGTGGTGCTGTATTGGCCAATTATGTCGTGTCTGGGCATCATGCCAGATCCTGTTGGAAGCAAAGGCCCAGTAGGAAAGCATGTGAAATCCAAAATGGGACAGAAAAGTGACACATGGCTGAAAGTCACTTGAAAATTTTAAAATGTTAAGAGGAAGTGACTGTGCGAATTTCAGATTCCTACATTAATCACAGCCGCTGCAGCGGGCGTCGAAAGTTGCCATTGTATCCCAATGGAGCTTCTCCCCCTGGCCCTCAGAGTTCCGTCGTCATGGAAACTCACTCACACCTCTGCTGCAGGCCAGTCTAACGAAGTGCAGAGACTTTGCTCACAATAAGTCCCATTGGATTATAATGGAGAACTTTGCCCCGAACAACGCTCCATATCTCCTGATCCGTAAATGGTAGAGACGTAATTTTTTCTGCGTTTATTTCGTAACGGATAGGGGAAGAAGACAGGCTATCGGTTTTTGCTGGAAAAAGTTTAATAAAGGCGTGAAAAATTATGATATAAAGGTGATTTTTATGGATTTTTTGAAATCCTCTAAAAAAGGTCCCGAACAAATCGCTGTAGCTGAAAAAGTATAAGAGATATCAAAATAATTCTTTCACTATGAGTATCAGCAGGCTTTTGAGGACTATGGTGCCCATTTTCATGTTTGTACAAAAATCGGTGTAGGCACAGCGACGATGTAAAAAAGTGGATGATGTGGGAAAATGCAGCTGAAAAGCGTTTTCAGGAATTTGCACATTCGCTACTCCCGAACAAATTGTTCCTGCGGTAAAACCGTAACAGTTATCCAAACAATTCCTTTTTTATGAGTGCCAGAAGGGTCGGGACATTCATGTGTGAAAGTCTCATGCTTGTACATGAAACGGTTTAGGAGTAGCGACGATGCGAAAACATGTGATGTTTTGGATTTTCAGACGTCATTTTTCAAAACCGCTCCATAGGAAATGAATGGGGAGGATTTCGGGTTTGTGTCGCTCTGAGGTGATTTGCGAAAAATCTATAAATGCTACACCAATGAGGGTTACATTTCCTGAATCCAGACAAAAATACCTACGTTTTGATGTATAATTTGTCTACGTAGAGTGAAAATTGAGCGAGTAGGCGGAAGTTGTTCGGAGTTTTGAAATCTTTGAAAACGCTAGAGTGGGCCACTCTAAGAGTCTGAGAATTCCGTCATTGACTTTCATTATAAACGATGATTTCGCTGATTTTCGGACATGAGCTTTGAGGAGTAACTGTGAAGAGACGATAAAAGATATCCACATCCCGTTTTCACTTCTGAGTAGTTCACAGATATGTCTACAAACTGGAAGTTAAACGGTGTTCGTAGGTGAAAGCATGACGACACAGTACAGCGTTGAAAATGGCCATTTGGAGGCTTTTTTGAGGCTTTCTTTCTACCCGATTCCATTGATTCCTATGGGATTTTTGGGTGTGGTTTTTCGCTAATTTTGTCGCCATGGTAACTCGAAACCCCAATAAAAGTAATAGCACACCATTCCCGACCGAACCGCACGTTTTGATGCCTATATTGTGGGGGTGCACGCTACGGTTCGGGCCGCATTAATCGTCAAACAATTAAGAATATTAATAAGAATAATAACTAGAAAATTTCTGAAGAAATTTAGCAAGGTGCCTGCCTCGTGGTGCGTACCGTACCGTGTAAAATAGCAACAGGAAGTAACACCGCAAATTTCAGGTTCCTACGGTGTTCACAGCCCCCGCAGCGGCCGTCCAAAGGTGCCATGTTAAGTCAATGGACCTCCTAGGAGCCTCTGGCTAGCAGCGTTGTCATGGAGACTCCCTCACAGCTGTAGCCCTCTGTCTTAATTATCATTACCTTTATCATGTGAGGTACTGAGGTGAATGTGTGATATCAGTGTCTTTGGAGCATTTCTGCAGCATGTAACAGAGGCAAAGAGGGGTCAAAAATGGATGTTTGACACCTCATAAAATAGACATGCTTTATCTGACATGGCCCAAATTTGTTGTAGAGCTTCCTCTCTAAAGGAAGAACAGACTCTGTGAAGCAGAAGTTGGTGAGACCTTCCTAGAGCTACTTCCTGTTAGCAACATGCTAACCGTTAGCCGCTAACATGGTTGTGTTCAGTATCACCGGGGGATTGTACTCTGTCAGTTTGGTCCAAATCCTGTACTGGGATGTGCTTCAAATAGGGAGAAAATACATTTTTTATAACGTTGCCATGGTAACTCAAAATGGCGGGTGGTACAAAAAAATACTTCATAGGATCAGCACACATGTTTTGTTATACATACTATGGGGATTATAATCTAAAACTCTAAGTGTCCCACACCGGGATTCGATCCCATGACCTCTTGCATGCAAAGCCTGCACTTTCCATCCGAGCTATACTGTAGCACCATATATGGGCACGCAGTATTGGGACTCTAAGGGGTTTGATCCCCCATTGAAAAGCATTGGATGTTTGACACCTCATAGCTTGGAGAAGCTTTATGCGACGTAGCCCAAATTTCTTGTGGAGCTTTATCTCTAGAGTAAGAACAGACTCTGTGAAGTAGAAGTTGGTGAGACCTTCCTAGAGCTACTTCCGGTTAGCAACATGCTAACAGTTAGCAGCTAACAAGGTTGTGTTCAGGATGACCAGGTGATGGTACTCTGTTAGTTTGGTCCATAACCTGTGCTGGGAAGTCCCTCAAAAAGGGAGAAAATACGTTGTTTATTACGTCGCCATGGTAACTCAAAATGGCGGGTGGTCTTGGCCCATTGAAAAGCATTGAATATTTGACACCTCCTAACATGGAGATGCTTTATCCGACATGGCCAAAATTTGTTGTGGAGCTTTCTCTCTACAGTAAGAACAGACTCTGTGAAGCAGAAGTTGGTGAGACCTTCCTAGAGCTACTTCCGGTTAGCAACATGCTAACAGTTAGCCGCTAACAGGGTTGTGTTCAGTATCACGAGGTGAGTGTACTCTGTCAGTTTGGTCCAAATCCTGTACTGGGAAGTGCCTCAAAAAGGGTGCCAATACTTAATGTCACCAAAGGTCACCAAAGGTCATGAGTCAGATTGGCCTCCTTTAGCAACTCAGCCTCACCACATCTGGGCCCAGAACTCAACATTTGACCAAAATGGTCAGTAGCGGCATTTCCCACATGTGGGTGGTGCTGTATTGGCCAATTATGTCGTGTCTGGGCATCATGCCAGATCCTGTTGGAAGCAAAGGCCCAGTAGGAAAGCATGTGAAATCCAAAATGGGACAGAAAAGTGACACATGGCTGAAAGTCACTTGAAAATTTTAAAATGTTAAGAGGAAGTGACTGTGCGAATTTCAGATTCCTACATTAATCACAGCCGCTGCAGCGGGCGTCGAAAGTTGCCATTGTATCCCAATGGAGCTTCTCCCCCTGGCCCTCAGAGTTCCGTCGTCATGGAAACTCACTCACACCTCTGCTGCAGGCCAGTCTAACGAAGTGCAGAGACTTTGCTCACAATAAGTCCCATTGGATTATAATGGAGAACTTTGCCCCGAACAACGCTCCATATCTCCTGATCCGTAAATGGTAGAGACGTAATTTTTTCTGCGTTTATTTCGTAACGGATAGGGGAAGAAGACAGGCTATCGGTTTTTGCTGGAAAAAGTTTAATAAAGGCGTGAAAAATTATGATATAAAGGTGATTTTTATGGATTTTTTGAAATCCTCTAAAAAAGGTCCCGAACAAATCGCTGTAGCTGAAAAAGTATAAGAGATATCAAAATAATTCTTTCACTATGAGTATCAGCAGGCTTTTGAGGACTATGGTGCCCATTTTCATGTTTGTACAAAAATCGGTGTAGGCACAGCGACGATGTAAAAAAGTGGATGATGTGGGAAAATGCAGCTGAAAAGCGTTTTCAGGAATTTGCACATTCGCTACTCCCGAACAAATTGTTCCTGCGGTAAAACCGTAACAGTTATCCAAACAATTCCTTTTTTATGAGTGCCAGAAGGGTCGGGACATTCATGTGTGAAAGTCTCATGCTTGTACATGAAACGGTTTAGGAGTAGCGACGATGCGAAAACATGTGATGTTTTGGATTTTCAGACGTCATTTTTCAAAACCGCTCCATAGGAAATGAATGGGGAGGATTTCGGGTTTGTGTCGCTCTGAGGTGATTTGCGAAAAATCTATAAATGCTACACCAATGAGGGTTACATTTCCTGAATCCAGACAAAAATACCTACGTTTTGATGTATAATTTGTCTACGTAGAGTGAAAATTGAGCGAGTAGGCGGAAGTTGTTCGGAGTTTTGAAATCTTTGAAAACGCTAGAGTGGGCCACTCTAAGAGTCTGAGAATTCCGTCATTGACTTTCATTATAAACGATGATTTCGCTGATTTTCGGACATGAGCTTTGAGGAGTAACTGTGAAGAGACGATAAAAGATATCCACATCCCGTTTTCACTTCTGAGTAGTTCACAGATATGTCTACAAACTGGAAGTTAAACGGTGTTCGTAGGTGAAAGCATGACGACACAGTACAGCGTTGAAAATGGCCATTTGGAGGCTTTTTTGAGGCTTTCTTTCTACCCGATTCCATTGATTCCTATGGGATTTTTGGGTGTGGTTTTTCGCTAATTTTGTCGCCATGGTAACTCGAAACCCCAATAAAAGTAATAGCACACCATTCCCGACCGAACCGCACGTTTTGATGCCTATATTGTGGGGGTGCACGCTACGGTTCGGGCCGCATTAATCGTCAAACAATTAAGAATATTAATAAGAATAATAACTAGAAAATTTCTGAAGAAATTTAGCAAGGTGCCTGCCTCGTGGTGCGTACCGTACCGTGTAAAATAGCAACAGGAAGTAACACCGCAAATTTCAGGTTCCTACGGTGTTCACAGCCCCCGCAGCGGCCGTCCAAAGGTGCCATGTTAAGTCAATGGACCTCCTAGGAGCCTCTGGCTAGCAGCGTTGTCATGGAGACTCCCTCACAGCTGTAGCCCTCTGTCTTAATTATCATTACCTTTATCATGTGAGGTACTGAGGTGAATGTGTGATATCAGTGTCTTTGGAGCATTTCTGCAGCATGTAACAGAGGCAAAGAGGGGTCAAAAATGGATGTTTGACACCTCATAAAATAGACATGCTTTATCTGACATGGCCCAAATTTGTTGTAGAGCTTCCTCTCTAAAGGAAGAACAGACTCTGTGAAGCAGAAGTTGGTGAGACCTTCCTAGAGCTACTTCCTGTTAGCAACATGCTAACCGTTAGCCGCTAACATGGTTGTGTTCAGTATCACCGGGGGATTGTACTCTGTCAGTTTGGTCCAAATCCTGTACTGGGATGTGCTTCAAATAGGGAGAAAATACATTTTTTATAACGTTGCCATGGTAACTCAAAATGGCGGGTGGTACAAAAAAATACTTCATAGGATCAGCACACATGTTTTGTTATACATACTATGGGGATTATAATCTAAAACTCTAAGTGTCCCACACCGGGATTCGATCCCATGACCTCTTGCATGCAAAGCCTGCACTTTCCATCCGAGCTATACTGTAGCACCATATATGGGCACGCAGTATTGGGACTCTAAGGGGTTTGATCCCCCATTGAAAAGCATTGGATGTTTGACACCTCATAGCTTGGAGAAGCTTTATGCGACGTAGCCCAAATTTCTTGTGGAGCTTTATCTCTAGAGTAAGAACAGACTCTGTGAAGTAGAAGTTGGTGAGACCTTCCTAGAGCTACTTCCGGTTAGCAACATGCTAACAGTTAGCAGCTAACAAGGTTGTGTTCAGGATGACCAGGTGATGGTACTCTGTTAGTTTGGTCCATAACCTGTGCTGGGAAGTCCCTCAAAAAGGGAGAAAATACGTTGTTTATTACGTCGCCATGGTAACTCAAAATGGCGGGTGGTCTTGGCCCATTGAAAAGCATTGAATATTTGACACCTCCTAACATGGAGATGCTTTATCCGACATGGCCAAAATTTGTTGTGGAGCTTTCTCTCTACAGTAAGAACAGACTCTGTGAAGCAGAAGTTGGTGAGACCTTCCTAGAGCTACTTCCGGTTAGCAACATGCTAACAGTTAGCCGCTAACAGGGTTGTGTTCAGTATCACGAGGTGAGTGTACTCTGTCAGTTTGGTCCAAATCCTGTACTGGGAAGTGCCTCAAAAAGGGTGCCAATACTTAATGTCACCAAAGGTCACCAAAGGTCATGAGTCAGATTGGCCTCCTTTAGCAACTCAGCCTCACCACATCTGGGCCCAGAACTCAACATTTGACCAAAATGGTCAGTAGCGGCATTTCCCACATGTGGGTGGTGCTGTATTGGCCAATTATGTCGTGTCTGGGCATCATGCCAGATCCTGTTGGAAGCAAAGGCCCAGTAGGAAAGCATGTGAAATCCAAAATGGGACAGAAAAGTGACACATGGCTGAAAGTCACTTGAAAATTTTAAAATGTTAAGAGGAAGTGACTGTGCGAATTTCAGATTCCTACATTAATCACAGCCGCTGCAGCGGGCGTCGAAAGTTGCCATTGTATCCCAATGGAGCTTCTCCCCCTGGCCCTCAGAGTTCCGTCGTCATGGAAACTCACTCACACCTCTGCTGCAGGCCAGTCTAACGAAGTGCAGAGACTTTGCTCACAATAAGTCCCATTGGATTATAATGGAGAACTTTGCCCCGAACAACGCTCCATATCTCCTGATCCGTAAATGGTAGAGACGTAATTTTTTCTGCGTTTATTTCGTAACGGATAGGGGAAGAAGACAGGCTATCGGTTTTTGCTGGAAAAAGTTTAATAAAGGCGTGAAAAATTATGATATAAAGGTGATTTTTATGGATTTTTTGAAATCCTCTAAAAAAGGTCCCGAACAAATCGCTGTAGCTGAAAAAGTATAAGAGATATCAAAATAATTCTTTCACTATGAGTATCAGCAGGCTTTTGAGGACTATGGTGCCCATTTTCATGTTTGTACAAAAATCGGTGTAGGCACAGCGACGATGTAAAAAAGTGGATGATGTGGGAAAATGCAGCTGAAAAGCGTTTTCAGGAATTTGCACATTCGCTACTCCCGAACAAATTGTTCCTGCGGTAAAACCGTAACAGTTATCCAAACAATTCCTTTTTTATGAGTGCCAGAAGGGTCGGGACATTCATGTGTGAAAGTCTCATGCTTGTACATGAAACGGTTTAGGAGTAGCGACGATGCGAAAACATGTGATGTTTTGGATTTTCAGACGTCATTTTTCAAAACCGCTCCATAGGAAATGAATGGGGAGGATTTCGGGTTTGTGTCGCTCTGAGGTGATTTGCGAAAAATCTATAAATGCTACACCAATGAGGGTTACATTTCCTGAATCCAGACAAAAATACCTACGTTTTGATGTATAATTTGTCTACGTAGAGTGAAAATTGAGCGAGTAGGCGGAAGTTGTTTGGAGTTTTGAAATCTTTGAAAACGCTAGAGTGGGCCACTCTAAGAGTCTGAGAATTCCGTCATTGACTTTCATTATAAACGATGATTTCGCTGATTTTCGGACATGAGCTTTGAGGAGTAACTGTGAAGAGACGATAAAAGATATCCCCATCCCGTTTTCACTTCTGAGTAGTTCACAGATATATCTACAAACTGGAAGTTAAACGGTGTTCATAGGTGAAAGCATGACGACACAGTACAGCGTTGAAAATGGCAATTTGGAGGCTTTTTTGGGGCTTTTTTTCTCCCCGACTCCATTGATTACTATGGGTTTTTTCGGGGGTGGTTTTTCGCTAATTGCGTTGCCATGGTAACTCGAAACCCCGATAAAAGTAATAGCACACTATTCCCGACCGAGCCGGACGTTTTGATGTATATATTGTGGGGGTGCACGCTACGGTTCGGGCCGCATTAATCGTCAAACAATTAAGAATATTAATAATAATAAATAAACCGTTTAGAGGTGAATAGTAGTAGGTGCCTCCATGCATTTGCATGGGAGGCAGTGCTGTGCTTCGCACAGCACTGCCTCCTCATTGCAAATGCTTGGCAGGCACCTAAATAGTCCGTTTAGAGGTGAATAGTAGTAGGTGCCTCCATGCATTTGCATGGGAGGCAGTGCTGTGCTTCGCACAGCACTGCCTCCTCATTGCAAATGCTTGGCAGGCACCTAATAATAAAGAGACGCCTTTAGAGGTGAATAGTAATAGGTGCCTCCATGCATTTGCATGGGAGGCAGTGCTGTGCTTCGCACAGCACTGCCTCCTCATTGCAAATGCTTGGCAGGCACCTAATTAATAATAAAGAAGTCCGTTTAGAGGTGAATAGTAATAGGTGCCTCCATGCATTTGCATGGGAGGCAGTGCTGTGCTTCGCACAGCACTGCCTCCTCATTGCAAATGCCATGGCAGGCGCCTAATAAATAAGCCGTTTAGAGGTGAATAGTAATAGGTGCCTCCATGCATTTGCATGGGAGGCTGTGCTGTGCTTCGCACAGCACTGCCTCCTCATTGCAAATGCTTGGCAGGCACCTAATTAATCCCATGCTGTCTGATAATTTAAACGTTATGTTTAAACAAACAGCAATACTGTTTAATTTAGGAGGTAAGCCTAAGTTAAACATAAATACAGTTTGTAATGAGTCGACAGTAACATCTTTACAACCCTCATGGAAATAAAGTTTATCATAACCTTAAAACACAACTCAAAACACATTAGCATTAGGCTCAAAACAGCGTTAGCCGGTAGCTTGTCAGCCTATTAGTGTTAGCTTCATTTTAACCTTAAGAACACAGTGAAAATACATCAGAAGTAAACAATCCCAAATTGTTTCATCCCAATCTAACTTTCCCTGTTTTTTCTACTAAACCTCTGCCTTTAATGTGCCCTAATCTGGTGACAAGGTGAGATGTCAATGGTGTTGAGCTAGCAGCAGCACTTGGCTGAGCCATTTCAGGAAACTTTGTGAGGGGTCCAGGAGAGATTTTGCATGGCATGAGAAGTAGTGTAGTCTTTGGCTCCAGGCCTTGAGCTGTTCTTTCAAGGAATAAAACTTTTCAACACTGCTGCTTGTCACAAGCAGCTTGTGACAAAAGTGTTGGTACAGCAAGAAACATATGCTAAATTTTTTATCTTGACAGAAAATGCACACATCCTCAAAAGACAAGAATAACTTATTTAGCACAAAGTTTAACATAGACACATTCATTAAATGAGATACTAATTCATTTATCAGTTGTGCATTATTTATCAGTTGTAATGTTGCTTCTCCTCAAGGTATTTAAAGCAGGGAAACATTTACAGGAAAGAAGTGAAAATTTGAAAAATTATTATTCCTTGGGATTGGTATGCAAATCACAGCTCCTACTGGAATAATCAGCCCAGTTGTACTAGTAAACACAAAAGAATAAACAGAGAGAGAGCCCATTTTCACCATCTTGACATACCCACTGTTCATAAAGCCTTATTCTCTTAAGTTTCGTCTCATCTTATCAGTCCAGCTATCGTGAAGTAAAAAAAAAAATTAACAAAAAAAAGGTTTACTTTACCTGTATACAGATGTCAAATTTGTAAAATGAATTTGTAAAATGAATATTGTACAAATTCATTTTGTAAAATGAATATCTCTTGACTGGCTTAATTTTTTTTTTAAGTAACATAATAGAAGGTAACCTGCTTCAAAGTATTTGGTAAGTAGTTGATAGAAGAAATGAGAACAGGTAGAATAGGACATCTCTCACTAAATGATAAAGTATCAACGTCTCAATAGCAAAACAATATTCTTAGCGTGTACACTAACCCCAACTTGAAGAAAAGGATATGACTTAGGGCTGTTAAGGATCATCAAATGATTCGAGGAAATCAGTTTCTAAAATTCATCTAGGCTAAGTTTTCTGCCTTGAAGCTTCGTTAAATTACATTTATCGAATATTTATATTTATGTTATAGCCGGGCGGCTACGCGAAATGATAGCAACAAAAAACGTTTAACTAAAATGTTACATTGTTCTGTAAATTGACTGCTGTTTTTTAATTTGAATATTTCAGTATTTTTCTCTTTCTGATAAGTCTTTCTCTTCTGCTGTACAGCTTGATTTTAAATGCAGCTTTCTCATATTGATTAATCTTGTGTGTAAATCTTATGTCTTCTATCTATCTGTTTTTGCCACTGTCACAACCAGATTTCCTCATTGTGAGGCAATAAAGACATTTTCGATTCCATTCTATTGTATTAAATATAAGTAAGGATGTTTTTTAAAAGTGCAGTATTTATCATGCTTCCGTTTTTGATGAATGTGTAATTGTTTTTTATTTCTTGTCTGTTTTTGGACTAAAAAAACAAGAAGAGTGTAACTTGGCCCTTAAGTACATTAGAAGGGTTCAGTTTTATTTGAAAATAATTATGCTTTTTAATATAAAATTACTCATAGAATAAGTTTAAGTAATAAGTGAACAATTTGCAGAATGTGCCAGTTTATTTTATGAGAGTAATCGTCAGAATAATCAATAGATTACTTTATTACTAAAACAATCGTTTGTGACAGCCCTAATATGAATGCTAAATGGGAGAAAAGGTGAAAAAAGAGGAGAGGGAAAGGAGAGAGCAATATAACATCCTCTGAGTCTGCTTCTACACCTGCAAGGAGAGATATAAAAAGAACAACCGGTAAAGTATTATAGGTACATACAACCAACAGCTTGACACCATCGCTGAAGAATACACAGTATTATTTAATACCAAATGTAAAAAGTGACAACTAAAGCTAATAATAGGTTTTTTTTGTATAGAAGTGGATCTGTAAGCACCCGAATCCAAGCACCTGTAGGTGTTTGCAAGGGTGCACTTGGTATGTAAGGTTTATCCATAATAAAAATGCTCAGTAGCGGTTGTGGGGCCCATGGCAGGATCCACTCCGCTGTAGCTGGCTGCTGGCGGAATCCACGGGCTCGTCCCCGCGGTTCCCCGGGGCTTCGGCATTGTGGCTGTTGGCGGGTTTCCTTGGGACCGTCTCTCCTCTTCCCTTGGTTGGGGAAGGCAGATTTCCTGGGTTGGCCCATCTTGGGCTCCTTTGCTGTGGGGATCCCTTGGGGCATCTGGGGGTCTGGTTCCCCTGGCATCTGCCTCAATGCTGTGGGGGGCAGGTCTTTGGCTCCTTACAACCGCTATTGAGCATTTTTTTCATGGATAAACCTTTCATACACAAACGCACTCTCAAAAACACCTACAGGTGCTTGGATTCAGGTACTTACAGACTCACTTCCATACAGAAAACCCCCATTATTATTATCTTCTCCTGTCACTTTATACATATCGTATTGATTAATACTGTATATTCTTCAGTGATGGTATCAAGGCTTTGCTTGATTGTATCTTTAATACTTTATCGGCTGGCTTTGCTGTTCTTTTTAGATCTCTCTTTGCAGGTGAAGAAGCAGACTTAGGATGTATCGCTCTCTCCCTTGTTTGTCCTCTTTCTTTCACCTTTTCTCCTTTTGTTCTCTTCTACCTTCTTGTTGCCATATAACATGAAATAGTCCCTGCATAAATAATAATAAAGCTACTTCATATATAACTCAAGCGGAGCACTACGGCGAAAGCAGTAAGGCTCCACTGTGAAAGTAAAATCTGTTGGGCTTTTTGGCATTAAGACAACAATTCTTATTGCCACATTGCCAGACAGGACACTATAAAAAAAAAGAACCCCAGACACCGCAAGGGACCCCCAGAGCAAAGGTGCCCAAGAGGGACCAACAGAGGGATAGCTGCCTCCCCCATCCCAGGGAAGAGCCCCAGGAAACCCCCTAGCAGCCACAATGCCGAAGCCCCCAGGAGCTGCGGCGACGAACCCACGAGCTCTGCTGGCTGTCAGCTACAGCGGAGCAGATCCAGCCATGGCCCTAGAGACCTTAGGCCCAGGGGCGCCCCACCCTGGCCCAGGCCCACAAAGCAGCCGCCAGGACTGAGCCGGTGCACTGAGAACTTGGTGGTTAGAGACATTCAACAATATCTACGGAGAGATGACATGGATGATAGAGCAGCGGAGAGACGCTATGTCAAAGGGGCAAGTACTGCGAACCAGAGAATGTGCTGGCTGGGAGTGATGAGAAAAGAAGGAATCGAACGGTGGACCACGGCTCTAGGAGAATTGAAGGATGAAGGTTTCTTCTCTGGGGATTTCATTGACAAAGCTCTGACACAGTTCTGTTTCCTGCCAATCATTCAGGTAAATAGCCCATATGATGATCATAGCATGAATCCCAAAAACTGCACCATTCCACCTTCATGTAGGCCTAATCATAGATAATTGAGTCACTGTGAGTTTTCGTTTATTTAATGTTTTTCTTATGTATTTATTAATTCTTACAATTTAACAGCGAAGAAATTGGAGAAACATTCGGGGGAGCAACAGAGGGGGTGGTTACATACCTATAAAATGGTCCAGAGCTAATTGAACCAGTCTTAATTAAAAGCTCTGTCATTTAAGAGAATGTTAAGCCAGGATTTAAATGGTAATGGAATGTCTGCCTCTCTGAATGAACTGGTTCCATAGTAATGAAGCCTAGTAACTGAAGGCTCTACCTCCCAGCCTGTTCTTTTTGGATGGGAGTCACTAACAGATTTGGATTCTAGGAATGGCATGCTCTTTTACTTATTGCATTGTTAGTGCATTTTTAAACAGTGACCATTACGAGGTTATGCATGTGGTACATATAGTGAAATATATTGCTATATATATTATGTTGTGTGAGCCTCGCCCCGGGCGGCTCCCTTCACCCCCTCTCGCATTTAGACATTGAGGGTTCTTCTGGGTAGTTGCTTGGAGGGGGGGCGCTGGCACCAGCTCCCTTCCGGAGGGGGGGTGGGCTGTGCCGTGCACCCCCTTCGGTGCTCCCAGTTTTAAACACACCTGAGAACAACATGCAACAACACAACATCTGAGCGGGCGTAGGGAGGATCGGGGGTCTTTTGCACACCCCCGATCTCCGATCGCGGCACGGAGTCTGGGGCCTGGAGGAGGTGCGGGCCACTGGGTACGGGGTCTTGGCGGGGGGCTGTTGCGGCTGGCCGGCGGCTTACCGGATCTGGGGCTGTCGCCTCTGCTCTCCCCAGGAAGGGATGGGGGGCAGGGGTGGCTAGGGTAAGGTCGGGGTGGGAGGGGGTTTATTAGGTATATAGTGGGTGATGGGGGGCTCTGGTCGGATGGCCCGAGCGGGTCGTGTCGGCCCCCCCTCTTTGGGGGGCCTGGTCCGGGGGGCGCCTGGTCCGGGGGCGGGGCTGGGGGTCGGGCACAGGCAGTCGTATTGTTGAATTGTGGTGACCCCCCCCCCCACTTGGGTTTTTTGGATGTGAATGCTATGTGGGAATGTGTGTAAAGCGTCCTTTTTTTATTTATTTTTTATTTTATTTATTTTATTTATTTATTTTTTTGGTGTCTGTGTGTGGCGAGTGGGGCACAAGGGAGGGATGGTGTGAATGAGTTTTTTTTTTTTTTTTTTTTTTTTTTCCCAGGTTTGGGTTCGGTCAGCTCCCTCTCCCAAGATCATCTCAAGTCTCCGCTAGGTGCGGAGCCCATCCCCCCACGTCCTGCCCTCCTCCGCTGCGTTGGCGGGCGCCTTGACCCTCTGGCGCGTTGACGGTCCTCGGGTTTGGGGCGGGTTCCCGGGTGGGTGCCGGCCCATTCCCGGCGGTGGCTTCGCGGGGCCTGGCCCCCCGGGGGGCGGCCGGGGCCCCTGCCGCGGGGGCGGGGCGCCCCTGGGGCCTCTGGCCCCCAGGGCTCATGGCCGGGACCACTTCAGCGGGGCCGGCTGCCGGCGGAGCCCACGGGCTCGTCCCCGCGGCTCTTGGGGGCGTCGGCATTGCGGTGGCTGGGGGATTTCCTCGGGGTCGTCTCTCCTCTTTCCTCGGGGGGGGTTGTACATTTCCTGTGAGGGCCCCTCTCGGGCGCACTGCTTTGGGGGCCCCTTTGGGAGTCCGGGGTTATGGGTCCCCTGACCCCTGCCTCTGTGCTCGGGGAAGGTGGGTCTTCGGTTCTCCACAATCACTATCAAGCCATTTCCTTCTGGATAATTTTCACCTAAACTAGTGCACTCTCACAATCTCCCACAGGTGCTGGGTCCCAGGTATTAAATGTTCACTTATATACAGAAAGGCTATAATTTATTTACTTTCTTTTACCTTTTTTTAGGTATCACATTACACATGTCAGCTTAAATAATAATACATATGATTTAGCAATGGTATCAAGGTGCTACACGATTGTATCTGTTGCTTTATGTCTGTTGGTTGTGCTGTTCTTTTTGTGTCTCTTTCCAGGTGATGGAGCAGACAGAGGAAGTTTTATCATTCTCTTCCTTTTATCTCTTATTTCTTTCAACTCTTCTTTCTCTTTCTTTTTCTTTTTTTGTTTTTCTCTTCTTGTTTTTCTTTTACTCTCCTACTTTCCCATTGTAGTGTCCATATAATTTGAAATTCTCCCTGCAGGAATCACAATAAAGCTATTTACACGCACAAATCAAGCGGAGCATTATGGCGAAAGCTGTTTGCTCCACTTGTGAAAGTAAAATCTGTCGAGCTCTATTTGGCATTAAGATATCAATTTTTATTGCCACATTGCTAGACAGGACACTGGGGAAAAAAAAAAAAAAAAAAAAAAAAAAAAAATATATATATATATATATATTGCTGTTTATTCTCTGCCTTTGCATGTGTTCCAGCAATGTCTTGATTGTTCTTGTTTATTCAACAGGAGTGTTTAAATTACATCCAGGATATTTGGAATGCTCACTGTATAAGGCCCTCCAAGAACACCAATGTGCCCACTGGGATACCTGATACCATGTACATTGCCCCTCACCTCGGGTGCAGAAGATTGTCTTGTTCCACTGGCTGAAGACCTGACTGCAAGCAAACACAGCTGCACATTTTCAGTCCCATGTAAGGTGGATCTGTTTGATTTGTGCAAAATAATAATGGAGGAGTCGAACTTGGACTTCCCCTCTACCATGTCCCAAGTAAGTGATTTATATATTCAGCGGAGGGACATGGTGTGTCCACAGTTAGTTGTGCTAATTTAAGTGGACAAAAGCTTACAAGGCTGGTTGTTTCATCAATGCTCTTTATGTTTCCCAAATTTCTATTTTAATAACAGTGGAAGAAATGAAAACATTTCTGTCAGATCAAGTATTGTCTTCCATAACATATCACAACCCATTTACAACACTAGAAAGTGAGGTATAAAATAGGTATGGAAAGTGTGAAATGTTCTAAGTGTAAAGATTTATAGGATGAAACAGAGGACATCAAACTTTTGTACAAACTTCAATGGTTTAATGATCTTTTTAAAACATATTTGGTATGTAATTGTCATGATTCAGCCTGTCTGCTGCACCATGCACAGACTCGGACACTTTCCACCTTGCATTCAGCTCCAGTCTCCGGTTCAGTAATCCTCCACACCTGTCAGCTACTAATTAGTCACCATTCAGCACACCTGTCAGCCTCACTATATAAGCTCCCAGTATTCAGTCCTTCATTGTCTATCCGTCTGTTTTCCTGCTTACCTCTGTTTCTGCTGCTCACCTCATCCAGTCTCGTCCAGTCAGAAGTTCCTCCATTCTCCGCCAGCCTGCTGTAGTTCTGGTTCCTTGTCTTCATTCAGTCGTGCTGTGAGTCCAACCTGGTTCCAAGTCTCCTTTCTGTCGTGCTGCTGGTCAAGCCTGGTTCCAAGTCTCCATTCTGCTGTGCTTCTGGTTCTGCTGCCTCCATGCTCTGGTTCCAACCTGCTTGCCATTTCCTGCCTTCACCATCCTCCTGCTTCAGCTCAGTACAGACTCTTGGTTCCTTCCTCCACTATCACAAATTTCAATAAACTGTTAAACTTAACTCTGTTGTGGTTCTGTTCGGGTTCAGAAAGCAAAACATGACAGTAATAACAAGATGAGAACAGCTTTAAAACTACTGTCTACTGACAGTTACAAAATAATTAATTTAAACACCTTTAAAGTTTGAACAACTTTTGTAAACATTTCAACGAGTTTTAAAAACCTTAGTTATTGCTCACATTCTGGGGTTGCAACCAACAAATATCTACATTTAAGGGATAGTTCTGTTTTTATGAAGTTGAACTGTGCACCTAGTCAGTGTAGTCAACAGTACTCTGCACTTTCCCAAGTAGTAGACCTGTACACGATATCTGAAATATTTTCATCTTTTCACATACTCGTCAGTCATATGTTTTGGCACTAAAGTACAACAATGTGCAACAGACACAGATGTGTTTTAGGATGAAGAGGGATATAATGTCCAGAGTACAATGGTTAATAACAAAAAAATCCCACCAGGTGAAGCGCTACAAAATTGCTAATATAGTGTCTTCATGTGAGGTGGGACTATTTAATTGACTAAAACATATTTTGTTGATGACCCTCCCCACAAAATAGGCAGAACGTGTGACAGAATCACACAGAATTAAACCGTCACATTCCTTCATGTTAATGATTATATTATTACTTACACCACATCCATTACCCACATTGAGCTTGTGAGAATGTTAACTTTGCTGCGAAATCTGGGTAGCTGTGGTAGCCAATAGGGAGCTTTAATACACATCCACAGGTATGGGACTGTGGACTGCGCAGGAAATCTGTGATTTTCATGAACTTAATTAGTATGGCTTCATCTGAGACATCAGATCCTGTACAGAACAGCAAGAAAAGCTGAAGGGTCTTGCAATCAATTTCTGCAATGTATCTTTTCAGGTAACGAGAAACTGTTGACTGGGCTGCTGTCATCTCTTCTGGAAAATTAGAAGTCCCGTCTGTCACGATCCTCAGGTTTGTGTTGGACTTTGCTTATTTGGATTGTTCCTTTCGTTATTATTTCTAGTGTTCTATCTATTTATTAGCTCTATACACTGAGGCCTGAATAATTACTTTGTGTCCTATCTGTGCCAAAACAGGGAGCAGTGTGTTCTTGGTAGGGACTTGCTTGCATTCATGTGCATCGAGTACATCCAGCAAATTGTTGTGCCATATTAACGCTATGATGAATAATTGATGTCAGATTGAATTCTGAACAGTAGTATGGAGGAGGTAACAAAAGGAATTCCACTCCTGCTGCAAACATGAGACCCTCACAGGCACAAAGGACCTCCTCTCTCAGCAGGATGCTCCTGTGAACCAACCCCTCACAGATAAAAGGTCAGAGCATGTCTGATCACCCCTCTTCTGCAGCTCTCTCACTCTCCTGACCAGACCCTCAGATGACCACCACTTCTCTCCTGGGCTCCCGAGGAGAGGGGGGGGGTAGCCTTCCCCTGAACCATGAGGGCTCACGGGCCCAAAGGAACAGGAACCAGCACCTGGGAGAGATCCCTCTTCGCCCGGGGATAACCGGGAAAATCAGAGTTAAGTCTTAACCTTAGCGTCAGTAGCAGGAGGAAGAAATCCTGCCACGCCAAAAACAGCTTTGTTTATTTTTGTCAGCCTTTACAGGGAAGCAAAACCCAGACGGAGCTGAAAAGACGGCAGAAGCTTTGAATGCTGAGGAGAACCTGCTTAAATCGGACTGCATCCAGGTCAGAGATTGGGCAGAGACCAGGCCTCCGATCCCGACCACATGCCTGCTTCTCCTAGGCCGCACAACCCCAGGCTTGCCCGCTGCTGAACAGAGCAACGATTCTCCCTGCTTTTCAGTGCTCCTTCCTTGGATGGCCAAAGTGGACAGAACTCACATGAGGCGCCGACAGCTTATTGCTAGCATTCGGTACCATGTCATTGTTGAGTGTGTTTTTATGGTTATAACAAAGGTTATCTCCACAAGGGTTTCATACATTGATGGGACATTAATGTTTACGTTATCCAGCCCACTCATTATGACTAAAAATAAAGCTAAAGTCTTTAAAGTTGATGCCGAAAACCCGCTAGCCAAAATGCTATTAGCTTCTGTTAACATCCGGTTCCCGACATTCAAAAGGAGCTTGTTTTAAAGCATAAAGCTTAACCGTTCTGCTCGGCCATCCTTCAATGGTGCTATGAGCCTTATTTCCACATTAATATGGAGTATTAATGTCGGTTTAAAGGCAATTTTGATAACCTTAGACTTTAACCGATTTAGCAACCGATCGCTACAGCGCCCCCAGGTGCCCGGAGGGAGAATCGCATTAACAAGATCGGCCATAAGGTTTAAAGGATTTTACTGAGCAAATCAGTCTTTAGAATGTTATTTACCAAAATAATGTTCTGTTTAACTTGGGCTTTGCATTGTGAATGGGTTGAAACACATGTCAAATGTTGTTCTGAATTAGTCAAGCTAATTTAACCCCAATTCACCTTCTTTAAGTTGAACTTTGGTTCTTTAACTTAAACAAAATATTATTTTATCAAGTAATGTTTTGTTTAATTCAGGATTCGCATTGCGAATGGATTGAAACACATGCCAAATGTTTTTTAACTCCATTCCATGCTTTTTGGAATCAGATCTGCAGTGAACAAGGATTCACTTAATTATTCTGTTCATGATCAACCACTTTTGTTTTGTCTTTTGTTTGTTTTTGCATGTAAATAGTTCCTTAGCTTAGCTTCTTTTTATCTTCATTTTGCTTAGTAGTTTAGTTAAGTTTCACTAGCCTAGTAGAGAGGATTTGTTAATCGAAATATTGTGTTAATTCAGATAAACAGCATTACATAGTGATGTTCTCTGGATGTTCATTTTATTTCTGTTATTAAATTCTTGAACTTAAAAAGAAGTTGTCACTCCTTTATTCTATGTGTGTGCAGGTTTTGTTGTTAAAAGATCGCTAGTGCTCAAATTCATCCCTTTCAACCATTGTCTCCATCCTCCATTTCAGGAATGTGTTTCAAGGTTTGCTTCATCTTCAGTTACAGTCAGCCTATCCTGACCTAAAACAATAATAACTGTATCAGAATCTTTGCCTTCGCCCAGCATCAACAGGCCATCCCATGGCAATGTGTCATTCAATTCCAAATCTCCACTTGTGGAAGCTCCATCATTGATTACATGGTGGGGAGGTAATTTTGCATGTCTGTTTTCCACCAACAGATCCTCAACAGCCCAGTTCTGTTCATTATCAGTGAGATGTGCCACTGAGTACTTCCGGTTCCGGCGGCGCCTCCGAGGCAGTGGCTAGCGTACAGCTCCGACCAACTTTCAGACATTTTTCATAAAAAATGCCGCCGAACTCGCTAGAAACCTCTCATCTACCCAGCCGATCAGTGCTTGATCGCCAGCGCCTGCTGGTGTTATGGTCATGCAGTGTTTTTGGACTTGTAACCACTACTACGCTCGATTGTTTACGCGGCTCCGGACTACTACGGATATCAGCCCCGGGGGCCTGTGAGGCGGCGGACTCGATGAGCAGCTCACGCCGGTGGAGAGCGACGCGGAAGCGGTGTAGCCGGCCGAAGAAACGCGGCTGCCACGGGGGCTTAGCAGCTAAGATAAAGGCTAACCCCCATAGACCTCCGCTACCATCCATCCTGCTCTCCAACGTCCGCTCATTGGAGAACCAAATAGACCATTTACAACTCGAGCTCTCTGCAAAGAGGGATTTTAGAGACTGCTGCGCTCTGATCCTGACCGAGACATGGCTTACCTCATCAATCCCGGACAACGGCGTTAGCCTGGAGGGGCTAGCTACTTTCCGCGCCGACAGAAACAAACAACTCAGTGGTAAGACCCGAGGAGGCGGACTCTGCGTTTACATCAATAACACCTGGTGTAAAAATGCTAGATTGGTCAAAAGCTTTTGCTCTCCGGACATCGAGATGCTAACTGTTAGCTGCAGACCGTTTTATCTGCCTAGAGAGTTCACTGAGCGCTAACACAAAAGAGGCTATGAGTGTTCTGTATCGGACTATCTCTGAGCTGCAATCTGCACACACAGAGGCGGTTTTCATCATTGCTGGGGATTTTAACCAGGCAAATATGAAAACTGTTCTCCCTCATTTCTGCCAACACGTGGATTTTGCTACGTAGGGAGAGAACACTCTAGACTTGGTTTACATAAATATTAAAGGCGCATTCAAGGCAACCCCCCGCCCCCACCTCGGCTCTTCAGATCATCTTTCTGTGATGCTATTTCCTGCATACAGGCCCCTGCTGATCAGAGCTAAACCTACAGCGAGGCAGGTGATGGTGTGGACTGAGGGAGCAATGGAGGCACTCCAGGACTGTTTTGCGTGCTCTGACTGGAACATGTTCAAAGCTGCAGCAACTTATGAGGACAAGATCGACATCAATGAGTACCCTCATGTCAGCAGGGTAGGACATGAAACAAAAGTGTTAAAGGAACTAGATCCAACAGATGCATGAATTATTTTTTGAGTATGCATCTGAATGTATAGTATAGAATGTCAATATGGATAAATATGGATATTTAAAAGAAGTTAAAAGATATAGGGTGTATGCATTCACATTATTTACCATTTGTTATTCATCACAGTTTTGATAATTTACTTCTGATAATACTTCAGATATTTTTCCAAATTAAGATTACTAAAAATCTATTGAATGCATGGTCACACCTGCACTGACTGTTCTGGTGTGACCATGTTGTAAACAAACTTCCAATCAATAATAATCTTAAAAATGCATGCACACATGCATGCACCACGCACGCACGCGCACACACACACACACAGACAGAGTGATTAAAGACTTACATTACTTACATTTTCATCTTCAAGTTTCTGTATTGTGTTTTGCAGTTGGCGTTCCATCAAAAATCATCGCAGTCCAGTGTCCATAGTTTACCTTATTTTTTCGTGTCCTGTCTGGCAATAAGAATTGTTGTCTTAATGCCAAAAAGAGCCCAACAGATTTTACTTTCACAAGCGGAGCCTTACCACTTTCGCCAGAGTGCTAGCTTTATCATAATTTATGCAGGGAATATTTCATGTTAAATTGACACTGAAACAAGAAGGTAGAAGAGAAAAAAAGGAGAAAAGGTGAAAGAGGAGAGAAAAGGGAGAGAACGATACAACATCCTCAGTCTGCTTCTTCACCTGCAAAGACAGATGTAAAAAGAACAGCACAATCAGCCGATAAAGTATTACAGATACAATCAAGTAACGCCTTGATACCATCACTGAAGAATATACAGTATTATTTAATACGGAATGTATAAACTTACAGCTGAAGATAATAGGGGTTTTCTGTATAGAAGTGAATCTGTAAGTACCTGGAACCAAGGTGTTTGTGTGCTTGTGTATGTAAGGATTAGTGGTTGTGAAGAGCCTAAGATCCAACCCCCACAGCACCGAGGCAGACATAAGGGGAACCAAAACCCCAGATGCCCAAAGGGACCTTCAGAGTAAAGCTGCCCAAGAGGGGCCAACACAGGAAATCTGCCTCCCCCACCCAAGGGAAGAGGAGAGACGGCCCCAAGGAAACCCCCCAACAGCCACAATACTAAAGCCCCGGCAGCCAGCTACACCGGAGCGGATCCAGCCATGGGCCCCGGGGACCCGAGACCAAGGGCCACCCCGCCCCCCGGCAGGGGACCTGACCAAGCCACGGGGGGCCAGGCATGAACCAGCCACCAGGAGCGAGCTGGCACCCTCCCGAGCACCTAGCCTCAGACACCGTCTGGCTGGCGCCGGGCCAAGGCGCCAGCCAGCAGAGGGGAACAGGATGGGGGTGGGCTCCAAACTTAGTGGAGACCTGAGATGTCCTGGGAGAGGGGGCAGTACAAACCTAACTTGACAAATAAACAAACAGAAAACTACATACACGGTGATATTCACTCATTCCAACCCTAGTGCCCCCACAAACATTCCTACAAGAAAAATGGGGATGCATTACGCACACTCGCACTTACCACACACATCCTATATTCACAGGTTCAGGCGCCAGCAACCAAAAGGGGTACCCAGCCACCGGACCCGGTAGCTGAACCCTAAATTCAAGATGGGGGGTGGGGGTATCACCACAACCCGACCTACCCAGTTAATACTTCGGTCTTGATCCCCCATCCCAGACCAGACGACCCATGGGCCCGCCAACATGAACCGAACACGCCAACCAACCAGAACCCCCCCCCCCCTTCCCCTCAAACCCTGAAGTGCTACCTCCCCCACACCCTCCCCCTTCATACCCTAGCCACACCCACCAGGGGAGAGCAGAAGTGCCAGCCCCAGTCCCAGCCAATCACCCGGACCCAACGTTTACCGTCAGCCAAGACCCCAGACCAGGTGGCCCACTCCTCCTCCAGGCTCCAGACTCCGAGCGGCAATCGGAGAACAGAGGTGTGAAAAAGACCCCAAGCCTGCCTCCACCTGCTTCAAAGTTGTGTTGTTGCATGTTGTTCTCAAGTGTGTTTAAAACTGGGAGTGCCAAAGGGGGTGACCGGTACAGTCCACCCCCGCCCCCCTCTGGAAGGTAGCTGGTGCCAGCGCACCCCCCAAGCAACCTACCCAGAACCCTCAATGTCTAAATGCGAGTGGGGGCAGAGGGAGCCACCAGGGGTGAGGCCTACACAATAAGCCCCCTCCCCAGATGTCTTATACCCCTCCCCCAATTAATGCCGTACATATGTGTGTTGTGAGAATGTTATGAATGAAAGTGTCTGTTGTGCAATTATACACTGTTTAAAGTTATTTAATGTTTATTAAATAACCCTCTGTCTGTTAAGTATTGTCTGGTGATGATCAGCTCTTAAGCTGATATCAAGACAATGGTTGAAAGGGATGAATTCGAGCACTAGCGATCTTTTAACACTAAAACCTGCACACACATAGAATAAAGGAGTGACAAGTTCTTTTGAAGTTCAAGAATTTAACAACAGAAATAAAATGAACATCCAGAGAACATCACTATGTAATGCTGTTTATCTGAATTCACACAATATTTCGATTAACAAATCCTCTCTACTAGGCTAGTGAAACTTAACTAAACTACTAAGCAAAATGAAGATAAAACAGGGTTTATACAGGAATGAGTAACCCCAATTTAATGCTTTTTAATGCTCTTTTAGTGCTCGTAGAAATAAATTTAATGCCATCAACAAGTACCCATATATATATATTAGGGCTGTCAATCGATTAAAAAAATTAATCTAATTAATTACATACTCTGTAATTAATTAATCTAAATTAATCGCATATAATTTTTGCTGTGAAAGTATTTAAAATATTTAAATTCAAATGTTTCAATGAATAATCAGCATTAGATACATTAAAGTGCTGTTTTCAACAGCAGACAAACTGAACTAAACAGATGCCAATGTCAAACTGAACTCACGTCAACAGGAAACGTCAACTGAAATGATAATAAAAAAGATAACCTGAATTTAACAGACGTCAACATATTCCAATCTACTTTTTAGGCTAATTATACATAATTTAGACCTAGTGCTATTTTATCAAACAAGCATTTTATTAGTTGTTATCTCTTATCTGATGTATTTCTGATGTTTGGCACTTTGTTTTACCTCGTGTTAAAGTGCTCTTTAAATAATGACATTCATAATGATTATGATCAGAATAAACTTTTGCATAACCTCCCAGAAGCTGGAAAGAAAAGAGACAAAAACATTTTTCACAGCTCACTTAGTAAGTCTAATATTTTAGTCTAAATACTTTAGCCTAAATATTTTAGGCTAAAATATTACACTTTTTGTTTTTCTTCAATCCCTCGGTGATGTTTAGTAATTTCTGCCAAAGGCTGCAGCATTTTGATTTAATTCATCTGAATGCAGTATTTGCAAGCCATACTCTGATTGATTTTTTTATTACTTTAAGGTTTTAATGAGTATTGACCCATGTTGAACATTTAACTTTTGAGAACTGAATGTGAACCTTAAAAAAGCACTAAGCTGAAAGGGAACTGCAGACAGGCAATCACAGGATGTCCACAAAAAGAGATGCCAGCACCAGGCATGTAAGATTTTCTCAGACTCCTCTCATCGGGCCATACTCTTTTCTGCTCCTCCCCCAGGCTCTACCATTTACGCAGTTTGCAGACTAACACAAGCAGGTTCAGAAACCACTTCTTTCCTACAGCGGTCACCTTATTGAACTCTTCCCAAAGACCAGTCTTTCCTTCCCCTCTATCCACAGTAAATGTGCAACTGCAGTAACATTTATCTTTGTTTAAATGAAAAATGAATATACGAACAAACTTAAATACACTAGGTGAGTTGTTTAGAATACAAGAAAATGTAAGTTTGTTGTGACAGTTACTTATAAATCTAATGGAGAAGGCATCCGTTTAATGAAAAAGTTTCATGTGTGTGTGACGATTTTTAAGTTTAAAACAAGGAGGATGGATTTTTCGGCAACTCCTTGCCAAAAATTGCATCCCCTGCTATCTCAGAGGAATTGACACTTGTATGACTCTATTCCTATATATCCATGAGTAGTTAAAGGACAAGAGTCAGCAAATGCAAATTCTGCCCTGTAAAACAATGACAGCACAATTGTTGCTGTATGATCTGAAGCCCCATTTGGAGCTTTTAAACAGGCTTTGAAAAACTTTGATAATTTGCTGCTGTAATATTATAGATTTTTTAGAATAAAAAACTAGCAGATGTGCATAATCAAAAATAACAGAAATACAATTATAGAGCATTCAGTATTGTAAGAAAGCCCACACTGTTTCTGGATAAATACATTATTGTATGAGTTAAGTTCTGTTCCGTTTTCTGCCTTTTTCGTTGTAAAACTGAAATGTCCCATGCTCCTGAATGCACCATAGCTTTCCGACGCTCCCGAACGCAACACTGTGAACGCTGAGCTGTGTAGACGCGCGTTTGATTTTCCGCTTAAGACAAAGTTTTGCAGTTTCACAACACACGTCGGCTCTCACGGTTTATTGTTGTGTGTGAATAACAAGAGACTGCATGATTGCAAAGCGCCTTGTTGCATCTTTCTCTTCCTTAAAATGAAGCCAAACTTTGGCTTGCTTTACCCGATGGGGCGCCTTTTTTTTCTTTTCTAGACTTAAATTTCCATTGCTTGAAGGCTGTCATTATTGATGCGCTGCTTGAGCTGAAATAAAACCGTGTAACGTCCGCTCGCTTGCTGTTCTTTCAGAAGGCTCCACCAGCACAGGATGGATCATCAGAGTGATAGAGGCAAGGAGCCGTAGCGGGAAACGGCGATACAGGGCGCGAAGCAATAAAAATATCATTACATATTTCGCAAAGGTTCTTCTTTATATTTAAAAAAAAAATGTAACTAAATTTGTAATTCTTAATATTTTCGGAAGTAACTGTAACTGAATTACATATTTTCTCATTGTAACTGTAACGAATTACAGTTACTCTTTTTTTGTAATCAAATTACGTAACGTCGTTACATGTAATCCGTTACTCCCCAACACTGTATATATATATAGGCTATATATATATATATATATATATATATATATATATATATATTTTTTTTTTTTTAAGAACACCTTTCCTTTCACAATTACTACTTAAACATTATTTTATACATGTTGTTTTACCAACTGTAAATAATCCTGCCTTGCCTAAATAATCTTAAATACAATCTAAAAACCATGGTTATGACTAATTTTCGCTATTCCCGGTCTAAAAGATATATCGCCTGGTGTTTTTACTGTAGCTTTATCTGTAATGTAACATCTGCTTTTCTGCAAAATTCTTACTGGGCCAGAATGTTCAGTAATTGCTGTTAGTAACATCGTTGTTTACATAGTCTTTACTTCAATCTGAAAAACTCACAGAGAAAGAAATGGCAATTAGAAGGATTTTATTGATACAATATTTTAAGTCTTTGGCGCTCAGACCTCGGCAGGAACATTAATGCTGAATTATACTTTAATATGCATAAGTAGATGTATGAGAACAGGGATGTTCCCCCCAGGTCTGAAACTGGTGGTGGAGTGGAGATAGAAGAAGTTTGTTCAGTCCATATGATGATCTGTTTAAGATAGATGTCCAACTTGATAAACACAGGTTTGCATGAACTGTCCATGATGAGCAAGCTTGAAGCGACTGTGGAGAGGAAAAACTCCCCTTTGGGAAGAAACCTCTGGCAGAACCGGGCCCAACATGGTGGTCTTCTGCCGGACCAATAACTGGCGATAGGGAGTGATGAAGACTGAAGGGAGAAAACACTCTGATGGGTTGAGGATGGAGGAACGTCTTGGAAGCTAGATGAACTCAGCTATGATGGTGGAGAAGGGGTTGGGGGTGGGTTGAATCGGACATCTGATTCGAAATCCAACATGCAATCCGTTTGCGCTTGCTGGTTAGCAGGCTGAGACGTGGATTTGAAGTTGCTTTTAAGATGAGCGCGGGATGCTGGTTGGCTTCATGGAGGTGCGGTTCGTAGCTGATTGGCTCACATCAGAGGCGTATCGGACTCTGATTGAATGGAGGCTGGTGATGAGTTTCTTCGATTGAACTTGCGCCTCAGCTTCATTTCAATCTGAAAAACTCACAGAGAAAGAAATGGCAATTAGAAGGATTTTATTGATACAATATTTTAAGTCTTTGGCGCTCAGACCTCGGCAGGAACATTAATGCTGAATTATACTTTAATATGCATAAGTAGATGTATGAGAACAGGGATGTTCCCCCCAAAAATGCCGAGGTCAGAGCGCCTGACTCATAAAGCAGTGTGACGGGATAGTGATTTGAATGGGAGATGATTAGGTGAATGAAATGAACGAAATGAACAAGGAGAAGTGAGCAGAGATTCTTTCTTGCGGAAGATGTCTTGCTTATGCTATCTTGCGGAAGATGTGAGCAGAGATACTTTTCTTGCGGAAGATGTGAGCATGGATACTTTTCTTGCGGAAGATGTGAGCATGGATACTTTTCTTGCAGAAGATGTCTTGCGTATGCTTTCTTGCAGAAGATGTCTTGCGTATGCTTTCTTGAAGAAGATGTCTTGCGTATGCTTTCTTGCAGAAGATGTCTTGCGTATGCTTTCTTGCAGAAGATGTCTTGCGTATGCTTTCTTGCGGAAGATGTCTTGCGTATGCTTTCTTGCGGAAGATGTCTTGCGTATGCTTTCTTGCGGAAGATGTCTTGCGTATGCTTTCTTGCGGAAGATGTGAGCATGGATACTTTTCTTGCGGAAGATGTCTTGCGTATGCTTTCTTGCGGAAGATGTCTTGCGTATGCTTTCTTGCGGAAGATGTCTTGCGTATGCTTTCTTGCGGAAGATGTCTTGAGTATGCTTTTTTGCGGAAGATGTCTTGAGTATGCTTTCTTGCGGAAGATGTCTTGATTATGCTTTCTTGCGGAACATGTCTTGATTATGCTTTCTTGCGGAACATGTCTTGCAGATGATGCACATAGAGAAATGAGTGATCATGACAAGATGCAACACAGGTGACGGGATGCATAACAGAATGCTTGACGCAGGCATGAGAGAACACATGACAAGACGCAGGACCAGAAACTACGAGACGCACGAGAGAGTGCATTGCAGGGTACGTAAGAATGCATGAAAGGATACATAACAGAATGAGTGACGGGATAACTGTCAATATGAGTTGCGATATGAATGAAAGTATACGTGTGATGAATGATGATATGAAAGAAGCATGAAAGATCAACTATATGATAGGAGAGTTACGAACTGTGATGATTATGAATGATAAACTCAATTTGAAAGAGTGAAACATGAAGGGTCTGACGAAACATGTGAAAAGTTTCGATCCACCACCAGTATTTGCAGTTAGATTACCTTAAAGCCGAGAGGCATTGAGCGGCTAAATGAATGGAAGCTCAGAACGATGAGTGAGGCATGATGATGATGACCAAGCCCATTGTTTGAGTGATCAGGAACCTGTGAAACAATTATAAAGAGCCCCCCCCAAAACCTACGGATGGCAGCATCCGTAAATTTTTAAACACGTCCACGACAGAAAGGCATAATAGAATATATTTCGATCAGGCGAGAAGCAGACCAGGCGGTCAAAACGGTAGCTCTCAACCAGAGTATCCTGTTCAAGAAGGAAAGAACAAATTTAGCGAACTCTCGCTGCCTGGAAATAAAGCATGACTCTGGCAATGATGCATTTGTGAGATTGAGGTGACCAAGCAAGGAGGGCAGCTGACGGTTGGAAATAACTGATATGGAATGAGACTGATATCTTGTGAATTCGAGAGCTGAACTGCAGGCGGAACCATGCTGGAACCAAGTTGAGATCAATACCTAGAACTCGATTTGCAGGCCGACAGGTTTAATTAAAAAGGACAAACTGAGAATAGTGAAAGGAAGATCTAGGAGAGGAAGTGACCACGAGATGAATGAATGAAGAGGATAAAGATGGTAACATGTCTTAAGACATAATTATCAAATAATGTTTGCTTAACTCATGAATGCATAAACTGCCGAGCGCATAATAAATGCTGTCATAAACGGATTAAGCTATTAAGCTCATTCCCTGATGTTTGAAATGAAAATACTTAGATTCTTACTACATTCTGATAAAACTGATGAACTTCATTACTTATTAGCTTAATTAGCCTCACCAGTCTGCAGACAGGATCCGTAATTTAAACTAATGTTATACAATAACGGCATGGTAAATAATTGATCTCGGGTTGAATTCTGAACTGTGGTATGGGGAAGGTAACAGGAATTCTGTCCTGCTGCAACATGAGACCCTCAATGCTTGGACGCCTTTCTTCCCACCGGGTCCTGCTGAAAAAACCCTCTTTACGAATAAAAACCTACCTCCCACAGACAAAGAGCTCTCTTTCTTCAGCTCACTCCTGCGACTTCTTTAGCAGCTCTCACAGAGCAGACAAAGAAGGCCAACCATGAAGCCTGGTCGGCCCTGATCAACACACAAGCCAGCAGCTGGGAAAGGTGCCTGGCCAGCCACGCTTGATCCAGGGTCTGCCAGACTCGACTGCCTGCTTCAGCATCTGGAGAGGCTCTCATCGCCTGGGGAACATGTCCGAGCCATTATTTCAACAAATAATGTTCTGTTTAACTTGGGCCCCTCATTGTGAATAGATCGAAATACATGCAAATGACTCGACTCCATTCCATGTTCTTGGAACCAGACTCTCAGTGAACAAGGATTCACAGAGCTATCCTGATCAACCACCCTTGTTTGTCCTTTCTTTGTTTTGTTTGCAAATAGTTCCTTAGCCTCTTTCTATCTTCATTTTGCCCAGTAGCCCAATCAAGTCTCACCAACCTAGCAAAGAGGATTCACCAATTGAACATTGTGCTAATTCAGGCACCACAGAGAAAGCGTGCTCCAGACAGCAGAGAAGAATGAAAAGGAGAAGCAGCGTAGCTTAATGAGAGGGCCGTTTGCTGCGAAGGCCTACCAAACAGGGCCGTTGCCGCGAAGGCCTACCAAAATAGGGCCGTTGCCGCGAAGGCCTACCAAAATAGGGCCGTTGCCGCGAAGGCCTACCAAAACAGGGCCGTTTGCCGCGAAGGCCTACCAAAACAGGGCCGTTTGCCGCGAAGGCCTACAAAACAGGGCCGTTTGCCGCGAAGGCCTACAAAACAGGGCCGTTTGCCGCGAAGGCCTACAAAACAGTGATGTGGAATGGGAGATGAAGGTGAGGTGAATGGTGAGGTGAGGTGAGGGGAACGGTGAGATGGATGGTGAGATGAGGTGAGATGAATGGTGAGGTGCTCGGCCGGTGCTCGGGGTTGCTGCATGGCTGATGCATGGGGCTGATGCATGGGGCTGATGCATGGGGCTGATGCATGGGGCTGATGCATGGGGACATGAAAGAATGAATGCTCATGACATGAAGGACACGAAACAGGCACATACAAAGTACACGAGGAGTAGGAGACAGGCACATGGCAGGGCACATGGCGGGCACATGGCGGGCACATGGCGGGCACATGGCGGGGCACATGGCGGGCACATGGCAGGGCACGTGGCCGGGCACATGGCAGGGCACATGGCAGGGCACATGGCAGGGCACATGGCGGGGCACATGGCAGGGGTATGAGACAGGTACGAGCGGGGTACGAGACAGGGCACGAAACAAGGCACACAACGTAGCACGTGGCAGTGCACGATGAAAGTAGGTGAAGAGAATTTGACAGAATACTTTATGAACGCCTGGCCAGAGCAGCAGAGCTCGTGAAGGGCACAACAATTGGTATAAATCGCTGGATTTAAAATGCACTTCTGAAAATAAAATGGGTTAAGTAACAACTCAACCCTACTGTCCGGTTAAACTGAACGTGAATGACATTAAAGGTACTTAATACGGAAGGATTGCCCATAGTAAGTCTTTGAATGACGAAATCAGAGATTTAAAATGCTGAGACATTTGCTAATACAGCCTTGAGCTGCTAGGAGCGGGCATGAGAGGAGATCCGGCTAAAAGTTGCGCAGGACGATAGCCGCTCTCGCTACGGAGCAGAGCGGGGCCGGAGCTGAGTCAGAGTTGGGACGGCGTCTACGTCGCTTGTGAAAAGCGGGGATTTGCAAGTTCATAGCGCCAGGAATCGGAGCTGATGAAAACAGAGGTTGGGTGACGGGATGAGACGCCACAGCGGAAGAAGGCCAGCAAAGAGAGCGAATCCAGGTCAGTGCTGCTTAAGATATGCTGGAGCGAATACAGAGATTGCAGAGGATGGATGCGCGGCTAGATGGCGTCCTATGAGCAGCAGGATTAGAGGATGAGTTGTTATCGTCTTGAATCGGACATCTGATTCGAAATCCAACATGCAATCCGTTTGCGCTTGCTGGTTAGCAGGCTGAGACGTGGATTTGAAGTTGCTTTTAAGATGAGCGCGGGATGCTGGTTGGCTTCATGGAGGTGCGGTTCGTAGCTGATTGGCTCACATCAGAGGCGTATCGGACTCTGATTGAATGGAGGCTGGTGATGAGTTTCTTCGATTGAACTTGCGCCTCAGCTTCATATTAACTTATATCGTCAAATTTTAATGTAAAATATTGTTAAACTGTCAAGGTGTGAAGACCGTAGGAGGAGGAGGACCCAAATGCAAGACTTAACTGGTTATTTATCAAAGAAACTCAGGAACAAGGTGAAAACATGCCTTCTTCAGTCTTTCTGCTAAACAATTAAACAGCATAAAATATACAGTTGTTAAAGTAAACAAGGCAATAAGCATACAATGTTCCATGAGTGCAGTACATGGATATGTACTGAATAAATATGGAGATGAATACTATTATAAACAGAATTTACAGATAGATTTGTACTGAGTTTAATATAAGAATAACTAGTAATGTGAACAGATTCACAGCTGGATATGTACTGAGTATAATATTCAGGTGGATATCACCATAAAAATAGAATTTTAGCAGATATGTACAATGAACATAATATTTAGATGGTTGTTATTATAACAGAGTTTACAGGTCAATATTTACTAAGAATGTATATACACATGACTATTACTATATCTATAAACATGATTTTTAACGATAGATATACATAAGTTAGGCTAAAATGTGCAGTATAGCAGTTTAAGAAATAAAGTTTGGCAGAAGCTCTCCAAATTAAAGTGCAGTGGAAAGTAATTGCACATTGAAGTTAAGGTACAGTATTGCAAATAATGTACCTGCAAAAACATGCAACATGCTAAAATAAACGGTGGAAACCGCGGTAACATAATATGTTCATAAACATTTCTTATTTATTTATCACTTTATTAATCCCCGCCAAACAAACGCTATTTAAAACATTTACGCAGAAGCATTATTTAGACATGCAACATGCAAAAATAAACGGTGGAAACCGCGGTAACATAATATGTTCATAAACATTTTTTATTTATTTATCACTTTATTAATCCCCGCCAAACAAACGCTATTTAAAACATTTACACAGAAGCATTATTTAGAAGCATTATTTAGTGAATTTCTTCAGATTTGTTTACAATTATCTGCGCGTTTCCAATGACAACAGAGAAGAAGAAGGAAGCGGAAGCAACCCAGGACGAAGCTGGAAGGCTGCAAACGGACGCGACTGAGAACGAAGGCGGAAGCGACTGAAACGTGAGGTCTGCAGCCAGACACCTCTCGCAAATCCTGAGTTAACCAGAACATTATTTTGAGTAAATAAAATTCTGAGGACCGATTTGTCCTGAAAATCATTTACTTCAGAATCGCTCGCTTTGTTTATGCGATTCTACCTCCGGGCGCTAGGGGTCGCTGTAGCGATCGATCGCTAAGTCGGTTAGAGTCTGAAGTTATCAAAATTGCCTTTAAAAACTGGCATTAATATTCGATATTAATGCGGGAATAAGGCATATAGCTCTATCGGCCTACGGCGGAGCCGAACGATTAAGCTTTGTGCTCTAAAACAAGCTCCTTTGAATGTCCGGAAATCGGGAGGCAACAGAAGCTAATAGCATTTTGGCTAGCGGACATTGGGCGCTAACAAATAAAAGCTTTAGCTTTATTTTTAGTCATAATAAGTGGTCTGGATAACGTAAACATTAATGTCCCATCAATGTATGAAAACCTTGTGGAGATAACCTTGTTGTTATAACCATAAAACACACCCAAATGATATTAGCAATACCGTGAAACGAAGGCTAGCGTGAGCTACCTTCCGTTAGCCCTTTGTTCTAAAGCAGTGGTCTCCAACCTTTTTAAGCCCAAGATCCCCGACCTCCACTTTGGTGGGAAGCAAGATCTACCTGTAGAGGCGTTGCAAAAAAAACAGCCCAGATTCTACTTCAAACTTGAAGCCTTTTATTCATGAATGAACTCATAAATGAACTGTTTTTGAATAACATAAATTTTTTGGTCCAACTGGACAAATTAATGCAACAAAGAAAACATTATGAGTAGCATATCGAACTGGCCATGGCTTCACATCAACACATCAATTTCAATTAATCTCAACACAAAAGTAAAGTAATGTCTTATCAAGTGTTATGCTTATGTCCTGAAGCGTCATTAAAGTCACATTAAAATCAACATTTTACCAAACAGAACTCTAATTTTAACACAATTCTCAATAGGTCACTGGCCAGCTTCCGGTCCGCCATCTTGGGTGGCATATTATCATATCATATCGCGAATGGATAAGTACGCCAGCACGCTAGAGCCACCAGATAAGGACGTATATCTGAGGAAATGTTCTGTGATCGACCAAATGGACCCCTATGCCCTCCACGGTGCCTTGTTTAGCACTAATCCAGATGATTGGCCAAATGTAGAGCACGGCGACATAGTGCATTACCTGGTGTTCAGTGAAAACCCTCTGCACAGTCTTGAGGAAATGAGAGCTTACAGGGGTCTAGAGGCTCACAACCAGTTCACATCTGGTTGGGTACGAGATGTAGAAGTTATGTACATGAAGGAAATCGCCATCATACGTGGACGGGTGAGTTTTAATAAGATGGTAAAAATGTAAACAATCCGACGCAAATGCGACGAAAATGCGTGACAGCTTCTGCGGTGGCTGGCGGCCGGCGGTGCGCTAAGGCGCTTGGCTGCAGGGCCGATCGACGCCGCTCGCGGCTTTAATTATTTAAGCAGAAAAATGACCAGTGCAAAATTAAGTTGTATTTACCTTATTTATGCCATAAGGCTTTTGCCTACCGGCGTAACCCGGAAGTAGCGCGGACGTCACTTTGCATATCAGACGTCTTCGGCTACCTTGTTTGTGATGTGAGCGCCTATACTTCAGAACAGTTCTGAAGCTACAAGTCCTTGGAGTCTCATGTGCAGTTTACGAATGGATGGGTTCAGGAGCTGCAGATCATAAAGCCAGCAAACAGTGGGAACACAGTAACTCGTACAAAGGTAAGCTGCGCTCAGACGGGCTCTGGCACCTGCTAACCGTTAGTGCTAACAACCACTCACGCATGTAATGTACTTTTAACTAGCTGCTATGTGTTTCAAAGGTTTAGAACACACTCTCATTGACATCGGGATACTGTGGAAAGTTATGTTCGGTCGTCTTACAGCCGCGATCCAAGCGAGCCGACGACTCTTCGTTATCTCTGACACTTGTTCTCAGTGGTTGCGTCTCCAGGCAGGAAAGCGGTGGAAAATTAACCCATTTCTATGTTTTTCCCATGGCGATCATGTGTTGCGCTGTTACAGCCCACAATACAGCAACGGTTTACCATGATTGAAATCAAGTTAAGGTGAAATTAATCAAATTAAAAACGGCTGAGAGGGAGTACAGTACGCGGTAGTCATAGACAGTAGTCTGAGTAGCAGCGGCGGAGGCAGTCAACATGGCGGCCACGGAAAGTAATACGTAATGACGCCCAAGCCCTATTATTAATATATTCTTACATGTTTTAAATGCTTAACAGTTAATTACCTGTGACAAAGTGAGCACCGCAGACTCTGGCGTATTCCAGCTTAACACCATCCAAATCGGACCTGGATATCCGTGTCAGCCATAGGTGACGCCGTTGTTCAGATAGCTGTTTTGTTTTTTCACATTGATTCACGATTACGGCTGGTAGGCGATAGAAAGAGCGTTGTTCTCCACCTCCATGGGCCGTGCAACCAACCATTAAACACGTTTTCCCCATTGTTCACTTTCAATACTGCCTAAGGCGTCATACAATGCAGGGTCAACGGTGCGAAACGACTGCCACCCAATATGGCGGACGCGCTGAGTAGTCACGTGAGCGTGACGTCACCTGAAAACCCCCTATGCAACTATAGGTACAGCTTTATGTCCAACACGAAAAATAAAAGCGTGGCCTATTTCCTTTTGTATGAGGTCACCATTTTGTTCATAGAAGACACACACACACTAGGGGTCTGTCTCATTCCGAATACTTCCGTCAGTGCACTGCTAATGTGCACTGACCACTTACTGCCGTAGTGCCCACTTTCGATCGTTAGTATTGTTCCAAAAGGAACACTTATGTTAAAACGCTTACCAGAAATGACGGGATGACGCGACGAAACGCAACACACGTGAACGCGAATTTTCAGCCCGCCAAAAATATATGCCGCCGTTTGTTTACAAACACACACGTTCTTTAACCAATCGTTAACACTCACAGCATGTGGAAAATACATAGCCTCCGACGTCAACATAGGATCCTCCTACTATTGGCTGAACATGAGGTATGTATATCAGCTTCTGTCAGTGAGGGACATGTAAGTGAAGCATTAGACGAGAGTACAATGCCTCGTATTACCACCATTAGTTACATTTATATGATTGCGGTGTCGCAGCTCCGGCTGTCTCAGCTGAATTGTCCGCCATTATTTTCAAAATGGGAACATCTTCCCGACGTCCCTAGTCCCTCCCGTTCCGCTTTGTAGTCAAGATGGCGTCCGTTTAGTGCGAGTAGGGTCCATCGTTACACACTGCATTTTGTGACCGTTTTTAGGGGGTCATCCGGGTACCTTCAGTGCACTGACTTTTTGTGTTATCTACACTATATACTTAAAACTAAGTGTTCGAAGTGTAGAAGTAGGCGGAATGAGACAGACCCTAGCAGTGAACATATTACATGCAGTGTTATGCTTATCCACTTAAGCTTCATGCAAGTTACATAGCATCAGCATTTTAGGAATAAAATGTATTAAAACAGAACTGATTGTGTTTAACAGAATTCTCAGTCAGTGTAAATGAGCTCAGTGTAGTTATTCAATTCAATTCAATTTTATTTATATAGCGCCAATTCATGAAACATGTCATCTCGAGGCACTTTACAAAGTCAAAATCAATCATATTATACAGATTGGTCAAAAATTTCCTATATAAGGGAACCAGTTGATTGCTTTAAAGTCCCGACAAGCAGCATTCACTCCTGGAAAAGCGTAGAGCTACAGGGAGAGTCGTCTGCATTGTCCATGGCTTTGCAGCAATCCCTCATACTGAAAAGCATAAAGCGACAGTGGAAAGAAAAACCACCCATTAGCGGGAAGGAAAAACTTCCAGCAGAACCGGGCTCTGTATGAACGGTCATCTGCCTCGACCGACTGGGGGTTACAGAAGACAGAGCAGAGACACAACAAGAGAGACAAACAAGCACAGAAGCAAACATTGATCCAGTAATCTGTTCTACATTAGATGGTAATAGCAGGTGAGCTGTCTTCTCTGGATGATGTCTCAGATAACAGAACGCCAGACCAGGTGTACCTACTATGAAAAAAAAAGAGAGAGAACAAAAAGTTATAAGCAGAAATTATGACAAGCAATGCATAATTGAAGAACAGTAGAACTCGATAGAGTGAGAAAAATAGATCCTGATGTCCTCCAGTAGCCTAAGCCCATAGAAGCACATCCCCATAGGTAGGTCAGGGCAACATAAGCCACTCTAGTTATAAGCTTTGTCGAAAAGGAAAGTTTTAAGATTAGTCTTAAAAGTAGGCAGGGTGTCTGCCTCACGGACCAAAACTGGGAGTTGGTTCCACAGGAGAGGAGCCTGATAGCTAAAGGATCTGCCTCCCATTCTACTTTTAGAGACTCTAGGAACCACCAGCAGACCTGCAGTCTGAGAGCAAAGTGCTCTGTTAAGAACATACGGGGTAATCAGAGCTCTGATATGTGAGGGAGCTTGATTATTAAGGGCTTTATACGTTAGAAGAAGAATTTTAAATTATATTCTTGATTTAACAGGAAGCCAATGAAGGGAAGCTAAAATTGGAGAAATATGATCTCTTTTGTTGATTTTATTTACCATCTTTATGTGTAATTACTGTTCTCATTGACATCACATGTTAAAACTGGCATGTTACTCACCCAGGTTAGTGAGATGGCTGTGACTGAATGCTGTCTGTGAGACACTTTGTCCAGGTGAACACAGTACTGCTCAGGGTGAAAAGCATCCTTGTCACGATGGCCTGTGGCATTTTATCCAAGTTGGAAAAGTGTGTCAGCCTCCCGTTTTTCAGCTGTGTGTTCCAAACAGCCAGCTTGGCCTTGAATGCATTCACTGCGCTGATCATGTGGGGAAGGTGTCAGTGTTTTCCCTGGAGCTCATTGTTCAGTGCGTTCAGTTTTGCCGTCAGGTCTGTCAGAAACCCCCAGGTCCAGCAGCCACTGATCATCTGACAGCTCCCCACACTCCTCATTCCTTGTCTCCAGAAAGGTCTTTATCTCAGGCAGCAAATCAACAAATCGCGGCAGCACTTTGCCGCGACTCAACCACCGGACATCAGCGTGGAGGAGTAAGTCTCCGTACGCAGCATGGAGCTCATCCAGCAACGCTTTGAATAAGCAGTGCTGAAGCGCTTTTGCTCTAATCGAGTTGATCAGTCTGACCACCAGAGTCATAACATGATTAAAGTTCACAACCTTTCCCGCCAAGGCCTGCTGGTGAATGACACAGTGGTAATTTACAAAGTCGGGGAAATCGCTGTCATTAAGGCACAGCGCTATAAACCCAGAACGCACGCCGCGCATCGCTGGAGCTCCATCAGTGGTAACTGCCACCAGTTTGTGAATCGGGATGTCATTGTCGCAGACATATTTTTTAAATGCGTTGTAAATATCCTCACCTCTTGTTCTCTCCTTTAAGTGCAAAAGAGTGAGGAGATCCTCTTTTGTTGTAGAGTCCGGGATCGCCATCCTGAAAAATACAACTAGCTGAGCTGTGTCCATTACATCCAGGGATTCATCAAACTGGAGTGAAAAATATTCACAGTGTGACAAGTCTTTTAGCACTTGTCGATCCACGTCCCTCGACATTTCCTCGACCCTCCTTGCCACACTGTTGGGGCCAAGCTGGATACTGCGGAGCGCAGTTTTGATGTCGTCTTTGTTGTTGAAGCCGTTGAATACTGTATCTGCAGTGATGGCCATTGCCTCCTTGAATAAATCTCCATCTATAAAAGGCTTCTTGTGTTTATCCAAAAGGTGACTAATCCGGAACGAAGCTTCAGTCGCAGCCTTATTTTGAGCAGCAGGTTTTGTGAAAAGCGACTGCTGGGTCTTCGAATTCGTTTTCAGCTCAGCAACTTTCCTAGCGCGGATTGCGCTCTTGGCGGGAAAACTATCTTTGAATTTGACGTGGTTGGTGTTGTGGTGCCGCTCCAGATTTCCTCTTTTAGACAGCGCAAGCGTTTGGTGAAACATGCATACAAACACACTTGTCTTTCACCAAGGTGAAAATAAATTCCTCTTCCCATTCCTCATGGAAATGATACGTTTTCGATTTTTTTCTCGGAGCTGCCGCCATACCAGCTGACCACATCACCGGCGTCTATCTGCTGTCACCTAGCGCGGATTTTCGCGCATGCGGGCCGGACTGGTAGGCAAAAGGCGAACACCATAGCGCACGAAAACAAAGGACACGAGGAGTTCTCGATGTATTTTTGTTCTTTAGATAACGTATCACAAGATCGTTATAAGAGTAACTTGATGGTTGATGGTATCAGATTGCCAGATCCGTCCAGCAAAAGCCTGAATGGATGGAGCGAGTCTGTGAAATGCTGGCCAAGTGTTCCGTACAGCGACATATACAGCTACCTTATCAACATGCCAGGCCAATACACACGAGAGAGCATGAAAGCCATGAAATCACTGGACGGCTACAACTATTTCATATGGGGACATTTTCAGACATGTTTGTGTAACATACGAAAGCGGAGTCGGACACAGACAGCGCCTCAGCAAAGAGGAAGACCCGCCACTGGTAGGTTAAAAAAAACATTGTTCACAAAGGATTATTTTGGTGTTTTTGTCTTATTAATCCTTTTCACAGACTTATGCCAGAGGGTTTGCATGCATTGTACATGTACGTATATTATTACGAAACGAACGTTTACTTCTTGACTTAAGTATATATACAAATTTTTTATTCATATAATTATTTAAGTAGAACAATGACTAGTGCAAAATGAAGTTGTATTTACCGGAGATGAAGTGTAGACTGCAAATTCTGTGGTGCACTCAAAGAAATGATTCAGGGAGCCAGTAAATGTGACAGTAATATTTAGGTATACATACTAAATAAACATGTTGAATATCATCATGATGAGTATTTTAGTTGACTATATCAAAATTAATGCGTATACCTCCAACATGAATCTTTGTGTGAAATATCGATATGTAAATTAAGTTAACTTCTTCAAAATAAATTGATACTTGATGCACAGATTATATGGTTTAAATATGTGTGATAATAAGTGTACATTTCAATATTTCTTTTTAGAATACACTACAAATATCAATTAGTTTTAATAAGTGCAATTATTAAACAAGTCAACTAAATTATATTGGAGACAAAACTAACCACTCTAAAAAATCAAGTAAACAGAGCGGAACCGACGTCATTCCCTGACGGTTGGGGAATATATTGAAACGGATGGCAGCAGGCAGATTGAATTGAATTTCAGCCTGACCGTAAGTACTTCTGTATATTTTACGATAACCTTACAGAAGCCAGACATATGCATGAATTATCAGTTGGCTGTGAGTTTGTGGTTCGGACCGTGTCGGCCTTTTACTCGCGGGTCTGACGCCGACCGAGTCCTGGGGGACTGAACTACCGGACTCCCACGTATTGCTGTTGTTTTTTTGCTTGTTTGTTTTTGGGTGACGAGGCTGTCTGGTCTCGGTCGAAGAATACACGTTTGCGGTTTTTCTGGCTTCGCGCAATTGAGAGTGTGAGGGTTTTTAGTTCACTAAAGTTGGCGCGGACTCAGTGGACCTCACTCTGAGTCGTCTCAGCTCACGTCTCTTTTTCCCTGTTTTTAATGTAATATGTTTCAAGAGCATGCAACGAAGGTAAACAATATTTCTAAGGTGTAAATAATATGAAAAAATTGAGTAATAGTCTACAGATTAAACACAAGGAACGTAATGGCACGTGCTTATCGTGCAATTCATAGTGAATTTGAATGTTTGGTTGTTCTGGAATGAAATGCCATGGGTTTAAGAGTTTTATCATGCATTCAATATATTTTCTAAATCTGCTTTTCAGCATTGAAAACAACTGTTAAAGAGTGGAGAGTTAGGCTACGTTGCTTTGATTTAATAGTAGCAAAGCATACCCTATATTTACCCTATATATTTATAGGATACCCTATATCCTATTCTAAGTTATAGATGTTATGATCTCTCAACTTGCTGTCTGAGATTTTCATTGTGTTCACTCTGAATTTTTTTTTGCTGTACGTTACAGAATGACTGTCGGAGCCACAACATATGAAATGCACATATGAAGGAGAAAGATAGGAGGACAGCAGGCCACACTTGAACCCAGATAGCCACCACCTTGTTGCAAGATCTTTGCCCTGTGAGCTACTACCCCCCATTTAACTAAGGTAACAGTGTATGGAATGGCAATGCAAGCTCTGCAAATTTGTGGCATCATCAAAGGGGGGACTTCTTAAACACTATCGACTGAAACATGGACATTTTGGCCCTGGACATTTTCTGCCCTGTATTCATTTGAAATGTTCATGTTCCTTTAAAACTTGGAGTACCCTGCCTTCACACTTGACGAGAGCTCACCAATCAGAGGAAACCAAAAATCAACAAGATGTGATAGCCTTCAAATGCAAAATCTGTGACTCATGCTTTCCAAATACTAAAGATTATTTTCAACACATTAATTCTCATCTTAAAAGACTAGAAACAATAGTGTGTGTGTTTGATGGCTGTGAGTTCAAAACAAACATATATGGCACTTATGCTACTCACAGAAGTCGAAAGCACCAATCTTACTCGTGTGATGACTTAAAGGCAGATGTGATTGTAAAACTCCCAATTTCTACCAGTGTTCAACAGAATGAAAGCCATATTTCATCACTGAAAGCAATTGAGGATCTTGAGTTGGATGCTACTGTAAATTTGGATTGCAAAGGACAAACTGGTGCATATGAGGAAATAATTGGTTCCCTCTTGTTAAAGTTAGAAAGCATTTATAATGTCACAGGTAAATGTTTAGATGACTTGGTGGAACAGCTCCAGTTTATATGTGCATCGTCATCTCAATACATTCCAAATTTAGTGAGAAACATTTTGACAAAGAATAACTGCACTGTCGACGAAAGTGTTATCAGTGAGTTAGTTGAAAAATTACAACTCAGTAATCCTCTAACTAAAGCCTTTGGTCCTGATGGTCCTTTTCAGGGTAAGTACAAGAGGCGGAAATACTTTAAAGAAAACTTCCATTTCATTGAGCCAGTTGAATATGTATTAGATCCACTTGACAGTGCTACCTTTCAATACGTGCCCATCCTACCATCTTTACAGCAACTGTTAAACAATAAAGACATTGTAAGTAATATACTGACAAGACATTCAGGCAGTGGGTCACAGCTTTCATCCTTTAAAGATGGCAAATATTTTAAGTTAAATGAGTTTCATAGAGATGGGGAGCTAAGAATTTCACTTATACTTTATGTGGATGATTTCAAAATATGCAATCCGCTTGGAACTTCGCGCAAAAAACATAAAGTGACAGCAGTATATTGGGTACTTGCAAATGTGCCATCAGAATTGAGATCCCAATTAACATCAATTAATTTGGCAATTCTTTGCAAAGCTAATGATGTTAAGAAATGTGGCTATGAAACTGTCCTGGAGCCTCTCTTGATAGACCTCATTACATTAGAGGAAGAAGGCGTTTTTTTCCCTGCCATTGGCAAAAATATCAGAGGAACAGTTTTTTGTGTTTCAGCAGATAACCTTGGAGCTCATTCTTTGAGTGGCCTGGTGGAAAGTTTTACTGGGCATTACATTTGTAGATTTTGTATTGGGGACCATTCAGACTACCAACAAAAAGAGGTGCATTCTGGATTTTTTCCTCCAAGAACTAAGGAGAATTATGCTTCACATGTTCAGTCTGTAAAGGAAAACCCTGACCGGGTGCATTGTTACAGTTTAAAGAAAGTTTGTCCCTTAACAGAAAAATTGAAGTATTTCCATTTTGTGACAGGCTACCCTCCGGATGTGCTACACGATCTTTTGGAAGGTGTAATACCATTGGAGTTGGCACTTTGTTTTAACCTGTTTGCAAAGAAGCAGTATTTCACTCTGTCACAACTGAACAGTTTAATTACAGAGTTTTCATATAATTGGACAGACAAAACTGACCGTCCTCAACCCGTCCCACTTAATCTTTCTTCTCGAAGATCTATCGGCGGAAACGCCCACGAGAATTGGACACTACTAAGATTATTACCATTTATAATTGGTGCAAAGGTGCCACTCGATGAACCTGCATGGCAAGTCCTTTTGACTTTAAAAGATATCACTGAACTCGTGGTATCCCCCATTCATACTGAGGACAGTATTAGTTATCTTGATAAATTGATTTCTGAACATCGTCACAGACTGTTGGAGAGAGTGAAACACCAGGGAAGGCATCTAACAGAAGGAGCCATTCGCACCAGTGGACTGTGGTTGGTTGGAGGTAAGCGGCTCATAGGCACCATCATTCACAAGTGTGTGTTTTGCAGAAAGCTATGTGGACTGTCAGAACAACAGCTCATGTCTGACCTACCTGAAGAAAGGCTCAAAGTGGACCCACCATTCTCATATGTGGGCTTGGATGTCTTTGGCCCGTGGGAGATTGTGACAAAACGTATAAGGGGAGGCCAAATAAACAACAAGAGGTGGGCAGTGTTGTTTACCAGGGCCATCCACATTGAGGTCGTGGAAACAATGACTGCCGCAAGCTTCATCAATACTCTTCGGAGATTCTTTTCACTCCGCGGACCAGCCAAGCAACTCAGGTCTGACATAGGGACCAACTTTATTGGCGCCTGTAATGAGCTGAAACTATCACCGCAAGATGCCGATAACACGATCAAAGACTATCTACAAGAACAGAGGTGCACATGGGAATTCAACCCGCCCCATGCGTCCCACATGGGTGGGATTTGGGAAAGAATGATTGGGGTTTCTGGATGCTCTACTGTTAGATGTGAAGCAACCTCAGCTCACCCACGAAGTCTTGGTGACCTTCATGGCGGAGGTCACAGGTATCGTTAATGCCAGACCCCTTGTGCCGATTTCCACAGTCCCTGAAGCTCCACTGGTCTTAACGCCAGCTATGCTGCTTACTCAGAAAACAGGAGCGCCTCCTCCAGTTCCAGACAACCTGAAGGAGAGGGACGTCTTCAAGAGCCAATGGAAGAGAGTTCAGATACTAGCCAACAACTTTTGGACAAGATGGCGGAAAGAATATCTCTGCACCCTTCAAGGTCGTCAAAAATGGCTCTTAAAGAAAACAAATCTCAAGGAAGGAGATGTTGTCCTCCTGAAGGATTCCACTGCAAAGCGCGACGAGTGGCCCATGGGACTTGTTGTTAAGACATACCCCAGCAAGGACGGACTTGTGAGGAAGGTGGATGTTAAAGTTGCAAGACATCAGGGTGTAAAGACATTCAGTCGACCAATCTCAGAATTGGTTCTTCTGTTGACACCTAGTAATGTGGACATTTGATTTAGTGGCATCTCTTAAAGACGCCAGGCGGGGAGTGTAGTGAAACCTGTCTAGCTTAATGTTATTCAATGTTGAGTTCACCTACTGAGGCCCCCTAGTGACAAATGTTATAATCTTGTCTATTACTGGTTCACTGGCGCCATCTTGAGGTCACTTTTATTACTACAGTTTGTTTACCGAAAAGAAAAAGGCCTGTTGATCTATGTGCTCTGAAAGAAGCCCCTTTTGTTGTTGTCTTCTTTTAGTTAAATGCAAGAAAGGGAAAACGGCATCGTTTGTAAGTACTGTTCTAATGTGCTTGTCACATAAATCATAATATGTAATCCGTTTACATGTTTTATGTGAAGATAGACATTTCTACATGTGTTAGCCTAGCTAGCTTTCATATTTTTTCTGTACCCTTGTGTGTTGCAGTTTTACACGATTCTCATTAAACCCTGCTAAAGAACCAAATGGAGTGCCTCTTGGTGGACAGATGGGAAAGTGTTTAGCTACCTGTATAGCTGAGTTACTGCTAAAAGTCACAGTGCTTAGCGAGGCCAGGACAACAATGTTCATGATTTTATTATACTCAGGGCTCTCAACTCCGTGTGACACACGCATTTCACTGACTTCACACGCTCACACGCAACACATGGCATTTCACACGCAAACATGGCATTTCTCACGCATAAAAATCACAAAGCCCATCTGGGCTGCGGACGACAAAACTCCGCCTTCTGCTGAGCTGTTTCGCTTCTTTCACAGCTTGTGGCCATCCGTAATTCCTGCTGCAGTTCGTGTTAACAGAGCGATCAGAGTTATGAATAATTTTAGTCTTAACCAGTGGTGAAAGTAAGCCGGTACGGTCCTGTACTGCGTACGCAGGAGGAAAGGGGGTGGGGGGTGGGGGAAGAGCTGCTGCCAGATATTGCCTTCATTCAGAACCAGGCATGGCTGCACTCTGGATCATAAAACAGTTCTGCTAACCAGATGCAGTTTAAATGGCCACTTAAATGGTCTGTTTATCAGTTTCATTTTTATTAATTCTGCATTTTTTAACTACATGCACCGTATTTCTGTGCCTCAGCGCTTGCTCCTCTCCCCCCTCCTTTTCCTCAGACCCAGTTGCTTTTCTCACCATTCAAAACGTGAATCACTACGTTTAATGTCCTCACATCCGTAGCAAAGTGTGCCAGTTAAAGTCAATAGGAGAGTTAGTGGCTGTGTTTCATGCTCTTTTGTTTTTAACAACATAGAATCAGTGGCGCTTCGGTGGGCATGCTGCCTCATTTTAAAGAACTTGTAACATCAGGGGCTTGATCTCAGACCCATCAGTCCCCCTGTTTCCTCTAAAGGAGCCCTTTACAGTCTTTATTTATGCATTTTCCCCACTGCTTATCCCTCGCACGCAGCGCACCAACGGGGGTAATATCCGCCCACCTCACCACCCAGAGCGCACTGACGAGACAAATACAGATTTGTCTGGTCAGCGCGGCGACTGAGATGAGAAACCTGTCGCTGTGAAAGGTGATGATAATGGTTATAAACTGTAACAGTCTAGAAGTGCATTGAGCTGAAAAGAGGGAGACATCAGCAGCTGGATCAGCGTAAAGACGCAGCGGGAACCTCTGTGTGCTTCAGTGTTGCTGCTGAGGGGAAACTGTCTTATATGCCATATGCCGTATAGGCTTGATGAAACTCAGCCTGATTCACCAATCAGGTTATAGATCTACAATGAAACAAACCCATAGATGAATCTGTAACTGTGTAATAATTCGGTCAATAACTTAAAATTACTTTATTTTAAGCAGTGTTATTTGAACAAGTGTGTGTTTTTTATGTTTTAATCCACTAACTGAACAATAAAGTATTAACACGTCTTTTTCTCTTTTTAACAAAAGTAATATATGTCTACTTCAATGTCTGGTGGGATAAAAATGAGATGGAGCTGACTCCACCGGCTCTTCCAGGGTCCAGTTAGCCACACCCCCAAACAAGCCCCGCCCCCAGAATTAGCATAATCTCACTCTTAACTTTTGATAAAAGTGGAGAGGTCTGATTATACTACTTTTAAAAACACTCACAGCTACTGCAAATGCTGTGTACATGTGCACTCTTGATGCCTGACCTTTATTTCCAAGGACAACTGCACATTGTAGAGCTCTGAAAGCTCTTTTTGTCCATCTTTCAAACAAGATGTTGCATCTCAAGGTTTTACACTAAAAGTTTGAAGATGATGCAGCAGAATTAAACATTATACTGAAGAACTGCATTGCACACCGAAGTGTGCACTGCATCACATTGAGCATTAGTAAAAACTTGTTTGTTGGGCTGTTTGCCTGTCATTTAATATTTTCATTGACAAGCAAACAGCCCTTCGGGTGCGCAGTGTGCAAAACGTCAGACCCTCTGGCCCGGTGAATATTGGGCCAGCCACAAACGGGGACAGCTTCGTCACACACAGAAATCTGGTTTTATGCTCATATCTTGCTCAATGGTAGCTACACCTTTCAGCTCTACTTTATTTATTTATTTATTTATTGTGACCTGTCAGGCAATGTGGCAATAAGAATTGTTGTCTTAATGCCAAAAGGCCAAACAGATTTAACTTTCACAAGTGGAGCCTTACTGCCATAGCCATAGTGCTCCACTAGATTAATATGTGCAGGAAGCCTTATTAGATTTGTCATGTTTGAAGCAATTCGCTTGACCCACATGCAGAAACACAACTACGAGATTAAATCAGATAAACAAAGTTTATTTCCCAATGGAAGGCTGATGTGAGGAGGAGGAGTCCGGTCCGGGGTCCGATGGCTGGAGGATTCTGAGGTTGCAGCTGGGAGAGTTGTTGGAGGGCGGGCAGCGGGTCCGACAGTCAATAGGTCCAGAAGTGGAACTTTGCAGCGATAGACGGTGTTCAACAGTTCCTTCAGTGGAGGTCCTCGGGAGTGGATCTTATTCGCGGGTCACACAAGGAGTTCTTCTCCATGAGGGGCAATCCTGCAATAAGGTATAGAGAGGTTCAGGTTGCTAGATTCTCAGATGTAAAAACCCAGAGGTCTAGCTCAAAGGGGCTCAGAGTACCGTTAGTGGTTAACACTCAAGCGCTGGAGAACTGGCCGCCTGCTCCTCTTATGCCGGCAGTGATGACGCTGATTACACACAGGTACGCGTGGATCACCCTCTGACAGCCAGCAACCCCATAGCTTCTCCTGGTGGAGAAAAAGGGCAGCTCCCCACAAGACCAGACTCCAGAACCCAACAAGATTTTATGCTGGGACTATTTCATGTTCAATAGGCACTGAAATGAGAAGGTAAAAGAGTGAAAAAAAGAAGAGAAACAGATGAGACAAAATGCTAAAAGGGAGAAAAGTTGAAAGAGAAAGATGAGAGGATAGGGAGAGAGCAATATCACATCCTCTGAGTCTGCTTCTTCACCTGCAAAGAGAGATATAAAAAGAACAGCAAAACCAACCGATAAAATGTTACAGGTACAAACAACCAATGACCTGATACAATCACTGAAGAATATATAATATTTTTTAATATGAAATGTATAAAGTGACAGCTAAACATAATATTAGGGGTTTTCTGTACAGAAGTGAATCTATAAATACCTGAATCCAAGAACTTGTAGGTGCTTGTGAGAGTGCACTTTTTTCTATAAGAAAAGGCTCAATAGTGGTTGTGAGGAGCCAAAGACCTGCCCCCCAGAGCACCAAGGCAGATGCCAGGGGAACCAAAACCCCAGATGTCCGAAGGGATCCCCAGAGCAAAGGTGTACAAGAGGGCAAACCATTATATTTCTTATCAAACTACAGTTAATACTTGAGTTTGTTTGTATAAAAAATAAATAACAGAACAACTACTTTACCTCCTTATTGAAAAAGCAACAAAAAAGAGGAATTAAAAAATATGCAGGACATTTGAAAGGTACATGTATTTTTTTAATTCAACTCAATTGTAACTTGACTCCCTTTTCCAGTCTTGAAAAAGCTGTGGGTCCAGGACTAATTTCTTCCTCTAAAGGTAGGCTTAGCCTGAGGTTGAGAACCATTATGGTAGACACATTTTGAAAACAGATGAATAAACTAGCTGAACAAAAAGTGACCAAATTGTATCATTTTTAAAGCAGAGAACAATTACAAAAGAAATAGCATTTTGTATTGACTGGGGAACTTTAGAAGAAATATAACTGGATCACATAAATCCTGGTAACCAACTATTTCACCTTGCTTGATCTGATCGATTGCTGTATAAATCCAAGAAAGAACTATCAGAGTCATGCTATCTAAACCAATAATGTGTAGTGGGAACCACATAGCTTCTTAGATGGTCTAAGAGAATGCAGTCATCAATCTTGTCGAAAGCTTTGATAAAGTCTGGAAACGCTTGTACTAAAAATGAACCAGGGTCTGAAGAAGTTATAGATCAGGGGTCACTAATTAAAAATCGGCGGGGTCCGAATAACAAAAATCAACAACCAGTAAAGGTCCGAACACATTTTTAATTACAATCCGTCACATAGTATTTAACACTGAAATAAAATGTTTATGCATCCACCTTATACATTGACTTTTTAAACAAAAAAATGACATAAAAATAGAACGTTTTTCTATTTTAAAATCCAAAGTGCTTTTCGATTTTGATTTTGCTTTTTTTTTTCTAAAAAGTAGCCAGCAGCAGCAAACCTGACTGACACAGCTCATTGGCTAATTTGGATCACGTGCAGCCCATATTGTCCCGGAGCCGTGGACATCATGCCGCATTAGTTGCTTATTGTGCAAAGTCAACCAAATCTGATACTTTTAAAATATCCATTGAAAATTCCTGTATCTCTGCCACCTTTCAGCTTTAGAGCCTTTGTGTCATCCTGGACAGCCTCTCCATCACCTTCCACATCCACATCATCATCTGGGTTACTTTCATCTATGCAGCATCAAGTTCTTCCTTCACACTTTTGACAAACTGGTCCACAGTCCACTTTACAATCCCAGCTCCCTTCCCTCCCTGTCCTCCAGAAACTGCAGCTGGTTCAGAGGACAGCAGCTTGCATCATTACAGCATCTACTTCACACCTGTACATTAACTCCACTGGCTCCCTGTCACATTCAATATAAACCAATATTATGATCATACAAGGCAAACACAGCCTTAGAAATGCAGGACACATCACCAACACTATCATGACATAATACATTTTAATATGACACATATTGCACATGACAGTAATCAGTCTCTGCTTTGCCTGTTATTGTTCACCAATTAATAATTAGTTTATAAAAAGACATGATTTAACTTTTTTGAAGTTTAATAATATGGTTATATTTTAGCCCAGTGACTGGAGACCTGTCCTGGATGAACCCTGTGTCCGCGCTCCACTTTAACTTCATTAAAAACTCTCTGAGAATCGCCTTTCTCTGGCCTCACCCAGTTAGAACCCATTCTCCAGTCCATGTTGTAGCTGCAGTTTATTTGTTTTATCTTTTTGATGTAGTTTTCTTAAGAATCTGTAAGCATAAAAAACCTTGTCATTTTATTTAGTGTCCTGGGGCGCAGCTGCTCATCAGGTGATCACTGCTGCATACCGACCGACAGCCGATGAAGCTCTGCCTTCTTTGTTTCAGAACGGCGCAGGTTTTTTTTTTTTTTTTTTTACTTTTTTCCGAATCGGACCCAGTCAAATACGGGACATTATTTCACATTCCGACTCTTCTTCAAGGGTCATGCTAAATTAGCCTGAGCTAGCGCGTTACTCTTCTTTGTGTTTTAAATGAAACATAATAGCGAATCACGAGGAGATCCCTGGTTGGTCGCCGCGTTTATCAGCGAGGGAATAAACGGTGACAGACGACATGGCCACAGGTGGAAATAATTCATTAATTAACTGCTGGAGCAGCGACAAAAACGCTTACCGAGGGAAGTCGTTGTCAGCGTTGTCATAAATCCATAGAAACCTTTGACCACCGCTACTTTCATTCATGTCATCTGTGGTCAGCTTGAGATGCTCTTCCAAAGGTTAAAATGATTAAACACCGATAAACCTCACACTGTTAATGTCCGCTTTGCAAAGACCCGCCCTGCTCTCTTTCTGATTGGCTAATGTCCCGGCTCTGCCAGGTTTGATTGGTTGAGAGCAGCTTCAGTGTAAAACCTTGAAAGAAAAGTCTAGACGGGACTTTTTGCGCTCAATTTCCAAATGACGGAAATCCGTCGCAGCGACGGAGAACTTAACCCCTGAGTTAGACACTGTCGTCAGACAACATGGAGTAATTTATAAATGTTTTAAATCAGGTTGGGTCCGGATTAGCCAGCAGGTGAGTCCGGATCCGGACCGTGGTCCGCTAATCCGTGACCTCTGTTATAGATTATTTACCACTGCTGGCAGAGCAAATTCTGTACTGTACAGGTTTTCAGTTAAAGTTGGAAAAAAATAGGTTGATGAGTTACTAATTTGGTGACATTTCACAGCATTGATTTTGAAATAACATTTATTTTTTAATCATTCTGAAATGAAATGATCAGTTTTAAGTTTCTTACGTTTCTTTTTGTCTTGCTGTGTGACCCACAGATATTTTGTTTTCACTTTTACAACCCAACGCATTATATAACTAATTTCATTGTTCACTGATAATGAATGGTACAGATAGAAACATGCTAAGGGCTATATAACCACCACTGTGCTTCATCTATAGAGTATTTGGAATGTATGCACATGGCCTTTCCTTCTGCAAGGCATCTGTCCTACCAACTGTGCCACCGTCCAGGGGAAGAAGTCACTGTATCTTAAAAAGAGCATTGTTAGAAATATATGCCAGTATTCATTTTAATGCTTGAAGTAAAACACACAGAGATTATGTCAAGAACAAATTATTTTGAAAGTTATTCTATTTTCTTGCTAACAACTATGTGGTGGCATGTGTGACAATGACACCCGAAGTGTGCTGCTTATGTCCAGTCTGCTGGGTAATTTTGTTTTGGTTGCTGTCACTGCAGAAAACCCTGCTTCACACAGATAGGATGTCGGAAATGGCATCAGTGCTGTTGTAGCGATCTCAGGGTATTCTGCCATAACTTTAATCCAGAACAGCAGCAGAGTTGTTGTCTCAAACATACTTTTAAGGCCTGTCATTTGCAATCTCCAGCAGCTGATCTTCTTGCAGAGATACAAGGTGCTGGATTACCCTGGTTTGTTGGCAAATGGGTCCCGGATCCATTCCTTGGCAGTTTGTGAGTCTTTTGTGGTTGGGAAATAGCGCTCAAACTCTTTTAAAAGCAAAGCCAGGCGATCCTGCACTAGCTACGAGTCTTTTCCAGAATCCCAGCTAATGTTTGAAACATGTCAAATATGCCTCTGTTCATGTGCTGTCCCCACAAGTACAGTATTGCTTTAAATGCTTTATACACTCTATACTTATACTTTATATACTTTAATGCTTTATTTACAGTTGTCATTTCCCCTTGAAGTGACAGACTGAGTTCATTGAGCAGGTTTAATATGTCACACAAGTAAGCAAGTTTTTTGAGCAATTCCTCGTTGGTGAAATGTGCAGCCAGTGGTGACTTTTCTCTGAGAGAAATCTCTGCAGCGACTCTTGTAATTCAAACACTCTGGCCAGGGATCTCCCTTGGGATAACCATCTTATTTCTGTGTACAAGAGATGGCGTCTGTGCTCAGCGTTCGTCTCCTCATAAAGCTGCTCAAACAGGCGCGAGTTCATGAGGTGTGCTTTGATGTAGTTAATAACTTTAACTACATCATCCAATACACTTTTAAGCTCCGGTGGTATTTTTCTACTAGCCAGAATTTCCCTGTGAATGACACAATGCGAGGCCTCGGGGGCTTAGATTCTGTGGAGTAAGTTTCTAGGGGGTTTGGGCTGGTGTGTGCCCGGGTGTCTGGCCCTACCTGGGGCTTCTGGTGTGCTGGTGGGCCTTGGGGCTGTGAAGCTGGGGAGAGGGGGGGTATGGACATTAACATCCCATGGCAGATGCTCTCACCTTCAGTGGTGTGCTAGTGGGGGGATGGCCCACCCCCAGCCCAGGTCGGGGCCTGGGCTGGGGGTGGGCGTTGGGTTGGCCGGGGCTGGGGCTTTTGCTCTCCCCTGGAATATGGGGGTAGGGCTTAGGTATGGAGGGCAGGGTGTGGGGTAGGTAGCACCTCAGGGTTTGTGGGGTGGGCTCTTGTTGGTTTGCTTGTTTTGTTCATATTGGCCCCTTCTCCGGGTGAATGGGCCTGTGGGACATCTGGGCTGGGATTGGGTAGGCTGTGTTGTGGTGGTCCCCTCCCATCTTGATATCGGGGTTCACCTCCCAGGTTTGAGGGCTGGATACCCCTCTGGGGTACCAGTGCCTGGACCTGGGTGTATAGGATGTGGGTGGGTAGTGCGAGTATGTGTACTGAATTCCTCTGTTTAGTAGGTGTATTCGTATGTGGGGGCACTAGGATGGGAACATGTGAATGTGACTGTGTACGTGGTTTTCTGTTTGTCTTTTTGTCAGGCTGGGTTTGGACTGCCACCTCTCCTGGGACATCTCAGGTCTCCACTAAGTGTGGAGCCCCCCCCCCCCCCTTTTCTCACTTTTAGCATATTGTCTCATCTGTTTCTCTCCTTTTTTCCTCTTCTACCTTCCCGTTTCTGTGTCCATTGAACGTGAATTAGCTTCTTGCATATATATATATATATATATATATATATATATATATTAGGGCTGTCAAAATAACACGTTAATTTCGATTAATTAATTTAAAAAAAATTAGCGGATTAAAAAAAATAACGCAGAATAATCAATGTCGTATAGGGGTCCCCTGGGGGGCGCCAAAGAGTCACAGGGGAGGCGCATGAAGACAGAGAAGAAGACAGCGCTGCCGCTCAACTCTGTGAAACAATGTAGCGATATTCGTGCCTTCTGTTTGAGCGCGCAGGAACCAATCACACAGTGAAACAACTCAACGCTCAAAACCGGTCTGGCACGGTCTGAAAAACTCTTCTCAACCCACTGTCCTCGCGGTGAGTTCCATCTCTGCTCGCGCGCTACTTTGCTCGCGCGTACCTGCTCGTTTAACGCTCAACACCAGCTGTGCACTCGCTCGGCTGTTAAAGCCAATCACAGACAGTTTTTTTTCCATCCAATCAGAGTATGGCTTCCAAATACTGCATTCAGATGAATTAAATCAAAATGCTGCAGCCTTTGGCAGAAATTACTCAACATCACCGAGGGATTGAAGAAAAACAAATAAAAAGTGTAATATTTTAGCCTAAAATATTTAGGCTAAAGTATTTAGACTAAAATATTACAGTTACTAAGTGAGCTGTGAAAAATGTTTTTGTCTCTCTTCTTTCCAGCTTCTGGGAGGTGATGGAAAAGTTTATTCTGATCATAATCATCATGAATGTCATCATTATTTAAAGAGCACTTTAACACGAGGTAAAACAAAGTGCCAAACATCAGAAATACATCAGATAAGAGATAACAACTAATAAAATAGCAATAGGTCTAAATTATGTATAATTAGCCTAAAAAGTAGATTGGAATATGGAATATGTTGACATCTGTTAAATTCAGGTTATCTTTTTTATTATTATTTCAGTTGACGTCTCCTGTTGACGTGAGTTCAGTTTGACATTGGCATCTGTTTAGTTCAGTTTGACTGCTGTTGAAAACAGCACTTTAATGTATCTAATGCTGATTATTCATTGAATCATTTGAATTTAAATATTTTAAATACTTTCACAGCAAAAATTATATGCGATTAATTTAGATTAATTAATTACAGAGTATGTAATTAATTAGATTAATTTTTTTAATCGATTGACAGCCCTAATATATATATGAATCAAGCGGAGCACAATGGCAAAAGCAGTAGGGCTCAACTTGTGAAAGTAAAATATGTTGGCATTAAGACAACTATTCTTAATGCTACTGATAAACCTGTTGCATGGTGTCACCATTATTCCCAGAAGTCATTCTGATACTTCCTCTGCTGTTAACCCTCCTGTGCCCTCTCAGGTTATCAACTGGGAGCCACAGTCAATTCCTCCTGAGCCTTTCAAAGGAGGTCTGGATCACTGCCGTTCGTTTCTGACTTAGTGTGAGATTCATTTTGATTGCAACCTTCATCCGTTCCCACAGAACGTTCCAAGGTCGCATTTGTCATCTTCCAGCTGTCTGGAATGGCCGAGAGTTGGGGTGCTGCTGGGTGGTAAAGAAACTTTACCATCTTTGAGTCATATAAGGGGTTTGCTAAAGAACTCACTAGAGTATTTGATCCAATAATACCAAGGAGAGACGCATCAAGAGATTTGCTATCCATCAAGCAAACAGGCAGAACTGACCAGCTATTTGATTTTCACACATTCGCCACCCATAGTAATTGGAATGAATAGGCCTTGATGGATGCGTTTATGCAGGGGTTGTACGAGAGGATCAAAGACGAGTTGGGGACAAGAGACCTACCTGAATCGCTCTAGGAATGGGAGGACTTGGTTACCTGAGAGGATCTGCGGCTGATGGAGAGGCGAAGGGAGAGCTGTCAGATCAGATTGAGGACCAGTTTTCAGAAGGTGAGTGATTCCTTCTAACTCTTTATGTAATAACCTCCAGGCTGATCAAGAACCCCAGGAGGAACCTGTGCAATTGGGATGCAGAAGTCTGTCCACAGAAGAAAGGGAACACTGCAGAAGATTTTGTCTCTGTTTCTTCTAGGAAGGTAAAGGACATGTTATTGCCAGGTGTCCATTAAAAAGACCAGGCTCAAGAGAAGGCAGGGGTCTTCTCTTGAGCCAATGCAGGTTAATTTTCTCCCCCACCGATTCTTGTATCCAGGGAATTATAAAAGCCGTGGCTAGTTCCCAGTGACGTCTCTGGCATGATAAGTTAAGTGGGGCACAAAAACTCAACACCTATTAGCAGCAACTAATTTTTTGTGATTCATACAACCTGACTTTGATCAATTTTAAATGAAACAGATAACTTGGCATAAACCAACACACTAGAAATTACATTTTATAAAAGCTAAATGTAATTTAATTTTTATACATAAAATTACAAATAAAGGCTCACTAATAATGTTAATTTATTGAACAGAAAAGATTCACATCAATCCTTCAATGAGCCAGCAAGGCCAACCAACATTAGATTGTCACATGCTTTGCAGCTGAACGGAAATGTGTGCAATTCCAGTGTTTTTATTGGACTATCCGAGCTTGGGACCATAGAATTTGTGCCTCACAGCTGTCTACTGAGGGCATATTGGGCATGCGCACTGCGATTTCAGATGTCTATTATTTAAACAAACGTTTGTGGGCTGGCTCTAATATCAAGGCGCCTCAAAAGGATTTAGTCTATGAGCTTGTCAGTTTTCTGGCAGACTTAGATATATAGACACAAATGTTTATAACAGATTTTTATTGGTAAGGGGATTTTTTTTTACAATATTACTCTATGAAGAACGACCCTGTCCCACTGATTATTGTGAACATAGAGCTCTACAGTGACATCTGGTGGGGCCAGGCCCCACTGGCCCCAAAGGCAGAGACACCACAGCTAGTTCCCATAATGTGCCTGTGTTGATTCAGGGGCTCACATAATTAATTGATGAAAACTCTACCACGGAATTAAAGACTCAGCTGGTTCTTGCTTCCACAAACCACAGAATTCCAGCCTTGGATGACCATGATCTCAATCGTTCATTTTGTTATGCCATCGCGGCATGGAAAAATTCAGAATGAATTTTGAACCGTATGTAATCGGAGGACAAATAAAACGGGGGATGTAGTGCCATTAAAGCCATGATGAGAAAATAAAAGCAGATTAAATTGGCAACATGTACCATGGGTGAGGAACCAAAAGGAATTTCACCCATCAAAGCAGAGACAGCCTCACAGCAGGGGTGCCCCTGCTGTTGAGCCAGACCACTCCCCACAGACGATTCCTTCAGACTACACCTCTATCTTCACTTCACTTCCTGCCTGGGACTTCGGAGGAGAGGGGGCAGGGGATACCAGCCCCCCTGCGAGCCACATGGGATTCAGTCTCCCATTCTTCTGCCTGGGACCTTGGAGGAGCGGCTGGCTGGGGAAGCCAGCCACACTTGTGAGCCACCATGCGGGCCTCACGGGGCCCGAAAGACCCACGAGCTGAGTAAAAATGTACCTCTCTCAGTTCCTGCTGTTTTGTTGGGACAGCAATGGGGAGAAACTTTGTTTTGTCTTTTGTGTTCTTTTGCATGTACATAGTTCGCTTAGCTTCTTTTTATCTTCTTTTTGCTTAGTAGTTTAGTTAAGTTTCACTAGCCTAGTAGAGAGGATTTGTTGATTGAAATATAGTGTTAATTCAGATAAACAGCATTATATAGTGATGTTCTCTGGATGTTCATTTTATTTCTGTTAATAAATTCTTGAACTTGAAGAGAAGTTGTCACTCCTTATTCTATGGGTGTGCAGAGTTTGCTGAGATTGCCAGTGCTCGAATCATCCCTTTCAACTATTGTCCTGATATCTGCTTAAGAGCTGATATCCACCAAACAATACCTAATAGACAGAGAGTTATGTATTAAACATTAAATCACTTTTAAACAGTGTATAATTGCACAACAATGTATAGAAACAGACACAGAAACTCTCCGACTTTCCCTTGGGGGAAACCATCATGAGAACATCTTATTCACTGTAATCAAGTCACTTAAGTTACTGGTTATCCTGGGAACTACCTGGCTCAAAGAACACAACCCTCATATTGACTGGCACACAAAAGAGATTCAGGAGTGGTCTGAGGAATGTTTGTTATCTTGTCCACATGAAGCAGTTCCTCATCCAACTTCTGAGGTTAATCCTGAAGAAACCTATTCCGATTTGTCAAGAGTACCCACTATTTACTATGACTCATGGAACTTTTCAATAAACATAAAGCCACATCATTACCACCATAGCGTCCAAATGACTGCTTTATTGAGCTCCTTCCTGGCACATCTCCACCCACAGGCAGACTGTACTCTCGCTCTATCCCAGAACAACAGGCGATACGTAAATATATTGAGGAGTCTGTAAAGGCAGGCATCGTCTGGCCATCTTCATCCCCTGCTGGGGCAGGTTTTTTCTTTGCGAGGAAGAATGATGGGCAGTGGCGGCTGGTGAAAAACAATCGTGGTGGGGCTGGCCAATAGATTTCCCTGCCTAACTCAGTACAGTGTTAATTTCGTTGACTAAGACTATGACGAAAAATACTCGTCAACAAACCTTTTTCACGGACGCAAACTAAATAAAAACTAAATAAAAAGTGAGATATGATGACTAAGACGATTACGAAAATAACTGACACTTTAGTCAACAAATAAAAACGAGACTAAACTATTAGGGAGGGACGAATGGTGGTCCTTCCTATCAGAATTACTTTTTTTGTGGGACAAGTTGGGAAGAAATCCAATCAAAAGTTAGTTGCCAACCGCCATAGAAAGAAATCCAGGTGGCGGTAAAGCGCCATAAAGCTGTGCGAAGAAGGAGAAGAAGAAGAGAGCGCATATGGTTGAAGCATAGAAGCAGCATTTTCGTAGCAGTAGTAGCCTTTCAAAAATCAAATGAATAATAGACATGTTACAGCTAGGGCGAAAAAGAAGAATTGATATCTGGGCACACTTCACATATGACACTAAGGACAACAAGACAGCCTGCAAACCGTGTGGAGCCAAAATATCCGGAAAAAACACCACCAACTTGAAACGGCATTTGCAGACGACTCATCCAGAGATACATGCGAAGGTAAGCATACACGCTAAGCATACAAGGTTATTTTTTATCTGATTAACCACCGTGTTTGTGCTAAAATAGACGCTAAAGGAAACCACCTCTGAACTGTATTAGACGATTGTCTCGTTGAATTGATATGAGTATAACTATTCAATGTTCTCAAATTGAATCAAATGTGTAGGCTACTAGGCTATATGTTCTGGTGTATGTAACGTTAACGGGACAGGACTCCTCGAAGGCCGTTGGCAATTAGCCATGCCTTCTTAGCTCGCAAAGGAAACTCGCGGTTCGTTAAAAAAGAAGGCGATTTGTTGTACAACTTTCTTTGGCCCTACGAAAGCGATAGCATGGACAGTTAGCTTGTTTAGTTGATTCCATTGTTGCGAAGCCTGCCTCCAGAGAGAGAGGGTGAGATCTGAGGAGATTGGGCAACAATGAATAAAGGGGAAATCAAGTTAGTTTTTTATTCTCTCTCTTACACAGATACAGAAGACGTCTGATGATAAAAATGACTATGGTGGAGATAAAGCTAGTGCTAGTGTAACCCAGCAGACCATCACTACCGCCTTTCTTACTGCTTCTAAGTACAAAATGGATTCAAAGGAGCAATTGGTCAAGGAGCAGGCCATCGCGAGGTGGATTGGACGAACAGGATTACCGCTGACAACATGCGAGGACGAGGACTTTATAGAAAAGATGGAGATAATTGAAAAGAAACTAACAATTCCAAAGAAAACAAAAATTAGCAATTTAGTTGAAACTGAATATGAACACGAAAGAGACAAATTCAAAAAAAGACTGGCTGCTGCCAGGAGGGTCAGCATAGGCCTTGACATGTGGACAAAAAAAGGACTGACTGCCTCATTCCTTGCTATAAGCGCATGCTACCATTGTGTTGAACAAAGTAAACCTGTGCACATATTGTTGGCCCTTGAACAAGTAGCTCACCCACAAACTGCACAGTCTATTAAGGCATATGTGGACAAATGTATGCAAGAGTGGGCCATACCAAAGGAGAAGATCCTGACTGTAATAACGGACAATGGGAGTAACATGGTGGCAGCCTTTAAAAACACCACAGCAGAAGAAACCAGCTCTGAAGATGACTCCCCTGGGTCCACGATGGAAAGTGACTCTGAAATTGATGACCAGCGGTGAGCCATGTTTACTTTTTTTACATGATCAATTATCACATGAATGATTTCCCCTCTGCCACACACTACATATACACACACACACCAGACACTTTATTAGGTTTGGACTTATTTGGTTGTGTTTTCTTGTTAGGTACCATCATGTCGACATGGAAATGGCCCGGACACCGTGCGTGGTGCATACCATACAACTTGTGGTCCACATGACGCAGAAAGAAACAACGGTCAAAAGAGTCCTCGATAAAGCAAGGTCTGTGGTGAGGCTCTTTCGCAAGTCCTCAGTAGCAACACAGAGGTTACTGGACCAGTGTGGTGTTATTGTTGTAAATGACTGCCCCACACGCTGGTCAAGCACATTCAACATGGTCACACGACTCCTCACAGTCAAAGATGCAGTTTGTCAAATCTCAAATGACATGGGATGGGACAGTTTGCTTACTAGTGAGTGGCAAAAGCTTTCATCATTGCATGACCTACTGCTGCCTTTTGCGGAACACACTAAAACCCTACAGAGTGACACTACATCTATGTCCCTAGTGGTTCCTGCCCTCTTTGATCTGCTGAGCCACCTAGCTGACTTTGCAGAGAACACTCGGTACAGAGACCTGGCCACTCTTGCAGAGAAAATGAGATCAAATCTGAACCTACGTTTTGCTTGCCTTTTGGATTCAAACGATGAGAAGTTCTCACCACTTGCAGCAGCTGCCTGCTTTGTCAACCCGACTGTCTGTGAAATACTTGTTAATATTGATGTAGCTGATGGAAATATCCAGGAACTGCTGAAACAGGCAGGAGACTATGTGGTCAAATGCACTTCCCCACACACAAGACAGGAGGACTCAGGACTTCAGGAGTCTGAAGATGATGAAGTTGTTGAGGAACCAGACGCAGCGCCATCCTCAAAGCAGCCGGTGTTTAGGTTTCTTTCAAAATGCCGTACCACAAGGCCTAAACAGAAAACCTCCACAACCAGCATCAGGCAGCAGATCATTAAGTACAAGGAAGAACTTTCACATCCCATCACTGAGGATACAGGAACAGACTTCTGGCTGGAAAAGAGTGACAATTTTTATCACAGTTTGAAACCTTTTGCATTAGACTTGTTGGCTATGCCAGCTTCTCAAGCCTTTGCAGAAAGGGTATTCAGCATCACAGGTGATCTCACAAGAGGACGGCGCAACAGAGTAAGGGTCAGATTGGAGCGAAGTGCTTTCCTCAAAATGAACAGAAACAAATAGAACCGTTGTATTCACTGCTATTTACAGCATTCCTGTAGCAGTATGTGCACAGCTTGGAGAGTTACTGGTCTGGTATTTGTTTTGTTTTTTGTTTAATATGAGAGCAGAGATGTTTTTGTTCCATGCAACAATGGCATTACAGCTTAGCATTTCATTTAAATATGTTTTTTTTTTTTTTTCTTTTCAAATTTTTGTGCATTGTGTGCAAAATCAGAGTAATTAATGAAGAAAAGCAGTCTGCTTTTTAGTTTAATGTGATCTTTACCTGCACTTCCAATGACAAGAGAGCAGGGTTTTTTCATTTACTTGAACATTGAGGAGTATTTTTTTGGTAGTGTGTGCAATGGCATTACAGCCAATCTTTTATTCTACATTTGAGAATTGCACTAATCTGTTCAAACCTTGTTGATTTTGTAAGGCATTCCAGCCTAGCAGTTATTTATCTTCTCTTCAGGTATGTGAACGTATGTAATGTTAACAGTAGTGAATTTTCTGTATTTAGATACCTTGTGTGCAATGGCATTGCAACCAATAGTTGTTGTTTTTTTTTTTGAGAATTGCACTTTATTTTTCTTAATGTTTTTTGAGTGGTTTATCCATTTCAATAATAACATCTTGAAAATGTTATATCCATTGCATATCATTCAGGGAGAATGCACTTTTTCAGGGAGCAAAGCCACAGTTAATGGTTTTGAAATTCAAAATAAAATACATGTTTTGTATCTGTAACTGTTCAATCTGTGTTTAAATCTAGATAGATAGATAGATAGATAGATACTTTATTGATCCCCAAGGGGAAATTTAAGTCTAATTCAAATCTAGACTGAGACTAAACTAAGACTAAAAGACTTAAGACTAGACTAAGACTAAAACTCTTTTGACATTTAGTCGACAAAAACTAGACTAAGACTAAAAGATTTCAGATGACTAAAATATGACTAAAACTAAATGGTGTGTTATTCAAAAGACTAAGACTAAATCAGAATTTGCTGTCAAAATTAACACTGCTTTACCGTGATAACACGTTAAAATTCATTGCGTTACAACAAAAATAAATAAAAGTAACTCTAACAATATGGTTCTAATTAATCCTTGACTAATTTAACTTTTTACCTGCTACGTTTCTAAATATAGCCCTCTTTTGCTCAGGATTCCAAAATGTGTATAATCAATAAATCAGTTTTTCTCACTAATCTCTTATTTGTATCTTAAATGCAGTAACATTGTAAGAAAAGCCCAACAAAACAAAAGCCTGAATATATATATTTTGGTAAACCCATAGTCTCTTATAACCTGACAACAGCCAGATGTATGTCGCTCCGCCTAGCTCCACTCACATACATCTGGGACACCGCCATAGGAATTGCATTTACAGAAGGCTGGGCCTTATCAAAACTCCTTGCATATGATTGGATAAGCCACTTGTCTGTCATCTTTATCGACGTGCTATTTCAACCACTCACACCGAAGCTAACCCGTGACGCTGATGAGAGCGACACAGGAAAAAAAAATTTTTTTTTTATGTGTTTGCGGCTCTAGTGGCACGCGTTTTATTGACAGTGAGCTAATAGGAAGAGGGGGAAAGACAGGCGGAAAAGCACTGCGGGTCGGAGTCGATCCCGGGCCGACCGCGTTGAGGACTAAAGGCCTCCTAAAATGGTTCGCGCTAACCGCTCCGCTGCGGACGCGCCTTGGAAAACAAAACTTGCCAAATCCGGTCGGGAGAAGGGCAAAAACATGGTTTCCACCAACAAAAGCCTTCAGAGCCATTCTCTGATGTTCTTTTAATGAAACAATATTAGGTAGATTGGACAACACGGAAGAAATAGCAGCATCAATGTTAACGCTTGCTTCCTCGACGAGCCGCCATTGCTATCAAAACAGTCTCACGTCATGGTCGCGTCTCCACTACGTCACATCTATGAAACTCCAGCCCTGCGTCCTGATTGGCCAGACCATAAAATTGGTTGGAAAAATCACTTTCTATCGGCGGTGTCCCAGATGTATGTGAGTGGAGCTAGGCGGAGCGATATGCATCTGGCTGTTGTCAGGTTAAGTCTCTTATGGAACAAAATGGATTTAACTATAGGATGTAAGAATGTATAGACATGTTTAGCTTGATTTCTATATGTTATGCTACTGCTGCCGCTCCTGCTCAATAATTCCTCAATTGTCGGCTCAATAAAGTACATCTTGCCTGATTTATGTTAGCTAGATTTATTTTTGTGCTTGGATGCCATCAAAATGGCATCCTCAATTCTAAACCACTAAAAGACGCGAGGGACGGCCTGGGGAACCGAAATTTCCCATCATGCATTGCTCTTCATGAGCATGCTCAAACCTTTTAAAAAATGTAGCTAAACCATCGATAAAACATGGTTTCTTTTGATAATTCATTAGAAAACACCTATATGAAAGGGTTATTTTAGCTTTTTGAATGTTTTTTGTTTAATTCTATCTGAGACCGTCACTCAGACTCGAGTAGCGTGGGATATACCCTCCATTTCCCAGATGATAGCCATGCACTCTTGTCACTCTCCAGAATGTGTGTAAGGTTGCTGCCTTTGTGTTGAGGGGACTATGAAGAGTATGCCAGCCTCTTTGAAAATGGGGCAGGCATTGTTAAATCAGGGTTTATACAGGAATGAGTAACCCCAATTTAATGCTTTTTAATGCTCTTTTAATGCTCTTAGAAATAAATTTAATGCCATCAACAAGTACCCATATATATATATATATATATATATATATATATATATATATATATATATATATATGTTGTTCGAAGACTGTCTGATTTCCCGACGTTAGTGGCAGTAGACTTTGCTCCAGCTGCTGCTGTGCTGTTTGCGGTAGCTAATGCGGACGTGACAGCGTTGGTTACAGAAAACTAACTTGACATTGTTAGCTGTTGTCTGCCCCTTGCAGCTGATCTGTGGCTGTCTGCAGTGGTGTAGTGGTCTCTGGAGAAGTGGGTATACTCTCAATGTTTGCCCTTTTAGACGCAGCTCAGAAAAATGCTGTTTTAGAAACAATGACATGTAACACTGCTCTATTTAGTTTACCCAAAAATCCATCACTAAGGTTTACTCATTTTAGCCTAAAATATTTAGCCTAAAACATTTAGATTACAATATTTCCTTGAGCTACTACGTGAGCTGTGAAAATACTGTTGTCTCTTTTTTAAAGATTTTATCCAGCTTCTGGCAGGTAATGTAAAAATTTCTTTGGTTTATATTGAAGGAATTCCTACACTACATCCAGAATCAACATTTCATTACTTTACTGTAGGTTTTTCAATATAGACCTAGATGATAAGGCATATGGAAAGTCCTAAATTGAATGAGAAAGAGAATCTATAGAAAGAGATAAAGTAAATGACGAGGAGAACATCAAAACTCAAATCTCTTTGTCTTTGCAAATGAGGAATTGTCAAATATACCAGTTGAAACATCCAAAGAACTGTTGATCCTGTTAATTTAGACACCCTGACAATGAATGTTTAGCCCCTCGATTTTAAAATGGACGGTGATTTTAAACTTGACAGTCAAAAAGGGACCTCAGTTAAATCACTTTTATCATGCAAGGAACAAAGCAAAGGTAAAACCTATTCTTTCAAGGCAAAAACATGGAAGCACATTACCCCATCCTGGCCTCCCTTCACTGCTTGCCTGTTTATCTTAGAGTTCAGTTTAAAGAATTTCTGTTTGTTTTTAAGGATTTAAACAGCTTATTATTATTGTTGTTTTAAACTGTTGATTCTTTACTCAAGTCATTTTATTAGATGTTATTTTGTTTTACCTCGTGTTAAAGTGCTCTTTAAATAATGATGACAATGATGATGATTATGATCACAAGAAACTTTTGCATCATCACCCAGAAGCTGGAAAGAAAAGAGACAAAAAGATTTTTCACACCTCACTTAGTAACTCAAGGAATTACTTTAAACTAAATATTTTAGGCTAAAATATTAAACTGTTTATTGGTTGTTGTTTTTTCTTCAATCCCACCGTTATGTTTAGTAATTTCTGCCAAAAGCTCCAGCATTTTCATTTAATCCATCTGAATGCAGTATTTGCAAGCCCTACTCTGATTGGATGGAAAGAAACCTGTCTGTGATTGGCTGGTGAGGTGGACAGTTTTTTGTTTTTTTTTTGAAGACAGTTTTTGAAGTCAAGAGCGCACAGACAGAAACCAGCGAGCTGCGCACAGCTGGTGTTGAACGTGGAAGCAGCAGGTCACGGGCAGACACGGAACCAAAGGCGAGCAAAGTGGATTGAGAAGAGTTTATTTAATTTTTTTTTACAAAGACGGCAAAATCCTTCGTCATCTTTACCGTCGACAGGCTGCAGCCATGTACCGAATTCCTCGTTTTCCATCCGCTTTTGTTGAAATTAGCATTTTCCCAGTCTCTAGCTCTTTCTCCGCCTCGAGTCCATTTTCCGAACATTGTAAAAACATACGGCTTTACGATGAACCGGAAGCAGTTCCGCGCACAACGCGGAATCAGTTATATCTGAAATAATATATCTGACGAAACTGTTTTATGACCGTATTTTTTTTAGAAAAAAATAAGCCATTTTTAATGCCACAGATAACCACATTTAATGACTTTTAATGCCAATTAAGGCCTTAATTTTAGAAAATTTCATTTAATGACTTTTAATGACTTTTAATGCCCCGCGGAAACCCTGTAAATGAAACTTAGGACAATCTCTTGTTTCTCTGCAATTTGTGGAGGGCTTTTGGGTTGCCACAGATAGAAACACCAAGAGTTTGTCTGCCCTGTGAAAATGGGGCTGTGATTGTTGAATGTCAATTTGTCATGCTTAGTCTCTGTTTCTAGTGTACCTTTAACATATGTAACTGCTGTACGCACTGTTAAGTTAAATTTTTGAATACATGAAATGATGAAACTATACAGAATGATTTTAAGCGTAGTTTAAAAAGTACTTTCAATAATCAGATGACAGATAACAGTTTATGTAAAATTTCACATAAAGTAAAAGCTATACGATATTGTTTCTTATTAGACTCCTTTCTGATCTCAGTTTCAAATGAACAATATAATTTCAGCACACAACAAAAAAGGTAAAAAACAAAAGAGACAATAGTCTCTTGCATCTAGGAGGTCCTCCAAATGCAATATAATTTGGGTGACAGTCGCCTCTTGAGTTCAGGGTTCATCCCATACGGCTTTAGAGGATTTGCAGCACTGGTTCGGCTGTTAGTCTGTTGTTCCGCAGTTGCCGTTGATTTCCAAGCAAAATCCAACAATTTTGTGTTTGTCTAAGAGTCTAGCATTTAAGGGGTTGATAGTATTTTTACCATGACTGTAAATTGTTGCTGAGCCATTAGTCCAGTCAGGTGTTAAATGCTTTCTAAATGGGTTTTAATGTCATACCTTGAACTTGATCAGTTGGTCTTTAATGAGCTTTAATGAGCTTCTTCTGGTAAAGGTACAGGTAACGTCCGCGGTCATTAATGACTCCTAAACCTTTTAAAGGCTAGAAAGATAATGGTCTCAACAGAAAAGTTTAACCTGGTTTATGCTCGTCGTTTTTATTATGGCTCTCACGCCCCTCTGTGCGGCCAAAAGCTCCCGCTCCACGCACCGGGCAATAACCTGTAGCTCAGGTGTCTTGGTGGGTTCAGGGGGTGTGCGCTTAACTGTGCCGAAGGGGAAGTTTTACCAAAATATTGCTTTGATAAGCTTTGATCTTTTTTTTTTTTTACCCCCGCCATTCTGTTGATTGCAGAAGGGTTATTCTGTCGCGTCACGCTGCCGCTTGTCTCATCGGGCGACACCTAACCCTGCACGGGGTGAAAGCCTCCCCTTTTGATTCTAAGAAACGGAAGGATGTGTCCTGCTGGGTTTATAGCTGTCTGATTGTATAAGCTTTGACGATACTTTTCGTTGCAGGGTGCGTTATGCCTAAAAGGTGATTGCAAGGGTTACGCCTAGACGCCATTGTCCGACCCACCGTTATTGTTCGAACCGGTGTTTTTAACAGATACCTGGCTATGCAAGGGGGTGGATGCAAACCTTTTGATTCTAAGAACACGGTGCATGTATCATGCAGCATCTAAGAGGTTTGATCTTATTTACTTCCTGGTCGCTGTATGCCTAGTTAGACGACACGTCGGCGCGTCAAACAAACGTATCGGGGTAGTGTTTTAACAAACTGCCCCCAGACAGACCGGCTGGAGCTCACATTTTGATCCACCGACCCGCTTTTAGCTAAGACCCAGCCGTTTGCTTAGAGGGGAGAAAGAACTGAAGAGAAACCCTATCTTGCCGTTGTGTACTGGCGGAACAAGAGTGGAGCACGCATGGAGATGGTATTTGTTTTTTATTTGAAGATTCCCCATACTTTTTCTTTTCCGTTGTTCTGCATGAGCTACAGATTTATAAGATGAGTAAATAGATAAGATGGGTCTTTATTGATCGCACAGTGGAGAAAGTTAGTAATAAATAATAATAAATTATGTGGATAATCTGTTTGTCATCAACCATAGTTTCCTATCCTGCAAATGCAGAGTATAAGTCTGAAGCTTTATACAACTAAAGTTACACATTTGGTTATAAGTAACCCTACAAAAAACACATTTCTTGACCGTCACCATATGCATTAAAGAATGATTAAATATATAAAATAATAATTAACTAAATAGGCAAATAAATACTTAAAAGTGATGTGTGTGTGTGTGTGTGTGTGCGTGGCTTGGCGGCGTGTGTGTGTGTGTGTGTGTGTGTGTGAGGAGGGGTAAGGGGTCACATAGGGGTGACAGGTGTCATAAAATGGGGAGGGGGGGGGCGGAAGGGGGCGGGACTTCCGGTGTGTGTGTGTGTGTGGGGGGGGTTGACAGGTGTCATAAATCAAGGGTCATAAATCAAGTTTTGACAAAAGGTGGACCCTATTAGTGTGTTGCGTGGTTCTCAGTTCTGCCTTGTTCTGAGTTCCAGCTGCTTGCTCTGCCTGTTCTAGTGGGTCATTGGCCTGCACCTGATCAGCTCCTGCCTTCATCACTCCGTCTAAGTCTGTCACGACCTGCATCTTCTGGTGCCCTGCTCATCCCTGCCTGCCTGCATCATCAGGCATTATTCCTCTGTCAAGTCTGGTTCTGCTTGCAGTGGCGGTTGGCCTATAGGGGGCGCTCGGGCGCTGCCCTCCCTAGATGTGGAGGGGAAAAGTCATAATATATATATATATATTTTTAAGTATTATCAATGTCAGTTTTTACTTAATAGTATGTGGCTACATGTAATATGAATTATTAAAACACTTCTAACAATTGACTCTCATTTAATAGTGCATTTCCACCGACAGAATGTATCATTTCTCTTCTTCTACACTTCTGGGGCGCTCATCCAAAGCGCCCCAGAAGTGTAGCGAAATAACCAATCGTATACTGTTGCTAGAGAAAATTAATAAATATTTGGCCAATCAGCATCGCCAAAATGAATGGCTTTGGGGCTCCTGGAATCTTTGCCCCTGCTACACAGTGATGTAGGAGTATGGCAAGCTGTTTTAACATAAATAGGTGATGTAGCTAGTAGTCAGTCAGGCAGTGACGTAGAGATTAAGGCGACGACGACAGAGAGAGAGAGAGACACACATTGTGTCATGTGGTGAGTGAGTTTGAATGTTGGGCTATTTGTTTTGAAGAGAGTGAAAGGATTTTGGAAGGTATTGTGAACATTGTATCATGTACATAATTATTTTGTCAGCTGATGATTTTTTTCATATTTAGAAATTCTGTTCTGTTTCTGTTCTGTTGTGAAACCCATTGTGTCATTGTGAAACTATTTGGCTGAAGATAATGGCAGTACAGTATGGTGTATGCCTACTTTGTGTGTTTGGTGACAAATAGTGAATTTGAGTGTTTTATTTCATATTGTTCCTTTCCAAAATAAGACCTAATATAGCTGTAAAACGTTGAATGTATCTGTAAACTGCTGATTCTGAGAAGGGAATTAAATGCTTATTGTGGAATTGTAGTCATTTTCCAACTTTTAGTTTTAATGCATGTACTGGGTTAGGCAGGGAAATCTATTGGCCAGCCCCACCAAGATTTTTTTCCACCAGCCGCCACTGTCTGCTTGCCTGCCTCACCTGCCACATCTCATCCTCACAATAAACATTTCTAAACTCTGTTCTGTGTCCGGCTGATTTTCAGGTTCTCCAGTACAATCATTACAGTTAGTCCATTTGACTTATACAAAACAAATCTTAAACAACAAAGACAAAGTTCACAAAACCTCCACCAATCTTTAACTTTTAATTTCCCCTATTGATGTCAAGCCAAAGGCTGTTAATTTCCTTTTTTTGTGACAGGGGTCCTTCAACAATATTAGATATGGAGATATAGAAATATATAGAGATATAAATATGGAGATAGAGATGCTGAGTGTCCATGTTACATGTACATATATTAGGGCTGGGCAAGTTAACGCGTTAATTTCGCGTTAATTCATTTGACTATTAACGGCGATATTTACTTTATCGCGCATTAACGCATGTTGCTCACATGCTTTTATTTTGTGAAGGTCTGTTGCTACGGTGTAGGGGTTTGAATCAGAACAGTAGGTGGCGATAATGCGCCAATAACCTCGCTGTCAGCCCAGCCTCGGATTCAAAGAGGAAGAAAGGTGCTGGCTGGAAAAAAACAAAGCTGACATGCGGAAAAAAACAAAGCTGACATGCGGAAAAAAACAAAGCTGACATGCGGAAGGCGGTGTTTCCCGCAGGAATTTGTTTAGGCGAGGCGGGGGGTTGGTGGCCGGAACAAGTTTTGTGCGTATGACCAGCGGGGGGGTCTGCATCGACGCCGTCGGTGAAGTCGCTTCTCGCTTCAAAGTATCCATGTATTTTTGCCTGTTTCTTCCCTGCCATTCATTATATGCACGCGAGAAAGCAACAACAAAAAAACGCGTGTTAACGTCATATAAACATGCAAGCATATCGAGTTAGCAAGCATTTCAGTTTAAAGTTCTTCCAGCAACGAATATGACAGAAACAAGTTAGTTGTAACCACTGCCAAGTTAAACTTACCTCAGAAATTGCCTGTTTTCCTGTCAGTGGCAATAAGCTTTAATTTATTTTTATTGCTATTTTTTGTTTTACATGTTTAACTTGAGCTTTAAACTAAATATGTGTTACTGATAAGTGCTACAAATGTTACAACACTTTTGTTCATATAGCAGCAGAACATTAAAATGAAAGTGCTCTTTACACTACTTTTGAATTCATTCTTGGAGTTTGCGCATACAATGCGATTAATCATGATTAATCAGGCAAATTATGCGATTACTCGCGATTAAAGATTTTAATCGTTGCCCAGCCCTAACATATATATATATATATATATATATATATATATATATATATATATATATATATATATATATATATATATATATATTTGAAAATGAATGAGGGGCAGGTTTGAAAATTAGTTATACATTAGAATATAATATTACAGCTAACTACAGTGAACAATGTACAGTATCTTTATACATGTAGATATAGCTGTATGTTTAAGGTTTGCAAAAAGTAAACAGTGAAAATCCATTAAGTATTTGGCGAGTTTTGCTTAAACAAAAATCTCTTCAGCGTGCATAGGCACAGTCGATGCAGGGTCTATTCTTTATAATGTCTATGTTCTACGCATGGTTTTTACATTGTTTTTTTGCACCGCATGTTAAAAGATTTTTCCCTACCACCAATGTTGAGTATGAGAGCTGCACACTCGTTTGTACATAAGGCCCCAGGTCAAAAAATAGTCAGAAAAGTTGGCAGCCAGGTAAGGATGAACGCTGGACAATTGCTCATTAGTGTTTTCAATATTCTAGCAAAGGCTGTCTGTGAAAGCCCAGCATAAAGGCAGGGAACCAGATCAACTGAATCAGCCAAATTGGGCGGCTAAAAGAGGCCGAACACAGGTAAAGCTGATCTTGATTACAGGCAGAGAGTGAGGGAGCAGACAGCCGACCAGAATCATAACACTTTAAATAAAAACAATGAACGATGTACACATAGAAAGGACCAAGGGACAAATATAATGGTTGAAAACCATTACCAGTGAGATGATGCAGTGATATCATTGCAGTTCAGTGTGGATGTTTCTGTTTGAGAACCAAAGTTTATGTTGAGAAATTTGAGAATTAGGCCAAATTAGCTTTAACTAATTTAGAAACATCTGGTATGTGTTCAAAACCATTCACAATGCAAATCAAAGAGGGAGATAAACATATAGGATGATTTGCAAGGTAAGAAATCAGTAACCTTTAGATTGATTGTTACTGTTACGTAATTATAACCTGACCCTAGCCAAATGAATTTTGCTCCGCCTAGCTCCACTCATCCATCTGGGACAGATCCATAGGAATGGTGTTTCAGAAGGCTGGGCCTTATCAAAAATCCTTGCATATGATTGGATAAGCCACTTGTCTGTCATCTTTATCGACGTGGTATTTCAACCACTCACACCGAAGCCAACCCGTGACGCTGATGAGAGCGACGCAGGAAAAAACGAAACTTTTTTTTTAAATGTGTTTGCGGCTCTAGTGGCACGCGTTTTATTGACAGTGAGAGGGTGGAAGAGGGGGGAAGACAGGTGGCAAAGCGCCACGGGTCGGAGTCGATCCCGGGCCGACCGCCTCGAGGACTAAAGGCCTCCTAACATGGTTCGCGTTTACCGCTCCACCACGGGCACGCCCCGTAAAACAAAACTTGCCAAATCCGGTCGGGAGAAGGGCGAAAACATCGTTTCCACCAACAACAGCCTTCAGAGCCGTTCTCTGATGTTCTTTTAATGAAACAATATTAGGTAGATTGGACAACACGGAAGAAACAGCAGCATCAATGTTAACGCTTGCTTCCTCGATGCGAGCCGCCATTGTTGTCTGAATCAAAACAGTCTCACGGTCGCTTCTCCACTACGTCACATCTATGAAACTCCAGCCCTGCGTCCTGATTGGCTGGACAATAAAATTGGTTGAAGAAATCCCTCTCTATGGAAGAGGTCCCAGATGGATGTGAGTGAAGCTAGGCGGAGCTAAGCGGAACGAAATTCATCTGGCTCGTCAGGTTAACGTAATTATTCCTCAGGGAATAATATATGGTGTCCTGAACTATTAAAATGGTGGAGGGAATTTTCATTTAAAGGAGAAGTCCGGTCAAAATCAAAATTCAAACTGCTGAAAGTACTTTAAATATAAAATTATTACATACTGTTCAATAAATCATAAGCTTTTTTAATTAAGAGTAATTTTTATTTGAAGGTCCTTTTATGAGGGCCGCCATCTTGGTGAAAAACAATACTGGCACCTCCCAGTTTGTGACGTTTTGTTGTAGGATCGACTGTAGAGCAAGTCCCAATGCCCTATCTGTCCCCTTGTAAATAAATATCCGTTTTCATGCCAAAATATTTTTCTAACCGCTTAAACAAAGATAGACATGGTATTAAGCATTTAAATTTAAATTAATACTAATTTTACATTTTAGAGACATAAAAAGTACGGTTTATGGGTTGGGTTCTGCAATGTTATAAGTTGAGTATAAAACTCATCTTTAGAACCAATCTCTGCTCAAAATGGTGATCTGCACCGCCTAATCTACTTTCAGCAGTTATCATCAGTTATTGCAACCGTAAACTGCAGAAAATACGGGCAGATCGGCTCATTCTGAGTTTACTCTGCTCCTGTCAGGATGAGCTGCAGCGCGTTATGAGGCGGAGGGATATTTCAGCGTCACTTAGTTTAGACCCCAAACAATCGACTTCACTTTCAGAAACAAGCCCAAAAAAAACTGCAACCCCCAAACTCATGAAAGTTACAAGTGACTTTAGAAAAAATAAGACCAAAGTTGCATAAAATAAGTGGGCTTCACAACAGTGAGCATACTTTCTAAGTGTGTCGTATCCCTCCGCCGCTCTGATCGGGTAAACAAATGTTCCGGCAAATTCTACATTATTAAAAAAGAAAAACCTACCGAAAAGTCTGGCTCTCATGTCATCTTGAAGACATTCTTCTTCCAAATGTTGGCTACAGATGACGTGTTTTCTCTCTGGCCAGAAGCACGATGGCAAATCCTCACTCTTCACATTGGTAATCCAGCAAAACAGCCCATGGTGGATGATGAATTGGAAAGGTGAAAAAACTATTAAAAAAAACTATTTTTTCTACTTTTACCCGATGTATTGTTACATCCAACGGCCATGCACGTGGGCATTGTTGCTTCAACAATAGCTCTCGCTAATTTCAATGGTGAAGTCCTCTGGAAATCCGAAATAATTGTTTCTGTTCGCAGCTGTGTACAACAGCTCCTATTGAGTTTGCTTGTAAAGCGCGGCGAACTGCCGTCGGCTCTCCGCGATGTTACGTCACAAAATGTGATGTCAGGCGGCCATTACTGCCCATATTTGGGCAGTAATGGCCGCCCCCATACACAGTGATCCAGACGACAATTAATGCTTTTTTTTCTTATTGATTAACGGTAAATTCATTAAATAACCACGAACGTATTAGTTTTAGGTATAGCTAATGATCCCCTGATTTTTCCTTGTTGACCGGACTTCTCCTTTAAAATCCATCTGGCTCAAAAGGCCATAAGCATTGCTGTATAACCTGTTAGCACTAGTTTCCAGTTTACCAGTAAAACACATCAAAAACCCAATGAAATAAATAATACTCAAATTGTTTATCCTGAACTAATTTTCCCTAATTCTACCAGGTCTCACACTGTAACATGCCCCGTTCTGATAACAGGAGATTGTCTAAAAGGCTTTGAGGTGTAGCTGCGCTTGGTCGCACTGGTAGGCCGGGCCGCTCGGCTGGTCTGCTTGCCAGGTGGCTTTGCTGTGGCCTCTCCAAAAACTTCTGCATAGCTTGCCAAACTGCATCACTCTGTTGGGCCATCTGATTGTGTTATTGCGTGTGGTGCTTGCTTAAACTCCAGGTGCTCCAAGGAAACCGCTGCTGGGTTTGAAGATGCCTCTTATGCCGAGTCTGTTGTTCAACGTTTCCCTGCAAAAGCTGAAACAGATCACAGACAGCTTGCTGCTGGTGTGGCTGTCTGCTTCAATCATTGATATTGGAGAAACGAATTGTACCAAACTTTTGGATCCAAGTTTGAAGGAAATTGACCACCAGCCAGCAAGTGGACGGTCATGTGTGTGTGGCGCCCCACTGCTGGCATGTGGGTGACAAGAGAATGATTTCCGTTGAGGGTTCTGTTTGGCATCGCCAGCTCCTTTATGGGCTGTCACGAAAAGGGTTAATCTAGAGTCGGAAAACACAGGGCTCCACTGGTGTGTCATCCATATTTCATACTCCATCCAATGTACATTTCATCTCTTGGCTACAAGGCAATACAGTAGTCTAGATAAAAGGTAAGTACATATTTTGTGGATTTAAGGTTTTATATTCAAGCTATTTGGGTTTCATATTAGCAACAGACAAGAAAATTATTTGTCACACATTCCTTACAATGTATAGAAATTATGGCGTAATAATGAACTGGAATACCCTGAAACTCTAGGTGTGCAATGTCTTGAAAGTACTAGATAGACTGTACATGTTTAATCCCATCACTCTCTAACAGGTTGGTCTGCAGTATGGGAGCGCCATAATCTGTGGTGATGCAGTGTCTGTTCACTCTCTACACTGCAGACCTCTCCATCAGCTCCCCAAGTTGCAACCTAACCACAAGTTCTTTGATGACTATGCCATAGTCGGTCTCATCAGAGATGAGGACGACTCAGAGTATAGACAGTGGATACAGAGCTTTGTAGACTGGTACCAGCAGAACCCATTTACATTAAATGCAGGGAAAACAAAGGAGCTGGTGCTGGACTGCCGCATGCAATGACCCACCTCATTGATAATAGTAAACATCCAGAGAACTAATGTTGAGATAGTGGACTCTTGTAGGTAACCTTGGGGTTCACCTGAACAATAAACAAGACTGGAGTCACCACACTGATGATCCTGAAGGAAGGGTCAGAGCAGAGTCTACCTGCTAAGGAGACTGAGGTCTGTCGGAGTGCAAGGGGCGCTCCTGAAGACCTTCTTTGATTCTGTGGTGGCATCAGCCATCTTCTATGTTGTGGTCTTTCAGAGCAGATACTTATCTGCAGCTGAGAGGAAGTGGCTTGATAAACTAATTAGCAGGTCCAGTTCTGTCCTGGGATGCTTCCTGGACCCAGTGTAGGTGGTGGAGGAAAGGAGGATTGTAAGAAAAATAACATAATTGATGGACAATGTCTCCCACCACATGCATTGAACTGTTGCAAAGCTGGAGAGTTAATAACCTAGACTTTATGATCTCCTTTGCTCTGAACAAACTCAATAAGTGTTTACATGGTGGTGGTTCTACAGGTTCTTGCTCTGATTAAGAATTATAACACTGTCTCTCACATGCTACTGTCTGTTTACACACTTTTTAGCTTCTTAGGGAGTGTTTGTACAATTCTGCATACTGCAGTTTTCTGTAATCATCTCCTGCAGGGGCGTTTCCTGGGCCTGGGAACACTGGGAGCTGAGCCCACACCCTCGGAGGGGAATCTGGTGGAACCTAACCAAGAAAAAAGGCTTTTCATTTAAGTTTTCTTGAGCATTGTGGCACCTTGTTTGAAGCCAAATACTGCAATACTGTATTTATTTTTAAAATTAATCTTGAAAATTTACACAGGATCTCTAAAATCAGTATTAATATTAAGGCATAATGATAAAATTAGTCAATAACAGTTATTTTCATTTTTCTTTCTCTGCCAGGCACAAAGGTTAGTTCTGTGTCAGGTTGCATCTGGTTGGACCTCTGTGTCTGCTGCTGTCATTTCTCCCCATCATCTGCTCACTCCGTCCACCTTCTGCTAACAGAAAAACAATGACATTTGTACTTAATGACTATAGAAAGATAATTTTTAGGTTTTCATTCTTTCATTCAGGAAGTTTTCACACAAATGTCATTCAGTATGGTGCTGTACCTTTCACTTTTTCATACTGATGCTGTTTCTCTCCACAACTTGCTCTCTGTCGTACATCTTTTGCTAAAAAGGTAAACAAGAACCGTCATTTGCAGATATAACATCATGCTGTAGCATTTACTGTACCTCTATCATCTGATCTGTCTTCCCTCTTTTTCTACAAGCTTCATCATTTGTTTTCCTTCTCTCTCTTTACTCTTTACCTCTCTTTTTCCACTCTGTCTTTTCTTTGGGGAGGTGGGTGGGTGGGTACAAAATCTGCGCCTAACCTCTAAGTTGATTCTCAGATCTTTAGTGTAAAACTGTTAAAGTCTCAATCAAAAACAGAACCATTATGTGACATAAAACAGCTAGGAAAATAGAAATATGTAACTTTTCCTGCTTTGAATTATTTGATTAAAAACATGGTGGATGAAACATATATTTCTTTCTATAACATAACACATTTCCTCTTCCTTCTTACATTTAATGTTTTACTTCTCTCTTCTGCCTCTTTCCCTCTTTCATTTACCTTTTTTCCTGATTTAACTCAGGTACCAAAAAACTACGGTGGCCCAGAGGTGTCAACACTGATACAAAAGTCGCAACATAAATAAAAAATCTGCAACACTAATACAAAAGCCACAACACAAATACAACAGCCGCAACATAAATCTAAAAGCCACAACACAAATACAAAAGCCGCAAAACACAAATACAAAAGCCACAACACAAATACAAAAGCCACAACACAAATACAAAAGCCGCAACATAAATCTAAAAGCCACAACACAAATACAAAAGCCGCAACACAAATACAAAAGCCACAACACAAATACAAAAGCCGCAACATAAATCTAAAAGCCACAACACAAATACAAAAGCCACAACGAAAGTCACGCAACAGTTTGTCATTATACATGACAGAAGAAGAGGCAGACCCGCCAAAAAAATCTATGAAGAAGGAGCTTTGCTTGCGGACTCACAAGCAAATATTGCCATTTTTCTTTTGTTATATATGGTACAGGTGTACCGCTATGCCACCAAGTGTGTTTACTGACAACTGCAAGTTTGTTAATCCTGTGAAGAGAGAAACATAGCATTTTAGATTTGCGAGTCAGTGGTTACCATGGAAACGAGTCAGACAATTTCGGATAACTTTCATTGCTTAGTGACAGTATGGTGCATAAAACGGAGAGTTTATCGCTCAGAAACTCCCGAATTCGAAGTTGTAACTCCAACTGTATTGTATACTTTGGTTAAATTGTTTAAATCGTCTCCATAGACTCGTTGAGTTGTTCTTTACAGACAAACGGGCAATATTTGCTTGTGAGTCCGCAAGCGAAGCTCCTTCTTCATAGATTGTTTTGGCGGGTCTGCCTCTTCTTCTTCTGTCATGTATAACAACCAACTGTTGTGTGACTTCTGTAGTGGTTTTATATTTCCATTGCGGCTATTTCCATTGTGGCTTTTGTATTTGTGTTGTGGCTTTTGTATTTGTGTTGTGGCTTTTGCATTGATGATGGTAGAGTCTGCCCGCCGCGCAAAGCCTTCTCCAGCACACCAAAGATTTTAAATGGGGTTAAGGTCTGGACTCTATGGTGGCCAATCCATGTGTGAAAATGATGTCTCATGCTCCCTGAACCACTCTTTCACAATTCGAGCCAGATGAATCCTGGCATTGTCATCGTGGAATATGCCCGTGCCATCTGGGAAGAAAAAAATCCATTGATGGAATAACCTGGTCATTCAGTATATTCAGATAGTCAGCGTACCTCATTCTTTGAGCACATACTGTTGCTGAACCTAGACCTGACCAACTGCAGCAACCCCAGATGCCCCCACAAGCTTGTATAGTAGGCACTAGGCATGATGGGAGCATCACTTCACCTGCCTCTCTTTGTACCCTGATGCACCCATCAATCTGGAACAAGGTAAATCTGGACTCATCAGACCATATTACCTTCTTCCATCTCTCCAGAGTCCAATCTTTATGCTCCGTAAACAATTGAACCCTTTTTTTCCGGTTAGCCTCACTGATTAGTCGTTTTCTTATGGCTATACAACTGTTCAGTCCCAATCCCTTGAGTTGCCTTCACATTGTGTGTCTGTAAATGCTCTTACGCTAACTATTAAACATAGCCTGTTCACTATTAAACATAGACTGTTGTTTCTCTTCGATTTGATTTCACCAAACATTTAAGTGATCACTTATCACAATCATTAAGGATTGTTTTCCGGACGTTTTTTTTTTTCAAAGACAATGGGTCCCCACTATCTTCCAGTTTTTAATAATGAATTGGACAGTTCTTAACCCAATTTTGGAAGTTTCTGCAATCTCTTTAGATGTTTTCTCCGCTTGATCGGGCTTTATTGGCCTGTGGGACTCCGGAAGCAGCTGATGTGTACCGGCAGTCGAAGCGGCAGGCGGCTCGGCTGGTCGCCGAGGCAAAAACTCGGGCGTGGGAAGAGTTCGGAGAGGCCATGGAGAAAGACTTCCGTACGGCTTTGAAGCGACTCTGGTCCACTATCTGGCGTCTCAGGAGGGGGAAGCAGTGCAGTACCAACACTGTTTATAGTGGGGGTGGTGTGCTGCTGACCTCGACTCAGGACTTCGTGCGTCGGTGAGCGGAATACTTCGAAGACCTCCCTAATCCCACCAACACGTCTTCCATTGCGGAAGCAGAGCCTGAGACAATAAGTTCTGTTTTTTTTGTGCTTTTTTCACTGGATCTTGGAACATTCTTCATTGTTTTGCTGGAAGATGCTAATAACCATTAGCCACTTCCTTGTTTTAACCCCTGCTGTGTATGCGCAGTACGTACTTCTAATAATATTGTAAATAAACACAAAAGCCTTTATTTACTAACAAACTGAGCAAAGACAAAGCATAAAACACCAAAATAACAACTTATACACCAGCAGGACATGATCATTTTTCATAAAAACTTTGTATGCAACCAGAGTGAGCTACTGACGTCTAAAAAAATAAAAAAATAAAATAACGTGGCTATGCACTTTTAATTGAGAAACCACTTGCTTTTCAAGTGGCCACACCTCTCAGGAACAAAGCTCTCAGCTCTATTTTTCATAGGTCAAAGGAAATATCCCTCTGTATGTGAAAAAATAGGCTCAATGTGCAAAGTGCTATGCAAATCTTGCATAAGTGCTATTTTTGTATAAAATCAATTGATCCAGCGTATCCATTTTCTACAATCAGCTCTGAAGATCCTGTTAAGTTTTGAACCTGTTATTCAAAATAAATACCAGAAGGTTGAAATCATTCCACCACTCTGAGGCTTTGATTTCCTTAGATAAATAAATTTTTAACCAATTTGAATAATAAACTGAACTTGATTGTATTGACTTTTCATCTCTCTGTAAAATTGTATTGAATTGACTTTTTTTGTAAAGTGTTTTGAAACATTTGCTGTAAATTAGTGCCACGTAAATACATTTCATTGAATTGAATTGAGAGAAAAGCTTTTACTTTCATAAATCCATTTATGCATCCAGTTTAAATGTTTCTATTTGGCCAGTAGGAGCCACTGTACATCCTGCTTTCAGCTTTGACATTATTCAGCTGAAAGCAAAGAAAACAACCATCAAACTTAACATAAAAACAAGTTTCCACATGCACATTTTTTTATTTTATTTTGCATGTTTTTTTCTTTCGAAAATTAACATTCTTTCTAACATACAATATGTCTGTGTCTATGTTGGTTGTTTAAGGACAGAACTTATTGTCTGTTAACCACATTCTGATTCAATCTCCTCCACCAAATGAAAGACTGAATGAGAACCAGACTGATAAACTAGGCACTGACTCGTCGCATTTTATCATTACCCAGCAATGTCATTTTGACTGATTAATGTGCTTAATCCAGTCCATATGGCCTCATATTTCTTCTCAGGTAAATCAGTGTCTGGGATTAAGCAGGGTAGGATAATACACACAGTGGTAAGTTAAATAGAAATGAGAAAATGCTTCAACAAATGCATTGGAGAGACCCAGATTTTTTTTAATATAAATGTGTGTGTGTGTGTGCGTGCGTGCGTGCGTGCGTGCGCACCTGCATGCAGATGAGAGATTTACTCCGGCAGTATAAAATAACTGCACTTGGAAATCCAAATACTTTTTAGTCTTAAATTATACTTTTATATTTTGAATTAAGAGGGAGATGGTGTGTATGTATGATAACATCTCTAAATATATTGCCTATCATCTTGCATATATTTCCTCAGTATGTGATTCAGTGACAGTACTTAACTAAATTTCACTAATCTAATCTTACTTTTCCTTTTTCGTTACACTTAAAGCTTGGGTACATCACTGAGACAGGCAGAAAGTTACATAATAAAGATAGCACATTTCTTTTTTGTGTGCTTAGGTTTGGGTCTGACTTGTCAGAGCTTATAATTATTAGTTTACAGAAGTTATTTTGCAGTAAAAACACAAGCACAAGCCCAGCATTCATTGGACAGTTTCAGTGCTGTGCAAAAGCATTCTTACCAACTGACGTTTTTCACGTTTTGTCTTGTTACAATGACAAGCTTTTCAATGTCTTTATTGTGATTTTTTGTGGTAGACAAACACAGTGTAGAGCATAAATGTGAAGTGGGGGAAAAATATACATGGTTTAAGTGTGGCCGACATTTATATTCAATCCCACTGAGTGTATGCTTTAATAATAATAATAATTGAACTTTATTGATCTCACAATGGAGAAATTCACTTCTGCATCTTAACCCATCCCCTTGGGGAGCAGTGGGCTGCCACTGTGTGGCGCCTGGGGAGCAATCGGGGGTTAAGGGTCTTGATCAGGGACCCAGAATGGCAGCTTGTGGGAGTTGAACTCAGAACCTCTGGGACCGAAACTCTGTGCTCTAACCACTAGGCCACCAATCCCTAACCACTAGGCCACCACTCCCTTTGTACATTTACTTTTTGCAGCAATTAGAGCTGAAGCGTTTTATTATTATTATTATTATTATTATTATTATTATTATTATTATTATTATTATTATTATTATTAAGGGCTGAGAAGGTTCAGGATTCAAATCCAACCCTGGGTGTTTCTGCATGGAGTTTGCATGTTCTCCCTGTGCATGCGTGGGTTCTCTCCGGGCACTCCGGCTTCCTCCCACAGTCCAAAAACATGACTGTTAGGTTAATTGGTCTCTCTAAATTGTCCTTAGGTGTGAGTGTGTGCATGAATGGTTGTTTGTCCTGTTTGTCTCTGTCTTGCCCTGCGACAGACTGGCGACCTGTCCAGGGTGTACCCCGCCTCTCGCCCGGTGAATGCTGGAGATAGGCACCAGCAACCCCCGCGACCCCATGAGGGATTAAGCGGGTCAGAAAATGGATGTATTATTATTATTATCAATAATAATAATAAAAATAATAATTATAATAATTGTGAAGGTTTATGCTCTCAATTGTGTGTGAATGTATGCTGTTATTTTCACAGGTCAGTAAGAGTAAGGGACATGTTAACTGAAAGAAGGGGGAGACCAATAAGCCATGTTGTTTATGTCATGTGTTATGGTGAATAAAAAAGCAAGTGCAGGTGGGTCTCCATGCCCCCTTCTCTCTCCGAGTTGAATGCAAATCTGCATGATGACATTATTCCTCTGTCAAAAAGAAAATAGCCAAGCAACGGGTCTGATAATTGCTGTGTAGGCACATCTGCTAACAGGTTATGGGTCCATATCTGCATCAAGAACCAAGCAAAGACCAAGAGTAAGTACCTGACGCTTACGTGAATCACTGCAGAGGAAAGTTGCAATGTACTGTGTGTCCGGCGAGGATCATATGAGGGAAGATCACTATCAAAATAAACTTGTACATAAAAACACAGTTGTGTGCATATTAGTCAGAAGTAATAATTGTAATCTCATTCAAAACATACAGTTTACAGAACATACTCTGTACCACATCCTTTGTCCTTAGTACATATAGACACAAATCATAAACTAATTAGGTAACATTTCTTTTTTACCAAGATATTGGGTTTCACTTAAACATAATTGGAAAGAGTGATGTAAAATGTTATTTTAAAGGTATAACATCATCATATTTAGAGCAATAGATGGGTTCTCCAGAAAGGTATATCATTATGACATGATTTCTTCTTTTTGGTAATATAGTATATATGCAATATTAACATGTTTGCCTATAATTTTTACAGAATATGTACTTGGAGCCTGCAAGAAACAACAGAGCAAGCACTGCTCTTACAGTCTTTCTAAAAGCTGTGGAAAACTATGGTTGGCCTTCCAGGTAGTTTTTTGTTGATGCCTTGTTTGTTGTTGCTTGCAATAATGAACTATATATATATATATATATATATATATATATATATATATATATATATATATATATGTGTGTGTGTGTGTGTGTAATATAAATTTCAGACATTTATACTGTATTTGTGTAAATTACATAGCTGTGGTTACAGGGTAAGAGGCGATGAAGGAGTTGAAAACGTGACATGTTCAGTGTAAAAGGAACGGGAAGAGGGAGTTTTATAGCTGGAAAAAGTGTACACAGTCAAAGGTAATATGTATATGTCTGTGACCAGGTATCAATGAATAAAGCGACCAATATACTGTAATATTTTGAGTTCTTTGTTTTAGTCTTAGTTTGGGTTTCTATCTTAGGTTTGGTCTTTGTGGTTATTTATGTTCTGGATTGGTTTACTTTCTGTCCCCTTCCATTTATTTTCTGTCAGCTTGTTTCCTCCTTGAGCCTCTTCCCTTCCCCTGATGACCTCCACCTGTTCTGGTTAATTAGCTCACTCTGCTCACCTTTGTCTGTCCCTTGCACTCTGCCAGAACGTCTCAATCCTCCCGGTGTGCACCTTCCAGCCATTGACTGCCTGTTTATCTGATCCTCCCTGTCTGTAAGTTGCCGAGCCTGCTAATGCCTTTCTGTTTTTGAGTTGCCAGTTTTCTCGGACCTTGTGTGGACCTGTTTCTTGGAGTCCCCGGTCTGGACTGCCCCAGTAAAGCTCTGCCTCTTCCCTGGATTATTCCCCCGGTCTGTGTCTGCTCCCTGCATCTTATCCTGCCTGTTTCCCCTCTGGACTCTCCCTAACACTGTTTATGTTTGTCCATCCTCTGCCTCCAGTTGTTCCCCCATCAAATAAACCTGCTTAACATTTTCCCTGTGTCTGGCTGAATATCGGGTTCTCTTCCAAATTCATTACATATACAATACCCCTTTCTTAAAAAAGGAGATGTGTGATCAACAGAAGTCACATTTTTAGCAATGCTATTCTAACAAAAATGTATGTTTTTAATGCCTGTGGTTAGTTTATGGAAGCACGTGCAAAGAAAAATTCTGGGTTCTGACTTATTTATCAGAATTCAGAGGGGAAAGAAAAGTCAGGAGTCAAGTGGAAAACACTTGCTTTTTTGCTCTTGGATCTTCTGCTTTTCTTTATTTAACAATAAAATTCTCTATTACGTATTGAGCACCTATGGCGAGATGTGTGGACCAGTGTAACTCATCTCTACTATCAAGTACTTCACAGTCTGGAGGAGCACGGCCTTCTGGAGTTGTCCAATACTCTGCATTTGTTTTGTGCACACTATGTGTTCCTGCCACGCATTGCAGATGCTCTGCACACCTTCACAGAAAGATGGGACAATCATCCTTTAAAATCTGAAGGTGGCCTCACCCCTAACCAGCTCTGGACCATGGGACACATGCAGAAACCTACTCATGAGACTGAAGATGTATTTGGCAGTTAGAAGTCATTGATTTTTGCTCATAGAACCTAGAGCTCTTTGAAACTGACTGGGAAACGTTGACTGTCCTCTGTCTCCAAAATGCAATGGAAGCTGTGACGACCTTGATCAATCCACTTGCACCTTCTCAATATGGACAGGACATTTTTGTGTCAATGATTCAGTATGTTGAAGATCACTGGGCAACAAGCGACAGCATTTACGTAACACACCTGTTGTGAAAATATGACAATTTGCTGTATCCTACCTTTGCAAATTTAATAAAAAATCTACCTTGATGTCACCATTTTTGGCTACTTACCACATATGCAATGTAATTTCTCTGCAAAACCATTCATCTGTATTTGATTGTATTCTTCTAACTCATTTCTGTACAGATTATAACTCATGACAGTATAGTTCATGGAGCTGTATGTCATTATGGTTCTTGATGAAAAACTTTAATTATTGTGTTTGAATACATAAATCAGAAGATATGCATCAATAATTCAGTTTTTATTTGTTTAGAAAAAAACTTTCAAACTCCTTCCTAAAAAACATTGAAAGTTTGAAAACTTTCATTCCTTGACCTGAATTTTTTGTAACTCAAACAGCTGAGTATAACTTACACATAGATTTTTAAAAACCTCTGGTAAATTGACTTAGACTTAGACAACTTTGTCATTTTGTATGTACAGGGTGCATACAGAACGAAATTTCGTTGCATACAGCTTATAGGAGTATAGTCAGATTCCAGGTGGAATAAGGCAACATTGCAATATAAAGTGCAGCAGTGAACATATAACAGTGCAGGAGAAAAACAGTGTGCTGTCACATTATGCAGGAGAATTTACAAACCATTTTTAATGTGCAAAATAATGGTGCACAAAGGCATTTGTGCAAAAATGCATTTCCGTTGTGTAGAGGGAAACTAAGAGTTCGGCAGCATTGGTAATGCCAGATAGAGATGTGGTGGCGCAGATGTACAGATGTGGTGCAAAGTCCAGTTCAGAGTTCAACAGTCTGATGGCAGCCTGGAAAAAGCTTTTGCAGAACCTGGTGGACCTGCAGAGGATGCTGCGGAACCTCTTCCCAGAGGGCAGCAGGGCAAACAGTCCATGGTGGGGGTGTGAGGGGTCACTGATGATGTTAAGGGCTCGGGACATGCAGCGCTGGGATGAAATGTCCTTAATGGAGGGAAGAGTATGGAGTTAGTTTCATGCCAAAACGTTGTACACAAAAAAATGTGTTGCACACAAATAAAAGTTGTTTTGCACACAAATTTATTTTTTTGCACACAAATAAAACTGGTTTTGCAGACAAAAAAATGTTTTGCACACAAATAAAACTTGTTTTGCAAACTGTCCCCAAATGTTGCACTCAAAATATCATTTATAAATTGTCCCCGAGTACAAAACGGTCTCTGCTCGCACAAAACGGTCTCTGCTCGCACAAAACAGCGGACTCGCGTTCTCGTCAAGTCCGGTCTTGGCGAGAACACAGGAAGATCGGACTTGACAAGAACGCGAGCACGCAGCACGTATGGTGTATTGGAACAGAAGCGTACTTGTGATGTCATGAGACGCACAGTTCTTTAGCATTTCTTTAACATTCAAAAGTATTTATATACTACACCACAATAAAGCTTATTGAAAAAATTTTTAAAACAACATTTTTAATGTCTAAAAAGCCTAAAAATTATCTTGCCGCGGTGCATTCTGGGAAAGCGGTCAGTCTGAAGAATGCACAAGTCTGCTCTGATGCATGCTCGAGAACAACATCCGGGGATGTGGCGCGTTCTCGCTCTGGCGTTCTCGGCAATTGGAACAGTGCTCGGGCTGAGGCTGATGACGTGTCACGAGCACACGAGAACGCTCAAGAACGCATATTGAGAAACGGCTAGCTTCTCCTCGAGTACGAAACAATTCCACCCCTCTGCGGCACATTTGTGCCAAAAGTCACGTGATACAATAAGAGTAGTTCTGACTTCCCGACAGCAGGGGGCGCACTCGAAACAACTGAAACGCGCCGGTTTGGGTGAGGAAGACAGACGGGATTTCACAGCTAACACCATGAGCACCCCACAGGTGAGTTTCCAAACTTTCACGGTGAAAAATGAATATCTGACTATGTCATAAATGTGCAGATAGAGCATTTACACTTTCGGTTAAAGGCACTGCTATGTTACGGCAAGGGACCGTGTTACTTTTCAAATCAAATAACATGAAAGCTAGCCTGAAATTGAACACTGCTAAAACAACTTTTGCTTTGTCATACAGCCCCTCTGGCTAGCCTCTGCCTTTACCGTGGTATGTCATATAGATAGAATCAGAGAGGATACCCAGATAAAAGCTTTGTTAACAGATCATAATTCGGGTTTTATGTTGTTGTTCTTTTTAAAAATTAACTGTCTATTGTTGTAGGCACTTGAAGCTTACAACAATAGACCTTGTGAGCCAGCGAGTCGCCTCAATTATGTCATCACTTTTTCTGCGGTTATTTTTAACTCCCACCTCCGGGAGAACTTTAAACACGTCCCGAGGGAGGCGGGGGACATTGAGTCTGAATGGACCATGTTCCGCGCCTCTATTGTTGAGGCGGCTAGTCGGAGCTGTGGCCGCAAGGTTGTCGGTGCATGTCGCGGCGGCAACCCTCGAACCCGCTGATGGACACCAGCGGTGAGGGAAGCCGTCAAGCTGAAGAAGGAGTCCTACCAGGCTTTTTTGGCCTGTGGGACTCCGGAAGCAGCTGATGTGTACTGGCAGTCGAAGCGGCAGGCAGCTCGGCTGGTCGCCGAGGCAAAAACTCGGGCGTGAGAAGAGTTCGGAGAGGCCATGGAGAAAGACGTCCGTATGGCTTCGAAGCGATTCTGGTCCACTATCCGGCGTCTCAGGAGGGGGAAGCAGTGCAGTACCAACACTGTTTACAGTGGGGGTGGTGTGCTGCTGACCTCGACTCGGGACGTCGTGTTTTTCGGTGGGCGGAATACTTCGAAGACCTCCTTAATCCCACCAACACGTCTTCCATTGCGGAAGCAGAGCCTGAGGACTCTGGGTCGGGTTCTCCCATCTCTGGTGCTGAGGTTGCCGAGGTTGTTAAAAAACTCCTCGGTGGCAAGGCCCCGGGGGTGGATGAGATTCGCCCTGAGTACCTTTAGGCTCTGGATGTTGTGGGGCTGTGTTGGTTAACGCGGCTCTGCAGCATTGCGTGGACATCGGGGGCAGTTCCCCTGGATTGGCAGACTGGGGTGGTGGTCCCCCTATTTAAAAAGGGGGACCGGAGGGTGTGTTCCAACTACAGAGGAATCACACTCTTAAGCCTCCCTGGCAAGGTCTATTCCGGGGTTCTGGAAAGGAGGGTCCGTCGGATAGTTGAATCTCGGATTCAGGAAGAGCAGTGTGGTTTTCGTCCTGGCCGTGGAACACTGGATCAGCTCTATACCCTCAGCAGGATTCTGGAGGGGGCATGGGAGTTTGCCCAACCAGTCTACATGTGCTTTGTGGATCTGGAGAAGGCATTCGACCGTGTCCCCCGAGGGATCCTGTGGGGGGTACTCTGGGAGTATGGAGTACCGGGCCCTTTAATAAGGGCTGTCAGGTCTCTGTACGACCGGTGTCAGAGTCTGGTCCGCATTGCCGGCAGTAAGTCGGACTCGTTTCCAGTGAGAGTTGGACTCCTCCAAGGCTGCCCTTTGTCACCGATTCTGTTCATAACTTTTATGGACAGAATTTGTAGGCGCAGCCAAGGTGTTGAGGGGATCCGTTTTGGTGGCCTTAGGATTGCGTCTCTGCTATTCACGGATGACGTGGTCCTATTGGCTTCTTCAGGGCGTGATCTACAGCTCTCACTGGAGCGGTTCGCAGCCAAGTGCAAAGCGGCTGGGATGAAAATCAGTGCCTCCAAATCTGAGACCATGGTCTTGAACCGGAAAAGGGTAGAGTGCCTTCTCCGGGTTGGGGAGGATGTGTTGCCCCTAGTGGAGGAGTTCAAGTATCTTGGGGTCTTGTTCACGAATGAGGGGAAGATGGAGCGGGAGATCGACAGGCGGATTGGTGCAGCGTCTGCTGTGAAGCAGGCGCTGTACCAATCCGTTGTGGTGAAGAGAGAGCTGAGCCAAAAGGCGAAGCTCTCGATTTACCGGTCGATCTACGTTCCTACCCTCATCTATTGTCACGAGCTTTGGGTCGTGACCGAAAGAATGAGATCCCGGATACAAGCGGCCGAAATGAGTTTTCTCCGTAGTGTGTCTGGGCTCTCCCTTAGAGATAGGGTGAGGAGCTCAGTCATCCGGGGAGGACTCAGAGTAGAGCCGCTGCTCCTCCATGTCGAGAGGAGCCAGTTGAGGTGGCTCGGGCATCTGGTCAGGATGCCTCCTGGACGCCTCCCTGGTGAGGTGTTCCGGGCACGTCCCACCGGGAGGAGGCCCAGGGGAAGACCCATGACACGCTGGAGGGACTATGTCTCCCGGCTGGCCTGGGAACGCCTTGGGAGCTGGCCCAAGTGGCCAGGGAGAGGGACGTCTGGGCCTCCCTACTGAAGCTGCTACCCCCGCGACCCGACCCCGGATAAGCGGAAGAAGACGGACGGACGGACAGTGTAAGAGAGTTTTGTTTTAATTTGATGAAAAGTAATGATGTACTGATAATTTTTTTACCTACTGTATGTGTAAGGTAGGTTTAAACAGCAAAAACAAGTAGTAGGAATTTACAATAATTGCAATGAGTTGATACTGATTACATGAAAATGGATTGGGAAATTCCCTTGTCTTTATTTTATTTTTGTATGCCTGTGTTTCCAGAGACCGGCGTATGCTCAGATTGAGTCTGCAGCAAGGAATTTGCTGACACTTTTAACAGCAACAGTTCAGACTCCAGGCCAGAATCAGCAAGCTCAGGTTGAAAATCAGGGTCCATCTTCAAGTCAGGAACTAACACTGAGACAGGCTAATGTCCAGCAAGAGATGACAAAGTTAGAAATTATGACTTTACATATTAACGTGACTACAATGTTTATCTATTTGTTGGTTGTTTGGGTTTTGTGTGCTATATTTTACCATTTTCTTCACAGGTCTTTTCCTGGTCTTTTCAGACGAGAAAGGACCAGTGGAAAACGGAGATTTCCTGCACCACTCAGAAGTAGTTCACCAGCCCCCACAAAGACCACAAATCTCCAATTTTTTTTACTACCAAGACCCATGACCAGAACTCCAGAAGGGTCCCAGAAGCTGAAGATGTTAATGGCAGGCCTAGGTAAACGCCTGATATCGCTGGCTGAGCACGGCAGTCATGCAGAGGTAAACAATTTCTGAAATTATCCTGTAACCCAATCATTATCACAGTGGAAACTGCTTGTAGTGATCACAGTTGTTTGGGACAAAATAATCAATATAAGTGGATGAATGTTTTAACAGAATGGTGATGCTTTATCCAAAAGAAAAAAAATACTAAATGAAGACCATCAGCAGATTTCTTGATTACAATAGGCAAATTATTACTATTATGGATTCTTGCATACATTACTTTACATCAGGTGTTCCCAAAGTTTTTCAGCCGCGCACCCCCTTCCAACTGGGTGCACCCCCAATCTTCAAAAAAGTGTATATATATATAGAGAGAGAGAGATATAGATAGATAGATTGCAGTTACAGATCAAACCTCATAACAAAGGTTATGTAAATAAAATTAGAGCATAATTTGAGTTAAAGTTACACACAACATCCGCAGTAGAGGCCAGAGAAAGATCGGTCAAACCTCCACAACCTGAAACGTCTCTGAATCCCTCCAGGTGGATTTACGGACTAAACTCTGATGATCTACCTGTGTGTGTTCTCACTTTATTTATTTCATGTTTTCATGCAAAACTTTGTCTTTAGCGGAAAATCAAACGCGCGTCCACACAGCTCAGCGTTCACAGTGTTGCATTCGTGAGCGTCGGAAAGCTATGGTGCATTCAGGAGCATGGGACATTTCAGTTTTACAACGAAAAAGGCAGAAAACGGAACAGAACTTAACTCATACAATAATGTATTTATCCAGAAACAGTGTGGTCTTTCTTACAATACTGAATGCTCTATAATTGTATTTCTGTTATTTTTGATTATGCACATCTGCTAGCTTTTTATTCTAAATCATACAGCAACAATTGTGCTGTCATTGTTTTACAGGGCAGAATTTGCATTTGCTGACTCTTGTCCTTTAACTACTGATGGATATACAGGAATAGAGTCATACAAGTGTCAATTCCCAATTCCGCTTTTTTAAGGTTCACCTTCAGTTCTCAAAAATTAAATGTTGAACATGGGTCAATACTCATTAAAACCTTAAAGTAATCAAAAAGTAATCAAAGTAATCAGTTACATTACTTTTTAAAAGTAATCGAAAAAGTTACACTACAATTACATTTTAAACAAAGTAACTTGTAACTGTAACAGATTACATTTTTAAAGTAACTTACCCAACACTATATATATATATATATATATATGTGTGTGTGTGAATAAATAAAACGGTTGCAGTTACAACTCAAACGTCGTAACAACGCTTCTAAATCTGAGTATGACGCACAATTTCACGCCGCAAAATACAAACACGAAGCAGTTTGATTTTTGTCCGATGACGAGCGAGCGAGCGAGAGAGAAAGAACTGGTAAAGCATTACAGAGTAACAGTAACTCTAGCGCTCCATAAAGATGTTATTAATCAGAGAAATCTTTCTGATTGTTTCACAGCGGTTACCTTCAGCCAGGCATGGACTGGTAATCGGGCGTACCGGGCATTTTCCCGGTGGGCCGACGTGCTGTTTGGGCCGGCAGACCCGCCATGTATATTAATAATATGTATTATTATTATTAATTTTTTTTATTCATTTTTTTTTATTTTTTTATATGTCGGCCTCGTTATATTTGCATAATGCATGAAGAAAAATAAAATCAGCAGCGCAAGAGTCTGTTCCGATCATCCGGCCCTTACCACAGGCTACTGCATCCCATTGGTTATCAACCCTGACAGTCTAAAGGGCTAGGCCAATCATAAAGTAGAAAAACACCTTCACGATCCATGTGGAACTTTGTGCAGCGGTGTTCACAGTAGTAATGGATAAGAAACGCAAGGGAGGCGCAGAGAAACTGCGCGAAAAAAAGAAACGAGTTCTTCAAACGGACGCTGCGAAATTTGTCAAACTGACTGACATGTTCCCAACAGCAGGCCCTTCATCTGCTCCGGTGTCTGATGTAAAATATGGTGGTGGTGGTGGTGGTTGTTGTCAGTGACGTGCGGTAGAGTTCATAGCTGGTGAGGCACTGACGTCATCAGAGTCAGATTTACAAATATATACACTCTACAGAGTAGACTCGTTGCAAAGTGCTGAAAGAGACTGATTGAGCCAAAGAAATTCACCAAGAGACATGGAAAAAATATTGATTCTTTGATGAAAAATAAAACTAAATTATTTGTCATTTGACTGGTAACAGTTTATGAGTTATGATGGATTTCTGCATTTGTGACACATTCTAAAACTATAACCCACATTACGCACATTTTATCACAAAAGCAAAACATGAGTAATTATCGCTGTCTTACCTCTATTTATAAATGAAGTCCATGCAGCGCTCTTTCTGAACAAAAATATCATCATTTTCTGGTAAAAACTCTTTATCTTCTTCAGATTTGAAACTCTCTTAGTCTCAGTGGAGCTCACTGCCAGGGAGGAAAGCCTTCCTTGATCAGTCCTGTTCCGGCTGTATGTTTAGAGTCTTTTTAGTGCTTTACTTGTTTAACAAAACTCGCTAATAATACATCCATAACTTGCTGTGACTCTACTATTTGGGGATCAGGAGCGGTGCTCCTTGAGCGCCCCCTGCCTAGAGGCCAAGGAACTGCCGGCCTCACATACAACCAGCTCTTTGCCTTTTATGATCGCGCACAGCAGCACGAAAACATGTTACCTGCACACAGTTTGATGCCCAGAACACAATTCGTAATCCACATATATTAAATTGTGGAAAATCAGTTCATAATTGTTTGAACAATTGAATTTATTATCTAGAGACAGGAAGATGCATTCACAGAATGGAAGCCAGCGCAGTTAACATGGGATTGCGCAATCTCAGGGGAGGCCAAGCTCGCTGCAGCCTCACCGACTTCGCTATCAAGCGCCACCAAGGATTTACATGAAAAATAGAGAAAAGTCTGCGATTTTAAAGAAAATATGATCAAAAATGAGGAAATTACATAAATAAAATACTTATTACAAATGACTGAGTGAATCAAAATTTATATTATGTTATTATATATTTTCTTTCTTTCCATGATGACAAGTGAGGCCTGGCTGAGTTTACATTTTACAGTGTTAATAAATTAAGATTTGGAAGTATTTTAAGTGTCCACTCTCACTAATTTCCATTAACCTGGCCTCAAGGTATTGCACAGTTGGTATACACATTCAGTACACAAAAAAAAAAAATAAAAAAATGTGGTGGGCCAGTCTAATCCAAAATGCCAGGGCCGATTTTTTGTCCCAGTCCACCCTTGCCTTCAGCAGGTAAACACGCCCACGGCAACACACCTCGGCTCCCCCAGCCCGTTTCTGTCTGAATATGCGCTAAAACTGCCTCTTTAAAATGATTTGCACGGTGCAGTCTGCGCCTTTCTGAATCGCAATGAGAAGTATTACACATATATGCGTGAGCATAATCAAAAAATCCCCCCAGGAGCAGCGTTTTATTTTTTCCAGGACCCGCGGTAACCACAGCGGTATGCGTGTCATGCGCGTCAGTCAGAGCTTGTCAGCGGTTCAAAGTCGCGGCATCTTGAGCAGCAGCGCTGTTTGTAGGCGCTGCGCGATCCATAGAGACCGAGTCACTCAATTTAATCTCGTAAATAAAACTTTTGGCCCGAATTAAATGTTTCCTCTGCTGACGTAAATGACGTAAAGCCAGGAGAGAGGAAGAGACATTTTCTGATGCGCTCGTTTTCTTCTCCCGGATCCGTTGTGATTTTCTCCTCTGTTGCCTCCAATTTCTCTCTCACTCTTTTCCTCTCCTCTTAAATGACTAACTTTCACCTTACATGTCTCACCTGTTCCCCTGATTTCAGCCTATTGAGCATATTTGCGAGAACTTTTGAAGCAGAGACCACATATGCGCATATACAGCACAATGCAGATTTTTTATCTTAAAATGAAGCGTAAAAGAAGATTTCTTCTAAATAAATACAGTTTATTAACATTTTCGTGTTAATAATGTATCGTTCCGTTATGACACCCAAGCACCAGACGAGGTTTTGCTGCTAACACTTTATTTTACGACGAACAGGACAGGACAGCTTGTACTCCCCCGAATAACGACTCCTCTCCCCGGACGCCACACATTTCTTCCGCTATGACCCCAAAGTAATCTGATTTAAAGGAACAGTAAGTGTGCAACAGTATTTATCAATAAAGTCTAATAAGGATCATTACAATACATTTTTATTTATTGATTAAATTAACAGTTTTTTGAGCTTTACAAAAGAAATGCTTTTTTACACTTCTTTATTGTGTGGGGGGAAAGAAACACGGTCAGACGCCATTACAGTTTTTGCCTCGCGCACCCCCTAGTGGCAGCTCGCGCACCCCTGGGAAACCCTGCTCTACGTTATCATCAAAAACTTCTCTCTCTTCCAAAATCAATTCCAGGGCCCTCTTTGCATAGTATCTTTTGGCCACCTTGATCGGTTGTTATAAGAAACCACACTGGCAAAGCTATATTTATACTCCATCTACTAGATTTGTAGCTGAAAGAGTGTGAGAAACTAAAGATTACTGCAAAACGTGTACGGCATGTAGTCATTAAAATTGTTTTCTGATATATGTTCTTCACAGAAAATGAGCCAAGGCCAGTGAATCTGAGTTTGAAAAATGAATTGATTGTATCATTTTTCTTTCAGTAAAAAATGAAAACGGGTCCCACAGACCCAAACACCACATAAGGGTTAATCTTAAAACTTTAATAATTTCTAAAACTATTCAGATGATCAATATTATGCTTATTTTTTTCCAAGTACACTGAATTACTTCCACCCTTGTTTTACATTCTAGTTACCACAAAGTTGTGACTATACAATTTCTAAATATTCAGATTTGTCTTATAATTTTATTGTATTGCATTTTTTGGGTTTGGGGTGAAATTTGTTGATTTAACTGGAGCTTTTGCGTTGCAAATTGCCAACAGCATTACACTATACTTACATTTTTATTTCAGCCAACATAATCACCACCGAAACAGTATGTCCTATATGACAAGGAGAATACCCTGCTGATGTCATTGAGATGCATGCAAGTGGCTGCAGTGAAAGGTAAATGTAGACAAAATGTTTTACTATAAGAAATTAGTCATTTTAATTGAATATGCTCTCACAACTACACTGCTCAAATAATAAAGGGAACACTAAAATAACATCCTAGATCTGAATGAATGAAATGTTCTTATTAGATACTTTGTTCTTTACATACTTGAATGTACTGACAACAAAATCACAAAAATTATCAATGGAAATCAAATTTATTAACCTATGAAGGTCTGGATTTGGATCCACACTCAAAATTAAATGTGAAATGGTTTGTACTTGTATAGCTCTGTAGTAATCGGACGACCCCAAAGCATTTTACACTACAGTCAATCATATACCCAGTCCCACACACGTTCACACTCTGACAGTGGTAAGTTATGTTTGTAGCCACAGCTGCCCTGGGCAGACTAACAGAGGCGAGGCTGCCATACATTGGCGTGCCACCAAAAGTAGAAAAACACACTACACACGGATCCAGCTTTGATGTAATGTCCTTAAAACAAGTCAGAATGAGGTTCAGCAGCGCGTGTGGGCTCCATGTTCCTGTATGACCTCCCTACAACACCTGGGCAGCTCCTGTTGAGGTGGTGGGTGGTCTCCTGAGGGATCTCCTCCCAGACCTGGACTAACGCATCCACCAACCCCTGGACCGTCTGTGGTGCAACATGGTGTTAGTGGATGGAGAGACATGATGTCCCAGATGTACTCAGATGAATTCAGGTCTGGGGAACGGGTGGGCCAGTCTATAGCATCAATGCCTGCATTGCAGGAGACACTACAGCCACATGAGGAACCCAGAGCCAACCGCATCAGCATATGGTCTCACAATGGGTCTGAGAAGAGGCTAATTGATGGCAATCCAGAATTTGTGTGTGCAACATGCTGTATTTTTTGCAGGCCATCAACTGTGGAAGTACCTCCATTTGACAGAACAATGGATGTTGCAATATTAGAAGTACTACCTGGTCCATCTTCACAGACTACATCTTTTCAAAATCATCCATCAAGTTATGAAGGGTCTTCTGATACTGGCAACAAAACAGAGGGTTGGATATGTATTTGATTGAACATTTTTTAAATCTTGTTTAGTTTAATTTCTCTGTTTATGGCTCTCTGGTTTGGTTTTGCTGCTTTAATTTTTTCCTTTTGTTTTTCTTTTCTGCAGATTGGAAGATCATACCCGACCAGGCCAGGGCTGCTTGGCTTTACAGAGAGACAATGCTTAACATTCACAGATCAGGGAAGCCACTGTATTTGCATATTGACCTCAGAACCTCCAGCCCAGAACAAGACTTTGCATTTGTTACATTTTACAAAGCATCCAGTGTTGAGTGGGAAAATCCTTTGACTTAAAGGTTCACCTTTTTTTGTTGTTAGTTTTGAAGGTGATTTTATGTGTTATGTTTTCTTAAGAACCCCTAATATTTGTCTTAAAATTACAAGGTGACCCTGCACTCGGGGAGGGTGTGAACCGCTTCGTGGTATCCAGAGTCATGCAGAGGCTGAAAGATGGTTTCAACATGAATTTTGGTAAGTTGTTATTAATGGCTCTTTATCAACTGTGAAAAAGTTTTAATCTACTCAATGCTATTTAAAATCCATTTTTGTAACAATATAAATAATATGTATTTAGGATATAGCTATACCTGCTATATAACCAAATAATTACTAAATGTTTGTGTACAGGAACTGAGCACAAAATGTATGTTTACACAGGAAATGCTTGTGTAACAAGGCTATTTGATGGAGAACCGGACCACCTTGTGCCTTCCTCCTCTGCATTTCTGGTTGAGAGTGACCTATTTCTAATGGCAGGCAGAATGATTGGCCATTGCTTTTTGCAAGGCGGGCCTCCACTGACAGGCCTTAGTCCTGCTATTGTTCACATTTTGTGTGGAGGGCAGTGTTGAAGTCAAGTCACTATGCCTCAAGTCCGAGTCCAGGTTCGAGTCTCCAGTGTTCAAGTCCGAGTCAAGTCCAAGTCATTAAAAAAAAATCCGAGTCGAGTCCGAGTCAAGTCCACTACTCATCCGAGTCAAGTCCGAGTCGAGTCACTATTGATCCAAGTTGAGTCCTTATTGACCGTGACGTGTGATGTATGACATGAAGCAGTAACATTCCATTGCACTAATAATTTAGATATTAAAATCATACACCAAATAATAATCTAATGACCTATTAAAATTATAGCCTGATGATCTAAAAAAAAAAGTCGAGTCTTTTTCTCAATTTCCAAGTCAGAATGATCTGAATGTAGGAGTCCGAGTCCAAGTTCGAGTCATCAGTGCTCAAGTCCAAGTCAAGTCACGAGTCTCTAAATTTAGCTAATGACTCGGACTCGAGTTCGAGTCTCGGACTCGAGTACTACAACACTGGTGGAGGGACACCTGAAACTGCAGTCATTGAGATCAATGACTGTCCAGACATTGATCTGAGAGAGAAAATTACATTGGTATACATTTACTGCACACAGCACCTCATTGACATTTTAACATACATTTAATACTTTTTCCTAACTACGTACATTGTGTCCTTAAGCTTGAAGGGAGTTCTGAACTCTCCGCTGATGAAAAGGAGAAAGTTGACTCCCTGTGTCTAGCATGGGATCTCCCTCTGATGACAAGTGGCAACCGAAGATGGCTCTTTGAAAGGCTTCTGCATCATGCTGTAAAGCACTATTCATGAAATTATATAAAATCACTTTCTAACCACTGAGTAAAAATTACCTTTATCTTTTCTTACTAGGTAATTGGACGAGTTTTGAGGCAAATAAAGCAAATAAGAAAGGGCCTCAAAGAGACTAGTCTGTGGACCCTGATCCGTGAACGTCCAGATGTGGCTCAAATTATTTTCCCACGGGAGTAAAGTGCTGTGTTGACCCCAGAGGTAAATACAGGTAGTTCTGATTTAAAAAAGGGGGGAAAAAAACAGGATCAAAACTTAGTCAGGTGGGTTTGTCTGTTTGTTTGTGTAGAGCATTCTGGATCGCATCAGATGGCCAACCATGACTGACGACGATGACAATTGCAGTGTGGAAGATAAAAGCCGTGTCACGGGGTATCTTCGTCAGTTAATTCAAAATGGTATAACATTTTCACGCCCACAAACAAATAATTAAAATGAATGTAACATAGCGTCCAACACCAGATCCAAAGTATCTCACTACCTTTCTAACTCCATTTCTTCAAAGTAAAAATGAGGATGTGTGCCAAACTGCAAATATGTTGTGCACTTAATTAAAATTGTTTGGCCATGACAAAAAGCAGAACTGGCAATGGCCACACAGTCATTTTCTTGAAAAGTTAGTTTTCATTTTAGAAGTGATTATTTTTTTTTTTTTTAAGAGTAGTATTATCCTTTACATAACCATAACGCATATCTGTGTTGCAGCATCCACGGATGAACTGAAGGCCCTCATAAAGTTCTGGGTTGGATGGGAGGCTCCTACACAAAGTCTCAACGTGGAAATTAGTCACAGTAGTCTACCCAGGGCATCAACGTGCTTCGAGACGCTCCGGCTTCCATCACACTACAAAGAATTTGAAAAATTCAAGAAAGACTTGATGGCGTCTGTAATTACACATGACACAGGATTTGGGCTTGTTTAAACATAGTGTTAACGTTTTACAGTTTTAGTTTCCAGCATTTTGTTCATAGCCTTGAATGGAGCCGTTTAGGCTGAACAGTTAAAAAAAATTTTTTTTATTTTGTTATAAACTTCCTGTCTTGCATGTAGAAATCATATCATATCTGGTTATTGGCTTCATCCATTTCAGTCAGTTTTATGGAAAAAGCCTGGAGAAGTTCTGTCTTAATATGAACAATAAAAGCAAGCCTTGTGGAAATGGTGTATTCACTTTGATTAATATTGGTAAGAATTGGAAATACAGACTTTATCAAAGTGTATTTTTATTTTACAATGTGGAAAACAAAGGACTGCTTAATTGTCCCACCATATTTGCACAACCACAATCAGATCAAACTTGTTAAGTGTTGGACATACTGGACAGTAGCGACATATATGTCGTAGCCATGTGAGTCAGAATGTCCCATTGGATCTATGGCTGCCCTCAGTGCCACAATTTGTTCGGGACTCAACACGTTGCCAGTTTCTGGAATAGTGACCCCATAGTGAGGGTCATCAAGTAGTCAACTGTCTTCCTAGTCAATATGAGGCACGCAGAGTCCCTGCAAGAAAGATGAAGAGCAAAAAAAGGGCCATAATTATGTTGCTACAACTTACTGAATATACTTCAATTTTAATGCATGGAGCTAAAGGTGGAAAAAAATGACTCGACCTGACTTAAGTTACAGACTACTTTTTGTGTTCTGTGGATGAATATATCTGTTCAGTGATAAATTTTGTACCTAAAAGACAGTGGTTTTAAATCCTAGACGTTTTAGATGCATTTCTGCTCCACCCTACCTGAATCAAACGATTGCATCACCTTATCAACAGCTATCAAGGGCTGCAGAGACCTGCTTGTCACCAATTTGAGGTCACTTAAATCCACTGAGTGTTTTAAAAAAGGCCTTAAAACATTTGTTTTTAGCAAAGCTTTTGGTCCCCTTTAGATTTTGTTTTTCACTATTCTAAAATAGCTTTTTTAATTATTATTTTTTTATGCTTTTTTCATTTTTACCTGTAGTACTTTGAGATCTTTCGATGGAAAGTGCAGTATAAATTAAATGTATTATTGATTTATTTAACACAGGTGTTTAGAGGCAGGAAAACAGCGAAAACATGCAGGACAGTGGGTCACCAGGACCAACATTGAAAACCACTAGTCTAACCAACGCTGAGATACAGTCTCACTTGAAGCAGTTTTTAGGAAATTGTTCCAAAATCCATTAATTATGTTGAAGAACCATAATAAACACGTTTTAAAGAAACCAGTTTCAGCGCCAACCCCCTGATGTATTCAACTGTTTGCTGTATTACGAGTGGTCAGATAAATTCCTTTCTGGTTTGAAATATAGACAATGTGAAAAACCTTACAATTAGCAACCACAAAAAATACCTCTTACCTCTGTGATTTCTGGTTCAGCCACAGCATGCTGGATGCTTCCCATCTCCCATAACTGATTGGGTGTTAGATTCCCCTCAGTTCTAAGTGGATGGTTATCCCAGCCACTGCTGAAGATGTCAAGACTTGCTTGGAGTCTTGGGATAAATACATAGTGACAACAGAAGATGTGTAAAATGTTTGCCAGGTCAAGCAAACCGTTGTCCTCTAGTGAGTGCAGCACAGTGTAGTAAATGTTTGTTACTGCACACCACACGTCTCTCCAAAGACGTTCAATTCTGAAAGGAGAGTTAAAGAAGAGATCATGGTTTGAATACATTTTTCAAACTTCCATTACACAGCATTTTTAAAATTAGAGATAAAACTAAAAAGTATGGAAAGAAAACACCTGCCAAAAGTCACTAAATGGTGAATGTCACGGGAATTGTAGAATTAAAGCATGCAAATTTGAACAACTTATTAAAATAAAAAAGGTATATGTATATTTCATAGTATAACACAACTAGTTCTAATACAAAAATGCGACTCAACCTTCCTTTGATTGTGCACACTCTTTCCAGCAATGAAGCTTGACCTTCCTGTCCCTCTGACGGAGAACATCACCCGGGCAATGTCAACATTCTCGACACCATGATCTGCTCTTACTCTAATAAAATTATACACAAGATTTGTTGCATATTGATAAATGTGGTCCAAGCCATTGAACTCCTGATCTTTCCAGTTTGTATCAGCATACCACTGACACTACAACTTTTACAACAATTAATGTCATTAATAACTTTTCAGTTCACTTCAATCTATCATGCAGATTCTTTAAAAATGTATTGCATGTTAAGAAATTACATTTTATTTTGTAATCTCAATATTATTTTTATAAATTACACATACAATTGTATTGGCAGGAAAATCAAATCATGTAAGATACAATGTAATATGGTGGCCAAAATAAATGTCTTCGTCATGATAATGACAAATAGTTCCTTTATTTACCTTAACGGAAATCCAAATGTGTCCACTGATTACTGGAAGAAGGCAAGGGCTGTTGAGGACAAATTGTTGTTTGCAGCACAAAGGTACATGATCTGCAGAAAATGTAAACAGAATGTACAGTTTTATATCTCAAACTGTAATAGTAAAGGATTTCTCTTTTACATTCACATACCTTTCTTGAAATGCCATCAATGCCCCCAAAGATTACAATGTTGTATCTGTGTAGACAAAACACAGTACAATAATGCACAGAATTAGTGCAAGTAAGTCCCATTTGCATAGTTCGGAATTTCTCATAACATTTTTCAAACAGAGCAGGTAAAAACCAAAATTGAATTGCACTCTTTGTAACAAATTAAAAGATACACACCGAACAAGTTTGTGGTTGGTGTCGATGTGCATCAGAGATTTTGTAGAGTAGGAGCGCCGCACAACACATCCTAGCTGGGTCATCCTGCACAGGATGCCAACAGTATCTATTCGGTGCATGGAGGCCCACACCCTTTCCCACTGGACTCGGAACCCTCTAGCCTGCAATGCTCCCTTAACCAACCGATACCCAGCATGAGGCATATCTTTTTTTATGTCACATATCAATTGGTCTAGCTCTGAGTCAGAACAGGTGCTGTAGAGGGCTCTAACAGAGAAGGCAGACTCTCCCATTCTTCTGCAGATGGTACGAGTGGACACGCCCAATAGGTTGGCAATGCATGGCACTGGAAGACCTTGGCCGTTTCTCAATATGCGTTCTTGAGCGTTCTCGTGTGCTCGTGTGCTTGTGACACGTCATCAGCCTCAGCCCGAGCACTGTTGCAATCCAGAGAACGCCAAATCGAGAACGCGCCGAATTCCCCGGATGTTGTTCCCGCCCCGCCCTCTTTATCGAGCATGCATCAGAGCAGACTTGTGCGTTCTTCAGACTGACCGCTTGCCCAGAATGCACCGCGGCCGCAGCTTGATTCCAGACAGCGCAAACAGAGCTCACAGCGGTAAGTAAAAAAAATTCTCTTTTCTGCTGCTGTTGTTCTTCAAAAGTACGTTTTCAGATTGTTTGAGGTGAGAACATTATACTTTTAAGCTTCCCTATGTGGCCTGTTTACAGAGTTAGTGCGTAATTAAAAAAAGTAGTGTGCATAATACCGCTGGTTATGATTTATTTGTTTTGTGTTTATCTGACTGACGTGTGTTGCTTTATTAACTCAATACTTGCTGGAATAAATTGAAAATCTCTCCCTAGGACGACAGCAGCATATAAAATAAATAAATAAATTCTATAAATGTTTTTCCTATCTAAGTGAGTTTCTTCTGAGTCAGGACACGAATAATTGAGAGGAGAAAGAGGGAAAGAAAACAATAGTAATAATAGTATATGAAAAAACAGACATTTATTTTATGCAAATGTTTAATCTTTGGAACAGAATGAAGGTGTAATATATTCAACAAATGATTAACAGTTACTAACATGGTTTAAAACAAAGAAATAACTCATATTAAGATCTCATACCAATAGACAACGCCTATAAACTTACAATTAAAAATAGTTGGAATGGAAATTAATTTAATGATTATTTAATGTATTTTTCCAGGTGGTGAAAAAAAAAAGAAATTAAGCAGCATGTGAACATGACTAGAACTGATCTACATTAGGTCAGGTGTAGTCATGTTCACTTAAACATGCAGCCAGCTGGAGCAGCTCCCTGTCTTCAGCCGCCGGATGGTCATCCTCCTCTGGGTCCACCGTCTCGTCCTCCACGTCCAGCTGGTCCCCTGCCTCTATACTAATATTGTAGAGGATGCAGCAGGCGGTGATTACTTTTGGGGCAAACGTCGGGCAGACCTACAGCGCCCTTAAGAAGATGAAACGCCACCGTGTCTTCAGACCACCAAAGACACGCTCAATGATGTTTATCAGCCTTGGCGTGGTGCCTGTTGTAGAGTGCCTCCACTAGACCTGTACCAAATATAAAATTAACTTGTAATTTAGGTAATATGATGATATGTCTTAATCTTCTATCCAATTAATATAATCTATGTATCAATTGTGTGTCATTGTTGGCTCTATTTAAGGACAAGAAGGTAAGAAATCTTACTGGCAAGCTGTTTCCCTATAGGATGCACCGCAGGCCAGCCAGTAGAGGGTCACCAGCACCTCTATCTCCTGTGGCCATCCATGGGCCTTCTGGATGGGCAGCAGCTGAAGGAGGAGGACGATGGTGGACCTGTTTAGCTAGAAGGCTGGTTTCAGGTCCCCTTCATTAAAAAATATTTGGAGGATTGGCACAGAGGTGTTTATCCTCACATATTTGGTTTCTGTTTCTTCCTGTAAAGAAAAAATGCCAAATGTTACCATAATTGTTTTTTTTCCATTGTCACCTTTTCACAGCATAAAACTATACCTGCTTAACATGCAGATTATTATAGTTCTCAAGAAAGAAAAGGTAAAATGTAAAGTAAATGTAGCAAATGGCTTCCCTTCTCTGTTATTTTTACCATTTCACTGAAAAAATGGGCTGAACTAACTGCACATAATTTATAGATTAATCATTGTAAAGGTGGACAGACATAAAAATATGTTTTTTCCTTTCTTAATCAATGCTGTGAAGGTCAGTAGGTGCAATAAAGTAGCTTAACCCTACTGTTATTAATGTTAAAATTGGGTCTTCATTTTAATTATTTATTGAAAAATAGTCACAATTTCAACCTGATCACGTTTTTAATACCATCCTCAATGTTTTTTTAAAGATAAAAATAGGAAATAGGCTGTCAATCTTAAAATGCCTACCAGTTGGCAATAGATGGGTGAGCAAAGCCTGCCTTCTGAGCCTCCTCTGCCGCATCTATCTTCTCCTTGCTCGGATTTGCCTTCTCAACTGCATCACCTCCTCTTCAGCCTGCTGGTAAAGCTGACCAACGACCGAAGCAACAGCTATATTGCTCGTATCGCTCATTTTGGTTCTATAAAGTGCTGATTTTTAAAGAAGATTCAATCGCCTCTACAACTACAACAATTACAACTCCCAACAAAGAAATTCCCGCTATTGCTGGTTTTAAACCCACAGTTCTGTAATTATTTTAGATATTTTTTACACTTTTTAGAAATTAATAAAAAAACGTTTTCAATAAGATATGATGGTGTAGTGTATAAACAGTTTTGAACGTTAAAGAAATGCTCAAGCGCTGTGGATGTGATGACGTCACGAGTATACTTCTGTTCCAATGCACAATGCGTGCTGCATGCTCGCGTTCTCGTCAAGTCCGATCTTCCTGTGTTCTTACCGAGAACAGACTTGACGAGAACGCGAGTCCGTTCTCGCGTTCTCGTGAATTGAGAAACGGCCCTTGGTTTAGCAGATGTAAGAGGGTATCAGAAGATATATAAAATCTTGGACGTCCAATTACCCCATGGGTAATCTGAACAGACACGATAACGGCCTGATTTTGTCTCTCTTGCACAACTAAAGTGTGCAAGTCTGCCAACGCATTCACTATGGCCTCGGGGATGTGAAACTGATCAGACACAACACTAAAAAGAACAACTTCTTGGGAACACACAAACTCAAAGTAATCCAGGTTGAGTGGCTGCTGATTGACAACATGCTGAATTTGCGTTTGAAGCCTCTCCAACATGCTCTGTGCAAGCAATTCTGAAAAAGAACAGGAAAAACAGACATATAAATGTCTTATTCTGGTAAATTAAAGTATTTTCTGGTAGGAAATAAAAACTTTTTTTTTGGGAAGCATTACTTGTTAACTGAAATTGAGACGAGCAGAAAAAATGAACTGATGAAAATCATCAGAGAACAATTTACTTAGGTTGATCCTTCTGTATGATAGGACATGCTTTAAAACCCAAGAAACAGAAAAATCTGTGCTTTAGTTTTCTTTAATGATCATGGGTCAGGTTTATCTTGTAGAGAACGTTTTATACAACAACAAACAGTTATTGATGTGCAACACACGGTCAATCTGAAAAGTAACAGATCGACCGTGCCTTTAACTGAAATTGTAAATGCTCTATCTGCATATTTATGATATAGTCAGATATTCATTTTTCACCGTGAAAGTTTGAAAACTCACCTGTGGGGTGCTCATGGTGTTAGCTGTGAAATCCCGTCTGTCTTCCTCACCCAAACCGTCGCGTTTCAGTTGTTTCGAGTGCGCCCCCTGCTGTCGGGAAGTCAGAACTACTCTTATTGTATCACGTGACTTTTGGCACAAATGTGCCGCAGAGGGGTGGAATTGTTTCGTACTCGAGGAGAAGCTGTTTTGTGCGAGCAGAGACCGTTTTGTGCGAGCAGAGACCGTTTTGTACTTGGGGACAATTTATAAATTATATTTTGAGTGGAACATTTGGGGACAGTTTGCAAAACAAGTTTTATTTGTGTGCAAAACATTTTTTTGTGTGCAAAACCAGTTTTATTTGTGTGCAAAAAAAAATTGTGTGCAAAACAACTTTTATTTGTGTGCAACACATTTTTTTGTGAACGTTTTGCCATGAAACTAACTCCATAGAAGAGGAGCACCGATGATCCCTTCTGCTGTCCTCACCACTCTCCTCACGTTCTTCCAGTCGGAGGCGCTGTAGCCTCCACACCACACAGAGAGACAGCTGGTCAGAATGCTCTATATGGTGCTTCTGTAGAAGGTCGTGAGGATGGGCGGGGGCAGGTGGGCTCTCCTCATCCTCCGTAGGAAGTACAGTCGCTTCTGTGCCCTCTTGACCAGTTCTGTGGTGTTCACAGACCAGGTGAGATTGTCTGTGATGTGCACACCCAGGAACTTGGTGTTGCTGACCACCTCCACAGCTGAGCTGTTGATGAGCAGAGGAGCATGGCGAGGCCGGTTTTTCCTGAAGTCGACGATGATCTCCTTCGTCTTCTCCACGTTCAGGATCAGGCTGTTTTCTCTGCACCAGCCCACCAGTTGCTCCACCTCCTCTCTGTAGTCCTGGTCGTTTTCGTCTCTGATCAGGCCCACCATCGTCGTGTCATCTGCAAACTTCACGATGTGATTGGTGGTGAACCTGGGGCCGCAGTCGTGTGTCATCAGAGTGAACAGCAGGGGGCTCAGGACGAAGCCCTGAGGGGAGCCCGTGCTGAGGGTGATGACATCAGAGGTGTTCTGAGAAATAAAGTCCTGGAACGTGTTTACTTATAAAACTGACAGAACCTTAAGGATTTCACTTTATTTTCTTTACTAAAAACCCTGTAAAAACAAAATCAACAAACATTGGCCACTGTGGTTTGGCCTGTAAGCTCTAACAGTACAGCACATTTAACTAACAAAAAGCCAAATGACTCAGACGAGGCTAAATGATTGTCAGTAAGTGATGGCTGCTATCATATTTTCTTTGAATTCATTCAGGGTTGTAAGATGTGCCCCTGGAAATGTGATTGTGCGGCTACATGCACTAACAATAGGAGAACAAATAGTATGACTTGTGTCACCGTCATGTCAAAATTTCACAGAAATGAAGAAGTCCTTCTTCTCACTGGGCAGCACTGGTTTGTGTACCTGTCCTGTCATCCACTGCATGATTTTGCCAACGGTCAGCAGCTGCAGATCCTCATTCTGACCATCTTGTTGTTGAAAAGAAGGTAGATCATAAGGAAAAGATTAAAAGCCTAGCATTTTTTAAAGATATGCATACAGGTATTACAGCTGCTTTTTAAGTCAGATTTTGTTTTTTAAATTAACAGTTTTGGTTAAACCTTTAAATTAATGTTATAGGTGCATTTCATACTCTTGCAAATTTTGATAGTCTTGCACGACTTGAATGTGCTGTGAATTACTGGGTTATTATAAAAAACAACTATTACCAAGTATCTGCAAAACTAACTGAGATTAAGCCATTTTGTGTCAGCTGTGTTGGCCACTATTGATGCTTCCAAGCCTTGGAAATGTATTGAGCAACAAATCTGTCAGCTTGTACATATAACAAATAAAATTATTTGTTATACATTTTCTATTCCGTAACCCCAGGGGAGATCACTGTTTGGCTCGACTGTCCCTCAACAGACTGTCTTTCACTTTCTTGTGTAACTGGCCTCACAGTCCCTGAAGAGCATAACCTTCGGTTTAACAATGACACAAGACTGTGTGCCGTGTTTAGGATATCCGCTAACTGTACCTAACGGAAAAGTCAGTAAAGTTAGATGCCTGAATATCAACTGCAGAAATAAAGATTTAAGTTACAAATATTAAATATTACCTGGCTTTGCTCCGTAGTTTCCTGATCCGTCATCTTGGCGCTACTAAGTTGAAAGAACATGTAGTACGCATGCGCGGCTCCTATCTTCGCACTCTCTGCTCCATTAACCACCCTTGGAAACCGTGACGTCAGACCACTGTTGCGAATTTGTATTCTCAAAGAAAAAATCTGTATTCTCAAACAGCCGCTGCTGTTTGTGTTCATGGAGAATAAAGCCCAAATTAAACTTGAAATTTGTATATATTAGTTATTGAAGTTGTAACTATTTAAATTGTATGTTGTATGCTTTGAATGAGATTTCAATTATTATGAGTTTACAAATGTTTGTTATGCACAACTTCTGACTAATATGCACACTACTGCTTTTTATGTACAAGTGTTTTTTTATAGTGATCTTACCTCATAGAATCAGCTTGCTAAAGCTAGCACCATGAGCAGAAGAGGCCACCTTCGGCTACAAGGCTTAAAAGATGTTATTTTAAAGACTGAAGAGGGAGCTGGAAAAGAAGGAGATGGAGACAATACGAAAAATGCAGAGGCATATGCAAAGCTTATCCAATTCCTGGATGGTACGAGTTTATTACTAGTAATCCATGAAGCTGCTGATGATAGGCTCTGAGGATTTTGAGAGACTTTTAGAGGAAAAGGGTAAGCCCCATGTTATCAGTTTATACACAGAACTGACCTCACTACAAAAAGTTAGCAGTGAAAGTATGACAGACAGAGTTTTAAGAGCAGAGGGCGCCATTACGACATTAAGAAACACTGGTGAAACTCTTAGTGATGGCCTGCTCATTGCTATGACTAGCAGTCATTCAAACCATTCGTCATTCATGTCACACAAAGCACAGACAAAAAGGCTTTTACTGACTTTAAATGTAAATTAAGGAGTAAAGAAGATACAGAAAAAAATGCAATTGCGGTGGAGGACAACATCCTGAAAGCGCGGGCCTAGGCAAGTACAAAGTTTGCACAGGCGTGGATGGGTGACCGGAGAACAGATGTCGCCGACCTGATGTGCTTCAGATGTGGACAAAGGGGACACAAAGCTAAAGTGTGCCACCGCAGGAAATTGGTGCAACTTCTGCAAAAGCTCCACGTACCGAGAGGAAGTTTTTAGGAGAAAACAAGGGCAGGATGAGGCGCGGAAGGTTGCTGAAGAAGAGGACGGCTAAGAATACAGACCGGGAGATCGAGAGGAGCGGTGGAACCAAAGCCAAAGGTTTGATGGTGGACACCGAACCAACCTCACAGCTCTGAGTAATGAATGGGATGATGAGTGCAAAGGTTCTTCTGACATGTAAACATAGCATGAAATCCTGGGGCATTCTAACTATGATGACATACAAAACCCAAAAAGGGTGTTGTTAAGGGAATTAACATAATGGGTAAAAATGAAAAACAAATGAAGCAATGTGAAATGTGTGTTCAAGGGAAATTTGCCCAATCAAGAAATAAGGAACCAGATAAGTGAGCTAAACTTGTGTTAGAACTGGTTAACACAGATCTAGCTGGACCAATCGACCCAGAGTCTAGCAAGGGCTACAGATTTGTGTTGTCGTTTATTGATGACTTTTCCAGTGCAGTTTCTGTGTATTTTTTCAGACATAAGAGTGACACTGTGCAGGCAACAGAAAAATGTATTGCAGACACAGCACCCTAAAGCAAGGTCAAATGTATACGATCTGATAATAGCACAGAATTTACTGAAAAGTGATATCAAACACTACTGAGTAAGAATGGCACCAGACACAAGACATCAGCGCCGTATTCGTCACACTAAAATGGCACTGCTGAGCGAAACTGGTGCACACTTTTCAACATGGCAAGATGTATGCTAATACAGACAACTTATCTAAAACAACGTAGGTGTTCAGACAGTGGCTACAATGAGAGATAGGTGTTTTAACAGATGTAGAGGACAAACCCCCTATCAAATGATTAGTGGGAAAAGACCAAATCTATCCAGGATGCAGACGTTTGGTTCCGCCTGTTAAGCTTATAAACAAGAACAGGGAAAACTAGACTGAAGACGTGAGGAGGGAATTTTTGTAAGCTATGACACAAAAACGTGCCTAATTTATTTTCTTCTCAAAGAAAAAGTCCAAAAACAAAGACTAGTGAAGTTGCTAACTAAAAAGATGATAGAACAAATCAGGATTCAGTCACCCTCTTGTAGGCAGGCAACAAAAATGATACTGTGATACTATTTGTGACGCAGATCAAAACACAAAACGTTACTCTAGGCTAAGGAAAAAGCCAAATTACCGGAATGAGTATGTAACGGGTAAAGAAATCGATGACCAAGTACTGACAAATATGGATTATTGCTACAGGCTTCTATGTGATGTTCCTCTAACATTTGAAGAAGCTGTACATTTTCAATACTCAATGAATGGAAAGAAGAGATGGATGAAGAAATGTTATCTCTTAGAAAAAACAATACATTTACTCTAACAACTCTTCCTGAGAGTCAGTGGGGGGTTTATGCAGTGAAAAAGATTGCAGACGGAACTGACAAATTCAAAGTTAGATATGTGGTGAAATAGTTTAGTCAGAAGAAGGGAACCAATTGTGGGGAGACTTTCTCTTTTAGAAAGTCCGGTATTAGAGTTTTGATGCAGAAAGAGGTGCTTACAGAAGTATGCACCTGGACCCAAAGCACCTGTAGATGTTTGCGAGAGTGCACTTGTGAATGCAAGGTTTATCCATAAGAAAAATGCTCAATAGTGGTTGTGAAGAGCAAAATTCCAGCTCCACAGAGTGCCGAGGCAGACCCGAGGGAAACCAAAACCCCCGATGCCCGAAAGGGCCCCCAGAGCAAAGGCACCCAAGAGGGACCAACACAGGGATAGCTGCCTCGCCCATCCCAGGGAAGAGCAAAGAAGAGCCCCAGGGAACCCCCCCAACAGCCACAGTTCCAAAGCCCCTGGGAGCTGCGGAGACAAGCCTGTGGGCTCTGCCAGCAGCCAGCTACGCCAGAACGGATCCAGCCATGGGCCCCAGAGACCTGAGGCCCAGGGGTCCCCTGGCATGGGCCCTGACAGAGCCACGGGGCCCAGGCCAAGCAAAGCAGATACCAGGATTGAGTCAGCACACACCTGAGCATCCATCACCAGACACCGAGGACCATCAGCGCACCAGGGGGTCAAGGCGCCAACCAACAAAGGGGAGCCAGATGGGGAGGATAGGTTCCATAATTAGTGGAGACCTGAGATGTCGCAAGAGAGGGGGCAATCCAAAACCCAACCTGATAAAAAGACAAACAGAAAACCAGGCAAACAGTCACATTCACAAACCTGGAGTTGCTGCCTCCCCTACCCCCTGCCCTCCATACTTAAACCCTACATCCATATTCCGGCGGAGAGTAAAATTACCAGCCCCAGACGATCCCCAGGTCCTAACGCCCACGCCCAGCCCAGACCCCACCTGGGATTAGCTGTATCTTATAACTAGGTCTTACTGAGTCAGCATCAAAGTTCTACCACTTACTTCAACCTGCATTATGCTTCTCAGCTTCCACCTTTTCCTATGAGCGACACGCACCAGTCTCTCGCTCTCTAATTGACTCCGTTGCTTTTATGAACTGTCTCCCCTGTTGTAGCCCTGGTCGAGGTGCTGAATGTAACTTTTCATGCAATGATCGAGGGTAGGCTAACAGCCCTGGACTGAACAGCCATTCTGTATTTCTGTATATTTGGGTTTTTTTGCTCATTGACAATGAGTCTTTGTCATGTTAGGGGGAGCGGGCAGTAATAGGTATATTGATGCACTTGGGTACAACTGTACCTGGGAGCTAGCCAAAACACACCAGCGACATTCAGTGTGTCTGCACGAGTACAGGCATGTATGAGCAACGTAGAGTCAAATCATCTGCTAACCTAACAAAACATAACATGTGTGGCATACTGAGCAAGCAGTGGGTTGAAACACCTACCCAATGATTAGATACATGATTAATATAATTTACATGTAGTACAGTTTATGTTCAGACTGTTAAAGTTGTGTTTTCTGTTAAGGAAAGTTTGTTTTGTTGTTTGAAGAGCAGTATGCACTGGCTAACCCCGACCAGCAGGGGGCGCGTTCGCTACACTGTGTGTTCTTGGTTATTCAGAGAATAAGAACACATGAATGTGAAGTAGAATTGCGTGTGGCGAACTGTGTTGTTAAAAATAACTTTTGGCTCCTTGCAGGTAAGAAGGGGGGGGTTAGAACTGGATAGTAATTGGTAAAAGCGAGTTTATGATCTCAGCCGATTTAGGGTATTGTTTATGACTGTTGTGTGGCAAGTAGAAAGTACCGAGAATGGTTAGCTTATAGTTAGCGCCAGTTGCTAACTACCTTGGGTGAGCGCGGGGCTGGGGAAAACAAACAATGAGCCTGCACTGCGCGGGAGGAGTTTGTCAGCCTGTGTAAATAAGCTAAAATACTGAATGATTTATTTGATTAATGGTAATTTGATTAACGTTGACAATGTTTGTTAAATATGATTGGTTGACTGTATTTGAGCAAATTTGCTAGAGAATGTATAACAAAACGGATCTGAAATAGATGCAAAGGCTATGATTTATTGTTTATATGTGGTGCAAAAGTTCAGAATTGCACTGTGTGTTCTTGCTTATTCAGAGAATAAGAACACATGAATGTGAAGTAGAATTGCGTGTGGCGAACTGTGTTGTTAAAAATAACTTTTGGCTCCTTGCAGATTGCAATAAAGCTGATTCATCAAGTTAAATTTGTAGTGGAGGACAGTTTCATTCTGGACCACGCTACATATTTTGGTAGCAGAGGATGGGTGATTCAGCTCACAGCCCAGTCGCATAGAAGTGAAGACACACTAACCAGAGCAGCATCATGGAGGAAGCTAGGGACGAAGTCAGCAGGATATTACTGACGCTGGAGGAGAAGGAGCTCATTCCCCTATGTGAGCCCAGGTCTTCGTCTTCGGGAGATGCTGGAAATAAAGCGAGGACTGACCCTACCCACCCTGAAGACCATACTCAAGGGTCACTACAAAGTGGATTCTTCCTCTGACCTACTGCATCGTCTGATGAACATGACACAAGATCCAAGGGATTCAGCCCAGAACTTCTTACTCAGAGCAATAGAACTGAAAGAGAAGCTAATGAGAAAATTCAGCGATGATGATGAAAGTGAAGAAGGTGAGCAGTTTAGTCCTGAGCTAATTCAGAGAAAACAGTCATAAACAAGCCCCCAAAAGTCAGTGAAGTGCAGGCAGAAGTGTACCCATCTGACGCCTCAGCAGCAGCAGTAGATACAGTTAACCGTGAACAAGGGGGAAGAAGTAAGAAATATCAAGGACCGAAAGCAGAGGCCAAAGCAGAGCTAGACTCAATAGAAACGCTGAAGGCTGAGGTGCTAGAAATTAAGAAGTTGGTGTTACAGACAGTGGAGGCTACACAAGTTAGATTGGCCGAGCGAACATTCACACCCAGCCGTACTCGGCCCAGGGGTTGTAGGGCATGTCAGGAAGCTCAGATGGGTGACGCCTGCAGACATTGCTTTAAGTGTGGGCAAGAGGGGCATCTCTCCAGAGGATGTTGACGGACCAGAGAGCAGCAGGGAAACGAGATGGGCTGCCGAGCCGGGACCCTCGGTAGCCCATGAATCATCACGTCTCACCATACAGCAACCTGCCTCCCCTCATGCACCACCTCAAATCTCAACAGTTAACTATCTTCCACCACAACGCAAGGAAAAACTCATCAAGTTAATTGCTAAGAGGCACACTGTCCATTGCATATTAGATACAGTTCCAGTAGTAGCTTTATGGGACTCGAGTGCTCAGGCAACAATCATTAATGACGAATGGAGAAAGCTACACTTACCACACAGCACGGTGCGGCCTCTCAGTGAGCTGTTAGGCTCGGACATTGTATTGGGAGTTGCAGCCAACCACACTGAAATCCCCTTTATGGGCTGGGTGGAAGTAGAATTTAGGCTAGGGAAAGACTGCGCCCTGACAAAACCACTTCTAGTACCTGTTCTAGTGTCAAGTGACCCACACGTAGCAGTAGAACCTATAATCGGCTACAATGTGATAGAGGAAATAACAGGAGAGGGTAGTAAGACAACAAAGACAGAGACCACTCATACAGTGAGTCAAGCCTTTCAGATAACAGTCAAGACCGCACAAGCCGTGGTTCAGCTTATTCATGCCCCTACTAGTGAGGAAGATGTAGGAATTGTGCATACAGGAAATAGAACACTCACTCTAGGTGCTGAACAGGTCACCACAGTGTATGTTACCATCAACACTGGGGCTCAATATCATGGCCAAGACCTGCTGCTAGTCCCAAACGAAGAGCTAACATTGCCAGAGGGGGTAATGATAGAGGAGGGTCTAGTCAGTGTCCCCAGGAAAAGGTCAGGTTATGTACCAGTCCCCATTGCCAACACAAACAAACAGTGTAACCCTGACCCAGCGCACTGTTTTGGGTCACCTGCAGACAGTGAAGACTGCCTACGCGGCCAGCATTGAGCAGATGAACAGGGGGGAGAGGGTAAAGCCACCAACTCCAACAGCATCAGCCCCAGGCAGTGACAATTCAAAAAAAAAAAACCTGCCTGGTGGGACCCTCCGGTTGACCTCAGTCACCTAAACGAGGAGCAAAGTAGGATCGCCAAACAGCTGCTGAGAGAAGAGTGTCACGCGTTTGCATATGACGATGACGACATCGGCTCAATCCCCTCACTGAAACTCCACATCACGCTGCACGACACCACCCCAGTAAGAAAAACGTACATGTCCGTCCCAAAGCCACTCCACCAGGAGGTAAAGGAGTATATCCAAGACTTATTGAATCGGGGTTGGATTACTCCTTCACGCTCTCCGTATGCCTCACCAGTCGTGTGCGTACGAAAGAAGGCTGTGTTGTGACTACAGGGAGCTGAACAAAAAGTCAGTCCCTGATCGCCACCCTATACCCCGTATACAAGACATGCTCGACTCCCTCACTGGCAGCTCCTGGTTCTCCGTACTAGACCAGGGGAAGGCCTACCATCAGGGGTTCTTGGACGAGGAAAGCCAGCCCCTGACAGCTTTCATAACTCCCTGGGGCCTGTACCAGTGGGTCCGAATCCCATTTGGGTTGAGTGCAGCACCTGCAGAATTCCAGAGGAACATGGAAGACTGTTTGCGTGGCTTGAGAGATGTAATGTGTCAACCGTATCTAGATGACAATCTTGTCCATAGCTCAAGTTTTGAAGACCACATTGGGCACTTGAGGACTGTGTTACAGAGATACCAGGAACATGGGGTGAAACTCAGTCCCCGAAAGTGTGAAGTGTTAAAGAAGAAGGTGAGATTTCTGGGACGGTTAGTGTCGGGAGAGGGCTACACCATGGACCCATCTGAGGTGGCCCCAGTCCAAGCCTTAAAGGAGAAAGCACCCACAACAGTGGGAGAACTGAGAAAGGTGATGGGATTCCTCTCATACTACCAAACATATATCCCAAACTTCTCCAGAATAGCCCAGCCTCTCTACCAGCTGCTATCAACATCAGATCAAGGGAGTGGAAAGAAGGTCAGGGTCACAACCAGGAAGAAAGGTAACCTCCCACCTAACACTCCTATACAATGGACAGTTAACTACCAACAGATATTAACCTCTCTCATAGACAAGTTGATGGAGCCTCCCCTCCTTGGATACCCAGATTTGACCCAACCATTCATCCTCCACACGGACGCATCCCAGGAAGGATTGGGAGCTGTACTATACCAGAGACAGAATGGTAAGATGGTAGTTATAGGCTATGGTTCCAGGACTCTAACCCCACCTGAAAAGAACTACCATATGCACTCGGGGAAATTAGAGTTTTTAGCGCTAAAATGGGCAATATGTGAACGTTTTTGGGATTACCTTTATCATGCCCCACACTTTGTAGTATATACAGACAACAATCCCCTAATTTATATTCTCTCGACAGCTAAGCTTAATGCGACAGGTGGGTGGGTGAGTGGGTGAGCTGTCTGAATTTGACTTCTCGATTAAGTATAGACCAGGAAAGAGTAATGCAGATGCGGATGGGTTATCACGCATGCCATTAGACATAAATGCGTTAATGACACAGTGTACAGAGGAGGTGGGTCAGGAAGTGTTTGGTGCAGCAGTGCAGGGTCTCTGTGTGCAGTTAGACATCCCTCCAGTCTGGGCAGCTAGCGTTCCCATAGAAGCACTAGATTTAGTGAGAGATCCAAGTGCACACCCCCAGACCAAGTCCCTGACACCAGAACAGATTCGAGACAGTCAGGAAAAAGATCCTGTCATAGGCCGAGTCCTGCATTACAAGAGGAACAATCAGCATCCGTCCAGGAGAGCACTTAAAGCCGAGCCAGCGGATGTCAGGGTATTAATGAGACAGTGGGCAAAGTTGTATGTCGATGGGGATGGAATCCTCTTCAGGAGAGCAGGAGATAAACACCAGCTTCTCCTCCCGAAAGAGCATCATCAAAGAGTATTCCACGAGCTTCACAGAGAAATGGGACATCTTGGGGTTTAGAGGACCTTAAACCTGATACAAGATCGGTTCTACTGGGCCCGGATGCACTCCGACATAGAACACTTTGTCACTCAAGAATGTGAGTGTCTCAAGGCAAAGCAACCTCACAAAGCGACCAGGGCTCCCATGACAACCATTGTTACAACACGGCCAGGCGAGATGGTATGCATTGACTTTCTGCACTTAAAGACATGCAAACAGGGGTTTGAGTACATTCTTGTTGTGATAGATCATTTTACTGGTTTCGCCCAAGCCTATGCCACGAAAAATAAGTCTGCCAGAACTGTGGTTGATAAACTATTCAATGATTTTGCCCTGCGTGTTGGATTTCCAGAGAGGATTCACCACAACATGGGGAGGGAGTTTAACAACCAGTTGGATCAACTACGGAGGAGCTGTGATGTGCGTGAGTCCCATACCACATGTTATCATCCTCAAGGTAATGGGAAATGTGAAAGATTTAACAGGACCATCTTATCCATGCTCCGCACCCTCACAAGTGAACAGAAGGCTGACTGGAAAAGCTCATTGACGAAACTGGTGCATGCGTACAACTGCACCCGCAGTGGGGTCACAGGGTTCTCTCCCTACTACTTGCTTTATGGAAGGTCACCCCGTTTGCCAGTAGACCTGCTTTTCAATCTACAGCCCAGAGAAGCAAAGGAGATTTATGCTGAATATAACACAGTGAGGCAAGAAAGGTTATGACAAAAGATCATATGGAGCCGACTTGCAACAGGGTGGACGAGTGCTTGTACGGAATCTGTCAGAGAGGGGTGGCCCTGGGAAACTGCGGGCCTATTGGGAACCTAAAGTGCATGTGGTGGTGAGGAGGAGGAGCAGTGACAGCCCAGTGTATGAAGTGGCACCAGAGGGAGGAGGCAAGAGTCGTGTGTTGCATAGGAACCTTCTACTCCCGTGTGACAGTCTGCCCCTGGAAAAATCAGAACCAGGTCCTGCTAAACGCAAAACAAAGATACAGGCAGGGACAAGAACAAGAGAGCAGCAAATCACGGAGCCAGAGAACGATTCGGACAGTGATGAAGTTGAGATGGTGTGTCGTTTCCCATACCACCGGGAACTAAGTCAGAGAACTGCAGTCTTAGACCCAGAGGCGGAGCCATTTACACCAGCTCCCACCATGCAAAATGGAGTGCCAGATCTGGAAGAAGGAACGGTTGCTCAGGAGGACGCAGAGACTGACAATAGAGGAATCATAGCTGATGGAGGTGAGGTGAAAGACACTACAGAGGCCAGGGACGGTCTACTAGAGTCATCAGAGGAAGATGATTTTCACCTGCCACCAGTGACAAGCTACCCGCAGCGACAAAGGCACCGTCCCCAGATTCTGACCTACAACGCCTTGGGTGAACCAACGCGGGTGAAAGCTGGTGCAGAGAGCCTGCGTGTCGTGAGTAAGACCTCAGCCTGCAACCCACCGAGCATGTGGCGACCCTGGACATCACTAGACACTGAAGTAATGAGTTGAACTCACACAAACATTACTCTAGTTTGGAGAAAATGGACTTGGTGAAACTCCATGGAGTGTAAAGAAAAGACATTTCCAGGAGAACATATTGAAATAATACTGTACAGATAGAGATACTGGTAACAGACTAAAAGAACTGAGGCCGATATGAGTTCTGTTACAATTGAGAGTAAATCTGATTAGGGTCCACAGTACAGTAGCTGATATTTACTGGTATAGAGCTAAATGGGCCGGATACTTTGATAAATGGGTACTAATTGAACTTGATGTCAAGGGCCACATTAAACAAAATGTAACATCAATATGTAATACCATGTTTCAGTAAGAAAATTCGATATGTGACAGGGTACATTTTGGGTATCAGAAATGTCTGAGGACATTTATTATTGGGGGGGAGAGTGTGGCATACTGAGCAAGCAGTGGGTTGAAACACCTACCCAATGATTAGATACATGATTAATATAATTTACATGTAATACAGTTTATGTTCAAACTGTTAAAGTTGTGTTTTCTGTTAAGGAAAGTTTGTTTTGTTGTTTGAAGATGAGTGATGGAGCAGTATGCACTGGCTAACCCCGACCAGCAGGAGGCGCGTTCGCTACACTGTGTGTTCTTGGTTATTCAGAGAATAAGAACACATGAATGTGAAGTAGAATTGCGTGTGGCGAACTGTGTTGTTAAAAATAACTTTTGGCTCCTTGCAGGTAAGAAGGGGGGGTTAGAACTGGATAGTAATTGGTAAAAGGGAGTTTATTATCTCAGCCGATTTAGGGTATTGTTTATGACCATTGTGTGGCAAGTAGAAAGTACCGAAAACGGTTAGCTTATAGTTAGCGCCAGTTGCTAACTACCTTGGGTGAGCGCGGGGCTGCAAGTACACCTCGCTGCAGCCTTGCGGAAAGGGGGCGGGGACGAACCACTGTCAGCCTCATACCTTATGTGGAAATGGCACTATTGCACTCTGGAAATGAAGGGGGCGCTAGTGATACTATTTCCTGTACCAGCCGTGTTATAATAATTATAATAATAATAACGCAATTTACTTGACAACAGCTTTCAAAACGACCAAGAACACTTTTAACTTAAAAAAATACAAATTAAACTGTACAGAAATGGCAAAAAAAAAACGCGCTATGTCACGTGGTATGTCTGTCACGTTATATGTCCTTTTTTATTTTTAAATCTTTATTAAATGTTATTTTCGGATGTTAAAATTACATTAATAACAAGCAATCTAAAATAAGCAACAATACGGATTCATTATAGAGATGTTTTCTTAAATATCAAATTTTTGCAAAACCCAAGGGGATTCATTTGAAACTTTAAATGTAGCTTCAACCTGGAAAGACTCACTCAAAGAAAGAAGGTTTTTGAAAGTTTATTTGACAAGAAATAATCTTCGGCGCTGGGACCCGGCAGTAGACATGGCGCTGGTAACCGCCAGAGAATGATCTGCTCTGGATGAGTCTTTTTTTTTATATACTGTATATATGAAAACCTTTTTGAATGAAGTCATTGGATGCATAAATTAAACTAATGTGTAAATTCTAACTATAACTGTCTTCATCTCACCTGCTCAGCCAATATCCATCCCAGCCTAACGGTGGCGGTCTCATCTCCTCCACCCTTCATAAAGTCCGGCTTGATGCTTGATGTGTGCAACTGCTCCTCACCTGAGCTTTCTTTACTCCCACCTGGTCTCCACTTTCGCACAGCATACCTTTCATCTTATGTTTGTGTCATTACTTTGTAACTGGACAAAATTTTTCTGTATGTGTTTGCTTTATTACCTCCATGGTGTGAGCCAGTAGGGGGATTGAAAGACCATTTTATTCCTTTCTGAAGGAGAGTATTATTGATTAGAGTTTGATTCCATCTTTCAATTTCTTTTCTTAACTTGCGTTCAGCTCCTACAAAGTTGGTTCCATTGTCAGAACGCAGCTCCAGCACTTGACACGTCTAGCAATAAATCTTCGGAGCCCATTGATGAAAGAATCAGTATCCAGTGATGACAGCATCTCAAGGTGAACTGCTCTTATTGCCATGCAGGTAAAGATGACTCCATATCGTTTCAACAGGCTCCTTCCACGCTTAATTTCAAAGGGACCAAAACAATCCACACCAACACAAGTAAATGGGGGTTTGTCTGGACACACTCGTTCCTGTGGAAGGTCTGCCATCCTTTGACTTCCTGGTACAGCATGGAGTTTTCGACAAATCATGCATTTTGATAGGGTCTTCCTGATTGCAACGCTGGCACCTGGGATCCAATACTTTTGACGCAGTTCAGCAAGCAAATGATTACGTCCACCATGGCCTGTCTGATGATGTATATGGCGCTGTAAAATTTCTGAGATGTGAAGGTCTTTAGCCAATATGACTGGGTATTTAGCTTCAGCAGGCATAGCTGCTTTGCTTAGCCTTCCACCAACTCTTAGTACACTACACAGGATCAAGCTTATAGAGCTGGCTTGTTTTCTTCACACCTTCATGTTTCTGTAAACTTGTCATTTCCTCTGAATATCGCTTTCTTTGACAATAGCAGATGATAGCACTCTCAGCCTTTCCAAACTCCTCCACTGATAAGGCTTCCAATGCAACATTTTTCTTGTACATATTCATTTCTTTCTTCAATCTTTCTTGAAATTTAACATCATCAAGCCTGAAATTTGCAAGGTCCAACTTCAGTTGTGCTCTCTTTTGAGCAAGTTTGGACAGTAATTGTTTAAACCTGAGTAGCCACCCAACCATTGTTTTCAATTTATCCCAAGAGGAAAATGAATGAATGAAGTCCATAATCGGATCCACTTGTTCATAGGTGCATGTCGCATTACCAGAAACCAATGTCTTAACCTCTGGATCTTCTAGATCCTCCAGAGCAAAACAACTTATGTCCTCAGGATTTACAGGCCATTTCCATTCAGGGCCATGAAGAAACTTTGGTCCCAACACCCAGGTATTAGCCTTCAAAAGAGACTCCACACTTGTTCCTCTGGATGCCAGATCTGCTGGATTAATACTGGTAGCAACGTACCTCCACTGTGAAGGATTTGACAAATTGACTATTTCTCCAACTCGATTTGTCACAAAAGTCTTAAACCTAAATCTTTCATTTTTGATGTACTTCAAAACTGAAGTACTATCAGTCCAGAATACTGAGTCTTGTAGTTCCATCCTTAACTCCTTCTTCAACAGCTTATCCATACGGCTGGCAACCACTGCAGCAGTCAACTCCATGCGAGGGATGGTGATGGGTTTCAGTGGAGCTACCCGGGCTTTACCCATTACAAATGCACAATGCACTTGTCCATCAGCATTACACTGCAACAGGTAGCTCGCTGTTCCATATCCATTCTCGCTTGCATCACTGAAATGATGTAGCTGCAAACTTGTGGCTTGTCCAAAGTCCTGTGGTTTCAGACATCTGTTAACTCCAAACCTTTCAAGCCGATGAAGTCCTTCCAACCAGTTTTTCCACTTCTGGACCATATCATGTGGCAAAGGATCATCCCAGCCAACGTGTCTTCTGCTTAGATCTTGTAGAATCCCCTTTGCGACTAAGACAACTGGTGTCAGAAATCCAAGAGGATCGTAGATGGAACTTATGATGGACAAGACTCCTCGTCTTGTCAGAGGTCTATCTTTGAGAATGATCTTGAATTTCAGCAGGTCTGATTGTACACACCACTGTATTCCCAACACACGCTCCACAGGTAGATCATCATTATCCATATCCAGGTTCTTCACCTCAATGGATCTTTCATGCTGTGGTATAACAGTAAGAACACTGCGTCGGTTACTTATCCATTTGAGAAGTTGAAATCCACCTTTCTTGCACAAAGCACGGAGTTCTTGATATAATGAGACAGCTTCCTCTTCTGTGCTCACAGAGACCAAACAGTCATCCACATAAAAGTTGTGAAGCACCGCATCTATGACATTTGGTGTAAACATCTTTTGATTGTCCTCTGCACACCTTCTCAGTGCAAAACATGCACAGTTTGGAGATGATGTAGCTCCAAAAAGATGTGCAACCATTCGGTACTCCACCAGATGCTGATCATATTCTCCATTTGGCCACCAGAGAAATCTCGGACCTGGTGAAACATGGCCTCAATGTCCGCTGTGATAACAACAGGTTCCTTCCTGAATCTGGTGATTACACCAACCAATGAACTGGTGAGGTTTGGACCTTGTAAAAGTTGGCGGTTTAAAGATTTTCCTCCAAATGCTACACCACAGTCAAACACGACTCTTATCTTTTTCTTGTGAGGATGATATACTCCATGGTGTGGTATATACCAAACCCTCCCATCAAACCGTTCAAGACTTTCGACCGAGACTCTTTCAGCATAACCCTTGGAAATTATATCATTCATGAAGTTAGTATAATCAGAAAGAAATTGATGGTTTTTGGTAAACTTCCTTCTGAGATTCAAAACACGCTGTTCAGCCAATTTCCTATTGTTGGGCATTTTCAGATCTTTGTGTCTCAGAGGTAAAGCAATGGTGTAATGTCCCTCTTCCAGCTTAATTGACTCTGTAACTAGCTCCATGAACTGATTATCTTCTCTGGACCATCCAGGTTGTTCATCTCGAGAACATTCAGGAAAATCAACCTTCAGTTGTTGTTGCCATAAGTTCTCAAGTCTTGACACAGAAATTCTGTTAAAGGAGAAGTCCGGTCAAAATCAGAATTCAAACTGCTGAAAGTACTTTAAATATAAAACTACTACATACTGTGCAAAAAATTATACGTTTTTTTAATTAAGAATAATTCTCATTTAATCATGTTTATGTGGAGGAATCCATCTTGGTCAAGAATAGTACTGTCACCTCCCATTTTTTGACGTCACTCGGCGGACCCGCTGTTGAGCAAGTTTCAACGCTCTGTTTGTCACGGCACACTATTTTCCAAGATGGCGACGACTGGTGCTCTGTACGAAGCAGAGAGTGATGAAGTATTTAGTGACAGTGATGAGAGTTCTGTGGAGTCATCATCATCTGATAGCGATATGGATGTTTTAGAAGAGTTTCTTGACAGAAACCGGACTTTTGACGGAGTCCAGCGTACCTATTTCCATTGCAAACTCAGTCGGGTCCTACAGTATATATATATACACGCGTGTGTGTGTGTGTGTGTGTGTGTGTGTGTGTGTGTGTGGTCATTATTGTATAAATAATAAAATATAAAAGCATTCCAGCACATGCTGGGCGGAGCACGGCTTTGCCGGCGCTGCAGCAGAGCGCACACACACACACACACACACACACACACACACACAGCGGAGGAGAGATCGCGCTGAAGTGACTTAAGTTATATATTTGCCCCCTAGTAAATAGGGCAGGTGGTCATTATTGTATAAATAATAAAATATAAAAGCATTCCAGCACATGCTGGGCGGAGCACGGCTTTGCCGGCGCTGCAGCAGAGCGCACACACACACACACACACACACACACACACAGCGGAGGAGAGATCGCGCTGAAGTGACTTAAGTTATATATTTGCCCCCTAGTAAATAGGGCAGGTGGTCATTATTGTATAAATAATAAAATATAAAAGCATTCCAGCACATGCTGGGCGGAGCACGGCTTTGCCGGCGCTGCAGCAGAGCGCACACACACACACACACACACACACAGCGGAGGAGAGATCGCGCTGAAGTGACTTAAGTTATATATTTGCCCCCTAGTAAATAGGGCAGGTGGTCATTATTGTATAAATAATAAAATATAAAAGCATTCCAGCACATGCTGGGCGGAGCACGGCTTTGCCGGCGCTGCAGCAGAGCGCGCACACACACACACACACACACACACACACACACACACACAGCGGAGGAGAGATCGCGCTGAAGTGACTTAAGTTATATATTTGCCCCCTAGCAAATAGGGCAGGTGGTCATTATTGTATAAGTATTAAAATATAAAAGCATTCCAGCACATGCTGGGGCGGAGGGATACCATGTTGTATCCCTCCGCCCCTCTGGTCGGTAACCATCCCCGTAACTTCTAAATTAAAAATTGAAAATTGAAAAATAACTTACTGAAAATCCTCGCCCTCATGTCATGTTCAAAACATTCTTCTTCGAGATGGTCACTGCATATGACGTGTTTTCTCTCTGGCCAGAAGTTAGATGGCAAATCCGCTCTTCAAGTTGGCAATCCAGCGCCGAGCCCGGTGGCTCATGAATCAGGAAGTTAAAATAAGCTATGTTTTTTCCATTTTTACCAGTTGTGTTGGAACATCCGATGGCCATGCACGTGGGCATTGTTGCTTCAGCAATAGCTCTTGGGAATGTCAGCGGTGAAGTCCTCTGGAAATCCGAAATAATTATTGATGATCGCAGCTGTGTAGAACGGCTCCTATTGACTTTGCATGGAAAGCGGAGAGAAATGCTGTCGCCGCTTCCGCTTTTCTACGTCGCAGGATGTGATGTCAAACGCCCCTTACTGCCCAAATATGGGCAGTAATGTCAGCCCCCATACACAGTGATTCAGACGACAATTTATGTTTTTATTTTCTTATTGATTAAAGATAAGTTCATTAAATAACCACGAACGTATTAGTTTTAGTTATAGCTAATGATACCCTGATTTTTCCTTGTTGACCGGACTTCCCCTTTAACAGTAACCGTTGATTGTAGCTCTCTGGTGTCGACATCACCGTCTCCTCTGAGAGGTCCATTCACTGTCCACCCAAGAATTGTTCTAACTGCATAGGGACTTCCATTTTGGCTTCGGATGACATCCCATGGCTCCAGCGCTTTAGGCACATTGGTCCCAATAAGCAAATCAACTCCTGAATTGATTTCAGTTATCCTCAAATTTTTCAGATGTGGCCATCTTTCAATACCTTCTTGATGGGGGATGTTGCTGTTATGAACGGGCATACTTCTCTGTGTGAATAAGTCAGGTAATTCACAAAAGATGTCTTCATTCAACCCAGCAATTTCCAAATCTGACACAATGTTGCTTCCAACCACCCTTTCTTGACCCATTGTCCGTAAAAGGATTCTTGTATGTCTCCCAGAGACATATAATCTGTTCATCAGTTCTTCGGTGCAGAATGAGGCAGAGCTTCCAGGATCTAAAAAGGCATATGTTATTATTGTCTTTTTTCATCATTACTGCTTACAACGGAACTCGATTTAAATCCAGCTGACTCCATTTCCCGTTGTTTGTCTTTAACAATTCCTCTTCAAACAAAGAGACTCAATGCGTGTGTATTTGTCCATACCTCAGTTCTAGCGGACTTGATTGAGCTGCAGTGAAGGAATCTCATTCAATTAATTGATAACGCTGCGCTGCGTGCGCCATTACCGCTTCCAAACTGTTCCAAGCAGAGACGAAGAAAGAATCCAAACTTGTCTTTCCAATGAGCCGCTCATTCGATTGTCTTTCTGTTGACGTGCTATAATGTCGCTTATTGTTGGCAACAACGAATGGGTTTAGCCTGGTCAGTATGTGTCAGTATCTGTAAAGTCGAAGCATAGCTGTCAAGTGGAATAAACGGATGATTGCAACCACCAGAAGCGATTTGGAGTTTATTGAAGCACGCGTCGGACAGTGAGGAAGTCACCGCGTCAGCCCAAGTGCGGCCCTCTACAAACTCATTAGTTTGCCGCACAACTAGCATCTGAAAATAAAAAAAAATAAAAAAACAGGTGCATTGCAAGACAGTCATACCAGAAGAATGGCTATGACACGTGATTATGAATGAATCTTACCTGTTAGATTGGCGATATCCTTTGCACCTGCATGGTGAAGAGCATTAAACAATAGTTAATACTTTATATCGCTCAAGATCTTATCCTTTCCATCTCTAATGGTATAAAAAATGCTGTCCAAATAATGAATTTAATTTTTGTTTTAAATCATTTAGGGTTTTAGTGTCATTTGCACATTGTAAATTTAACTTTAACGTAAATTTAAGGACAAAACGTAATAGCTACTGACATAAAAGGAAAAGGTTAGTACTCATCAGGAACTATACAAATGATTGGTATAAAAAAGGCATGTTTGAAATTAATCACTGTAGATTTTTTTAACTTTATTGTTACTGTTTTGTAGGATTTAACAATTAATTTTAGAAGTCACAATGGCTTCCAGTTAACAGATATATATTCTGCAAAAAATTAATTGAAATTGTAAAAGTGATATTGCTCAAACAGCCAAGGGCAGGTATTAACTAATTAGATTTACTCAATTATTCTGTAACGTTTGACAAAAAAATAATAAATAAAAAAATTAGAACTATTTTTCCTTATGTTGTAATCTTGAGTAAATTTTGTTTATACGCAACCCAATGCGTGTAACTTAACTGAATAAAGAACACATTTTAACCTATAAAAAAATAAAACACGATACACAGATAAATGTTGTTCATGCTAGGTTTCTTCTAACCTTAATTTGCTTTCTTGTAATAATATTTTTCATTTTTGGTTAGAAAATGCCGAACGGTGTACATAACTTCATTTTTATTCATATCTGCTGAAATAAATGGGCAATATTACATTGCACATTATGATCAGTAAAACAGGACTTAATAATAGCCATCTCATCAAATACTTTGTTACTCTTACTTGTGTGTTTTTTTGGGGGTTTTTTTTGCACAGTTACTTATTAAAAATATATTTAAGCAGTGTTACTCATTATTAGAGCATCACATCTGGGTACTACACCCACATATGATGGCAGCTGTTAGTTTATAAAAAATATTTGACTTTCCAGAAATATAACATTCGTGTTCCAAAAACATATTTAAAAATAAAAGAAAGACACTTGAAACTGATAAGCATGTAAAAAAATATTTTATATTTTTCAAGTGTTATTTTACATACCGTTATGTTGAGCCATAGCAGCTTTTGCTATATGGTTCTGTACCTTGTGCAACTCATCGGCATTGTATGAGCAAAGGGGACATCAATATGTTGCAAATAGATAGATGCGTGGATCTGTGTGATTAAAATAACAAACAAAGTTTGAACATATTATACATTTCTCAAATATACATGTTATCTACTTTTCTATTTCCATCTAATAGTGCCCTGCAGGAAAATAATTATCTATGCTACATGTTAGCCTTCCCTGTATAAATTACGAATTTCACTTGTCTACAGCTGTTAATTATATTTTCAACCTAATCTAAAAATGATTTACTATGTGAAAACAAGTTTTAAGAAGGTAAAAATACCTTTTGCTGACTTTGTAGGTTTTGCATTATGGATCGTGTGCCGAACATCAGTGGAAGAACCTCTACTTCTTTCAATCGACTTCTCAAGTACTAGTGATTATGAAAATAGCGCCCCCTTCATTTCCGGAGTGCAATAGTCCCATTTCCATATAAGGTATGGGACTGACAGTGGTCCGTCCCCGCCGCTTTCCGCAAGGCTGCAGCGAGGTCCTTCTCCGGGGCTGGGGAAAACAAACAATGAGCCTACACTGCGCGGGAGGAGTTTGTCAGCCTGTGTAAATAAGCTAAAATACTGAATGATTTATTTGATTAATGGTAATTTGATTAATGTTGACGATGTTTGTTAAATATGATTGGTTCACTGTATTTGAGCAAATTTGCTAGAGAATGTATAACAAAACGGATCTGAAATAGATGCAAAGGCTATGATTTATTGTTTATATGTGGTGCAAAAGTTCAGAATTGCACTGTGTGTTCTTGGTTATTCAGAGAATAAGAACACATGAATGTGAAGTAGAATTGCATGTGGCGAACTGTGTTGTTAAAAATAACTTTTGGCTCCTTGCAGATTGCAATAAAGCTGATTCATCAAGTTAAATTTGTAGTGGAGGACAGTTTCATTCTGGACCACGCTACACATACATAATAATTTACCTCATTTTGATTTTTCCTCTCTTTACTCTCTCTTTTCCCCTGCCTGTCCGCTAATGCTCTTTTCATATTTTAAAACTAAATCCACTCTCACCAGAAGTGCAGTAGGCCTAAAGCAAACGTAGAACTTTATGTGGAGGATGCGGGTAGGGTGATACCAAGTTTAGATGGGCGAGGGGAATGGTTACATTACCAGATTATTAGAAATGGATGGAAAATGAAAATAAAGAAACAAAATCAACTCATTATTTATTAAAATATTTTTGTAAATCAAATGATGTGATTTTCTTGGGGGCTTGTGGGGTGAGGGGGTAACACCCTTAACCCTCCCACCAGATCTGAACATTCGCACTGGCTCTAAAAAGCCTGGTCAGGTCACTTGACCCCAAAAAATTTATTTTTGAATTTGCACCACATTTGCCTGCTGTAGGAATGGGGCCTAAAGCTGCCTGCTGCAGTCAAGAGACTGCCTGTTGTGACGCCATCACTCTTTTGGCTGTGGCCTTCTGGATCCAAATGGAGCAATGGAACCACAGATCGGAACTATTGCCTCCACCTGGATTCTGACATCAGTGACTTTATTTCTGAGTTTTAGGAAAGCAAAGCAAAACAATTACAGAATCTTCGACACCACATCAGAAAAAGAGAAAAAGTTTGATAAAGAAGCATTGTCTATTTATTAGAAAATTATCTAATACAAATACATCTAATACAAATAGATTTCTGATTTTTACAGTTGAAACTATAACCTCTCACGTTTGCTCTTCATGATAGCCTTTATGTTTTATCTTTGACTGCAAATTCCTGTTATTTGTTCCTCTCTGCAATCAGTGTCAGTGTCAGATGTATCTGATCTTGCCCTAAATATGGGCTTTTAACACCTCGGAATCTTATTTGACAGGAAGCTTCCTTCTCAATTTGTTGGTATAAATCACACTTTCAAGGCACAAAAAAAGCCTAAATTGGATTGTATTCCCTCTAACATACTATTGATCAGATTAGCTGATGAAAATTGTTCTCAGGCACAAAGCAATGCATTTCCTCGCAGACAGTTGGCAGGGGTAGGTATTGAGTTTTTTTTTGTTTTGTTTTTTGTAGTCAATGCTTGGCTTGTTACATTACCTTTTATCCTATTTTCTGGTAGATAAAAATGAAACACATTCAAGGAGATCAGCAATGTGCTTCTAAAAGTCTGTGTGCATGCTCTTAACAGCAGAGGGACACAATGTGCTCATCAAAGGCTCTAAATCTTGCAATGCAATATTAATTTATGAGAAATCTTGTCTTGGAAAGGGTTCCCAAGTATATGTGTACTACCTGGCAGTTACATATGTCAAGCAATAGTTTACATTTAATGGAAGAAAAATGAAGCCACACATAGTGAACACTGGATTAATATAACATCAATTTAAAAAAAGAAATGTCTTGGCGACTTTGTAGTATAGATTCATGCATCTGCAGGTAAACAAGCAGTTTTCAGCAGCATGTTCCAAACACTATCTGACCTGTATGCTGCACTGCAGAAAAAAGTTACCATGTTTAAATCATTCAGCATTTTCTTTTTGCATTCCCATGAAATCAATTCAATACAGCTAACTGGTTAAGGACACTTTTCTGGTTAAATTTGAAGAATAAGCCTCAAGATCACCTTGAGGCTCCTTTGAATTCCTTTGAGATTTTTGTGAAACTTTACCGTAAGAGAACGGACATAATGATAGCAAACAATATTCACATATTTGTTATTGACAGCATACTTTGTCCCCTACTGGTTGGCCACTCACAAACTTGTGAGTGGCCAACCAGTAGGGTTGGCCAAATTTAGGGTTGGCCAAATTTACCCAACTTGAGGTCGGGTAAATTTGAAAGGAAATACCATATGATTAGCAATTAGGGTCACCAGATGTCTCGATTGGTGCAGGACTGTTCGATACTTTTCGCTCATGTCCTGATGTCCCACCAATTAAAACAATGTCCAGTATTTCACTGGGTCAAATGTAAAAAAAAAAAAAAAATGTTTGATAGGTGCTTTTCTGATATGTAAAAAAGCAGAGGTGCAGTCATCATCACAGAGCCGTGTGGGCTGTCAATCAGAATATGCAGCAGTGCCAAACAACCTTCATGCCAGGATGCTTGTAAAATAAAACAAGAAAAGTATTTAATGTATATAGAATCGAAAGGAAATTCCAGCACTAGCAAAGGCCGTGGAATGGTTTATAACTAGGTGAGGCCAGTGAAAGGTGTTTCTCAGAGAGCTTTTGATTAACTTAGTTTTCAATTTCACACAGAGGGGAGCACGATGTAAAGCAACACTAAAAGTGAGCTACACAAGAAACGTACACCTTAAAAAGCTGCCTGCCAATCTATGGACAAACTTTTACTCAAACCCAAAGCTGCCTGCTAGACAGGCAAGAGAACGGCAGATTAATGTAGTAATGTTTTTCTAATAAGCCTTAAAAACTTTAAACTTAAAAAAAAATTAACTTTAAAAGCTTTGTAATGTTTTTGCATAAACTTTGAACATCATTACAAACAGTTTTGTTAAACTTCAAAAAAGTTAATTTTTTTTTATAAACTCATGCCAATTCATTGTTTTGCAACAGGCAAAGCATAGATTGATTAGTGTAATGTGTGATCTGTATTAAATTAAATAATATGACGCCATCATAGTGTTGGTAACCTCCAGCATTAGTATCCTTGTTGTCCCACATTTGTTTTTTTTAAATCTGGTCACCCTATCAGCAATATAGTTATGTCCAGTCCAATGGTACATGTTATGCTGAATGAAACCAAGTTATGTTTCACAAAGCTAAAAGATTCACCTGGACAATTCTGGGTAACCAACCAACTATCAGGCTACCAACCAATTGCTTGTGCTCTGAGGGCCGCTTGCAGCAGTCATGTTCGCAAAAACAATATTGTAAGAGGGGGACAAATGGATCCAGAGACCACCAGCAGTCCCAGACCAGTAGTCACCCCTATGATGCTGGAGTTTCAGAGAAACCGGGACATTTCTTTCCTAAACATGACACAGCTTGTGGCCATCAGTAATTCCTGCTGCTGTTAGTGTTAACGGAGCAGCAGGAAGAGCGATCAGAGTTCTAAATAATTTTGGTCTTAACCAGTGGTAAAAGTAAGCCAGTACAGTCCGGTACTGCGTACTGCTAAGAAAATTTAAGCCAGTACGAAGGAGGCAAGGGGGAGAGCGGCTGCCAGGCATGACTGGATGACTATCCAGTCATGCCTGCACGCTAGATCAGAAAACAGATCCGCTAACCAGAAGCAGTCTAACACACCATTTAGTCTGTTTATGAGTTTATTTTTCATGCATTCCGAATAGTTTCTGGATATGTGCTGTGTTTTTGTGCCTCAACACTCTTACCTACTGCTCCCCTCCCTTCCCTCAGAGCAAGGGGCTTTTATCAGCGGACAGCCTTCAAAACGTGAACCACTAATCCTAATCAATAGGAGAGTTAGTAAATGTGTTTTGTTTAAAGACAGAAACACATGAGATGAGCGGCTGAGATCTCGCGAGAGCTGTGCGTAAGTAAAAATGGAGGCGTTCATGTAATTCAAATCAAACAAGCTAAGGTAAGAACGAACCAATAACTGAAAATAATACAAAGTTAAAGCCCAAACATTTACAACTGTCTTATTTTCTACGAGGGAACAAACTGGACGAAGAGACCGTGACGAGCCTGGAGTGCTACCTGGACGAGTTTTTTGATAGCATCGTGATGGGGAAGGCCCAGAAGCCTACGGCTGCTAGCACACCGTCACTTAAGCGCACTCGTTCTAATTCCACCAGTGCGTCTTCTTCATCCACTTTGTCTCCAGACAGGAACTTCAGCGACATCTTGGAATCCATCGACAAGAAGCTTACCAGCCTTGACGCGCGTCTCGCCTTGGTAGAGGTTCTACACAAGGAGTTTCAGTCTCTAAGGGAGTCGGTGGAGTTTAGCCAAGCCCAGCTAACAGCTATGGCCGCGGAGAACGACGCGCTGAGGGGGAAGGTTACGGAGCTGACCGAAGGCATTATCCAGCTTTCCGGCGAAAATAAGAAAATGAAGGAATCCATTCTGGACATACAGTCGCGAAGTATGAGAGATAATCTCGTCTTTGCAGGCATCCAGGAGCAGCAGGGAGAGATAGCAGAAGAAACGGTCCGGAACTTTCTCCAGCAGAAGCTAAAAATCCCGGCGGATCAGGTAAAAAACATCACTTTTTATCGAGTCCACCGGCTCGGAGGTAAGAAACCCGACAAAACCCGTCCTCGCCCGATCATAGCTAAATTTGAGCATTATAAACAAAAAGAATTTGTTAGAAGTTGCGGCAGGGAACTGAGAGGGACAGACTTTAGTGTTAATGATCAGTTTCCTAAGGAAATCCTAGATCGCAGGCGAGTGCTGTTCCCAATCAGGGAGAAATACATGATGGACGGCGTTAAAGCCACCATATCGGTTGACAGACTTTATATTAATGGACAGTTGTTCAGGGATCAGAAGATCACCCCTTGGCTTTATTAGTTACACCACAGGTGGACTTAAAGCATGTTTCAATGATTTAAAATAAATAAATAAAATAAATAAATAAATAAGACGCACAGATCGGTACACGGTGATAAATTAAATACACGCACAGCTAAAGAGCACGTTGGTATGGTTGGTGTTCACGGTTGGGTACAGAAGGCACGGGGTATGGTTTATCCCTTTACACACTCTCTTACTCTTTGCACTTTTTTATTTTTTTGTGTATTTCTATCTTATTTGTCTGCTTCTTTCCTGATCATCAGTCAATCACAAGCACATCATATGATGCTACCTGGGTCTATGTATGACTATTTTCTCAAGGGCATGCACCTTCTAACTTCTCACTCACATCTATGGCGAATGTAAAGTTTGTGACATGGAATGTGCATGGGGCTGGCACCAGAGAGAAAAAAATGAAGATCATTAACCATCTTACTAGATTAAAGGCAGATGTTGTATTATTGCAAGAAACCCACAAATCAGCTACAAATGCAAGTGAGCTTAATTCACCTGAGTTCCCTAATGTGTTTGCGGCCTGCTATAACTCTAGACAGAGAGGTGTAGCAATCTTAATCCACAAAAGCGTTAGTTTTAAAATATTAGATAAAACTATAGATCCTGAAGGTAGATACATAATAATTAAAATAGCTATCCATAACCAGAAGCTATGTATTGTCAGTATATATGGTCCAAATGTTGATGACCCCTCTTTTTTCCACCAATTCTTCCTTGCACTTTCAAAACACGGGGATTGTTCACTAATTATAGGAGGTGACTTCAACTTTGGTTTAAATAACGATATAGACAGGTTGAATAAAACAGGGACTCAGCGTAGTTGGCAGTCAGTAAGTGTAGTAAAACAATACATGAGTGATTTTGGTCTTTGTGATGCATGGCGTTCTCTTCATCCTATTAGTAAAGAATACACTTTTTTCTCAAATGTTCACCATTTGTACTCTCGTCTGGACTACTTTCTAATAAGTAGCTCACTGCTGTCGGTTGTTTCAGAGACGGTAATTCATCCTATTGCTATCAGTGATCACGCTCCTGTTACTCTCACCTTAATTAATAAAAAAATAACCACACAAAACAAAAGCTGGAGATTTAATACATCACTGCTTAAAGATGAAGAATTTATAAAATTCATTAAAGAACAGTGGGCCTCATACTTAGAATACAATGATCAACCAGGTACATCGGCATCGATATTGTGGGAAGCTGGGAAAGCAGTGATGAGAGGTAAAATAATTTCTTTCTCATCTCATAAAAAGAAAAAAGAAAACAAAAAGATTCAGGAATTAGAAGAAAAACTTCAGTTACTAGAATTATCTCAAGAAGAAGGGAAGTTAGGTAAAATCCGTGAAGTAAAATTAGAACTAAACCACTATATTGAAAAGCAAAATAGATTTCTAATACAATAATACACTGCTTAAAGATGAAGAATTTATAAAATTCATTAAAGAACAGTGGGCCTCATACTTAGAATACAATGATCAACCAGGTACATCGGCATCGATATTGTGGGAAGCTGGGAAAGCAGTGATGAGAGGTAAAATAATTTCTTTCTCATCTCATAAAAAGAAAAAAGAAAACAAAAAGATTCAGGAATTAGAAGAAAAACTTCAGTTACTAGAATTATCTCAAGAAGAAGGGAAGTTAGGTAAAATCCGTGAAGTAAAATTAGAACTAAACCACTATATTGAAAAGCAAAATAGATTTCTAATACAAAGACTCCGAATAGAAAATTTTGAACATGGCAATAAGTCAGGAAGCTTTCTAGCTAATCAGCTTAAAATAAATAAGGAGAAAACTACTATATTTGCAGTTACAGATTCAACTGGTAATACAGTAAGTGAACCAGAGTGTATAAATAATACCTTCCGCGATTTCTACAAATCTTTATACACACCACAGATAAATCCATCAGAGAAGGATATTAAGCAATTTCTGGATAAAATTACACTTCCTAAATTATCAGATAACCAAAGAATGACACTGGATTCCCCGCTGACAACAGCTGAAACCCAGGAAGCTCTTAAAAGCATGCCTAATAAAAAGGCTCCAGGTCCAGATGGATTCCCCACTGAGTTTTATAAAGAGTTCTGGAATATTCTAGCCCCAACGTTCCACAGAATGTTGCAGGAAATACAGGAAAAAGGTAGATTTCCAGCTAATATGAACTCTGCCACCATCAGCCTTCTGCTCAAGCCAGACAAAGATCCTGTGTTGCCCACTAGTTATCGTCCCATATCCTTAATTAATGTGGATATTAAGATAAACTCCTCTCATAATACATCCAGATTAAACTGGTTTCATCAGAGGAAGGGAGTCATCCACAAATACACGCCGATTACTTAATTTAATTGATTATTCCTACAGTAAAAACATTAAAACCAATATATTGTCTTTAGACGCAGAAAAAGCATTTGATAGAGTAAATTGGAAATTTTTATTCGCTACTCTTCATAAATTCGGTTTTGGCGATTTCTTCATAAACTGGTTAAAATTTCTATACAATTCTCCAACAGCCTGTGTCAGGACAAATAATCAAATATCTTCCAGTTTTTGTCTACAGAGGGGCACCAGGCAAGGATGCCCTCTTTCTCCATAACTTTTTGCCATCTTTATAGAACCTCTAGCAGCAACAATCAGACAAACAAAAGCTGTAAAAGGTATAAAATGCATGAAAATAGAGCACAAGATTAGTCTGTATGCGGATGATGTATTACTTTATCTCCAGCATTCAAATAATTCTCTTTTACAAGTAATTAGAATACTAGAATCTTTCTCTAAAGTATTAGATTACTCATTAAACTGGTCTAAATCTACGGTATTGTCAATTAATTGCTCTCGAAAACTCCCTAAATTTACAAATGCAATCAGGAAATATTAAATATTTAGGTATTACTGTGTCGAATAAATTAACAGATTTACTTAAACTTAACCATGCCCCACTTTTAAACAGGATAGAAGAGGACCTTGAAAGATGGAAATCGCTTCCAATCACACTTATGGGTAGGGTAGCTTCAATAAAAATGATGGTCCTACCTAGAATTAATTATTTATTTTCAGTGGTCCCCAATAAACCATCATCTGACTGGTTTAAATCTCTAGACTCTGCCATTTCTAAATTTCTTTGGAAAGATAAACCCCCACGTATTAGCTTAAAGACAATACAGAAGACTAAAGACAGGGGAGGATTAGATCTGCCTAACTTCCATTACTATTACTTAGCAAATAGGCTACAATACATCTCTAAATGGATAAAAAATAGTCTTTTAGATGAGCCTTGGTTAGATATAGAACAGGAAATGTGCAATAATATCATGATTTCAGATCTGCCGTTTATTAGCTCAAATATAAAACGGCATACATGCTTCAAAAATATCAACATTAGTTCTACTCTGACAGCATGGTGGGAGTTCCTCAAAATGACAAAGTCATCCCTTATCCCATGCAGTCGTACACCTATCTGGAATAACCCTGATATCCTACAAAATAATAAAATGATAAACTTTACATACTGGAAGAAGAAAGGTATTAAATATCTGGAACATCTACTTGACGGAACCGAGTTCATCAATTTTGCTAAACTAAATATGCAATATGGCATTAGTAAAAATAAATTCTTGGAATATGAACAACTTAAATCTATAATTAAAAATAAATATAAGCATATTAATGGTGGTTTACAAGTCCCAACTAATATAATAGAGTTCTTAGATTTCCCCCCCCCCAAACTACTGTCTAAATCATACAGGACACTGACTAAAATAGATGATTCAATATCTCTTCCTATAATGAAGTGGGAAAAAGATTTATCAGGCACCTTTGAACAAAATTTCTGGGCTCAGACATGTCTAAGAACTTTCACATTGACTAGAAACACCAACTTACAACTAATACAATACAAAATCCTTCACAGAGTACACTACACAGGACAAAGATTATTCAAGATGGGTCTGGCACAATCTAATATCTGCCCACACTGCATAGGCAATCATCCTGATAATTATTTTCATGCGTTATGGTTATGCACACCAGTCCAGAGGTTCTGGACACAGATATGTAAGGACTTATCAAAGTGCTTGAGCTGTAAAATTACACCTTCTCCATCAGTTTGCCTGCTCGGTAATTTTGAGGAAAGTCCTCTGAAAAAAGAAATACTTTACATGGTTTTTACTGCTTTATGCATCGCAAAGAAAACTATCCTCATGAATTGGAAAAGTAAACAAAATCTCAGTATCAATCAGTATAGAGATCTTTTGTTGGATCATATTAATCTAGAGACAGCATCTGCTTCCACATCTGATTGGTCTCTTTGGGCTCCTCTGATCAACACCATCACTTAGTGGAATAGGGGGCGGTGGGTTGCTTCCTGCAGGGCGCAGTGGCTGGATGGAGGGGTTCCTGGGGCCCTGGGGGCACTTGGAGTAGGGCGCCTGGTGGATCCGGCTCTGGGGTCTGTTGCCCCCATCTGGGAGGAGTTTGGGAGGCCTACGGGTGGCCTACAACAGCCGCTTGCGGCGCTCTTTGGGAGCTGCGTGTTGACGGACGTGGGTTACTGACCTGGTAGCTGTGCTGCCGCTGGGTGGGGCCGGGGTGGGTCTGGGGGTCTGGGGTCCCTGGGGCGCGCCGCCCTCGGGCGCGGGGCCTCGGGGGTTCCGGTTCCGGGGGGTGTGCCGCTTTTGGTGTGGGCCGGCGCGCGCCCGGGTGTCCGCCCCTGCACGGGGCCTCTGGGGGGCCTCGGGGCCCGTTGAGCTGGTAGGGGGGCATGGTCATTAACACCTCTGGGCAGATGCTCTTCTCCTTCATTGGATAGGCACTCTGCCAGTGGGGGGAGGGGGAGTAGGGACCTACCCAGCCTGGATGTCTACTGTCGAATGTATGGTGAGTTGTTTGAACGTTAGTGTTGGGGAGGGATTAAATCTACGAGTGGGGGGGGGGGGGGGGGGTGGGGGGGTTGACGTTCTGGTGGGCTTGTGTCCGGCCCCCTGTCCCGGTCCTGGTCCGTGTCGTCTTCCGGTGCGGGTTTCACCTGGGGGGTGGGGTTTGGGGTGGCTCGTGCGGGCCGGCTGGCCAGTGTCCCCCCCTCTTATTATTATGTCCCCCCCTCTTATTATTATTATTATTATTATTATTATTATGTATTTATTTATTTTTTTATTTTTTTTATTTAGTTTAAGTAGGCTTGGTGGGTGGGCTGGGGGGGGGTTTGGGGTTGTTGGTCCTGGTGGGTGGTTGGCTGGCGGGCCCTGCGGCCTCTCCCTGGCCCCCGGGCTATGGTGGTGCCGCTGGCGAGGCCCCCTTCTCTGGGTGGGGCTTTCGGGGAGCGGGGGTGCCTATTGGAGTCAGTAGGGGAGCTGGCTCCCTGGGTTGGCTTCCCAGTCATTTGCTCCCCATCCCCGGACTCCTCCCTCTGCCTGCTCCATCACGCCGCCACACATGTAGGTCATGAGGGAGGGGGCGTTACTGGAGGTTGCCACTTTCTGGTGACGCCCCTCTCCCCAATTTTATCATGCATCTTAGACACTTTCACTTCAAACATTTTTCACATCGCACACTCATATAGGCCATGGTAGGGGGGGGTGGGGGGAAGACGTCTGGGGGGGGGGGCTTATGTTGTGTGGGCCTCACCTCGGACGGCTCCCTTCACCTCCTCTCCCACTTAGACATTGAGGGTTCTGGGCAGTCACACGGAGGGGGTGCGCTGGCAACAGCTACCTTCCGGAAGGGGGGTGGGCTGTGCCGTGCATCCCCTTCGGCGCTCCCAGTTTTTAAACGCACTTGAGAACAACATGCAACAACACAACATTTGAGCAGGCGTAGGGAGGGTCGGGGTCTTCTGCACACCCCCGTTCTCCGATGGCGGCAAGGAGTCTGGGGCCTGGAGGAGGTGCGGGCCAGTGTGTCCGGGGTCTTGGCGGGAGGTTGCGGTGTGCAGTCAGCGGCTTGCCAGGTCTGGGGCTGATGCCTCTGCTCACCCCAGGGGGCGGGTGGCAGGGATGGCAAGGGTAAGGTGGGGGGAGGGAGGGGGTTTATTAGGTATTTAGGGGGAGGGGGGGGGCTCTGGCCGGGTGGCTCGTGCGGGTCGTGTTGGCCCGCCCTCTTGGGGGGGCCCGGTCCGGGGGGCGTCTGGTCTGGGGCCGGGGCCGGGGGTCGGGCACAAGCAGTCGTATAGTCGATTTGGGGTAACCCCCCCCCCCCTTTGGTCAGTGTTGGATGTGAGTGTTATGTGGGAATGTGTGTACAGCGTTTTTTTTTGTTTTTTTTTTTTCTCTGTGTGTGGTGAGTGGGGCACAAGGGAGGGATGGGGTCAATGAGTTTTTTTTTTTTTTTTCCAGGTATGGGTGTGGTCCGCTCCCTCTCCCAAGAACATCTCAAGTCTCCGCTAGGTGCGGAGCCCATCCCCCCACGTCCTGCCCTCCTCCACTTCGTTGTCTCTGCTCCTTCCTTGGGGGGGGGGTTGCAGATATCCTGTGTCGGCCCCTCCTGGGCGGCCTGCTTTAGGGACCCCTTTGGGAGTCCGGGGTTACGGGTCCCCTGACGCCTGCCTCTGTGCTCGGGGAAGGTGGGTCTTCGGTTCTCCACAATCACTATCAAGCTATTTCTGGATAATCTTCACCTAAACTAGTGCACTTTCACATCTCCCACAGGTGCTGGGTCCCAGGTATTAAGTGTTCACTTATATACAGTAATCTTATAATTTATTTATTTATGTTTTTTCACTTTCTTTTTTCAAATATCACATTACACATGTCAGCTTACATAATAATATATATGATTTAGCAATGGCATCTAGGTGTTCGAGTGTATCTGTTGCTTTATGTCTGTTGGTTGTGCTGTTCTTTTTGTGTCTCTTTCCAGGTGATGGAGCAGACAAAGAAGGTTTTATCATTCTCTCCCTTTTATCTCCTCTGTCTTTCACCTCTACTCTTTTTTTTCTTTCACTTTTTGTTCTTCCTTTACTCTCCCATTGTCATGTCCATATAATTTGAAATTCTCCTTGCAGGAATCATAATAAAGCTATTTACAAGCATAAATCAAGTGGAGCACCATGGCGAAAGCTGTTTGCTCCACTTGTAAAAGCAAAACCTGTCGAGCTCTATCTGGCATTGAGACATCAATTCCTATTGCCATATTGCTAGACAGGACACTGGGAAAAAAAAAAAAAGACAGAAACAGTGGTGCTGTGGGTTTCTGTGTCGCTTTGCACTTGAATTCAGATGTGCATAATTAAAGGCATACTATGCAACATTTTTCAGTTAATTAATGTGTTCCATACCGTTTTGGATGATTAAATGAGTCATTTCAGGTCAAACAAAGGTTTTCTTGGCCGCCCTGGTGGTCTGTAGGGGAAATACCGTACTTGCAACTGCAGGAGCCCTCGGCCCGCACCCACAGGCTCAGAAGTCTCGTGCGTCGCGAGAGTCGGTCTTGCTTTACGGCGAGAACTGCTACACGCCCCCAGTGCTCCGCATGCTCGGTGCTACCGCAGTGGCGATATTTGTGCAGTTATCATGGCGGAACCGGCGATAAAACAGCGAAAGCCCATGTCGGAGCAGGCAAGAAAGAGGAAAAGGGCTCTGGACAGAAAGAGGAGTCGCACACGGGTGAACATCGGGCAAGCTTTTTCCGAATGGCGAGAGCTAAAAGAAAAAGAAGGCTGCAAGGCTGACGCGGACCTCGCATTTCTGCTGATGCGATTGTAAGTAACATTGGAATGGTTTCTCTCTCTCTCTGTGCATGTTCATACTTTCACTGTGTTAAGCCGGGCATACACTGTACGAGTTTTTCAGTCGTGGTACTTATATACATCTCAAACTGTGCGACGGAACCGCGGGGTTTAAAAGTTCACCGCTCATCTGTGTGCTGATCTGTGTTCTCAAACTGTACGGCGCGACGCTCGGACGCGGCTCGGGAGGCACCGGGCGTCGGGGGGAACGGAGGGGAGAGAGGAAAGACGAGACGCCCCGGCGTCCACACGGCATACGGAAACAGACGGCCAGCGTGTCGCGCGGACCGGAACGCTAGCCCTCCCCAACACCCCCGCGAGCCAACGTCCGGGCCCAGCGGGTCCCGGGCCGGGCGGAGGTCGCTTCGGGGACGCCCGCTCCCCTCACTCCACTGGCGGGGACGGAGAGGAGGGGAGGGCGGCCCCTCGTAGCTCTGCTTGAACAGCAGGATGGTGATTCGTTGCGTTCGCCTGTCTGCTAAGCTCAAAACAACCGCGCCTGGCTTGACGGAGAAACCAGGAGAACAGCTGAGCATCTTTATGACAGTGCACTTTTACTTTCGCCCTCTGGGGGGAGCCTCGCTGGAAAATCAACCCCGGTTGCATAGTATACCTTTAAGTTACATGTAATTTACTGCCTACTGTTAAGGGGCAAATTACGGGACTTGTAACATCAGCCCAAATCCCTTCATTTATGCATTTTTATTCACTGTTTATTCCCCGCGCGCAGTGCACGAAGGGTGTAAAAAATCCGACCACCTCATTTCCTCATATTGATATCACTAAGTATAAATTATGCTGGTACCAGACGTTACTGAAAAAACTCCTGAGATTGTAGGGTAAGGCCTATTGCATCACTTCCTGTTTCCTGCTGCTACGGTGTTGATTGTGGTTTGGTGTTCCAGACTCTCAATTTTTTCTTAAATCTCTTTGCCGAGAAAAGCAAACCGTGTTTCACACGGTTTGCTTTTCTCGGCGTGGTAAGAAGTCGCTAGCCTAGCCTAGCTTTATCCTCACTATGGCTTTCTCCCCTATCCTTCCATCAGCTTCTCCGTCTCTGTCTAAGTCTCTCCATCTCTCCAGGGGTCCGTTCTTCGTACGTCACTAACTAAGTTAGCTGGATTTGATTGTTGATGATTTGGCATGATCTTGGATCGTTTGGTTCTTCAAAACTCACTCCGGACTTGTTGTCATAGCAATATGTGCGCAAACTTAAACCTGCTCGCGAGCAGGCTTATTTCATGTAAACAGGATTAGATCGCAGCTGTATAAATGGAGGAGATGGGGATATCCAGCCAGTGCACTTGGACCACCTAGTGGCAGAGGACGGGACAGAATTGTGGAACACCATTTTTTAATCTTTAATAAAAGACGAAACAAATAATGCTTAGTTCCTGTCTTTTTATTTAAACAATTCTTTATAAAGAAAAGGCAGCAAGTCATCTTTTGCCTGCAATAAGAGAGTTATGTAAAGTCAGCAATACTACTGTCAAATGGTGTATTAGAACTTACTCTGAAGGTCCTTTTGAAGCAACTCGATCTCTAGTGCAATTCTTCTCCTTTTCAAGTTGTGGAGTTCAATTTCTCCTCTTAATTTGTGTTATTTTCCAGACAAAATACAATTTTTTTGTTGAAGATGCCGTTTATATAACGAACGGATGGCACCCTGTGTCATTTTGGGGAAAAAAGGGTGAAACATGCCTCATACAACAAATGTAAAAAGAACCCGTTTTTTTCAGCCTTCTTATAGGCTGTTATAAACAGACAAATACATCATTTAACAGTGGCTTTTAAAAAAGAGGAAGAAGTTGCTTTTTAAACTACAGTATTCCAATCTGAAAAACTCACACAGAAAGAAGAGACAATTAGAAGAATTTATTGATACAATATTTTAAGAGTTTGGCGCTCAGACCTCGGCAGGAACATTCACGCTGAATTATACTTCAATATGCATAAGCAGGTGTATGAGAATAGGAATGATCCCCCAAAAAATTCCGAGGTCTGAGCATCTGTATGCTCATAAGCCGGGTGACTATAGCGAAGGATAATAGGATGAATAATTGAACTGCCAAGAAAGTTTGCAAACAGCTTACCAAGTCAGGCCGTGGTTATGAAGGCCTGCGAGCAGGCCGTTGCAGTGAAGGCTTACCCAAGTACAGCGAGATGAATGGGAGATGATGATTAGGTGAACGATAAGGTAAAGATGAATTTATCAGGGATGCTTGATGAATGATTTCTTGCGGATGATGCACATAGATAAATGAGTGATCATGAAGAGACCCGAGACAGGTGAAAGGACACATGACAGGATGCAACGAAATGCATAACGGATGCCTGTCGGTATGCATGAAAGGTATGTGACAGGGTGCATGATAGGAAGAACACAAATAACTGCAAATATGAGTGAGTTTTGAACCAACACCAGTATTTGAAGTTGAATTACCTTAAAGCTGATAGAGCATTGAGCATTAAAGGACCAATGTGGCCAGAAAGCAGAGAACTTGAATTGATACAAAACAGGGCCGTTGCCACGAAGACTTACCAAAGTTCTGTGAGATGAATGGAATGTTTATGATGCTTTCTTGCAGATGCTTTCAAAGTTATGTGAGATGAATGGAATGTTTATGATGCGTTTCTTGCTGATGCGTTTCTTGCTGATGCGTTTCTTGCTGATGCGTTTCTTGCGGATGACGCACATAGATAAATGAGTGATCAAGACGAGATGCGAGAGGTGACAGGACACATGACAGGATGCAACGAAATGCATAACAAGATGCTTGCCGGTATGCATGAAAGGTACAAGACAGGGTGCATGATAGGAAGAACAGGCCTGCAAATAATATGAGTGAGTTTTGAGCCATCAGTATTCGAAGTTGAATACCTTAAAGCTGATAGAGCATTGAGCATGAAAGGACCCATGTATGCCCAGAAGCAGAGAACTTGAATTGATAACAAAACAGGACCTTTGCCACAAAGACTTACCAAAACGGGCCGTTGCCACTAGGCTTACCAAAGTTATGTGTGATGAATGGAATGTTTATGATGCGTAACTTGCAGATGCGTAACTTGCAGATGCGTAACTTGCAGATGCGTAACTTGCAGATGCTTTCTTGCGGATGATGCACATAAATAAACGAGTGATCATGACGAGATGCAAGACAGGTGACAGGATACATCATAGATGCATGACAGGATGCATAGGAGAATGCATAACGGAATGCATGAAGGGACGTATGACAAGACGCAGGACCAGACGCGACAAGACGAGTGATCATGACGAGATGCAAGACAGGTCACGGGACACATGACAGGATGCAACGGTATGCATAACAGAATGCATGACGGTATGCATAAGAGAACACATGACAAGACGCAGGACCAGACGCGACACCGAGTGATCATGACGAGGTGCAAGACAAAAGACAGGACACAGGACAGGATGCAACGGGATGCATAACAGCAAGCATATCGGTATGCATGAAAGGACGCAACAAACGCAAGACCAGACGCGACCCCGAGTGATCATGACAAGATGCAAGACAAATGACAGGACACATGACACGATGCAACGGGATGCATAACATGATGCATGACAGAATGCATGAAAGGACGCATGACATGACGCAAGACCAGACACGACCAGACGCACAAGAAATGCATGACAGAATGCATTACAAATACGAAAAGAATGCATGAAAGGGTACGTGACAGAATGCATGATAGAAAGAACACAGGTCTACAAATAATATGAATGAGTTTTGAACCACCACCAGTATTTGTAGTTGAATTACTTAAAATTTAGAGGGCATTGAGCAGTTAAAATGAATGGATGCCCAGAATGATATGCGAGGCATGATGGTGACCATGCCCATTTGTTGGAGTGATGAGGAATCTGAGAACCAACAATTATATAGAATTCCCCCAAAACCTACGGATGGCAGCATCCATAAAATCTTAAAACATATCTACGACAGAACATATTATAGAAATATATTTCCGATCCAGGCGAGAAGCAGACCAGACTAGAAGTTCAGAACGCAGCTCTCAACCAGAGTATCCTGTTCAAGCAGGAAAGAAACAAAATTAGTTAACTTGAGCTGCCTGGAAATAAAGCGCGCCTCTGGCGATGATGCATCTGCGAGACTGAGCTGAACGAGCAAGGAGGGCAGCTAACGGAAACACTGATATGGAATGAGACTAATATCATGTGAATTCGAGAGCTTAAATGCAGGCAGGAAGCCATGATGAAACTAAGTTGAGATCCATACCTAGAACTCAATTTGCAGGTTGACAAGTTTAATTTGAGAAAGGACAACTGGGAATAGCAAAAGGAAATCTATGAGAGGAAAGTGACCATTCAGTTTCTACCCTCTGGTTCCCGTTTTAAATATCCACCAGCCCGGACAAATAGATACTAACATTCTTTTCTTCCCTCTGCTGTCCAGCTGCTAAACACTACCAGGAAAAGCAGATAGTCACACGTTGCATACATACAGGCCTTCGCTTTATTCATTCTCTGCGCGGCACATATTTATTCACCTTACTTATATTTTATGTGTGAAGTGTGAATGTTTATTATTACTACTGCACAAAATTTGCCCATATTGGGACAAAGTTACTATTACTACATAAGATAAATGGATGAAGACGGGCAACACTTCTTAAGACATAATTATCAAATAATATTTGCTTAACTCATGAATGCGTAGAATGCCGAACGCATACTAAATGCTGTCATGAATCGATTAAGCTTATTTAGCTCATTCCATGATGTTTGAATTGATTTTAATACTTTAACTCAGATTTTGCACTGTATTCTGACAAAACTGATGATCTTCCATGTTTATTAGCTTAATTATCCTCACCAGCCTGTAGACAAGCGCCGTAATTGAAATACTATCACCAGACAACAGCACCCACAGTGATGTTCTCCGGATGTTCATCTTAAAATAAATTCTTGAACCTGAAAAAAAAGAAAATGGCAATCCCTAAAACAAGAGCAAATGGCTGTTAAAAGATCGCCAATACTCAAATCATTCCCCAACAGCCAACACGACGTCAGCTCCCAGCTGACGTTCAGACAATACCTACAAACAAAAGCATAAATAACTTTAACATGTATAATTTCACAACACCTGAAGTAATTGATTGCAAAACATTGAAATGACCACTGAAATGACAAGTGTGACAAAAGTGGCCTGGTCAGCATAAATAAAAAGTCTGAATCCAGTATAGACCGGTCCAAACGGACGCCGAATTGCACCAGAGTTGCAGCGGTTTTGATAATAGGTATTAATCGCTGGATTTAAAATGCACTTCTGAAATATAGAGTGGGTTAAGTAACCCTACAGTCCGGTTAACTGAACGTGAATGACGTTGAAGGTACTTAATGCGGAAGGATTGCCAAAGTAAGTCTTTGAATGACAAATCAGAGATTTAAAATGCTGAAACATTTGCCAATACAGCCTGCAGGTTGATGATAAAGGGGAGACGAGAAGAACGTTACCATATCAAAGATAGTAAGAGAACACAGAAATAGGAAAAACAGACAAGAGGAGAATGATAACAAGGTTAACATTCAGCCTACAAACTTAATTAACACTTAAAATCAAAGCATACTATGGGCAAGAAGTTACTGTAGAAAATATGAACAATGAGTCAAATTAGAATGATATAATTATAAATAAAAAAAGATATATGGAGACCATCACGAACCATACTCCAACCAGTAGGTGGCAGTAATGCTACTACAAGCCTGTTGCCAACCGCCAAAACCAGAAGAGGGAGAAAACGAAAACAAACAGAATGGATGGGATACTTCTGCCTAAATAGACGGACAGTTCAGAAGCATGATGAGCGAAATGCATGTAATATGAATGAAAACATGAGTGGATACATGTTACCCTGAGCTGCTGGGAGCGGGCATGAGAGGAGATCCGGCTGAAAGCTGCGCAGGGACGATACGGGAGGATGGCCTCTCAACGCTACGTAGCGGAGCGGTACCGGAGCCGAGGCAGAGTTGGGACGCCGTCTGCGTCGCTTGCGAGAAGCGGGATTTGCAAGTTCATTGCGCCAGGAATCGGAGCTGATGGAAAACAGAGGTTGGGTGACGGAATGAGACGCCACAGGCGGAAGGAGGCCAGCTGAGAGAACGAGTCCAGATCAGCACTGGTTAAGATATGCTGGAGCGAATACAGAGGTCAGAGAGGATGGATGCGTGGCTAGATAGCGTTCCTATGAGCAGCAGGATTTGAGGATAAGTTGTTATCGTCTTGAATCCGGTCATCAAAGTCCAGATCAGACATCGCACAGCGACTGCTTGCTTGCTGGGTAGAAGTTGCGCTGGATTTAAAGTTCTTTTAAGACGGATCCAGGACACTGATTGGCTTCGAGGAGGAGCAGTTCAAAGCTTATTGGCTTGCGTCGGAGGCGAATGAGTCCCTGATTGATGGAGGTAAGCAATGAGTTTCTTCAGTCTGAATTTCCACATTTAGCTCCATAATAATTAAAGGCTACCATTTTGTAGAATTTTCTTGTACTTCACGTTTTTCCCCATGTTCTAGTGGCTCCCGTGGAGGCTCTGACATAAAAGAACAAAGTAAATATGAAATTATTAAAATGCAAAAATACATACTGTAGAAAGTGATAGAAACATCTACCATGGACAGCACTTACACATTTAATTTTTCTGCTACTTTTTGCCAGCCCTCTCTCCTGGCTTTAGCAGACTTTGAGGTGTTCCCTGTCGTTTTAATTAATGACTCAAATTCGGCATAACCTTCCATTAAAAGCTCATGTTCTGATTGGGAGAAAAACTGTGGGCGTTCTTTGGCCATGCTGAACAGCCAATAGCAGCGTTGCTGATCATTGTTTCTACTATCGATACATTTCCCCTTTTAAACAAGTGCATGAATGCACAGGTTTCTCAGATAACTCAATCCAGTGATACTAATCATAAACAACAGGTGTGTTCGACGAACCCAATTAGCCGGATCATGATTAGCCGGATGAAGTCATCTCGGATGTCTCATTTGATCTTGGATGTTTTAAGCAACGTACGAAGAACGGACCCCTGCTCTGTGTCTGATGTTTATACATAACTCTGCCTCCTTTAGTGATAATGGTACATGTAATAAATATAGTGTTTTTGTAGCTTTGAAGGCGAGGGTGTCAGAATTGGAGACCCAGCTCTGTGCTGTTGAAAAACCTGCAGATAGCCACCCCGTAGCTAGTGTGGAGCCACTGTGATTAGCTTCCCTTAGTGGTCCCTAAACAGTATCCGAGCAGCCAGGTAACCAGGCCGGCTGAGTGACAATACGCAGGAAGCATAGCTCTAGATTCCAGCCCCAAGGTCACCACCAACCCACCTGCATTTCTAACAGATTTTCCCCACTCAGTGACACACCCGCTGAGAAGTCGACTCTGGTAATTGGCAGCTCCATAGTGAGAAACGTGGCACTAGAGACACCAGGGACCATAGTCAAATGCCTAACAGGGACCAGAACAGGCGACATCAAATCCTACCTGAAACTGCTGGCTAAGGATTAGCATAAATACAGTAAGATTGTTATTCACGCTGGCGGTAATAATACTCGGTTACGCCAATTGGAGGTCACTAAAGTTAGTGTTGCTTTGGTGTGTAAGTTTGCTAAAACAAAGTTTCTCTGGTCCCCTGCCTGATCTGACCAGTGACGACATGTTTAGCCACATGTCATCATTCAATCGCTGGTTGTCTAGGTGGTGTCCTGAAAACGACGTGGGTTACATTGATAACTGGCAAACTTTCTGGGGAAAACCTGGTCTGATCCGGAGAGACAGCATCCATCCCACTTTGGATGGTGCAGCTCGTCTTTCCAGGAATCTGGCCGGATTCCTTAGTTCTCCAAAATGCTGACAACCCAGGGTCCAGACCAGGAAGCAGAGCCATAGCGTAACACACCTCTCTGCAGCTTCTGTACTGTTACCCACCCATTACCCAAACGAGAATGTGTCTTTCCCACTGCCAAAAACTAAACAGATTAAAAACTGATCTAAAAGAAGCAAATCTTAAAAATCTCATAAAAACCAATGACTCAATTTGACCCAAAAAATAAAACAATTAAATGTGGTTTATTAAAAAATAAGGTCTCTCCCTCCAAAGACTCTGTTCGGTAATGAATTGATTTCTGATAATGAGATTGATTTATTTAGCCTCACAGAAACCAGGCTGCAAGAGGACTATGTTGGTATAAATCAGTCAACTCCCTCCAATTATTTAAATTTCCACATTCCCAGAACTACAGGAATAGCAACCATCTTTCAGTCTGATTTATTAATTAGTCCCAGGCCAATCAATAACTACAATCTTTTGAACATTTAACCCTTAGTTTCCCTCATCCAAACTGTAATGCAATAAAACCTTTTGTATCATCCACCAGGCCCTTACTCTCAGTTTTTAGATCAGTTCTCAGATTCCTTTATCAGATAATGCTGTATCAAACTTTATTAAACTTTTCCTCATTGCGTTTTGCATTAGACAGTGTAGCCTCTTTGAAAAGAAGGTGATTATTAACAGGAAGCTGGCTCCCTGGTTTAATTTAGAGCTGCGTTCTTTGAAGTACAACATTAGGAAACTGGAGAGAAAATGGCGGTCCACACATCTAGAGGAATCCTGCCTAATCCGGAAAAACAGTCTACTGTTGTATAAAAAAGACCCTTTGCAGAGTTAGAACAGCATATTTTTTATCATTAATAGAGGAGAATAAAAATAATCCTGGGTTTCTCTCTTAGTACAGTTGCCTGTCTGTGCCTCCAGAGTCCGTTTATCTATAATTTCCATGGCAACCGATTTTGCAGTCCAGTCTCTGTAATTTCATAATCTCTAAAGTCCGGTTGCCTCTGATTTAAGACTATTTCCTGTTGTGATGACTCAGAAAACTGAGAATTTGCACAGGCATGTTTACTTAAGAAACCCTCTCTTGAAAAGGATTACTTAATAGATTATATACCTATATCCAATCTTCTTTTCCTATCTAAAATTGTTGAGAAAGTACTTGCTAATCAAGTATGTGAACATAATGACCTATTTGAAGAGTTTCATGTATATATTGTTAAATTACCCCTAAAATCGGTGGTGTGGTGAGTTCGTCCATAATTCCATGATATTCACAAATTAATTAATAATTTGGACATTTGGACAATATTCTTTCTGTACGACAGATAACATAACAGCTCTGTAATTGTATGTTTCAATTGATCGGTTTCTCTTTACCGAATTATATATTTGATTAACTGTCTTTTCTTTTTTAAAGGATCAAGCATTTATGTATTAAATGAATGAAAAAATGGATACTTTAATGAAGTAGTTGGTCAGACAGGCTGAGGAGAAAAAGGTTGTTAAGAGTGGAAAGAAGAAGTAACAGTTAAAGACAGAGGCATAAGTTGTTTACAGGAAATCTGCCGAGAAGAAAAGAGGATGTGGAACATTTATGGCCCAACTGACCTGCGGCTTGGGGTTGGAGAAGAGGAATGAGACCTTTTGACTCGGCCAAAGAGCTGCATAGGGTGAAAAGGTTATGAGGTAATAAGGGACTTGGCGCAAGGGTTCGGTGGAGGGGGTGGTTTGAGGTTTGCAACCTCCCAACGGCTCTCTCGACACATAAAGGAAAGATCATTTGGGTAATCTGGGCTCAGATCTCATCTCAAGAAGACACGCAGCGCGGAGCAGAAGAAAAGAAGACCCAAGATGGAAGGACGATCGTTGTGCCAAAGGAAAAACACGGCGCCCCTGTCTCTGAGAACTGCCGAGACTGAGTCAGATTATCTATTTTTCGTGTTTTTCTACGATTCGGGGCCAACAATCTGTAAATCCTGTCCAGAAGAACTGCTGTTGTTTTGACCTGGTTGATGAGAAGAACCTAGATGTTCCAAAGATAAGAGTTGCACCCATGAGATGTCAGTTCTGAAGCTGAACCAACTTGTCGAGCTGAAGAGACAGACCTCGGACACGGACATCAAAGCAGGGGCTCACGGCGTGAGTCTTTGTGAATGGGACATTAATGGGACATCGGGGTTGCCATCGAGAGAAGGGAAGTTTTTTGGCTGAACAACTCCTTTACCCAGAAATCAAAGACACTTTGGGATTCCATCTGAGGTTCGGGTCAGTTTTCTCCTCCAAATTTAAGAGCCTCTCCTGAACGCATTAGTAAGTAGCCTTAGATAAGAGATAGGAAGTTGATTAAATTTTAATGTAATTTGTTAAATTGCTTAATGCTGTTAATAATTCCCTGCCAAAGCATACTAATTAAAGAAGCATATAAAATTTTCTTAGAAGTTCTGGACATTCAATTATTGAGTCAACATTTTTCTATGATTGTAAAACAGACATGGTGCATGGTTCTAGAAGTATTTAGGAGGTCTTAAAGGTTGCCTGTAGCCCAAACTTTAAACAACACCCTTAGGGGGCTTTTGAGTTTCTAGAATATTTACCGATCCAGTAATAAGTGCCGTTGTATAAAAGTAGGAGCCACAGTTAACTAGGGCGGTGGTCAGGAAATAGGTTGCCTCAGGCTACTACGTTGTCTAACCTGTCCACTGAAACAGGGTGTGGTCCGAGGACAGAGGTGGTTAGTAGATCGGTCGTGTCCTACTTATCTAGCTGAAAAGGTCTCACAGGAATTCTAAACAGGGTAATACTTGTTAGATTCAGAGGTATTTAGAACCCCAGCTAGTCTGAGCTTTAACCCAAAATAGAGGAGGATGTTGCAGGGGGTTTAGCTCTAAGCCGACAGCAACAATATACATACATATACATACTGTCATGGATTTTAGGTGTTTGGAACACACTCAGGAGACGACAGGTTTGAAAGATAATTTATTTAAGGCGGAGGGATCTGAAGCGAAGGAGAGTCGGAACAGGACATCAGGAAGCGAAGGAGCGGGGGCACAACGGTGGTAACGAGAAAGCGAGAGGTTAACCAAGGAAAGCAAAGAGCAGAGGTTACAGATCAGAGGAAGCAGCTTACTGCGGGAGCGCTGAGGATCCACCAGGGGGAGGGGAGTTAGCAGATTATGCGGAGTGGGTTGTTGGAAGCTAGGCGTCGGGGCTGCGGGAGGTGGCGTCTCTCCAGGAGACGGTGAAGGAGAGGCAGGAAGGCTGAGAATGATGGAGGGTGAGCAGGAGGGAGGCTCAGAAGGCGGGGTCGGACAGCTGCCAGCTGGGGCTCGCAGGGGAGGAGATCGACGGGAGAGACTTGGAGATTTCCTGGAGATCGCGGAGAGCTTCGGAGCTGGATCCGGAGTGGGATCCGGAGCTTTATTCAACCTGGGGCACAAGAGACACAGGGTGAGACGAAGGGAGAACTAAACGTCTTACAACGAGGGCCGAATGCGTTCTACCTCGAGGGTTAACACTCTGGTGGTGAAGTGCTGACAGCTGTCCGCTTTTAAGCTCCCCCAGAAGGTTGAGTAACACGAAACACCTGCGGCTCCACGCCTCCCCGCTCATCAGCCGCCACCTGTGGGAGGAGAGGGAGAAAGACTGCAGCACCCTGACCGGGAGCTGTCCACAAAACCCTGACACCACCCTCCCCTCAATGGCGGCTACCCAGCGGCCCCGAGGACGGAGGGAAATCTTATAAGTTGGAGAGGGAAAGAGCCGGGCATTTAGGTCCAGTCCTCAGGACCGTGGCCCTCCCAGTCAACGAGGTACTGCCAACCACGGGAGTCCACGATCCTTCGAACCGATAGGACTGGGCGCCGTTCGCGGTCCATGTTGGGAGGAGGGGGGGGCACAGGGTGCTAGTCCAGACTGGCTTGACCTGGGAGACATGGAACGTGAGGTGGACTCGGGAGTGCGGAGGGAGGCGAAGACAAACTGCGGTGGGGCTGATAACGGACTCGATCTCGTATGGGCCGATGAAGCGGGGACCCTTTTTCCTGGACGGGATGTCCGGGATGAGAGCCAGACTTTCTGTCCAGGACGGTAATGGGGTGCTGGTGTCTGTTTACGGTATGCGAATCTGCCGTTCTGTTCTGTTGTGCGTTAAAGAGCTTGGACTCTTTGGGACCAGATATGTATGCAGTGGCGGATGTGGTGGTGGACTGAAGTGACTGAAATGAGCTTTTCGTCTGAAGGAAACAGGGGTGGTTGATAGCCGAGGGTAATTTCAAATGGAGAGAGACCAGTGGAGGCGGACACGTGAGAGTTCCGGCGTTTAGCGGACTGGAGGTAGGAAAGGTTTTTATGATCTGTCCAGATCAGTACGGGTTGCTCGGTGCCCTCTAACCAGTGGCGCCATTCTTCTAGGGCCAGTTTAATGTCTAGTAGTTCCCTGTCTCCGACATCGTAATTCCGTTCTGCGGGGGATAGGCGTCAGGAGAAGTAGGCACAAGGCTGGTCTGAATTGGAGTGCTGGGAGAGGACGGCTCCAACTCCAGTGTCAGAAGCATCGATCTCCAGGGTGAATTGCCTCTGCGGGTCCGGGTGCACAAGGATGGGCGTTTGGGAGAACTTTCTTTTTAATTCCAGAAAGGCGGAGTTGGCCTCTGGGTTCCAGGCAAACGTAGATTTGGTGGACGTTAGGGCATGTAGCTGGGCGGCGATCTGGCTATAGTTGCGAATGAAGAGGTGGTAGAAATTAGCAAAGCCTAGGAAGTGCTGGAGCCGTTTCCTGAGTCGGGCACAGGCCAGTTGAGGACAGCCTTGATCTTGTCCGGGTTCGATCAGACCGGCACACCCTCGAGAATTAGGCCAAGGAACGTGATGGATGATATTTCTCAGCCTTAGCGAATAATTTATTTTCTAGCAGCCGCTGGAGGGCTAAACGGATGTGATGTTGATGCTCGGTGAGGTTCTTGGAATAGATGAGGATGTCATTGAGGTATACGAAAACAAAGATGTTGAGGAAGTTCTCGAATGAGAACATCATTTACGAATGCTTGGAAGACGGCGGAGGCATTACAAAGTCCGACACACACACACTGTCATGGTTTTTAAGTGTTTAGCCCACATGCAGATACAGACGGAAGACAAGTACAGTTTTAACATGTTTATTTAAAGGTTCAGGCTGCAGGAAGAGACAGTGTGTGGCTCGGGGGAGGTCTGAACGTCAGTACTGGAGCGACTGCGGAAAGAAGGAGGAGTAATGTTATGAATGAAAGAACCAGGGAAAGTACCAGAAGCTACGCCGCTTACCATTTAGCAGGGTTGACCTATCCGGGGAGAAAAATGACGAGGGAACTCTGTGACTGTAGCTCGTAGGTGGTAGTGACTGGAGGGCTGACAGATGGTAAGCTGGCGAGGGATCCGGAGCGCACCACAGCAGACGAGAGGAACAGATGGAGTAACCAGAGAGTTTGCAAGTGAACCAGAAGAATCCAGGGGAGGGGATCTCAGGCCCGGCTTGGTAACGCCAAGTGAGTCTGAGTGGAGATGCCAGAGCAAAATCTGAGCGGCAGGGATTCTGTGGATCTGGTTCTTCGAACACGACGTTCAGGCAGGTAAGTAAATCCAAACACGAAAACTGAGAACAACAGGAGACAAAACATTAGTCCAAAAACGGGATTCAAAACGACTCACAAAATACGGGGTTCAGGATACAGATCAGAGGCCACGGCATACCACGACTGGTTTAACACTCTGGCGTCTTCCATCTGTCTGAGCACTCCTTAAAAAGCAAGTGGAAGCCGCTCCAAACAAGCCGCAGGTGTGGGCCACGCCCCCTAGTCAACTAGAACCACCTGTGGAGCAGAGTTAGAGCACGGAAGCACAGAGAACCCTGACACATACATGTCCATACATATATACATATAAACATTGTCAGGGTGCAATTCTGCCTGCTGCACCCTGAACCTTTCCATCACCTTCCTTATTCCGCCCAGCTCTGTCTCCACTCCAGTCAGAGATTTTCCCACGTCTGTCTGAGCATCAGCCTTCCCTCGTTCTCCCAGTCAGAGATCCTCCTACACCTGCCAGCCTGAGGTTCCTACTCCTGGACGCCCCCTCTGCTGCGCTCCTTTTCTTACTGTGCCCCCCGCGTCCAAAGTACTCTCTCTGCTGCACTGCAGTAGAGTTACTGCAGCCCCTGCACCTCCAAGAACTCTCCCTGCTACACTGCAGACTCTACTGCAGCCCCTGCACCTCCAAGAACTCTCTCTGCTGAGCTGCTGGTTCTCGGTGCAGCACCCGCAGCTCTCCAGCTCACTTCGGTCCCCCAGCTCCTGCTCTCATCTCCCATCTGCTCCAGCCCAGTAAGACTCTGGTTCTCTTCTTCCACAACTCACTCCTCTACAATAAACTCTCAGAACTAAGCTCCGTGTGTGTGATGTGTGTTTGATTCATCTCGACAAATCATGACATATATATATATATACATATATATATACAAATACATATATACACTCCTGATCAAAATCTTAAGACCAGTCAAAAATTTGCAAGAATTAGCATTTTGCAACACTGAATCTTAAGAAGGTTCTAAGTAGAGCTTCACAATGTTAAAAGGACAAATCAGTGCAAGAGACAAGAACATTTGAGCAGGGAATTGTCTGAAAACTGCATTTACACTCAAACATGATTTTTTCAGCTGATCAAAAGTTTAAGACCATAGTCTTTAAAAGCCAAAAGCTGTGCAAACATCTGGATTCCATGTCATTTTCTGTGAAGTCTTTACACTGTCAAGACCTCCTGATGGCAAAAGCAAAAAAGCTCACTGACTTTGAATGTGGTAGGATTGTTGAGCTGCATAAGCAAGGCTTCTCACAACGTGCCATCGCTGCTGAGGTTGGACGCAGTAAGACAGTCATTTTGCATTTTTTAAATGATCCTGAGGGTTATGGAACAAAAAAGTCAAGTGGTAGACCCCAAAAAATTTCACCAGCTCTGAGCCGCAGGATCCGATTGGCTGTCCGTCAAGACACGGGACGATCCTCTACCCAAATTAAGGCCATTACTGGTGCTGACTGCAGCCCAATAACCATCAGACGGCATCTGCGAGAGAAGGGCTTCAGAAACAAAAAACGTCTTCAAAGGCCACGTCTTCTTCAACGCCACAGAATTGCCCGTTTGGACTTTGCAAGGATGCACCAAACATGGGACATTGAAAGGTGGAAGAAAGTTGTCTTCTCTGATGAGAAAAAAATTAACCTTGATGGTCCTGATGGCTTCCAACGTTACTGGCATGACAGGGAGATCCCACCTGAGATGTTTTCTACACGGCACAGTGGTGGGGGCGCCATCATGATTTGGGGTGCGTTTTCCTTCAATGGAACAATGGAGCTTCAGGTTGTGCAGGGGCGTCAAACAGCAGCTGGCTATGTGGAGATGTTGCAGCGGGCATCCCTCATGACTGAGGGCCCTCGTCTGTGTGGTAATGATTGGGTTTTTCAACAGGACAATGCTGCAGTTCACAATGCCCGCCTGACAAAGGAGTTCTTCCAAGAGAATAACATCACTCTTTTGGACCATCCTGCATGTTCCCCGGATCTAAACCCAATTGAGAACATTTGGGGATGGATGGCAAGGGAAGTTTACAAAAATGGACATCAGTTCCAGACAATGGATGCCCTTCGTGAAGCCATCTTCAACACTTGGAGCAACGTTCCCACTAGCCTCCTGGAAACACTGGCATCGAGCATGCCTATACGATTGTTTGAAGTCATCAACAAGAATGGTGGAGCTACTCATTACTGAGTCCTTTTTTTTGACATTTTGATTTCTGTTTTGGGGGGTTTTTGGTTTTTTTTGAGCTATGGTCTTAAACTTTTGATCAGCTGAAAAAATCATGTTTGAGTATAAATGCAGTTTTCAGACAATTCCCTGCTCAAATGTTCTTGTCTCTTGCACTGATTTGTCCTTTTAACATTGTGAAGCTCTACTTAGAACCTTCTTAAGATCCAATAGTGCAAAATGCAAATTCTTGCAATTTTTTGACTGGTCTTAAGATTTTGATCAGGAGTGTATATATATATATATATATATATATATATATATATATATATATATATATATATATATATATATACATACATATATACATATACATATATATATATATATATATATATATATACATATAAAGTTTGGGGTCACATTGAAATGTCCTTATTTTTGAAGGAAAAGCACTGTACTTTTCAATGAAGATAACTTTAAACTAGTCTTAACTTTAAAGAAATACGCTCTATACATTGCTAATGTGGTAAATGACTATTCTAGCTGCAAATGTCTGGTTTTTGGTGCAATATCTACACAGGTGTATAGAGGCCCATTTCCAGCAACTATCATTCCAGTGTTCTAATGGTACAATGTGTTTGCTCATTGGCTCAGATGGCTAATTGATGATTAGAAAACCCTTGTGCAATCATGTTCACACATCTGAAAACAGTTTAGCTCGTTACAGAAGCTACAAAACTGACCTTCCTTTGAGCAGATTGAGTTTCTGGAGCATCACATTTGTGGGGTCAATTAAACGCTAACAATGGCCAGAAAAAGAGAACTTTCATCTGAAACTCGACAGTCTATTCTTGTTCTTAGAAATGAAGGCTATTCCATGCGAGAAATTGCTAAGAAATTGAAGATTTCCTACAACGGTGTGTACTACTCTCTTCAGAGGACAGCACAAACACAGAGTAGAAAAAGAAGTGGGAGGCCGCATTGCACAACTGAGCAAGAAGATAAGTGCATTAGAGTCTCTAGTTTGAGAAACAGACGCCTCACAGGTCCCCAACTGGCATCTTCATTAAATAGTACCTGCAAAACACCATTGTCAACATCTACAGTGAAGAGGCGGCTGCGGGATTCTGGGCTTCACAGCAGAGTGGCAAAGAAAAAGCCATATCTGAGACTGGCCAATAAAAGAAAAAGATTAAGATGGGCAAAAGAACACAGACATTGGATAGAGGAAGACTGGAAAAAAGTGTTGTGGACGGATGAATCCAAGTTTGAGGTGTTTGGATCACAAAGAAGAACGCTTGTGAGACGTAGAACAAATGAAAAGATGCTGTAAGAATGCCTGACGCCATCTGTTAAGCATGGTGGAGGTAATGTGATGGTCTGGGGTTGCTTTGGTGCTGGTAAGGTGGGAGATTTGTACAGGGTAAAAGGGATTCTGAATAAGGAAGGCTATCACTCCATTTTGCAACGCCATGCCGTACCCAGTGGACAGCGCTTGATTGGAGGCAATTTCATCCTACAACAGGACAATGACCCTAAACACACCTCCAAATTGTGCAAGAACTATTTAGAGCAGAAGCAGGCAGCTGGTATTCTATCGGTAATGTAGTGGCCAGCGCAGTCACCAGATCTGAACCCCATTGAGCTGTTGTGGGAGCAGCTTGACCGTATGGTACGCAAGAAGTGCCCATCCAACCAATCCAACTTGTGGGAGCTGCTTCTGGAAGCGTGGGGTGCAATTTCTCCAGATTACCTCAACAAATTAACAGCTAGAATGCCAAAGGTCTGCAATGCTGTAATTACTGCAAATGGAGGATTCTTTGACGAAAGCAAAGTTTGATGTAAAAAAAATCTTATTTCAAATACAAATCATTATTTCTAACCTTGTCAATGTCTTGACTCTACTTTCTATTCATTTCACAACGTATGGTGGTGAATAAGTGTGACTTTTCATGGAAAACACAAAATTGTTTGGGTGACCCCAAACTTTTGAACGGTAGTGTATATATATATATATATATATATATATATATATATATACACTCACCGGCCACTTTATTAGGTACACCTGTCCAACTGCTCGTTAACACTTAATTTCTAAGCAGCCAATCACATGGCGGCAACTCAGTGCATTTAGGCATGTAGACATGGTCAAGAGAATCTCCTGCAGTTCAAACCGAGCATCAGTATGGGGAAGAAAGGTGATTTGAGTGACTTTGAACGTGGCATGATTGTTGGTGCCAGAAGGGCTGGTCTGAGTATTTCAGAAACTGCTAATCTACTGGGATTTTCACGCACAACCATCTGTAGGGTTTACAGAGAATGGTCCGAAAAAGAAAAAACATCCAGTGAGCGGCAGTTGTGTGGGCGGAAATGCCTTGTTGATGCCAGAGGTCAGAGGAGAATGGCCAGACTGGTTCGAGCTGATAGAAGGGCAACAGTGACTCAAATAACCACCCGTTACAACCAAGGTGGGCAGAAGAGCATCTCTGAACGCACAGTACGTCGAACTTTGAGGCAGATGGGCTACAGCAGCAGAAGACCACATCGGGTGCCACTCCTTTCAGCTAAGAACAGGAAACTGAGGCTACAATTTGCACAAGCTCATCGAAATTGGACAATAGAAGATTGGAAAAACGTTGCCTAGTCTGATGAGTCTCGATTTCTGCTGCGACAGTCAGATGGTAGGGTCAGAATTTGGCGTCTACAACATGAAAGCATGGATCCATCCTGCCTTGTATCAACGGTTCAGGCTGGTGGTGGTGGTGTCATGGTGTGGGGAATATTTTCTTGGCACTCTTTGGGCCCCTTGGTACCAATTGAGCATCGTTGCAACGCCACAGCCTACCTGAGTATTGTTGCTGACCATGTCCATCCCTTTATGACCACAATGTACCCAACCCATGATGGCTACTTTCAGCAGGATAATGCGCCATGTCATAAAGCTGGAATCATCTCAGACTGGTTTCTTGAACATGACAATGAGTTCGCTGTACTCAAATGGCCTCCACAGTCACCAGATCTCAATCCAATAGAGCATCTTTGGGATGTGGTGGAACGGGAGATTCGCATCATGGATGTGCAGCCGACAAATCTGCGGCAACTGTGTGATGCCATCATGTCAATATGGACCAAACTCCCTGAGGAATGCTTCCAGCACCTTGTTGAATCTATGCCACGAAGAATTGAGGCAGTTCTGAAGGCAAAAGGGGGTCCAACTCGTTACTAGCATGGGGTACCTAATAAAGTGGCCGGTGAGTGTATATATATATATATATATATATGTATGTATGTATGTATGTATAATTCAATTTTCAAATCAATTCAATTAAATTTTATATAAGATTTTATATAAGATTATACAGATTGGTCAAAAAAACTTCCTATATAAGGGAACCAGTTGATTGCATCAAAGTCTTGAACAGCAGCATTCACTCCTGAAGAAGCATAGAGCCACAGGGAGAGTCGTATGCATTGTCCATGGCTTTGCAGCAATCCCTCATACTGAGCAAGTATGACGGCGGCGCCAACTTCCGGCAGCGGCTTGGGCATACAGCTCCGACCACTTGCGGACATTTTTCATAAAAAAATGCCGCCAAACTCGCTACAAACTACTCGTCTACCGAGTCGATCAGTACATGACCGCCAGCGCCTGCTGGAGTTATGGTCATGTAGTGTTTTTGGACTTGTAACCACTAGTTTAAGGAGGTATTCCCTTTGATCAGTGGTCCTATTTTAGACATGATTAATCTATCCTTAGTAAATGGATATGTACCACAGGTTTTTAAAGTAGCTGTTATTAAACCTTTACTTAAGAAACCTTCTCTTGATCAAGATGAGCTAGTAAACTACAGACCTATATCTAATCTTCTTTTCTTATCTAAAATTCTTCAGAAAGTAGTTGCTAATCAACTTTGTGAACATTTACAAAGCAATGACCTACTTGAGGAGTTTCAGTGAGGCTTCAGAGCTCATCATAGCACTGAAACAGCTCTGGTGAAGGTCACTAATGATATTCTCATGGCCTCAGATAATGGACTTGTGTCTGTACTTGTCCTGTTAGATCTCAGTGCTGCATTTGATATAGTTGATCCCAATATTCTCCTACAAAGACTTGAACATACTGTAGGGATTAAGGGGAAAGCATTAGGCTGGTTTAAATCTTATCTGTCGGACAGATTCCAGTTTGTTCATGTTAATAATAAATCTTCCTCAAACTCTAGGGTCACCTGTGGAGTACCACAGGGTTCAGTCCTTGGACCAATTCTCTTTACTATATATATGCTTCCGATCGGCAAAATTATCAGACAGCATGGGATTAATTTCCACTGTTATGCTGATGACACTCAGCTATATTTATCCATAAATCCTGATGAATCCAATCAATTACTTCGACTGCAGTCATGTCTTGATGACATCAAAAGCGGGATGACTTTAAATTTCCTGCATCTAAATTCTGACAAGACCGAAGTTCTAATCTTTGGGCCAGAGTCCTCAAAAAATAAACTTCTTAACCAATCACTTAATCTGGGTGGCATTAACTTGGCCTCTGGTAATAAAGTAAAAAACCTTGGTGTTATTTTTGACCAAGACATGTAATTTAAATCCCATATTAAACAGGTCTCCAGAATTTCCTTTTTTCACCTCCGGAATATCGCCAAAATCAGAAACATTCTGTCCAGGACTGATGCTGAAAAACTAGTCCATGCATTTGTTACTTCAAGGCTGGACTATTGTAATTCTTTACTATCAGGAAGTCCACAAAATGCAGTTCAAAGCCTTCAGCTGTTCCAAAATGCTGCAGCAAAAGTTCTGATGAAAATCAACAAGCGGGATCATATTTCTCAAATTTTAGCTTCCCTTCATTGGCTTCCTGTTAAATCAAGAATAGAATTTAAAATTCTTCTTCTAACGTATAAAGCCCTTAATAATCAAGCTTCATCATATATCAGAGCTCTGATTACCCCGTATGTTCCTAACAGAACACTTCGCTCTCAGACTGCAGGTCTGCTGGTGGTTCCTAGAGTCTCTAAAAGTAGAATGGGAGGCAGATCCTTTAGCTATCAGGCTCCTCTCCTGTGGAACCAACTCCCAGTTTTGGTGCGTGAAGCAGACACCCTGTCTACTTTTAAGACTAATCTTAAAACCTTCCTTTTTGACAAAGCTTATAACTAGAGTGGCTCATGTTACTCTGAGCTACCTTTATAGTTTTACTGCTATAGGTTTAGGCTACTGGAGGACATCAGGATCTAATTTTCTCACTCTACAGAGTTATACTGTTCTTCAATTATGCATTACGTGTTGTCATTTCTGCTTTAACTTTCTGTTCTCTCTCTTTTATCTTCATAGTAGGTACACCTGGTCTGGCGTTCTGTTAACTGTGACATCATCCAAAGAAGACGGCTCACCCGCTATTACCATCTAATGTAGAACAGATTACTGGATCAATGTGTGCTTCTGTGCTTTTTTGTCTCTCTTGTTGTGTCTCTGCTCTGTCTTCTGTAACCCCCAGTCGGTCGAGGCAGATGACCGTTCATACTGAGCCCGGTTCTGCCGTAGGTTTTCCTTCCCGTTAATGGGGAGTTTTTCTTCCCACTGTCGCTTCATGCTTGTTCAGTATGAGGGATTGCAGCAAAGCCATGTACAGTGTTTCATAAATTGGCACTATATAAATAAAATCGAATTGAATTGAATACTACGCTCGATTGTTTACGCGGCTTCGGAGTACTCCAGGAGGAAGTCCAAGAGGCCTGTGACGCCGCGGGCTCGTCGTGCAGCTCACGCCGGAGGAGGGCCAAGCGAAAGCGTTGCAGCCGGCCGAAGAAACGCGGCTGTCGCGGAGGTTTAACAGCTAAGCTAAAGGCTAACCCCTATAGATCGCCGCTTCCATCCGTCTTGCTCTCCAACGTCCGCTCACTGGATAACAAAATTGACTATTTACAACTCGAACTCTCTGCAAAGAGGGAGTTTAGGGACTACTGCACTCTCATCCTGACAGAGACATGGCTTACCTCATCAATCCCGGACAACGCCCTTAGCCTGGAGGGGCTAGCTACTTTCCGCGCCGACAGAAGTCGGCGGTAAGACCCGAGGAGGCGGACTCTGCGTTTACATCAATAACACCTGGTGTAAAAATGCTAGAATAGTCACAAGCTTTTGCTCTCCGGACATCGAGCTCCTGACTGTTAGCTGCAGACCGTTTAATCTGCCCAGAGAGTTTACTGTTGTTAATCATCACAGCGGTTTATGTGTCCCCCAGCGCTAATACAAAAGAGGCTATGAGTGTTCTCTATCGGACTATCTCCGAGCTGCAATCTGCACACACAGAGGGGGTTTTCATCATTGCTGGGGATTTTAACCAGGCAAATATGAAACTGTAAAAAAACTGTTCTCCCTCATTTCTACCAACATGTGGATTTTGCAACTCGGGGAGAGAACACCCTAGACTTAGTTTACACAAATATTAAAGGCGCATTCAAGGCAGCCCCCCGCCCCCACCTCTGCTCTTCAGACCACCTTTCTGTGATGCTAATTCCTGCATACAGGCCCCTGCTGATCAGAGCTAAACCTACAGTGAGGCAGGTGAGGGTGTGGACTGAGGGAGCAATGGAGGCGCTCCAGGACTGTTTTGAGTGCTCTGACTGGGACATGTTCAAAGCTGCAGCAACATATGAAGACAAGATCAACATTAACGAGTACGCCGAGACTGTCAGCCTACATCAACAAATGCATTGAGGATGTCAGCACCACTAAGACCATCATCACCCGAACCAACCAATGACCCTGGATTACTGAGGAGGTCCGTCAAGCGCTAAAAGCACGGAACTCAGCCTTCAAGTCTGGTGACAAGGAGGCACTGAGGACAGCGAGAGCCAACTTGAACCGTGCCATCAGGCTAGCGAAGCGGAACCACACTAAGAAAATCCAGGAGCTTTTCCACAACGCCAGCAACACCAGGAGCATGTGGAAAGGCATATGGGCGATCACTGACTACAACACGCCCTCCCCCCCGGTGGGTGAATTTGATGCTGACTTCCTTAACGGACTAAACAACTTCTTTGGGAGGTTTGAGGCACTAAACAACACTCTAGCAGTGAAAGCTGCTCCCCATCAGGAAGAGGAGGTCCTCTGCCTTGACACAGCTGACGTGTGGAAAACTTTGAGGAGAGTCAACCCACGGAAGGCCCCAGGTCCAGACAACATACCTGTATATACACTACCGTTCAAAAGTTTGGGTTCACCCAAACAATTTTGTGTTTTCCATGAAAAGTCACACTTATTCACCACCATACATTGTGAAATGAATAGAAAATAGAGTCAAGACATTGACAAGGTTAGAAATAATGATTTTTATTTGAAACAAGATTTTTTTTACATCAAACTTTGCTTTCGTCAAAGAATCCTCCATTTGCAGCAATTACAGCATTGCAGACCTTTGGCATTCTAGCTGTTAATTTGTTGAGGTAATCTGGAGAAATTGCACCCCACGCTTCCAGAAGCAGCTCCCACAAGTTGGATTGGTTGGATGGGCACTTCTTGCGTACCATACGGTCAAGCTGCTCCCACAACAGCTCAATGGGGTTCAGATCTGGTGACTGCGCTGGCCACTCCATTACCGATAGAATACCAGCTGCCTGCTTCTGCTCTAAATAGTTCTTGCACAATTTGGAGGTGTGTTTAGGGTCATTGTCCTGTTGTAGGATGAAATTGCCTCCAATCAAGCGCTGTCCACTGGGTATGGCATGGCGTTGCAAAATGGAGTGATAGCCTTCCTTATTCAGAATCCCTTTTACCCTGTACAAATCGCCCACCTTACCAGCACCAAAGCAACCCCAGACCATCACATTACCTCCACCATGCTTAACAGATGGCATCAGGCATTCTTCCAGCATCTTTTCATTTGTTCTGCGTCTCACAAGCGTTCTTCTTTGTGATCCAAACACCTCAAACTTGGATTCATCCGTCCACAACACTTTTTTCCAGTCTTCCTCTGTCCAATGTCTGTGTTCTTTTGCCCATCTTAATCTTTTTCTTTTATTGGCCAGTCTCAGATATGGCTTTTTCTTTGCCACTCTGCCGTGAAGCCCAGAATCCCGCAGCCGCCTCTTCACTGTAGATGTTGACACTGGTGTTTTGCGGGTACTATTTAATGAAGATGCCAGTTGGGGACCTGTGAGGCGTCTGTTTCTCAAACTAGAGACTCTAATGTACTTATCTTCTTGCTCAGTTGTGCAACGCGGCCTCCCACTTCTTTTTCTACTCTGTGTTTGTGCTGTCCTCTGAAGGGAGTAGTACACACCGTTGTAGAAAATCTTCAATTTCTTAGCAATTTCTCACATGGAATAGCCTTCATTTCTAAGAACAAGAATAGACTGTCGAGTTTCAGATGAAAGTTCTCTTTTTCTGGCCATTTTGAGCGTTTAATTGACCCCACAAATGTGATGCTCCAGAAACTCAATCTGGAAGGTCAGTTTTGTAGCTTCTGTAACGAGCTAAACTGTTTTCAGATGTGTGAACATGATTGCACAAGGCTTTTCTAATCATCAATTAGCCTTCTGAGCCAATGAGCAAACACATTGTACCATTAGAACACTGGAGTGATAGTTGCTGGAAATGGGCCTCTACACACCTATGTAGATATTGCACCAAAAACCAGACATTTGCAGCTAGAATAGTCATTAACCACATTAGCAATGTATAGAGTGTATTTCTTTAAAGTTAAGACTAGTTTAAAGTTATCTTAATTGAAAAGTACAGTGCTTTTCCCTCAAAAATAAGGAAAGTCCAATGTGACCCCAAACTTCAGAAACGGTAGTGTATACATATACATGTATATACATATGTATACATACATGTAAACATATATATATACACATATATACACACATACATATATATATATATATATATACACACATACATATATATATATATATATATATATATATATATATATATATATATATATATATATATATATATAGACATGTCATTTAAATTCCGTATTGAACAGATTTCCAGGGTTTCCTTTTTTCACCTGCTTAATATTGCAAAAAATTAGAAATACTCTGGCCAGGAGTGAAGCTGAAAAACTAGTTAATGCATTTGTTACTTCTAGGCTGGACTTTTGTAAGGCTGTACTATCAGGAAGTCCACACAATGCAGTTAGAAGCCTTCAGCTTTTCCAAAAAGCTGCAGGAAGAGATTTGATGAAAATCAACACGAGGGATCAAATTTCTCCTATTTTAGCTCCCCTTCATTGGCTTCCTATTAAATCAAAAATAGAATTTAAAATGATCCTTCTCACATATAAAGCCCTTAATAATCAAGCCCCATTAACTATCTGATTACCCCATATGTTCCTAATACAGCACTTCACTCTCAGACTGCAGGTCTACTGGTGGCAGATCCTTTAGTTATCAGGGTCCTCTCCTGTGGAACCAACTCCCAGCTGTGGTCCGTGAGGCAGACACACTTTCTACTTTTAAGAGTAGGCTTAAAACTGTCTTTTTTGACTAAGCTTATATTTAGAGTGGCTTAGATTACCCTGAGCCATCTCTGTAGTTATGCTACTATAGGGTTAGGCTGCTGGAGGACATCAGGGTCTATTTTTCTCACTGTGCTGAGTTCCCTTACTGTTCTCCTATTTGCAGTTTTTGTTGTTATTTCAACTTTTTGTTCTCTGTCATTTTCTCTTCATTGTAGGTACACCTGGTCTGGCGTTCTGTTAGCTGTGACATCACCCAGGGGAGACAAATCTCCCGCTATTACCATATAACATAGAAAAGATTCCTGGAACAATGTGTTCTTCTGTGCTTTTTTTGTCTCTGTTATTGTGTCTCTGCTCTGTCTTCTCCAACCCCCGGTCGGTCGAAGCACATGATCGTTCACACTGAGCCTGGTTCTACTGGAAGTTTGCCTCCCTATTAAAGGGGATTTTTCCTCTCCACTGTTGCTTCATGTATGCTTAGTATGAGCGATTGCTGCAAAGCCAGCGATAATGCAGACAACAGTCCACTGTGGCTCTACGCTCTTTCATGAGGAGTGAATGCTGCTTGTCAAGACTCAATGCAATCTACTGGGTTTCCTTAGTTATGAAACTTTTTAACCAATTTGTATGACTTGATTGAATTTGACTTTGTAAAGGGCCTTGAGATGACGTGTTGTGAATTTGCGCTATATAAATAAAATTTTATTGAATTGAATTGAATACAGTCACTTAGAAGCCTGTGAGGCGCAGAGCTTGAAAAGCTGATACTCATCAAATCAGGGATTGCACTGCATAAAAAGTGCTATATTTCCTATAGGAGTCCACCTTTAAGACTATCAGTGCGCTAAAACCGAAGCAGAAAGTAATCATTCCATCTGCACCGGCCACAAACAAAACGTGCTGGAACGTGAGGCCAAGGGTTATAAACTGTAACAGGCTTGAAATGCATGGAGCTGAAAAGAGGGAAAACATCAGCAGCTGGATCATGTGTAAAGATGCAGCATAAACCCCTGTGTGCTTCAAGTGTTGCAGCTGAGGGGAAAATGCCAGACCATATATGCTTGATGACAACACATTACCAATGTAACACAGGTTGTGCATTACAATCAGTCTCTGCTTTGCCTATTATTGCACAACAATAAATTATCACAAGTCACGAGTTTATAAAAAGGCATTATTTCACTCTTTGGAAGTGTTACATTTTAGCCATGTGACTGGAGACCTGTCCACGATGTACTTTATGTCCCCGCCCTCGCCAATTTCACTGCTGGAGATAGTCACCAGCCCCCCCACGACCCTGTGTGACGTCAAGCCGTGTTTCCCCATCTGATATGGCTTGAAGTAATACCTGCACGGATGTTAAACTTTAAAAGAGAGTTTAATAAAATTGCTGTAAGATTATCACAACTAAAAAAATCTAACTAGCTTTTAAAGATGAACACTGGTCTCCCTGTGTCCCAAGGAATGTCCACCATTTTGACCGTTGTTGATCGTTTCTCCAAGGCCTGCCATCTGATTCCTATTCGGAAGCTACCCAATGCACTACAAACAGCCCAGTTATTGATCAGGCACGTTTTCAAGCTCCATGGTATCCCAGTTGAAATACTCTCTGACCGGGGTCCTCATTTTGTCTCTCAGGTCTGGCGCCATTTCTGCTCTGCTCTCGGCGCCCGTTACACCCTCACCTCCGGCTACCATCCTCAAACTAATGGACAGACTGAACATATGAAGCAGCAACTAGAAACCACGCTTCGCTGTCTCACATCCTCATCCCCCACGGAATGTAATAAGTTTTTGCCCTGGGTTGAGTACGCACTAAATTCGCATGTATCCGCCTCCACTGGTCGTTCCCCTTTTGAAGTCTCCCTAGGTTACCAACCCCCATTACTATCCACTGACGAACTCAGTATACCCTTCACCTCCGTCAATGACTACATTGCCCGCTGTCAAGACACCTGGAAGGCCACCATATCCGCTCTTACCCACGCCGCAGAGCAGAGCAAGAGGTTTGCCGATCGCCGCCGTAGACCTGCTCCCCAGTACCGCCCCGGTCAGAGGGTATGGCTATCCTCCAGGGACGTCCTCACTAATCCATCCGCCAAGAAGCTCGCCCCCCGATTCTCTGGACCTCATGAGATAGAAACTATTACCACCGTCAGTCTTCGTCTACCACCTCAGTCTAGAGTTCACCCGACCTTCCACGTCTCCCAAATCAAGCCGGTTTTGGACTTTGGACCATCCAGAATAGAGACTTGATTATTGACTTTTGGTCCACCCAGCCCAGCACCTCCTCGTCTGGGCCGCAAGGAGGCGGCCGTTGAGGGGGGGTAGTGTCAGGGTTCTGTTGTGTCCTGCTCTGGTTGCTTTCACAGGTGGTGGCTGAGGAGGCGTGCCCCACACCTGCGGTTCATCAGAGGCAGCTTCCTCTGACTACTTAAGCAGCGTGCAGACAGACGGAAGATGCCAGAGCCTTAAACCAGTCGTGTTTTTGTGTGCATGGATGCACTTACCTGTCCTGAAGTCCCAAGAAGAATTCGAACCAGTGGAATATTCTGCTCAGATCCTGCTCTGGCGCTCCCCCTCTTACTCCCTTGGCGTTACCAAGACGGGCTCGAGGTCCCCTTCCCGGATTCCACTGGTACTCTCAAGACTCCTGGACTCTGGTCAATCCGTCTGTCACTCCCGCCTGCTGAGGTTTGCTTCGGGTCACTCGCCAGCTCCATCTGCCGCCCTCCAGCCACTACCGCCAACTAGAGTAGGCACTCAGTTCCCTCGGCACCTACCCTTCCCCGGTTAGGTCTACCCTGCTTCATGGTAAGCTGCGTACTATTTGGCATATTCCTGGTTCTAGCTTTGAACTCATTTTCTACTCTCTCCTTTTGCAGTCAACCCCGCCCTGACGTTCAGGCCTCGTTCAGCCGACTAGTTGTCGTATTTTTGGTTACTGCACTTTCCTTTAATAAACACCTTAAACTGTGCTCTGGTCACCCGTCCTTATCTGCATGTGGGCTAAACATCTCAAAAACCTGACAAAAACTAGTTAATGTGGTTTTGAAATCAAAGTACATTTTTCCTGTAAGAATGTCAGCATCTTCTTTGGATCACAGTAACCATGCATCGCACCACTTTACACAAAACATTTCTGTAACCTCTATTCCAAATCCAGACGTCCAACTCTGTGTGCTGCAAAAAAATTCCTGTTTTAATCCTAGAGAAAACGCAAACCCCCATTTTGTTCACCTATCTTTCTATCAAGTTGTTACAAATCCTGATCCAGTTAACTCCAACACCAGATATGCGGCTTTGAATCCTACTTAAACAGGGTCTTTAATAGAACTAGCTTAGATATGCATTAAGTTACCCTCTGTTGCCCTCTGTTTTTCATTTTATCTAGTTTATTCTATTTTATTTAGTTTTACTTATTTAGTTTTACTTATTTTATCCCTTTCCCCCCTTGGAACAAAATAAATTTTGTTACAAAAACTTAACTGCAAATGCTTATCTGTATTGAAGTAGGCAGAGGTTGCATAAGATCAGTGTATCTAAATGAAATAATAACTGAGAATTTATGGTCTCAGTGGCACACAGCAATTTGGCTTTGTGAGAATGCTGGATGTTCCAAGTTATTTACATACTGAGACAGGGTGGTGTATCTGGGCAAAGGACATATAAAACACCATTTACAACCTGACTAAAATACCTGGTAATATAACAAATCCTGGTGAAAAGCTGGTATAACATAGCTGGCAACTGTTATATGTAACATAGAGAAATCTCAATACTTTTCAGCTAATAAGAAATAACCTAACAGATTGTATAACCTAAAATGTGTGTCTGGTAATGAATAATATTTTGTTTAAAAACAAGAAGTGTATCTCAGGGCACATCTGTGCATACCAGAAAGAGGCCTGTGTAATAAACCTGTCACCCCAGGAAGTTCGCAACACCACAAGGCTAAATTTATGACATGCACTAGAGAGACAAGTCACAGTAACCTAAACGTGAATGTATCACCTAAAAATATTCCCACTCCAGTGAATCTCCTGCCTTAATTGTAATGGTAAAGTACACCTTCTGCTGTTTAATTATAAGCGGGCCTGGACATAATAGAATCAAAACTCATATTTTAAAAGGAACATATCAGTTACATAGCAAAAAAATGTATAGATATTAGTATATTTTCAAAACAGCAAACCTGTACTGCCGGTATATGCTCAAGCGGCTGCCTTAAGAAATGTTTAACCATCTCCTGATCCATTTGCCTAGTAGCTCAAAAGATGGAGAGAAAGAAAAAATATGAGAACACAGGCCATCCAGATCACATCCCATTAAATTTGTTCAGTATTATATGGCTAGAAATAACTGTCTGTGTTTTACCTTAAAGATGTTTATTACCAGTCTGTGTGGTTCCTGATATGGGCCCAGATTGACATGTAACAGATCAGGCAGACAGGAGATCGGAGTTAAGACTTCATATTCAAGGCTTCCATGTGTGGAACTCTACATTTTTTCCCCCACGTGTTGCAGTGACAGACCGCTGTAGTGTCTCTGCGAAGCACCTCAGTGACAAAGTTTCAGTCCACTGACTCAGAAACTGATGAATTATGTGGCTCCAATGTGCGCAGAAAGTTCATACAGTCACTTCCCTTGACAGCTTGGGCTCTGCACTGTTCATGGGCGTTGGCCACTTTACCAGGGTGCGTAAACATTGTTCATGGGAGCGTTATCCCCTTGCTGGGGTACTGACCTTCTGGAGGTGAGGTCGTATTGGGACTTCATGCCAGGCTGACTTGCTGGTGATGTGAAACAGCCTCTCGCCCAGTGCCCAACGTGACCACATCTGTAACATATGTCTGTAGGTGGTCGAAAAGTTCCAACATGTCCACCTCATCCTTTCGGTCCTCTGCTCCTTCCCCCATGTCTGCGCTGATTGTCACAATGCCATCCACGTCCAAGTTCAGGAATAACAAATCTGGAATGAAATGAAGAATAGAAAAGCGGAGGAGGCGGCCCCCTCCTTGAATGAAATTAGACTGTGGTAGAACTGTCAGGGTTTGAGCACCATGTGATGTAACCACTGAGACATTTCTTTGTGCAATCTCCTGCTTTCTCTGACTCACTTTCCGTTTTGCTTCTAGTAACTGTAATCTAACTAATTGAAATTGTAAGCTCTCTAATTCTCGCTTCGTCTTTCTGTTTTCCCTTTGAGCCACATGCAAATAGTCTATCAAATGTGTTTCCCAGCGAGCATACGAACACCCAGGCATACCAGGATTTTGTTTCATAAGCTGGGACACTAAAGAAGGAACGCCATCCAAAACTGCTCCTCTAAATAATTCACCCAGATTGGACCGATTTGTTTTAGGATCCACATCTGTGTGTTTGATCCATTTCTGTTCAGCTTGAGTTATGTAATCTTTAGGACGCTGTTCCGGGTCCCAGGCGAATTTAGGAAGCTCTACTGATGTGGATAATGGAAGTGCTGTGTAATTGCATCTTCCAAGGAAGAAATTACTGAGGACAATAAGGTTTCATCAGGCATATGGAACGTTTGAGCAACATTTTCAATAACAGTTATTACAGACGCAGACACAGAAAGTCTTAAAATGGCTCTAAAATCACCTAGAGCCAGTTTTAAGCCTTTGGTTATATTTTGTAATTCAACCAGCCATGATCGACCACCAGCAGCGATGCTGGGGAGTTTATTCACCAGAACTTGCATATCACCAAATGAACAAGTATAAAATTCCTCGGCTCCTAAATTACTGTGTGACAAGGGCATCTGCATTTTGATAGGACTTTGAAAATGTGGTTACATATACTGAATAATTTGGGGACCGTCCTGTGATTATCCCGTAATATTTTCTGTTTCTACTAATTTCTGCCATTCTGCAATATCAGTATCTATAATAAAATGATGCAAGTCTTTAACATTTGTCATAGATACCTCAATTTTAGCTGCTTCATTTGAGGATAACTTCAAAACTGACTCATGACTAAATGCAGGGTTAACAAAATCTATCAAATCAGCCGCAATATCCTTTTGCCCACACTATTAAACTTCATTTTAACCTTAACCTTTAAATTTTAGTTTTGCTCACTCGTTTTTCCTCCCAGACCTGCAATGAGTAGAAGCTGATAACGTGCTATTTCCTGCTCTCTGTTAATCAGCTAGATTTAAGGCTGGTGTATTATATTCATATATATGTATTATAACTAGAGCTATCAAACAATAAAAACATTTTAATCACTATTTAATCGCAAATTATATTTTATTTATAAAAGTGTAAAAGCTCATTTAGGCATTTTAATATGCTATTTTGCAATAGATAATGCTAATTAAAATTATGCTCTCACAGAAGGTATCTTCCCTGTTTTGTTTGTTCCCAAGTTTTTTAATGCCTCAAACAAATGTTTAATGTTCCCCCAAATTTCCAACAACCTTTCCAAACTTCTAACCTCTTTCTAACCTTTAGGCTATAGTTTAAAAAAAAATTTCTCCAAAACTCACCAAGATGCAGCCGGCCGTGCCTTTCCAATGCAACTCACCCATCAACTGCTGCCAATATCTCAAATCGCCTTTCTCCGTTCAAACTTCTCCTGCACTTCAACAAACATCATTAATGCATCGACCTTTTTTCCAATGATTTCCAAATTCCCCTTAGTTTTTTACCCATCTCTTAGCCAGATTCTTGCTCCATAATGAACACTTTTTACTTAACCAAATGTAATCTGCTCCACAGTACTTCTCTTATTTTAAGGCCCACGCACGTGGGGAAATTCACACCATCATGAAGACACACACACACCCAAGCAGAAATACACACAGAGACACCCACACTATGCAGAGCTGCAGGGCCCAACCAATCTCTCCTTTTCTCAAATCATGGATCCCATATTACCGAGACATTCAAAATGTTATAAAAAGACATATAAAGACAGACAGCAAGCACGCAAAGAGGGTCCGGTCCTTACTGCAACCCTTCCCTTCGACGGAACCGTATATTCATTTTAATACCTCCTTGGTCTAACCGTCGTGCTCCAGAACCCAGTTCTGGAGCTAGAAAACAATCCAATTGTTCTCCTGGGGCCCCTTATTTCATCTCTATTCTTCTATAACAGTTCACCATTTTAGGGTCTTACTGTTCCTTAGCCTCAACTTTTAAAGATGTTACGTATTCTTGGCCGTTCTTATCGCTTGCTTCTTTATGAGCGTCCCTAATTCTCAAGAGGTAGCGCAGCCCCTCAGCCCTAAAATCACCACTTTGTCAGTCTGGTTTGCGTGTGGCCAATCCTCCGAACATATTTTTTTATTTTTGTTTTTTATCTTTTTTATTTTGTTTTATTACAGTCTGACCATTTAAGTTTCTCGACTGTATGTTTTCTATTTTCTTTCTTGTACAGCCTCACCATTTAAGGTTTCTTGGCTGTTATTTTCAACATAAATTCCATTCAACCTCTCATAAAAGTTGCTCTGTTCAACCTCTGATATTTTGAGAAGAAAGCTTCTCATTCACAGCACCACATAAAAATTTTGCCTAAGCATCTAACATTTTACCAAAAGAGAATCAAAAATTTCATTACCTGTTCGGGTCGACCCTGTGGTGTTGCAAATGATCACTTCTTCATGCCCAAAGTCAAAAATGTCTCATTACTTACAGCCAAATCCGACGTCACGGCACCATGTGTTAGATTTGGTTCACCGGCCTGCTCCTACATATGTATTGAAGGCCCATCTTAACCCGGTTCCAGATTTGGCCGTAAATGAGGAAAACATTGATCAAGAGGTAAACAGTGTAATATGCATATTTAATTTATTAGGAATTAAATATGGAGACAAAAATCTACATTACCAGTGCATCTAATGTCCATTCCCTGGCCCATGCAGCTCTTTGTCTGGTCTAAGTTTTGCCAAAACATCCTTTTCATCAACTTAGTGCCCCTCCCGCTCAGGTCAGGGGGAGGGTGGTTGAGCCCCTCCGCTCGGAACAAATAAACCCCTCTCCTTCTGTCCTGTCTGTCTATGTATTGCCCTGCGACAGACTGGCGACCTGTCCAGGGTGTACCCCGCCTCTCACCCAGTGGGCGCTGGAGATAGGCACCAGCAACCCCCGCGACCCCATGAAGGATTAAGCGGGTCAGAAAATGGATGGATGGATGGATGGATGGACGGATGTCCGCCAGCCTAATGCTATTAGCTTCCGGATAACATTCGTCCTTCCCGTGTACGCGACTACGGTTCGTTTCAAACATTACTGAGAAAATCATTCTCTAAAATGTTATTTCATCAAATAATGTTTGTTTAACTCAGGATTTGCATTGTGAATGGGTTGAAACACATACCAAATGTTGTTCTGAATTAGTTAAGCTAATTTAACCTCATTCCATATTCTTTAAGATGAACTTTGATTCTTTAACTTAGACCTGCATTTCACTGAATCATTCTGATGATGATCAACCACTTTATTTTGTCTTTTTGTTTCTTCTGTGTGTGTACATAGTTCCTTAGCTTCTTTTATCTTTTGCTTTAGTAGTTTTAGTTAAGTTTCACTAGCCTAGTAGAGGATTTGTTGATTGAAATATAGTGTTAATTCAGATAAAAAGCATTCTATAGTAGTGTTCTCTGGATGTTCATTTTATTTCTGTTGATAAATTCTTGAACTTGAAGAGAAGTCGTCACAAATTGTTTTCTATATGTGTGCAGAGTTTGCCGTTAAGAGAACGCCAGTGCTCGAATCATTCCTTTGAACTATTGTCCTAATATCAGCTCTTGGGCTGATATTCACCGGACAATACGTAACAGACAGAGTTATTTATTAAACATTAAATAACTTAAAACCGTGTGTAATAGTACAACATTGCGAAAAAGTAAAAAATTTAAGTTTTGCTTCCTTTCTTGTCTTTTGATTTTTTTTACCCCACAGCTGCTGTTGAAGTTGCAAAAAATGAAAAGTATCAAATGTCTGTATTATGTTTTATTTATTTTTTTGTAAGAAAACAATGTCACAGTGAGGTACATTAATTAAAGCCAAACAACACATATTTATTATTTATTTTAGATTTACTTTGGGTATATGTTTATTTTTATCAAGTTACAGGCATTTGGTTTGTTTTAAGAGTTTGCTTTCAGGAAGGTTCTGTTGTTTTTAACATTAGACAGGGAGAACAAATGGTTCTCCCAGATAAGGAATGTCTCCCTTATCCAGCTGTGCATGAAGCTGGTGACTGATCATCACCCGCAATAAAACTTGCTCCTTTCTTTGTTTTTCAACCCCCATGTTGTAAACTCCTGAATCCTCCTGACCCTTCTTTGATGTGTGACAGTAAAGGCAGAAGGACAGAGGACAGATCCCAGACTGTCAGGGAGTAAAAGTTCTCCGTTTGGGTTTATCCTCTTTCCTCTTCTATAGAACAGTCTAAACTTGTGTTGTGTGGTTTTCGTTCTAGGATAAAAGGGGTTATCTGTAATAACCCTATCAGCCTGGTGCCGTGAGCCGGATCCCAACATATCAACACGCTGACGAGAGGAGCAACGTGCTGAAACCCACCGGTGGTCTGAGTCAAGGACCTGTCTAAAGTCCCGGGAGGTAATTTCCTCGCTGGGCCAGCGTCATAGGTTAACTCCTTTTGCCAACGATGGATCGACGGGATCCGACGGGAGAAAAACACACCACAGCAAGTAAGTTTTAAACGACTGGTTAAAGTCCATCGTTCAGGGTTATGGGTGATTAAAAATTCCCCAAAAAGTTAATTCGAGAGGTTTTAGTCCCTCGAAGCTGCCGGTTCAAAAAAAAAAACAGGATTAAGGTCCTGGACGGTAGATAAACACAATGCAAAAGTAATTAGGATGGGTTTAGGACAAAGTAGAAAGGGAGATCCCAAAGGGGATGAAAAGTTTATGTATCAGATTGATCCAAGTAATTAAAAATACTTGGAGAAGTGGAAGAAAAAGTATAAAATAGATAGTGTGTTGAAGGTGAATCAATGGGAAAACGTTTTGTGTCGGCTAGAAACAAGCGCAAGTGCAAAAACAGGAAGTTAAAAAAACGAAAAAAATAAACGAGCTTGAAATTGCGCGCTTTTGGTTAATTCAAGCACAAAATAGGCAGGATGCACGAGCTAAAAATAAAGCAGACCGTCAGACAACTGTAATGTTTGTGCGCCCTGAAGATAATGAAACGCAACCGCGCGGCCGTAGGCAGAGACAGCCCCGACCAGCAGGAGGGGGTGGGGTAGTCGATGGAGCGGCAACTGCAGCGCCAGTCCGTCAAAGCCCTACTTCATCACCTATTTGGTCTACAATTTTAGGCTCTAAACAAAAAAGAACCCCCCCCCCCCCCCCAGGGATATTTCAAGTCTGTACCCAGACCTGGATGGACTGAGTAAATCAAATCATTCGTTATCAACAGACCAGTCCAAAGGATTGTATCCTATGGTGCAGGTCGCAAATCCTAGTGTAGGAGTTCAGCAGCCTCAAACAATCCCAGTTTTCCGTCCGTAGTCGTTAGAGGAAGCTAGGAAGGCTGTGGAAGGTGTAATTTCTCCACAGGAAGATCCAGAAATATGGATCCAAGACATGGAGGGAATTTATAACTCATATAGTCTAAATGGACATCAGTTCGGACAAGCCTTACAGTCGTAAGTGGGAAAACATTGGGGAAAAATAAGGGCAAATTATACAGGCAGAACCCCACAAGGCGGAATATTTGAACATCAGACGCAAATCGGGAACGAACAAAGGCAACAATGGACAGCTGTTGCAGACGCCGCGCGTGCAGTTTTCCGCAGCAGGGCGGATTATGGACATTTGGGGTCCATAAAACAAAAAATAGGGGAAGATGTAGACGAGTTCAAAATACGTATACACATTACAGATAGATCCATCAGACAATGACATCAAGCAATTTCTGGATAAAATTACACTTCCTAAACTACCAAAGAACGACACTGGACTCACCGCTGACAACAGTTGAAGTTCAGGAAGCTTTAACAAGCATGCCCAATAAAAAGGCTCCAGGCCCAGATGGATTCCCTACTGAGTTTTATAAGGAGTTCTGGAATATTCTGGCACCAACGTTTCACAGAATGTTGCAAGAAATTCAGGAAAATGGCAGATTTCCAGCTAATATGAACTCTGCCACCATCAGTCTTCTGCTTAAGCCAGGCAAAGATCCTATGTTTCCCACCAGCTATCGTCCCATATCCTTAATCAATGTAGATATTAAAATACTCTGTAAAGCTTTTGCAAAAAGATTAGACAAAGTCACTCCTTTCATAATCCACCCAGACCAAACTGGTTTTATCAGAGGAAGACAGTCATCCACAAACACACGCAGATTACTTAATTTAATAGATTATTCCTACATTACAAATAATAAAACTATTATAATGTCTTTAGATGCAGAAAAAGCATTTGATAGAGTAAATTGGAATTTTTTATTCGCTACTCTGCATAAATTTGGTTTTATGACAAAATGGACAAATAATCAAACATCTTCCAGCTTTTGTCTCCAGAGGGGCACTAGGCAAGGATGCCCGCTTTCCCCCTCACTTTTTGCCATTTTTATTGAACCTCTAGCAGCAACAATTAGACAAACAAAGGTTATTAAAGGTATAAAATGCATGAATATTGAGCATAAGATTAGTCTTTATGCTGATGATGTATTACTCTATCTTCAGCACTCAAACTCTTCCCTTTCTCAAGTAATTAGATTACTAGAATCCTTCTCAAAGGTTTCAGATTACTCTATAAACTGGTCTAAATCTATGGTACTGCCAATTAATTGCTCTTTCCAAAACCCCCTAGATTTACATTTGCGATCAGGAAATATTACATATTTGGGTATCACTGTGTCGTCTAAACTTGCGGATTTAGTAAAATCTAATCACATCCCACTTTTAAAAAAGATAGAAGATGACCTGGATAGATGGAAATCGCTTCCAATTTCACTCATGGGTAGGGTAGCATCGATTAAAATGATGGTATTACCTAGAATGAATTACTTATTTTCAATGATCCCCAATAAACCATCATCTGACTGGTTTAAATCTCTAGACTCTTCAATCTCTAAATTTATTTGGAAAGATAAACCACCCCATATCAGCTTAAAGATGCTACAGAAAACTAAAGACAGAGGTGGACTAGATCTGCCTAACTTCCATAAGTACTACTTGGCAAATAGACTACAATATATCACTAAATGGATAAAAAAAATCCTTTAGATGAGCCCTGGATAGATTTAGAACAGAAAATATGCAATAATATCACGATTTCAGATTTGCCGTTTATTAGCTCAAATATAAAATGGCATACATGCTTTAAAAATATCAATATCAGCTCTACTCTGACAGCATGGTGGGAGTTTCTTAAAATGACAAAGTCATCACTTATCCCATGCAGTCGTACACCCATCTGAAACAACCCTGACATCCTACAAAATAATAATATGATAAACTTTACATACTGGAAGAATAAAGGTATTGAATATCTGGAACATTTACTTGATGGAACCGAGTTCATCAACTTTTCCAAACTAAATATGCAATATGGCATTAGTAATATGAACAACTTAAATCTATAATTAGAAATTAATTTAAGCATATTAAAGGTGGTTTACAAATTCCAACTAATATATTAGAGTTCCTAGATTTAACCCCCCCCCCCCAAACTACTGTCTAAATCATACAGGACACTGACTAAAATAGATGATTCAATATCTCTTCCTATTATGAAATGGGAAGAGGATTTATCAGTTAGCTTTGAACAAAACTTCTGGGCTCAGATATGTCTAAGAACTTTCAAATTGACTAGAAACACCAATTTACAACTAATACAATACAAAATCCTTCACAGAGTACACTACACAGGACAAAGATTATTCAAGATGGTTTTGGCACAATCTAATATCTGTCCACACTGCATAGGTAATCATCCTGATAATTATATTCATGCGTTATGGTTATGCACACCAGTCCAGAGGTTCTGGACACAGATATGTAAGGACTTATCAAAGTGCTTGAGCTGTAAAATTACACCTTCTCCATCAGTTTGCCTGCTCGGTAATTTTGAGGAAAGTCCTCTGGGGAATAAAATAGTTTACATGGTTTTCACTGCATTATGTATCGCAAAGAAAACTATCCTCATGAATTGGAAAAGTAAGGAAAATCTCAGTATCAATCAGTATAGAGATCTTTTGTTGGATCATATTAATCTTGAGACAGCATCTGCATCCACATCTGATCGATCTCTTTGGGCTCCTTTGATTAGCACCATCACTTACTGGAATGGGGGCGGTGGGTTGCTTCCTGCAGGGCGCAGTGGCTGGGTGGAGGGGTTCCTGGGGCTCTGGGGGCACTCGGAGTGGGGCGCTTGGTGGGTCTGACTCCAGGGTCTGTTGCCCCCATCTGGGAGGGGCTTGGGAGGCCTACGGGTGGCCTACAGCGCCGCTTGCGGTGCTCTTGGGGAGCTACGCGGTGACGGACGTGGGTTACTGACCTGGTAGCTGTGCTGTCGCTGGGTGAGTCCTGGGTGGGTCTGGGGGCCTGGGGTCCCTGGGGCGCGCCGCCCTCGGGCGGGGGCCCCAGCGGGGCCTCGGGTGTTCCGGTTCCGGGGGGTGCCGCTTGGGGTCTGGGCCGGCGCGCGCCCGGGTGTCTGCCCCTACATGGGGCTCAAGCGGGCTGGCTGGCCAGGGTCCCCCATCTTATTAATTTATTTGTTTACTTATTTTTATTTGTTTATGTATTTATTTATTTATATATATATATATATATATATATATATATATATATATATATATATATATATATATATATATATATATTATTTTTTTTGGGGAGGGGGGGCGCTGGCACCAGCTTCCTTCCGGAGGGGGGGTGGGCTGTGCCGTGCACCCCCTTCGGTGCTCCCAGTTTTAAACACACTTGAGAACAACATGCAACAACACAACATCTGAGCGGGCGTAAGGAGGATCGGGGGTCTTTTGCACACCCCCGATCTCCGATCGCGGCACGGAGTCTGGGGCCTGGAGGAGGTGCGGGCCACTGGGTCCGGGGTCTTGGCGGGGGGCTGCTGTGGGTAGCCAGCGACTTGCCGGGTCTGGGGCTGACGCCTCTGCTCTCCCCAGAAAGGGGTGGGGGACAGGGGTGGCTAGGGTAAGGTTGGGGAGGGAGGGGGTTTATTAGGTATTTAGTGGGTGAGGGGGGTTCTGGTCGGGTGGCCCGTGCGGGTCGTGTTGGCCCCCCCTCTTTGGGGGGCCTGGTCCGGGGGCGGGGCCGTGGGTCGGGCACAGGCAGTCGTATAGTTGAATTGTGGTGACCCCCCCCACTTGGGATTTTTGGATGTGAGTGTTATGTGGGAATGTGTGTACAGCGTCCTTTTTTTTTGTTTCTGTGTGTGGTGAGTGGAGCACTAGGGAGGGATGGTGTGAATGAGTTTGTTTTTTCTTTTTCTCCAGGTTCGGGTCTGGTCTGCTCCCTCTCCCAAGAACATCTCAAGTCTCCGATAGGTGCGGAGCCCATCCCCCCACGTCCTGCCCTCCTCCGCTGCGCTGGCAGGGGCCTTGGCCCTCTGGCGCATTGACGGTCCTCGGGTTTAGGGCGGGTTCCCGGGTGGGTGCCGGCCCATTCCCGGTGGTGGCTTCGCGGGGCCTGGCCCCCCGGGGGGGCGGCCGGGGCCCCCGCCGCGGGGGCGGGGCGCCCCTGGGGCCTCTGGCCCTCAGGGCCCATGGCCGGGACCACTTCAGCGCGGCTGGCTGCCGGCGGAGCCCACGGGCTCGTCCCCGCGGCTCTTGGGGGCGTCGGCATTGCGGTGGCTGGGGGATTTCCTCGGGGTCGTCTCTCCTCTTTCCTTGGGGGGGGGGGTTGCAGATTTCCTGTGATGGCCCCTCTTGGGCGCACTGCTTTGGGGGCCCCTTTGGGAGTCCGGGGTTATGGGTCCCCTGACCCCTGCCTCTGTGCTCGGGGAAGGCGGGTCTTTGGTTCTCCACAACCACTATCGAGCTATTTCCTTTTGGATAATTTTCACCTAAACTAGTGCACTCTCACAAACTCCCACAGGTGCAGGATTCCAGGTATTAAGTGTTCACTTATATACAGAAAGCCTGTAATTTATTTATTTATTTTCTTTCACTTTCTTTTTTCAGGTATCACATTACACATGTCAGCTTAAATAATAATACATATGATTTAGCAATGGCATCAAGGTGTTGCTCGATTGTATCTGTTGCTTTATGTCTGTTGGTTGTGCTGTTCTTTTTGCATCTCTTTCCAGGTGATGGAGCAGACAGAGGATGTTTTATCATTCTCTCCCTTTTATCTCTTCTTTCTTTCACCTCTTCTCTTTCTTTTTTTCTCTTCTTGTTCTTCCTTTACTCTCCTACTTTCCCATTGTAGTGTCCATATAATTTGAAATTCTCCCTGCAGGAATCACAATAAAGCTATTTACATGCACAAATCAAGCAGAGGACAATGGCGAAAGCTGTTTGCTCCACTTGTGAAAGCAAAATCTGTCGAGCTCTATTTCGCATTAAGACATCAATTCTTATTGCCACATTGCTAGACAGGACACTGGGAAAAAAAACCAAAAAAAACAATGGACAGCTGTTGCAGACGCCGCGCGTGCAGTTTTCCGCAGCAGGGTGGATTATGGACATTTGGGGTCCATAAAACAAAAAATAGGGGAAGACGTAGACGAGTTCAAAATACGTTTTGAAAAAGAATATAGGTTTCACAGTGGCATCCCGCACGCTGACGGAGATGACACACCATATCAGCAACAGCTAAAAAAAATTTAATGGGAGGTTTCCAGCCGCATATATCCGCGTGGGTTAAAAAACATTTAGTTACACTGGCAACGTCTAATTTAACCACAGTTATGGAATTTGCGCGTCACGCCGAGAAACACGCTATAAAAGGAAGCGGTGCGTCTGGAGGGGGGACACAAATTTTCTGGGCAGATCCTACGTGTGACCCAGGAGAAATATTTTCTTTCCAAGCCACTGGACCGCCTCGACGACGTCGAGGAGGTTTTCGAGGAGGCAGGGGTGGTCATAGGAACTGAGGGGGCTTTCAGCTCAGACCATTAACAACAGATGAGGGATGCTGGAATTGTGGGTCACCCGACCATTGGTCCAGGGAATGTCCCAATCAGACACAAGCACCTCATCTGCGGGGACGGGGAAGAGGCCGCAGGGACGGTTCTTCATATGAGTCGTGACTAGGGGCTAGAGCAAATGGGGAGCCAGAGCCATTAAAAACAGTTGATGTGTATGGGGCATGGGAGCTTTTAAATGCATTAAAAGAAAAACCATACATAGTACTTACAATTAATGGACAGCCAGTTACTCTTTTATGCGATTCAGGAGCCTGCAAAACATGTATAAAAGATAATCTTGGACTAAAAACATCTAAAATGCCAATTTTTGTAAAATCAGCAAACGGTCAAACATCCCAAGAATGGATATCAAAAGTAATAGAAATAAAAGACCCTCAAACAGGAAAAAGATTGCATGCTCCTGTAGTAATGTCACCAACTTGCCCCATTAATCTGTTAGGACGGGACTTAATGGAAAAATTAGGCATTGCCGTTTTTCCCACGCAGGGTGGAATGAAAGCTGTCCGTGTAGAAGATGAAATGGCATTGCAACACAATCCTCCTGTGTTTTATGCACTATGCTTACCGTCTCTGCTCCAAATAAAAGAGAAAAGCGAACTAATGCAAAATGCTAGAAGCACATTGTCAAATCCAGAGGATGAAATTCTGTTAGCTGATCTACACACCACTATGAATGTGTGCTTAACCCCAGATGAAAAGTTTGCAAAACAGTTTCTGAAACAGGAAACTACAATTGTGGCTACACAAAATATGTACACAGATGGGAGATCATTTGCAGCAGTTACTGTTATGCTGTCTACAAAGATGCAAAAATTGTATGGCTTACCATGGGAACCTTTTTTGTCATTGTTTAAGACCAATGAAGCACAGTGGAGAGACACAGGCCCGTGTTTAAAAGCTGCAGAAAGAGCGTCTGATTTTCAGCCGTGTCCACACAAAACAGGCTGGCTCTATAGCCCTAGCACAGAACTATGGAAACAGCCTTACAAAGTTCTGTTCGATGCAGAACCCCGCGTCCAAGATTTGGCATGAGACAAAATAATCCAGCATTCTTTGCTATCAGAATCCGATGAAAATGATTTAAAAAATATTCCAAATGCTTTGTTGTCCACAGGACCAACTGATGTAGGAATATTGACAACTGTAGAACCAGTTAAAATAGTTCCTAAATCGCAATACAGACCACAAATAAAACAATATCCGCTAAAACGTGAAGCACAGGAGGGTATTGTTGAAGCTGTCTTGCTTCCCCGGGTCTGTTGAGTCGTGTGCAGGACTTAGTCTAAGAGTGCAACAAAACTCAGCCAAGAAACAGAATTCAAGTTTCGCCTTTGCAAAGGGAGAGAAGTTGCACCAGCCAACGCCTGCGAGCAAACAACTCTGCCGTCTTCCTTGTGCAGGCTCTTTTTATTCACTTCAAAGGGGAGGGTCTTACAGAGTTACATGAGCGAATGACACACACCGTTGTGCAATCAGTTCTACACCTTAACACTACCTCTACCCTATATGGAGTTGCTTCTTTCTGCTTCTGCTGCCCGCTGCACTGGTTCTTCCTGTCATCGCCTGCAAGCCGCGCACCGCACCCGAACCTGCTTTACCAACAACATGTCTTGCACATTCCATTCTTCATACCAACGGGCGCGGACCTTAACCTGTTCAGAAACATGTCTTGCACATTCCATTTCTCTTACCAACGGGCGCGGTTTTGAAACTTTCTGCCAGCTATCTTAAAAGCATATTAGAGCATATAAAAACATGTTAAACCTTCATAAAAGTGTAAGAAACACATCCCACAGTATAAAGCCAGTTATAAAAAATTTATTGGATGCAGGAATAATTAGACCATGCCCAGATTCACCATGTAATACGCCTATTTTTCCCGTACAAAAAGCAGACGGAAAGAATTGGCGCATGATACAAGATCTCCGAGCAGTAAACTTAGCTGTGCAAACGCGCACTCCGAATGTCCCAGATCCACACACATTGTTAAACACACTGGATCCGGACAGCAAATTTTTTACAGTGATCGACCTAAGTAATGCGTTCTTTTCAGTACAAGTGCACCCGGACTCTCAATTTTGGTTTGCTTTTACGTTCGAGGGGAAAAAATATACGTACACACGCTTGCCACAGGGATTCGCAGACAGTCCTACAATTTTCACCCAGGCCATTTTAACATGCTTGGAGAGCTTTAATCCAAAGCATGGAAGCCAAGTGTTAATGTACGTAGATGACCTTTTAGTTGCGTCTAAAACAGCTGAACTCTGCAGAGCAGATTCTTTGCAGCTACTACATTTGGCTAAAATGGGAAACAAAGTTAGCAAAGATACAATGCAGTGGGTGCAGAAACAAGTCATTACTTAGGCCATATAATCTCAGAAGAAGGTAAAAAGATACAGGAAGACGAAAAACTACTATAGCAAGTGCGCCCAAACCAGTCACTAAAAAACAAATGATGTCCTTTTTAGGATTATGCAATTACTGCAGATCTTGGATTCCACATTATGCAGAGAAAACTCAGCTTCTCTTAAATCTCATCTATGACACACCCATGGCCATGTCAGAGACAATCACGTGAACCCCAGAAGCAGAACAGCAATTGACAGAGCTAAAAGCAGAGCTTATCTCAGCAACTGTCTTAGCTTTACCGAATTATCAAAAACCATTCATCCAAACAGTCGACTGTAAAGTTAGTTTTATGACCTCTGTGTTGTTACAGCCTCATGGCGATAAACTCAAACCTGTAGTTTACTACTCAAAGAGATTAGACCCAGTCGCCGCAGCCCTACCCCCGTGTCTGCAAGCTGTTTGTGCAGCTGCCATGGCTGTAGACAGTTCTGCTGAAGTTGTCCTTTTTCACCCTACTACTAATGCAAGCAAAAATGAATCTCCTTTCACCTGCACGCCAGTTGTCATATACAGCTATACTTTTGTCACAACCTCATCTGAAAATAAAAAGGTGTACAGTGTTAAACCCAGCTACATTAATTCCAACTGCTGATGAAGGAGAACCACATGACTGTAAGACAGAGACAGAGCAGTTACAACTCCCGCGACCAGACTTAACAGATGTCCTGTTGCCAACAGAAGTACTTTTTGTTGATGGTTCCTGTTTTAAAGATGACTCAGGAAAAACTAAAACAGGTTAGGCCGTCGTATCACTTCCACATAATGTAACTGAAGCGAAGCAAATTCAGGCGCATCATTCAGCACGGGCAGCTGAATTAATTGCATTAATAAGGGCTTGTGAACTGATGAAAGGATGCGATGTGACAATTTATACGGATAGTCAGTATGCATTTTCTACTATCTTTTTCTTTGCAAAACATTGGGAACGCAGAGGCATGGTAATGTCAACAGGTAAAACTGTAGTACATGCAGAATTAATTACAAAACTGCTGGAAGCAATTCAATTGCCAAATAAAATAGCCTTAATAAAATGTACAGCACACTCAAAAGGTACTGATACGGTGTCAAGCGGAAACAGGCTTGCAGATGAAACTGCAAAAGAAGCAGCAGCAGGACAATTTGGTCCTTCTGATATTTATCTACAGCAAAAAAACAGAACAAATCATTGATTTAGAAGTGTTGTTAAACAGACAACAAACAGCGTCAACTGCAGAAAAACAAATGTGGGTTAAAAATGGAGCAACAGTAGATCTAAAAGGATCCTATACACTTTGTAACAAACCAGTTCTCCCTAAAAGCTTATTCAAAGCAGCGGCTATTTTGAGCCATGGCGTTTGCCATGTTCCACAGGAGGGATGATAGCCTTAATACAGCAACATTTTACAACATATGGATTTAATTCATACACAAAAAAAAATTGTAAAGCCTGTACAATCTGTGTTAAACATAACCCTCAGGGTAATTTTAGACCGAAACAGCGAAGGTTTCCAGAACCAAAAGAACCTTTTGAAGTGATGCATATGGATTTTATTGAAAGGACACAAAGTGGTCCTTACAAATACTGTCTGGTAATGATTGATGCATTTTCAAAATGGGTTGAAATAGTTCCAGCAAAGCATGCATATGCATTAACAGTAGCTAAAGCAATATGCAAAGTTATTGTTCCAAACTTTGGCATCCCACAGAAAATTTACAGTGACAATGGTCCACATTTTGTGAACCAGGTGATTCAGCAAATGGCAAGCAGGTTACAAATAACCTTAAACCATTGAAATTTGCGAGAGCTATTGTTGAAGCAACAATGCTCACGTGCATGGCAGTTGGATGTAACAATATATTGGGTAAAAGTAGAAAAAACATTAGTTTTTTCACCTTTCCGATTCATCATCCACCATGGGCTGTTTTGCTGGATTACCAATGTGAAGAGGGAGGATTTGCCATCGTGCTTCTGGCCAGAGAGAAAACACGTCGTCTGTAGCCAACATTTGGAAGAAGAATGTCTTCAAGATGACATGAGAGCCAGACTTTTCGGTAGGTTTTTCTTTTTTAATAATGTAGAATTTGCCAGAACATTTGTTTACCCGATCAGAGCGGCGGAGGGATACGACACACTTAGAAAGTATGCTCACTGTTGTGAAGCCCACTTATTTTATGCAACTTTGGTCTTATTTTTTCTAAAGTCACTTGTAACTTTCATGAGTTGTGGGTTGCAGTTTTTTTTGGGCTTGTTTCTGAAAGTGAAGTCGATTGTTTGGGGTCTAAACTAAGTGACGCCGAAATATCCCTCCGCCTCATAACGCGCTGCAGCTCATCCTGACAGGAGCAGAGAGTAAACTCAGAAGGAGCCGCTCTGACCGTATTTTCTGCAGTTTACGGTTGCAATAACTGATGATAACTGCTAACAGTAGATTAGGCGGTGCAGATCACCATTTTGAGCAGAGATTGGTTCTAAAGATGAGTTTTATACTCATCTTATAATATTGCAGAACCCAACCCATAAACCGTACTTTAATGCTTATTTGTTGTCTTTTTATGTCTCTAAAATGTAAAATTAGTATTAATTTAAATTTAAATGCTTAATACCATGTCTATCTTTGTTTAAGGTGTTAAAAAATATTTTGGCATGAAAACGGATATTTATTTACAAGGGGACAGATATTGGGACTTGCTCTACAGTCGATCCCGCGACAAAACGTCACAAACTGGGAGGTGCCAGTACTGTTCTTCACCAAGATGGCAGCCCCCATAAAAGAACCTTCAAATGTAAATTACTCTTAATTAAAAAAGCTTATGATTTATTGAACAGTATGTAATAATTTTATATTTAAAGTACTTTCAGCAGTTTGAATTCTGATTTTGACCGGACTTCTCCTTTAAAGAATCACTGTGCTTATCATCCACAAAGTGCAGGACTTGCAGAAAGGACAAATGGAACAGTTAAATCCAGGCTTAAAAAGTGCATGGAAGAAACAAAGAGGCCGTGGCCAGAGTGTCTGGACCTAGTAAAACTGTACATGAGAATAACTCCAGCGAGCAGTGGTTTGACTCCATTTGAAATAATACATGGCAGACCATATAAATTACCACTGTTCACAATACAGACACCACCTAAGCAGAACCGGCTTCAGAAACAAATTACAGGGGGGGCATTCCATTTTTTTAGGGGGGCACACTTTAAAAAGAAAAAAATATATATATTATATATATATATATATATATATATATATAATATATATGCTTCAGGCTGAACAGTGGCTCAGTGACTACTGTAACGAACAAACAAATAGCAATAGTGTAGTCAGTGTTGCCAAATTAGGCAGGTTCCCAAACAATTAGGCTTTTGAACACATTGAGCTGGAAAAAAAATAGCTTATGTGCAGATAAAAAATTTCGGAAGCTTTTCATAACATTTGTTGGGCTTTTAGAAAGAATTACTAACAAAATATATCAAAATAGTCATTATCTATTTTTTAAATAAGTTGAATCTGTCGATCATTTGGTATAATAAAACAAGAAAAGAATAATGGTTAATCAAGTGTTTGGTCAGTGTAAACGCCTAGGGGTTGAGTTCTACTTATCAACTTAAAAATATTTCATGACTGCGTGCAAGAGAAATGTTTAATTGAGCTATACTGAGAGAAATTACGTTTATATTAAGGTAGATTTACAACTCATGTTGGGAAGCTATTTATAATTTATTTTTTTCCGGTTGATATATCCTGATTGTTAAAGAGATCTTGTGTGTATTTGGTTGTCTGATTGTACATTTTGTTTGGAGCCCATATGCGCAGTTTTTTTCTTTGCTTCGGCGCAGTTGTGTGCTAATGGCATGTTCTTATGTGTTTAATAGTTCTGTGCTTTTAACAAGAGAGAGTTTGAGATTTGGGCTTGTTTTTTTATTTTAAGTTGGGCAGGTTTTATGCTGGTTTGGGTTACTGGAAACTAACAGTGACATAGGGTAACCTGTAGCGCTGTGTCTTAACTTAAAAGTCCAGCATAAGCTACACGCTAATAAACATGAGCGCTGGTGTCAGGCTGAACACTGACTGAAGTAACAATTCTGACTAGAACAGGTTCTGTAATTACAGCAGCTATGAGAACAAGGAGCAGAACAGCTTGTGCTCGTAGCTGTCCTAGCTAACCCTGCTAGCTGTCTAGCTAACCCTCCTAGCGTCAATGTTTACTCCAGTTTAGACTTCAGTGCTGGCATTTCAAACAGAAATTAATAACGCTCCTTCCAGCTCGCTCTCTGCTTCGTTGTCACTTCTTGTAATTGTTTGGTAATCAGACCAAATTTTCATCCCGCTCTACCGACACCAACGGTGACCACAACCGAACAGCGGCGGCGAATGAAGACTATGACTCGGTGTCCCGCCCCACTCCAGCTGTGATTGGCTAGCATGTTGCCTTCAGTCGTTGATTTGATTGGTTAAATTGTATGATTGGCACATCAAAGATAGTACTAAAAGGACGATGGCCACTCCGAGGTAAAAAAAAAAAAAGACAGCTTCCAGTCCAGGGCGGGCACAGCTGGCTCACAGGGCGGGCACGGCCCCCCAATGCCCGCCCATGCCGCCGGGTCTGCACCTAAGGAGGAAGAAAAAACTCTAGCAGAATACATGAGAGAAATGTTGCAGTCTAAAGAAGTGTCCAATGCAAATTCACTGCCAGAAGACTCTTTTTTTCCACAGGATCCACAAGCAGTGAGACCAGGGGACTGGGTATTCATCAAAGTCGTCAGAAGGAAGGATTGGGCAATCCCAAGGTGGGAAGGACCATACCAAATGCTCCTGACCACGCCCACAGCTGTGAAGATCGCTGAAAGACCCTCCTTGATTCACCTCAGCCACTGTAAGTTACAGAGAGTGTTAAATACCTAAGGTTGGAACAGTCATAGACATAATATAAGAGTAGACGCGTCATTGGGCGGGTTCTGCCTACGCTGCGATGCGTCAGAGCGTCCGCCATCTTAAATGTGGCGAATCTGCAGTTACTCAGTCACTTAAACAGTATCAGAGGGACTTTAATCTCTGAATATACTTTGTATTCGTAGTATTTTGGTTTTTGCAATATTACACGTTTATTTTCGTATCCCTTTAGCTTCATTCTCCTGAATTTATTCTCGTAAGGAATAAAAATAATTAAAATAATCTAACCTGGCCCTATTACTCCAGGAGTGAAATAATTCTGCAAACTGTGAACATTCTGGAAATGTTCCCTCTTAATTCTCATAATATGACGTTTTTCTCATAACATTACCATTTTTATGTTGTTAATGTTACTTTATTGTCCTAGGTCTTTTTTTTGTCATATTAGTAATTTTACCTCTTTAATACTCCCCCAAAAAGTCTGTTCCTGAAGGTTCACATGTGACACGGTTTTATGAAATAATTAAGACCACAATGTTTAGATTTAACAAATTTATCCTTATAACACATACATATACATTTTATATATATATATATATATATATATATATATATATATATATATATATATATATATATATATATATATATATATATATAAATATATATATTATGTAATATATATATATATATATATATATATAGAAAGATATAGATATGTACAATAATCTGTACAGTATGCAAGCTAAAACCCTTGAAATAGAATGGTCTTGCACAGCTTTTTCCTTGTGTTGCCACTCTGGAGCTTTAGTGTGTCGAGTTTGGCAACATGGTGCAGCCTTAGTTTGTAGAAGGCAGAAACAAGTAGTGAAATCAGCCCGAAATGGTGATTGTCAATCCCAAACTGAGTGTCTTGAATGTGCCCCCCAAGATTAAAGACATCTTCAGAACCAATCTGGGCCCGGACATACTGAGAGATGAAGGCTACATTGACAGTGTGTCCTGACATTGTCTGTCGAACAAAACGCTCAGCTGATCTCACTACCTTTACTGTGCCTACAGAAGGAATCATCAACCCCCCATTGTTTTTGAAAGTGAGCAAGTGATAGCTCTGATCAAACGATGCAGGTTCAGCATCAGCCACCAAACTACCACGGCACACCTCACAGGACAGCTTCTTTAGAACCTGGCGAACGACAAACCCTGAGATGTACACTAGGGCATTGTCCACAAGACCACCAAATCTGGTTGGTAAATAGCTGTGGTCACAAACTACAGCAGGAATGCTGGCAAACGGAGAAGGAAGCTGTTCTGTTTCTTCTGCTGCTGGAGAAGAGGACATCTCAAAAGCCGACAGGGACACAGTTTCATCCTGTGCTGCCACATTTCCTGATGTGCTCGGAGACACACCACACCGCACCATCAAATGGCGAAAGATGGCCTAGAACTGGCAGGCAGAGGGGTTATTATTCCAGCCTCCTACAAGACACACAATCATATTTACATATACAGTTATCTGGATAATATGCACATATAAAGACAAAAAACATTGTAAAAAATTAAATAAATAAATTTGTACCTGACGCCCTGATTGAATTAAACAGGAGCTCCAAGTGATCCTGGCTGAAGCGTTAGGTGCAGATGTACCGTTGGTGCTGAAGCTGATCTGGAATCATCATCAATAGTGTGTCAATGTTGATGATGAACCCCGTCACAGACAGGTACCTTGGGGGAAATGTTATGTCAGTATAAGTATGGCAAACCAGGATACCTCCAAAAAACATTCATTATACACAGTAAAGCACAGAAAAATATTGTCACAGAAATGGGCTTGAAAATATCGTCATACATTCCATAATAGGAATCCAAAGATGCGTTCACATTGGCACCACACTGTAACCTGTTTTGCTTGCTGTGGCTCGTCAAACATTATCGCCAGCTGTTCCCAGAGCAAGTGAGAGCAATTTCACAGCAGGCAACAAGCAAGAAATACAGCAGTACAATGGAGCTAGTGACGCTTTACTTAACTGCCACTCCCATGCACATTCTGTCACTACAGCCTACTCACTCATTTTTTTTTTTTTGCAGGCTTGCTCCTTTTTTCAACTTGTCTCAGTGGTAAAAATTGGTTAATTCATATAACCTAAGTCGACCGCAGACCAACACTATCAGCTCTTATTTCATGTTGAATGAAAATGGTTCATCTCTGCCTCCCCCCCCCCCATCACAGTCATTTCTAGTTCCAAATTGCAGCACGACAAGACAAAGAAGTTCTGCTTTGCTTTGCATTACATTCTTTCTGTGTTGTGTCTGTGTATATGGATACCAACATTTCCACTCAATGTGTACACACCTTAAAGAATAAAAAAGACAGATAGCGGTAACTTTGGAAACACAGAACAAAGCATCATATGAACTTATGATGCAAACAACAAAAAAGAGAGGGACTGGCCAATAGATCCATTGGATAGAAATATCTTGCAATGCCGTAATAGTCACCTTTTCAATACTCTTTCAACCTTTATTGGGATATTTGATTAAAACATTTTTGAATTTATTGACCAGCCAAGAACTGAACATCATATGAACTTGATGTCACAAAAATCAACTCATGTAAAACAAAGCTTCACTATTTCCAAAAACCTCTTGGATCGGTGAAGGGGTGTGCCATCTTTCTTCACCAAGCTCATCAAGTAGGCCCTGCCTCTCAACAAGAAATCTACTCTCTCTGCCCAGTTCAAAGAACCTAATGGAGCTTTGAACCCTTTGGCATGGGGATTGCGGCTGTTCATTATGTCGAACAGCCTATCAATTATCTAAAAGCAATTAACAGAAATCATTATGCTCATCACCATAAACCCTAACATTTTTTACGAGTAAATATAATTTCTACAACATAACAATATTTAGAAAATCTCCTTTCTTAATAAAAAAAACTTTTACTGACTAAAGTTGCCATATAGTTGTAGTTTGTGTGTACGTTAGTACTAGTAGTGTTTTATTATCACCTCTGTAAATTCAGCCGTTGCTTCACAGTGCTGGAACTGGCAATAGCCAAGGTCCCTTAGTGTGCGCAGAGCCACTGTCACAGAGCGACTCAGAGTCTGTGCAGCCAGAGAAACTTTCATCCTCTGTGAATCAAAATTCACATGTTTGTCTGTAACCCTGTTGGCAGCATGCAATCCATCCCTGTTTTGGACATCATTCAGATGAATGATGTACTTCCAGTTGATCTGGCCACTGGAGCTGGTTAATGGACTGTCGGCCTGCAGCACATTTCGAGCCAGTTTCAGCATGTGGCAAGCATCCATCATGACAAACACCCTCTCACCAGTCACGGGATGCGGAAAGAAGGTTTTCAAGGGCTCTGCTGGGTTTCCCTTGAGCTGGCAGCCAAGTAGATTGCACATGCGGATATTGGAGGCATGCCCATCCATTGTGACACATAACACTTTTATGCCGCACTTATGAAGTTCCTCCAAAGCATGAACAAGAAGAACCTCCTGAGTCTCTGGCGAGAGGCATTTGGTGAGGTAGTAGGCTATTGGGGTCTTCCAATGACCTTGTAGGCCAACCACCAGAAAAACAAGAGCTTCAGTGGCAACATCATTTTCGTTTAGACCATCCCCCATGTCCACAAATCCAGACATTCTCTGGGTGTGCGGGTTGTACTGGACGTGCTTTTTAATGGCCATGGCATCCAACATCAGACACACACAACCATACTTTTTTGGATCTTCTTCTTGTCTTCTCTTTAACACCTCCAGCATCATCATGTTAAGGCCAGGCCTGGCATCCACAGACCTCATCCACCTTGTTCAGAGATAAGAACGAGCAGATTCATGTGTCATTGTACTGTAGTAGTGGAGGAACTGTGATTTGGAACCTGGATAATTGGACTGAAATGACTTTTTGTGCTAAGTGCCTTGAGACAGATGTACTAAACTAAAGCTATAAAAAATATTGAATATAAAGACAACAATATCTTTTTTGATAGTGATATAATATCTTTGGCTGTCCACTAACTGGAAGTAGAAATGGTTGATGTTAAAAATATCAGATGTAGGTGTGCAAACATTTCACTACTCACCCAAAACAAAATAAAATACTAATTAGATTAACATTAAAAAAGTTTTCATACAACACAAATAATACCTTTGTAATGTGCGTGGATGGGGGAGGTTCATATTAAGAGTCTCTCTAAGATATTTGTAAGCCTTGGGACCATGTAAGTGGAGCGTGATGGCAAACTCCCTCTGGTCTTTAGTGTAATCATTGCTCTGTCTGGATAGAAGCTGGATAGGAAGATCTGAAAGAAAGAAATTACTAAGACCCATTGAAATCTTTAGCAAGTATAAAAAAGAAAGGCGCAAATAACGTCTATTTTACAATTTAAGGAAAGAATGTCCACATTTTTTTCATTCTACCTGAGTATGTATCAAGCTGATCTTTCAAGTCCTCATTTATGATTTTCTTCTCTCTGAGATCTTCCAGAAGACCACTCACAGTGCTCTTTGACTTCTCTCTCTGTCCTTGGCATTCCTTCTCTCTCTTTCCAGACTCTCCACCCTATCCAAGGCTTCTCTCAGTCTGGCCCTCATGTCGTCATTGGATGAAGGCAGAGCATAGGTGTGGTCCTAGTACAAAAATAAATTAAAGCAATTATGAGTGATGTTTCCTACATTTTATTCATTACAGCGTGTTCTTAATTGCCCCACATGTTTACTTCTTTTATAATTAAATACAAACATGCTTAAATGTAATGCATCTGTGATGTCACAACTTTTGTGATACCGATGCAATAAAAAAATAGTCTGGTCTTGATACATATTTTTGTATTATGAAATTATTTTAAGTTCATCATTTAGGGTAAAACCAAAAGTATAACATTTAACAGTGTATCCTTTATTGAAGTGTGTATCTTTCATCCAGTCGTGCTTTTGTTTTATTCATAATAACTAATAAGCCCATGTCCTTCTATTTGGTTGTCAAGTTGATGTTGACAGACTTACATGTTTTCACTAAGGGCCAAAACAAGGAAAACTCTATATTTAAATAAATACTATTTCAAAATAAACAGGGATCTGGAAAAATACTTTTTTTGAAGTGTGCAACAAGATCTGTCCACATGCAATTTCTGTCTCTCTTGTAATTTTGCAGTTAATTCACTTATTAACTACAGCAATATCATAACATTCACAGATGTGAGGCATAACCAGCCATTAATACTTACAAGATTAGGCACAGGGATGGGCTCAGCCTCTTGGACAAGATAGGGAGAGTCCAGTGACAGGAGCTCTTGTGCTCTCTTTGAGGTCTGAGATGTCCTGGTAGCCACAGACTAAAACCAAAGATATAGAAATAATTTTGTAGTTTATTACAAAATAAAATTTTTCTTCTTCAGATAATATGGCATTTAATTGCCATATTATCTGTATGTAACCTAAAACATAGTCATACACCTACCTTGCATAGATGAGCAGGGAAACTGAAAACTGAGGGAACAGAGCCAGCTCTGATCCTGACAGTCTGACCAGTCCTGTCAAAGTCCTCCGCTCTAAAGTGCTCACTGCAGAGCATGGATGAAGGACTAGCAGAAAATCCTTCTCTCCTCATCGCTGTTTCCCACTGCTTCCTTAAAGCCTTATCTTTGGGAAACCTACAGAGTATAAATGATTTAAGTACTTTAGTCATGTGAATTGAAAAAATATTGTTTCTTGCTAGCTGATTTGCCCGCTGGATAGTCATTATGCTGTGCGGGAATTCCCAGTATTTCTCCCAAAGTCATGATTTTATCGCGAGCAAACAATATCGTACGGATTTGTTTGATTCTTACCTGTGAAAGGAAATGCCAGCAGATCTTGTTTGTTCCGTAAAACGGCTGGTACATTTCCACGCGGCACAAGAATGATGCATCTTTTCTGATTTACGTTCACAACAACAGAACTCAACTTTTTTTCTGCCACATAAAATATGGCGGTGACGTTGACGTGCGATCCTGCGCCCTATGACGCGTCTACGTATATATGTCTGTGGGAACAGTGGGGAAGTCCGACTACAAAGGGGTTTGGTTTTTTAGGGCCACTCGTCTCAACGTCGTCCTGGGTAGAATTAACATCTCTGCTAACCTAGCAAAAATGGGGTTCCCATGGAGATGGGGCTTCCTTTGCGTTGTGGCTGTTGCGTGCATTATCTGTTTTAGTCCAGATCCACTGAGTGAGAGAGGAAAGAGGTTCATCCACTCCACTGCCATGAAGATTTGGCTGGGTGATATCCCAAATCACCATGTTGACAACCTATGGGAAACGTATGCAAGAACTGTAGTCCAGCAGCATAACAAGACTGATTGCTACGTGTGTTCTGTCATGCCTAAATCTACCAAACAGCCTACCTTGTACATAACTCCCATGAACATCTCATAGGCTATTTGTTTTGCATCATATGCATTCCAGTTTATGCCTGCTCAATTAATGAACGCCACGACTGGGGAGATTATGATGGAACGAGTGTGCAAAGGAGTAAAGTCGTCACTGTTCTCTAACAGCAATGTTACAGGCAGTATATGTTTCTACAATATTATTTTCCATTCATTTTTTAATTTGTGGCAATGCCCGCTCTGCTATGCCCTACTCTCAAATACTCTCAAATTGCGGTTTCTGCACTTTATTGTTGCAATTTAATCATATTTAGCAGTAAAGATTGTAAAAACAGTGATGGTCCCATCGTTATTGATGTCGCAGTTATGATACAGATGCAGAAATCAATGACATAAACCGTACTTTCCCAATTTTCCAACATTGCACGCTTGTAAACCTGCACACTTGATGACTTATGTGCATTTACACTAGGTACGCACTTCACATGGGAGTATAGGGTATAGTGAGCATTGGGACTGAGCCTTTGACTTTAAAACGAGTCTATTAGCTGCTAAGGACTATTGCACACTTTAAGCCTCTCAGGGAGTATTGTTGGTCAGTGCAATCAACAGATTTTGAAAGAAAAAAAGTTTGGAAAGATTAGGTCTTTTTGTGTCAGTCTTATGTGTAATTTGTGTGCATTCTGAGCCAGACTGTCTCATCAAAAATGTAATTATGGTAACACACAGTGACAATAAAGATTCTTGATAAATGGTTAAGTGTAAAATATTTAATTTAATTATTGCTTTTTAATCAGTGGTCTCAGTAGGTGTAAAATTGTCTTGAAATCAGAGGAACGTTACAAAAACAACAAAACAAATTACAAACTGAGTCCCACCCATGTATGACGAGGGGGAGCTAGACATATCATGGATTTTGAAAATTTACTGGTTCATAAATAAATTGACCGACATGCCCCTTAATATTTCAAACATACATAACTGCACAGTGGATGCCAGGCTTAAAATTGTTTTAAACAAGTTTTTTCTGTAGACACCGGAGCTGAGGAAGAGCACTGTGAAGTGAGGGTGTGTCATTTACGTACCTATGAAATGATGACAGTTTTCTCTTTAAGATGACAAATTCAGAGATTCTGCTCCCACCCAGAGTTGCTTTGTCCATGAGCCTTTAAAGACTTAACATTTCGGAATTCTTTGCCGGTATGAAAACTAACTCCATTGACGAGATAAAAAGCAGGCTCAGCTTCTGAGAATGGCGGTGACAGCAGGTGATATAAATCTATTTATCATGCTCATATGGATCAATCATAAAGATTTCTTAGAGATAGTGAAACCTTTGGAACAGGGTCTAGCTTGTCTTGACATAGTCCATTGCCTTTCTCTTTAGCGCAGTCCATTTTTTAAGCACTTTGCATCTCTATCTCAGAAGGCATCCCAATCAGCAATGTAAACAAAAGCCATTGCCAATAGCGACCTCATCCCGCAATGCATTGCACAATCATGTGTCCGTTTCAGCCTCATTGCACATCTGTGGTGTTTCTTTGAACATAAGGGTGGAGCAATGCAAGGGCTCAAACATCTACCAGCTCTGTAACGTTGCCATGGAAGAGTGGCAGTGAAGCTCTAGTGAACTCCACAACCAAGAGAGTTAAAGCAATGCTGGGAAATAATGATGACCATACAAAATATTGACACTTTCCACACAATTTGGACATTTTCACTTAGGGGTGTACTCACATTTGTTTTTATTTTGAGGGCATAGCAAATTTACACTGATATACAAGCTGATATACTGATATAAACTGACTACTTCACATTGTACCAAAGTGTCATATCTTCAATGCTGTCCCATGAAAAGATGTAATAATATACTTAGAAATGTAGGAGGGTGTACTCACTTTTTGGAAATCCTGTATGAATCATAAAAGTAGAATGTCTCTTCTACTTTTAAACTGAAGTTAACATGACAAAGAGCACCTATTGTGAGCACAATGTGTGCACAGAGAGTAAAAAGAGAAAACGTCACTAAAACCGTAACATCATTGTTTTCCTGTTTTTTTAGATTCTGCATCATTTATTGTTTTATCTTATTTTTTAATTATGTGATAATGCTGTTATTTTATTACAAACAAATACTAGTTTTACAGGTAAATACTTTTCTTACAGGTGTCCCTATGTTATCTAGTTTCTTGTGTTCATAAATTTGAATAAGGAATGTTAAAGTTTTCACCATATTAATAAATCGACCAAAAAGCATTCAAGCAGCCATCATCAAAATCTTTTTGTGGGTGCATTTGAATGTGTGAGCGTGCTTGTGCATGGAAAGAGAGTGTGAGAGAGATGAAACATGGAGATGCTAATGGCTTATTGATGATGTAATGCTGCAGGGCCCCATTGGAGGCTTTATGCCACATCACAAGGAGACCAACAAAGAGAGAGAAAGAATGAGTAATGCAGATTTCAACCTTGAAGTGTTAATTGGTTTGAACCAAAGCAGAGGTGATATTCTCCTGCTGGATAACATCCAGATCTGACATTATAAATATTTATGTATATATATATATATATATATATATATATATATATATATATATATATATATATATATATATATATATATATATATATATATATATATATACACACACACACACACATTTGTCCAACAAGTTGTTACCCCATAATGCTGGAAAGTTAAACATTTCCAGTAGGAAAACTTCCCATTTCCACCTTTCGGGCATAACATCATCTTGTAAATATTATGTATTGTATTCCAAGTAGTAGCCTTTAATTTTGAAGGTAAACTTGGATGATGATAGATCTGCTTGAGACAGAACCTCGTTTTGTTGTTTGTTTTAAAAAGACATGCTATTAAATCATAATTAAATCATAACTTAAAATAAACAAGGCAGATTTCTGCTGACAAACTGAGAATAAAAAGTTGATCCTAATCTTATATGCTGTGCATTATACAACTCCAAAGAGACCTCATATAAAACAGCTGATTACCAAATGAAGTAAACTAGTGATTAATGACCCCTACCTAAATCTGTGATCAGTTACCAATCACTAGAACATTAAGCCCCCCAATTTCAACTTTTGATCCTTCCTACAGGTGGTGGGTCCACATGAGGGTGTCTATATAGCTAATTGTAATGGAAATGGGTTCTATTGCGTCAGGAAATGAGATTATTGATTAAGTTACAGACCAAGGAGTTGAGTTGTTTTATTTTTATTGTATTTTGTTCAGAAATTTAAATATACCTTCTTGAGAGGCAGGGGAACTGGCCATCCATTCAGTGTAAAGGAAGTGTAGATATAAATGTCAATTTTTGTATCCTTAAATTTCTGGACATTTGATTTCTTGTTTTAACAATACACTAGTGATGTTACGTGATGTGCCGAGGCTTCGAGGCGTGTGTCGAGTAATGGAGGGGGCGTTTCCGCAATGCGCGTATCGAGGCTTGCTTCATTTAGGGGAGGAGCCGAAAACGATGACGTCCGAAGCCTCGCTGCCCGGCTGTACCACGTGACTGCTTCGGGAAGTGGTTCAGATTTCGGCGCGGGGTTTGACAGCTTTAGAAACCCCACAGGCTCCATTCAAAATGTGGGTTGTTGTAGGCGAGTTGCGGTCAGTTGAGAGAGTGGATAGAGTTTTGATAGTTTGGATAGCAGAGTTTGGATATTGGTTATTTAGTTTGAGACAGTTAGTTTGGTGTTTGGAGAGTTTAGGAGATAGATAGATAGATAGGAGATCAGTGCTCTCAACTATCACGCATTGACCGTCACTGACTTCACATGGTCACACGCAAACATGGCATTTTTCACGCATAAAAATCCCAACGCCCATCTGGGCAGCGGACGATAAAAACTCCGCCTTCTGCTGAGATGTTTCAGCTTCTTTCACAGCTTGTAGCCATCAGTAATTCCTGCTGCAGTTCATGTTAACAGAGCAGCAGGAAGAGCGATCAGAGTTATGAATAATTTTAGTCTTAACCAGCGGTGAAAGTGAGCCGGTAAGGTCCTGTACTACGTACGCAGGAGGGGAGGGGGCGGGGGAAGAGAGCTGCTGCCAGATATTGCCTTCATTCAGAACCAGTGATGGCTGCACTCTGGATCATAAAACAGTTCTGCTCACCAGATGCAGTTTAAAACGCTACGTCTGGTTATAAGTTGTTTTTATTAATTCTGCATTTTTTAACTACATGCACCGTATTTCTGTGCCTCAGCGCTTGCTCCTCTCCCCCCTCCTTTCCCTCGAACCCAGGGGCTTTTATCACCGTTCACCATTCAAAACGTGAATCACTACGTTTAATGTCCTCACACCCGTAGCAAAGTGTGCCAATTAAAGTCACTAGGAGAGTTATGGCTGTGTTTCATGATCTTTTGTTTTAAACAAAACAGAACCGTGGCGCTTTGGTGCGCTGCTGCCTTGCGCTTTTTTCAGGTACGCAAAATTACGTTACTTGTAATTTGGGTGCGCACTTTTAAGAGTCATTTTAAAGAACTTGTAACATCAGGAGGTTGATCTCAGACCGGTCAGCTCCTATGATCACTGTATAGGAGCCATTTACAGTTTTTATTTATGCATTTCCCCCGTTTATCCCTCGCACGCAGCGCACCATCGGGTAAAATCCTCCCACCTCACCACCCAGAGTGCACTAAGGAGAGCAATAGAGTTTTGTCTGGTCGACTGAGATAAGAAACCTGTTGCTGTGAAAGGTGATATAGGTTATAAACTGTTACTGTCTAGAACTGCATTGAGCTGAAAGGAGAGGAGACATCAGCAGCTGGATCGTGCGTAAAGACGCAGCGGGAACCTCTGTGTGCTTCAGTGTTTGCTGCTGAGGGGAAAATGGGGGACCGTATAGTACTGGGCTAATCATTGGTCACAGTACCCCAATCTGTACATACTTGCACTTATTTATTTATGCACCCCGGCATCATCTGTGCCATGTGAGCGTGTCTTTTCAAAGGCTGGAGAAGTAGTATCAAAAAAGAGAAATCATTTGAAACCAAAAACTGTGGAGAAATTGTTGTTTCTTAATAAAAATGCATGAAATCATCCAAGTTACACAAGCATTAGCCTATTCACTACCCCCTCCCTAGTTCCACAAGCACTTTCATTGTCCTCTGCCTGATTAAGCCCATGCCATTTTTCTAGAGTCACAGAAAAACATTATTACACACCATGCCATATCACGTCACTACTATTTTGGGAATAATTACACACAGAGAATACATTCAAACAATGTTTTATTATACACATGTGTATACAAAATTTATGTAGACCAATTATTTCGTCCTACACCTTTTGTGAAGTCATTCCCAAGAGTCATAATAGACAAAAATTCAATGCATCACACGTGTTAAGATACAGCTGGCTGTGATTATACACATGGCCAGTAGGTGGTTTCGTGTGCACATGAAGCATCAAGAAATGAACCCTTTCTCGAACCAGTTGGCTCAAGTGGTTCAATGCCTCATGAGGCTTCATCTCACCATCACTACAATACACTAAAAAAGGAGTTACCTCTTCCTGGTTGGCTCCTCGGCAGGGCATGGCAGCAAAAGGAAGAAACAAGCTGCAGGTGCTGCTGAAAAGCTGTTGGAGCAAACAATTTGGAAGGAGGGTAGAGCTTTAAGGAATTATGTTTATTTTGAAGTATTCTTTTGATTGACTTAGATTTCTTTAGTTGAAATTATTTATATTTATGCAAATATTTATTAGGTTGCATTTATTGTGTTGGGTGTTAGTCTTGTGTAAGTATTGTTTATTTCTTATTTTCTTATCATCCCTTCACTGGGTCCTTCCAGTGAGCCACTTACTGTCAGTCAGGATGGTGTTGGTGCAAGTTCTTAAATAAAGCCACCTCAAACGTAATTTATTGTCCTGCTTCTACATTCAACTTTGAGCCTCCTCTGGCCAAATGCTGACACTAATGTTTAGCTGTACCCAGCTGGATCTTTTGATTACCTAAGACTTGACTGCAGAGGGTACACCGCTATTTATGGGTGTGGAAACTAATACCAGAACAGCTAAAAATGTGGATATTGTAAAAAAAAAAAAAAAAAAAGTCACTCATTTCAGAAAGTGGAAATGATAAAGAATATTAAAGATTAATTGCATATAGCATGAAATATTCCAAGCCTTTATTTCTTGTAATTTTGATAAAAATGGTTAAATGAAAAACCGAAATTCAGTGTGTCTGAAAATTAGAGCACTGTGAAAAAGTTACTTCCATTGTAAGCGTCTTAACTGGTGCTAAGTAGAAAAATAATTGGAGTCTCTTTTTAGATATAGGTAAAGTTTGCATTTCATTTGGAAAACAAGGTCTCAGAGTGTGGAGAAAGTGTTGCAGAATCCACATTGTTTTAAGTCATATGGTCCACTGTGTTTTCTGACGTCCACAGTCAATATAGCCATCTACCAGGAAATTTCAGAGCACTTTATGCTCTTTATGCACTTTGTGGAGATGCTAATTTTTTGTTTATTTTTTGTTATTTAACTTTTTATTGAATTTTTACCAAATCAAAAGAAACACAAGAAAAAGCAAACAGAACAGCACAGACTAAACATGACAGCAAAACTACCACAAATATACATTAAAACAGAGGTTTAGATATACAGTGTTAAAAAAAAAGTCAGAAATATACACCAAAAAAGTCTCTAACTCCTTAAGTGGGCTCTAAACACTTCCCAGACTTGCAAGAATGATTCTTTGTAGTTCTGCAGTTTGGCAACTAAAAGCTCATATGAAGTAATATCTGTCATGGAATTAACCCATTCCTTAAAGATGGGAGGGTCTGGATTCTTCCATTTGCAAAGAATTACTCTAGCGGCGAGAACAAAGCCTGTTAGGACAAAGGCATTTGTACTTTTGCAATATTGGGTAGGCAGGATCCATCCCCCAAAAGACAGAGCCGGCTGATTCAGGTAAGCGTGTACCCAACCATTCATCAAGTTTTAATTATTTTTCTTCCATAATGGTTGAACCACAGGACAAGCCCACATCGCATGAATAAACGTGCCTTCATAATTGTTATATTTCGTACATATTTTATTCTGAAGGGTGCCCATGTTGAAAAGTCTTGCTGGCATAAAATAAAATCTATGAATAATCTTGTAATGAGTAAGCTTTGCTCTACTCTCTTGTGAACCACCCCATAGAGGAAATTATTGTATGCCATGAATTCCTAACTATGTCCTCATTCAGATCATGCTGCCATACAAGTCTAAGACTCTCACTGTTATCATACATCGCTCTAGATGCCATTTTATAAAGCAGAGAGACTGACACTTTTGAGGTAGTTTGAGGTAAGTCTGTACTACATAGTCTTGTTCATATATTTCCTTTATTATCACACTCAAATCACTTCTCATGTGCAATGTTTCCAAAATTCAGATTTATCTCTCAAGTTAAACTGTGTTTTCTAGATCAAGATATGTCTTAACTGTTTTATCCTAGCCAGTTAGCCCAAAAAACAGCTTTTCCACCTACTTTTATGGTCGGAAGTGATGAATATACCTGCTTATAAGGGAAATTCTGAGCAACGTATAAAATTTAGTCGAAACATTATTTGAATGCTGCAAGAAAGGATTAGGCTTTCTGTCTTTACATGGGATTTTCTGTGACAGAACATAAAACGGACTGAAGGGGGCGGTATTCTCTTGTTCAATAGTAACCCACTGCACATCTACACATCTGCTGTCCTTACCACTCTACTCATGTTCTTCCAGTCGGAGGCGCTGCAGCCTCCACACCACAGATAGAGACAGCTGGTCAGAATGCTCTCTATGCTGCTTCTGTAGCAGGTCTTGAGGATGTGCGGGGGCAGGTGGGCGCTTCTCATCCTCCGCAGGAAGTACAAGCGCTTCTGTGCTCTCTTTACCAGTGACGTGGTGTTCACAGACCAGGTGGGGTTGTCACTGATGTGCACCCCCAGGAATTTGGTGCATCTGACCACCTCCACAGCTGAGCTGTTGATGAGCAGTGGAGCGTGGCGAGGCTGGTTCTTCCTGAAGTCGACGATGATCTCCTTCCTCTTCTCCACGTTCAGGATCAGGCTGTTGTCTCTGCACCAGCCCACCAGCTGCTCCACCTCCTCTCTGTAGTCCCAGTCGTTGTCGTCTCTGATGAGGCCCACCACCGTTGCGTCGTCTGCAAACTTCACGATGTGATTGGTGGTGAACCTGGGGACGCAGTCGTGTGTCATCAGAGTGAACAGTAGGGGGCTCAGGATGCAGCCCTGAGGGGAGCCTGTGCTGAGGGTGATGACATCAGAGGTTTTCTGTCCGACCCGAACTGACTGAGGTCTGTTGGTGAGGAAGTCTAGCAGCCAGTTGCGAAGGGGTGTGGTGAATCCCAGATGTTCCAGTTTTCCTACCAGATGCTGTGGGATGATGATGTTGAACGCTGAACTGAAGTCCAGGAACAGCATCCGCACATGGGTATTCTCTTCCAGGTGTGCCACGCTCAGGTGAAGAGTGGAGGAGATGGCGTCCTCAGTGGAGCGGTTCCGCCGGTAGGCAAACTGAAATGGGTCGACTGTTGGGGGGAGTCTGGAGACAAGGTGTTCTTTTACCAGCCTTTCAAAGCACTTCATCATGATGGTAGGCAACAGGCCGGTAGTCATTAAATGAGGTTACTTGAGGTTTCTTTGGCATCGGAATGATGGAGGCAGACTTAAAGCATGCTGGCACTGTGGCTTGGTCCAGCGAGGTGTTGCTTCAGCTGCCGGTCACACCGCCTACGCTTGCACTTCCTCCGGCGTGTGCTGCTCGGCGAGTCCACTGCAATGTGAGCCTCTGGGACTTGTGCCCGAAGCAGTCCTAAGCTACATAAACAATCTAGAATAGTTGTAGTTATAAGCCCAAAAACACTTGATGACCCTAATAACCTACTGGATGGATAAACTGATCTACTGGATCGATGTATAGTTTGTAGCGTGCTAGGCGGCATATTTTGTAGAAATGCCTGCAGGTTGTTGAGAACCGTAGCAGCTGCAGCCACCCAGGGCACCGCCATCATGACTTCCCCATAATCCCCATAATTGAAAAGGTTACTTTCTACCTTTTTTGTGCTTGTCCACCGTGTAGCCGACGATGCCACTCAATGTCCTGGAACTCAAACAAAATACAGAATCTCAAAGTCAGGACACACATCAAAAAAGTAAACCCGGTCCGCCTTCAAGTCACCCTATTCCAGCGATTTCACTCCACATTGCAGTCAGCCATCAATGGTGAACAAACAAAACAGTAATAAAAAAAATGCAGTCATATCCTCGTTGCAGAGTGTCAATAGTTCCATTCACTTCTTATGTCTATTGATAAACTCCATCGCTCATCAAAACATTTCTTCTCCTAATCCAATGGAGAACAGCCCAATAAGCAATTGTGAATCTGATGTCCAACTCAGGAAGCTTATTTCTGATATCAGTGAACTGTTTCCTCTTCTCAACCTCCTCCCTGGTGAAATCAGGAAAGAAAGATATTTCAATTCAATTCAATTAAATTTTATTTATATAGCGCCAATTCATGAAACATGTCATCTCAAGGCACTTTACAAAGTTAAGTTCAATGATATTATACAGATTGGGTCAGATTATACAGATTGGTCAAAAATGTTCCTATATTAGGAAACCAGTTGATTGCATCAAAGTCCCGACAAGCAGCATTCACTCCTGGAGAAGCGTAGACCCAGAGGGAGAGTCGTCTGCATTGTACATGGCTTTGCTGCAATCCCTCATACTTAGCAAGCATGAAGCGACAGTGGGAAGAAAAACTCCCCATTAACGGGAAGGAAAACCTCCGGCAGAACCGGGCTCAGTATGAACGGTCATCTGCCTCGACCGACTGGGGGTTACAGAAGACAGAGCAGAGACACAACAAGAGAGACAAAAAAGCACAGAAGCACACATTGATCCAGTAATCTGTTCTACATTAGATGGTAATAGCGGGTGAGCCGTCTTCTTTGGATGATGTCACAGTTAACAGAACGCCAGACCAGGTGTACCTACTATGAAGATAAAAGAGAGAGAACAGAAAGTTAAAGCAGAAATGACAACGCGTAATGCATAATTGAAGATCAGTAGAACTCTATAGAGTGAGAAAATTAGATCCTGATGTCCTCCAGTAGCCTAAGCCTATAGCAGTAAAACTATAAAGGTAGCTCAGAGTAACATGAGCCACTCTAGTTATAAGCTTTGTCAAAAAGGAAGGTTTTAAGATTAGTCTTAAAAGTAGACAGGGTGTCTGCTTCACGGACCAAAACTGGGAGTTGGTTCCACAGGAGAGGAGCCTGATAACTAAAGGATCTGCCTCCCATTCTACTTTTAGAGACTCTAGTAACCACCAGCAAACTTGCAGTCTGAGAGCGAAGTGTTCTGTTAGGAACATACGGGTAATCAGAGCTCTGATATATGATGAAGCTTGATTATTAAGGGCTTTATACGTTAGAAGAAGAATTTTAAATTCTATTCTTGATTTAACAGGAAGCCAATGAAGGGAAGCTAAAATTGGAGAAATATGATCCCGCTTGTTGATTTTCATCAGAACTCTTGCTGCAGCATTTTGGATCAGCTGAAGGCTTTGAACTGCATTTTGTGGACTTCCTGATAGTAAAGAATTACAATAGTCCAGCCTTGAAGTAACAAATGCATGGACTAGTTTTTCAGCATCACTCCTGGACAGAATTTTTCTAATTTTGGCGATATTCCGGAGGTGAAAAAAGGAAACTCTGGAGACCTGTTTAATATGGGATTTAAATGACATGTCTTGGTCAAAAATAACACCAAGGTTTTTTAGTTTATTACCAGAGGCCAAATTAATGCCATCCAGATTAAGTGATTGGTTAAGAAGTTTATTTTTTGAGGACTCTGGCCCAAAGATTACAACTTCGGTCTTGTCAGAATTTAGATGCATGAAATTTAAAGTCATCCAGCTTTTGATGTCATCAAGACATGACTGCAGTCGAAGTAATTGATTGGATTCATCAGGATTTATGGATAAATATAGCTGAGTGTCATCAGCATAACAGTGGAAATTAATCCCATGCTGTCTGATAATTTTGCCGATCGGAAGCATATATATACTAAAGAGAATTGGTCCAAGGACTGAACCCTGTGGTACTCCACAGGTGACCCTAGAGTTTGAGGAAGATTTATTATTAACATGAACAAACTGGAATCTGTCCGACAGATAAGATTTAAACCAGCCTAATGCTTTCCCATTAATCCCTACAGTATGTTCAAGTCTTTGTAGGAGAATATTGTGATCAACTGTATCAAATGCAGCACTGAGATCTAACAGGACAAGTACAGACACAAGTCCATTATCTGAGGCCATGAGAATATCATTGGTGACCTTCACCAGAGCTGTTTCAGTGCTATGATGAGCTCTGAAGCCTGACTGAAACTCCTCAAGTAGGTCATTGCTTTGTAAATGTTCACAAAGTTGATTAGCAACTACTTTCTCAAGAATTTTAGATAAGAAAAGAAGATTAGATATAGGTCTGTAGTTTACTAGCTCATCTTGATCAAAAGAAGGTTTCTTAAGTAAAGGTTTAATAACAGCTACTTTAAAAGCCTGTGGTACATATCCATTAATCATGTCTAAAATAGGACCACTGATCAAAGGGAATACCTCCTTAAACAACTTGGTTGGGATTGGGTCTAACATACAGGTAGAAGGTTTAGATGAAGCTAAGATTTTAGATAGCTCAGAAAGCTCTACTGCTTCTAAACAGTTCAAACACTGTGCAGGTTCTAAAGATTCCTCCAATGCTGCCTTACTTACTGGGGATGAGGTAATCATGTTTGGGAGGATGCCAATTATTTTATTTTTAATGGCATCAATTTTATTTATGAAGATTCCCATAAAATCATTACTGCTAAGAGCTAAGGGAATGGATGGATCAACAGAGCTGCAGCTCTAAGTTTGGCAACTGTACTAAAGAGAAATCTAGGATTATTTTTATTCTCTTCAATTAATGATGAAAAATATGCTTCTCTAACTCTGCGAAGGGTCTTGTTATACAACAATAGACTGTCCCTCCAGATTAAGTAGGATTCCTCTTGGTGTGTAGAGCGCCATTTTCTCTCCAATTTCCTAACATTGTGCTTCAAGGAACGCAGCTCTGAATTAAACCAGGGAGCCAGCTTCCTGTGAATTATCACCTTCTTTTTCAAGGGAGCTACATTGTCTAATGCAGAACGCAATGAGGAAGTCACACTGTTAGCAAAGGTATCGATTTGTGAATGGGAAGAAACAACATTGTTGCCATCTACAGGGCATTTCTGCAATACTGAGGATATTAAAAGGGGGACAGGCTCTTTAAGTTTTGATACAGCATTATCCGATAAAGATCTACTATAATGGAACCCTCTTTTGGGGGTGGAGAACTCAGTTAGATTAAACTCAAATGTTATTAAAAATGATCAGATAGGACAGGGTTGTGAGAGAATACTGTTAATTCTTCACAATCAATGCCATATGTCAGCACAAGGTCCAAAGTATGGAGCCGAGAGTGCGTTGGCTTATGCACATTTTGAGCAAAACCAATTGAATCTAGGATAGTTTTAAAGGCTACACTAAGATTGTCACATTCAGTGTCAACATGGATGTTAAAATCACCCACTATAATAACCTTGTCAGTATTTAACACCAAATCAGATAAGAAGTCTGACAGCTGATCCAAAAACTGAGTGTAAGGGCCTGGTGGACGATATAAAACAATAAACAGAAGAGGTTTTATTGCTTTGCAGTTTGGATGAGGGAAACTGAGGGTTAAATGTTCAAAAGAACTGTAATTATTAATTGGCCTGGGACCAGTGGCGGCTGGCCAGTAGGGGGCGCTCGGGCGCCGCCCCCTTTAAATCGTTTAGATAATAAATGATTTCTGAACTGCAAAGTACTTAGAAATGTATTTATTCATACTGTGTATCCAATAGACATGTTAGAATTTATTAAAATAGTAAATACATAATTCTATTTAATTGCTCACATTGTGCACACTTCCTCCTTTCCTATGTGCAGGGCGCCGGTCTAATGGGAGTGAATGTAGGCGCAGCAACTTGGGCAAGCACGTGATCTGAGGCTGACTTTTAATTGGTTACCTAGGGTTTTCAAGAGGGCGCACCGCTCTGCGTCCCGGACACACCTATTCTGTTGTGTCATTACTGGTAGAGTGTCAGTACTGGCTAATTTTTTTTAAAAACATTGTGTGATTGGACAATCCCCGATTCGACTCATTAGCGCAGCTGCAGTTCGTTAGGTCGATTCACGTTTAAGTTTGCAAAGTGGAGTAGTTTCAAAATGAGAGAAACTTCTGTTTTGTCTTTACAAAAAATGCTTTTACGAAGCGTTCACTTGAAGAAAAAAAACAGGATAAAGGAGCTTGGACCGGATTGTCTTAATTTACAAATTCAGCAGCAGGCAAGTGATCTCTCCACTCCATGGTTGGGCAAAGCAGTGTAGGTAGTAGTCAGCCACTGAAGAAGCGTTGGATACTCAGTGTAGAAGACCATGAAAGGATTGCTGCAGAGGTGAGTTGTTGTGGAAAATCACTGTTACATTGGTTTATAGTAATGTTCTTTAATATATTAGGAAGATGTGCTTTGTAGTTAGAAATACCTTTAGTTGTGTCTATGCTGTGTAGGTATGTTGATGTAATGTTTGTCAGCAAGATATTTTATTATTTAAGTTGTACTGAAGTTTATGGGTAATGGGGAATAAAACATTTGGTTACTGAATTTTGTATAATCTTGTCCCACAAAAATGCTGTAACACATTTCATAACACAGCCTTAAAAAATGGCAGCAAATGTTATTAAAATCAGGAAAACAATCTAGAAGAAGTCTTTTCAGAAACTGTCACGCTCTTGAAGATCCTCATCACCACACCCATGACCACAGCAATAGCTGCAAGGTGCTTTTCAACTTTGAAAAGAATCAAGACTTTTCTGAGAAACTCAATGACTCAGGACAGGCTGAATGCATTGGCCATGTTGTCAATGGAGAAAAGACTAGTCACAGAGATGACTGACTTTAACAAGAATATAATTGAGAAATTTGCTGGGCAGAAGGAAAGGAGGGCAAAATTCATGTTCAAATAGTGCTATTTTTTAAGATTTGTTTTGTTTTTGTGTGCGCCCCCCTCAGTTTTTTTAGCACCAGCCGCCACTGCCTGGGACTAATTAATAAATCAGACTGAAAGATGGTTGCCATTCCTCCTCCTCTTCCCACAGATGTGGGAATGTGGAAATTTGAATAACTGGAGGAAGTTGACTCATTTATACTAACGTAGTCCTCTTGTAGCCAGGTTTCTGTGAGACAAAACAAATCAATCGGATTATCAGAAATCAATTCATTAACTAACAAAGTCTTTGGAGGGAGAGACCTTATATTTAATAGACCATATTTAATTCTTTTATTTTTTGGTTCAAAGTGATCCATATGGATTTTTATTAGATTTTTATGATTTGTTCCCTTTAGATCAGTTTTTGATCTGTTAAGTTTTGGCTGTGGGAAAGACACCGTCTCAATAGGATAATGGGTGGGTAACAGTACAGAAGCTGCAGAGAGGTGTGTTAAACTACGGCTCTGCTTCCTGGTCTGGACCCTGGGTTGTCAGCATTTAGGAGAACTAATAAATCCGGCCAGATTCCTAGAAAGAAGAGCTGCACCATCCAAAGTGGGATGAATACCGTCTCTCCTGATCAGACCAGGTTTTCCCCAGAAAGTTTGCCAGTTATCAATGTAGCCCACGTCGTTTTCTGGACACCACCTAGACAACCAGCGGTTGAATGACGACATGCGGCTAAACATGTCATCACTGGTCAGATCAGGCAGGGGACCAGAGAAAATTACAGAGTCCAATATTGTTTTAGCACACCGAAGCAACACCAACTTTGGTGACCTCTGATCGGCGTGACCGGGTGTCATTACCACCAGCGTGAATAACAATTTTGCGGTATTTACGCTTCTCCTTAGCCAGCAGTTTTAGGTAGGATTCTATGTCACCCGTTCTGGCCCCTGGTAGGCATTTAACTATAGTCCCTGGTTTCTTTAGTGCCACATTTCTTATTATGGAGCTGCCAATAATTAAGGTCGGCTCCTCGGCGAGACTGTCGCTCAGAGGGGAAAATTTGTTAGAAACGCAGACCGGTTGGTGGTGATCTGGGGGCTGAAATCTAGAGCTATGCTTACTACGAACCGTCACCCAGCCGGCCTGCTTAACCGGTTGTTCGACTGCGGCTGTTGGTTCGCTACGTGAAGTTACTCTTTGTGGCTCCGCGCTAGCAAAGGAGCGGCTATCAGCTGGTTTTTCAACAGCACGGAGTCGGGTCTCCAGTTCTGACACCCTCGCCTCCAAAGCTACAAAAATACTACATTTATTACATGTACCATTATCACTAAAGGAGGCAGAGGAATAACTGAACATCTGACACAGAGAGCAGCAGATAGGAGACTTAGTCAGAGACGGAGAAGCCATTATGAGGCTAAGGCTTGGCTAACGCTAGGCTAAAGCTAGGCTAGCGCCCTGTTATCACGCCAAAGAACAAACCGTGTGAAACACGAGGAGTTCCCAAACATGATGAGCAGCCACAGAAAATGTTTTAAAAGTGCTTATGTTTGGAAACAGATGTTACAGCAAAGAGGTTTAAAGATAAAAAGCGAGAGAGCCTGGAGCAAAAATCCGTCGTTCACACAGCAACAACAGGAAGTGACACAATACGCCTTACCGCAAACAGGAAGTTCAGCTCCTCACTTCACAGCCATGCCACAGAATTCTCTCTCTTAGGGATGTCCGACAATATCGGCCGGCCGATATTAGCATAATTATTTAATATCTGTCCATATCCTTATCGGTTTTTCCCCCAAATAATGAAAAGCCGATAATATAATGCCTAGATTTTGTGAAATATGCTGAAATGAGCGCTTATGCCAACACGCGACGCTCCCTGATGATGTCATTAAACCGCAGCAGATGGCAAACTGTGTAGCAGCAGTGAAGCTAACAAGAAGTTTGTGTGTTTGTAACGAAAAATGTCTGCGGTACTGTGGATGGAATTCTAAACAATGATAACTGAATTCCCATCGTTACTGAATGAAGAGACGGCGGTGATGAAGTTCCAGCACTTTTATTGAGAAACAGAGCAGAGATCACATAGATGGAAAGTAATCGCACCCCACGGTCTCGCTGCAGTCTGCGTGTGCCCTGTCTCTGCCCTGTCTCACTTTCCGGCTCTCCCTAATACTGCACAGTGTCCTTGGCATGAGACAAAACAAAGACAGTCTATCCTAGACAATCATCATCCCGCACAGCAGCTACAGCATTTGGCCTTGCACTCAGCAAACAGTGGATTTCATACACAGACATCATGTCTCCAAGCCTCCTATGTCCGAGTGGCGTGAGGCCATAGTGACTTCAGAATAATATTTTTATAACATTCCACCCTCTTGATCACAGAGATTACGTTTTATCTGTGTGATCACACACAAAACAAGATGACCCATCACATGAATATGTGAACAAAACCATTTCTGTAAACTCGTAATGTGGGACCCAAAAGGTTCCCGTGTTGGAACCGGGCAGTGCTGGAACTTTTAGTACAGATCAACATGAATGCTTCATAGAGTTTGAACACACAAGATCAAAGGTTTAGCTTTTATCTACAATTTGGATTTCCACTAATAGTGTTAGGCCTGCTTTAGGTTCCTACGTGCACATTATTTTAATTTTACATTAGACTAGGTAAGCTAAACCTGTTCAGTAACCAAGGTCGAATCCATCTACTCTACCCCCACCCCGTGAAACCCCTTACTTGGTCCTCCATTCTCCATTCCCATGGATAAACATCCATCACTTTCATACCTTACAAATCCAGGAGTACCAGTGTGGGGCATCAGAGGGCCGGCAGGGCCTATCCCATCAGAAAAATCCATCCCCTCTCTAAGAGAATGATAAAAATTGATAAGACCCTCAGATGAAATCCCACTCTCTGCCAATCTGAGCAAGAACACCCTGTATTGAAACTAGGAGTTACCATTCCCAGCTAATATTAAAGGATCTTTAAAAACAATCCGATCCTGGTTCTTCCTATATCAAATCAAAAAATTGCATAAACCGTAGGTCTTGGTATGTGTCTGAAGCAAACAGTTTCCATTCTTTACCATAAAACCATATTCATCAACATAATGCAACATTACAGTGTAGATGTCATAACACAAAAAAATCAAACATGTAAGTCAGTGGAACAGAGCATTTAAACAAACAGTAACACAATATGAGAAGAGTCCGATCGTCAAGTTAAGAAAGCCTTCAGGCCATTCAGGGCACAAGGCAGAAATTAATCTAATTCGTGCTTAGGGTTCTTCAGGCAACTCCTCCCATTGAAGAATAAGAAATCAGAGTTCTCTGGCTTCTTCATGCCCAGTCCTCTCCTTGTTTCCCGCTTGCAGGCGGGACGATTGGGCTGGATGGTAATAAATGTTCAGTTCTGGCTTGGGCAGTAAGCATTTCTCCATGAAGATGGTTGGCAGACACGAGTCCTTGTCCTCTGACCAGGAACAGAAACAAATGTGTAATTAGTGTTCTTATCAAACTCCCATTCATGTTTCATTTATTAAAAACATCCTCCAAGCACTTTCACATTCAAGATATTCCCGTGCACAATTATTTAGCTCCAAAAATTCTGAAATTCAATTAATAATTAAAAGAGTAATCTTTAAGTTCAAATGTATTTGCAGTAGTCTTCCAGTAATTCTTAACAGAATGCATCCAATGTGTGTCTTAACTTTCATTGTCTGACAGTTGAAGGTTCTCTGCAGCATAATTTCATCAACATATTCGGTTCATGTAATTTCCCGTCTTATTTTGAAAACCTCATCTGAGAAAAAGGAAGCCTTTCCATGTGGAGGCCTTTTCCAACTTCAGCTTGACTTGCATCAAACCTTTCCCTCTCTCTCTTTTTTTTTAAGGGAAGTGCAAGCGAGGTGCAAATCTGCACAGAGAGGACAAAATATTTATACCATGCTGGTATCTGTTCAAGAATGCCAAGGTTCTTCACAACACAGCAGCAAGCAGGAGAGGTAGAGAACAGGAGCTCTATTGAAAACGTTCAAACATTGTTACAACCAAAGCTACTTAAGCAAATCAGAATTAGTTCCCAATTTAATCCTAAAATAAAGTAAACCTTACATGTGATTATTTGCCATTTTTAACTGAGGATTAAGGACATTAATTAAGAAGTTCTTGGATGAACGCGTCTCTGCGTTCTTATTTGTCTAGGCCACTGTAATTGGATCTATGTGTTTTGAGGGCGGACCCGGTTAAGGACGGGGGCAGGTTTCCTCTGATGCTTTCTCTTTTCGGCAACCCCAAAAACCAAAACCTATTACAGTCAGTGTTAGGCTTCAGGTAATCCCTGTGGGACCACCTCGTCGTCTCCCTGGGTCCAGCCTGGTTCCACCAGCTGTGACAATTTTACAACAGTTTCTCTCTTTGTAAGCCCAGTATCTCACCTTATGTCCCGTCCACGATGTTGCACAACAGGAGTTCCAATGTTGGGTGCCATTGCATCTTGATGTTCCTCAGAGTAAACCTTCATTCATTGATATCCCCTTCAAGCTGTTACCCTTTTATCATTACAGGCGCCCTGCAATCCTGACCAGATCCAAAATGTCCCCATAATTTAATCTAACTGGCCTTATTTCTTTTCTGTATGTAAGTAAGAGGATAATCATTAAATTATCCTGATCTAAAAGCCCTCTGGGTTAATAGTTAGCTAAACTCAGTTTTATGTGTTTTTCCCCTCAGGATGTTTTAACATCTGGTTAAAAAGAACTATTGAGTTATTTGTGTCCGAGTCGAGAGATATTAAATCTCCATAAATATTGTAACAATTGTACACTGATGCTTTAATCCCAAATTTACCCATGTTAGTTAGTAGAAGGTGTCATTATGCTAATTTTGCAGTCTTATCCATTTTAGCCAGTAACCTTCTCTTTGCGCTTTATTGATGCCTGCCGGAGTGGCAGAACTTAGCTTACTCTATGATGTTCGTTAAATGAAAATAAATTTAAAGGTTTAGATTACTCTGCTTATATAGTGAGAATTAATTAATTAATTAATTTATTCAACTGTTGATATAATACCCACTTAATTTATAAGGTTGCTCTATGATTCCATCACGTAGATCAATATTTTGGTGCAAAATAATTTCCTTAACCGTCTTCCCAATTTTGTCATGCATGATGCGTTTACAAAGCTTGTTAAATCTTAAAGTTGCTTCTTTAAAAGTTTTCACCTTTACATAATCTTAATGTGTTTCGTAATGTGCGTATTGTTTTAATTGTGTACAAGAAAATCTGAAGTGAAATGCAGGAAGTTGCGAAACTCATCTTGTTTCTGTTGCTGACAGGACTGTTGTTTTCCCCCCTGCCAGTTGTTTATGGGGCCAATATTCAGAGTCCCTTCATGGCCCAAGTCTGCATTTCTGTCAGGTTCAAACACCTAAAACATTCATTAACAACACAAGAAGGAGAGACAACAATGAGGTTAGTTTTCAAATAATCTTGCAAGGAGATCGAACGGAGATGCTTAATACAGATCTCCAAATTCGATCTGAAGCAAATCCGCCTCCTCTCTATTTATTAGGAAAAGGAATCTCTGGTTCCAATGTCAAGCTAAGGGGTAGGGATAAGCAAAACAACTGTTACCTTCGAGATAATACCAAGCAGTTCACACAGTGCAGCACTCCAGATGGCTGAATAGAGTTCATAAAAACACTTATTATAGTCTGTACAGCTGCATAAAATTATATTTATTTATTTATTTATTTTTTAAAACAAGAAAAAAAAAACGAAATAAAAATCCTGCTGCGTCTCCAGAGTGGCGTCTGCGCTTCAAGCTGCCTCTGTTACCAGCCTGGTACAGGTGGGCGATAGTTGGAAGCCACTCTAGGCAAGGGGTTCTGACCCGGATGCTGCTCAGGTGGTGTTCCGTTGAACACTTTGCACTGTGTGGCGTGGATCCTGGTGGTTGGCGTTGGAGTCCCAAAAACTCCTTCCAGTCTCCAACCAACAGTGGAATTAACTGAAAACTCCGACTTACATTACAGTGCAGGTCCTGATTTCCTAAAGTAGGTTCCATTGTTTGTCCTCATCTTTTCAGGGAACCTATGCCTAAAATGTAATAGTGAGACATTTTATCACAGTTATGCTGTCCTCTCTTTCCTCAGGCTTCTGGTCATCCTGTAAAAGCATCCACACACACACAAACAAACAAATACTTAAAAACCTCTGAAAGGGATCTCCATGTCTGTAGAATGAAGAATTATTTAATTCTGGTTTGCAATCAGAGTGCATTTTTCCTGTAACAATGTCTGAGAATACTTTGGATTAAAGTGACCACACATCGTACCACTTTGCACAAAATATTTCACCATATCCAACATAATTAGATGCCATCCCTCCTTCAAATTTTCCAGCATCTGCTTAAACCCAACGAAAAATAATAGAGCTGTCAGGGAGAGTCCATTCAGCCACTAATGCTAATCTTTCTAATCTTTCTTAAAGTTGGACAAACTGCTGCTCAACTTCCTGAGTCCAAATCTAAATATTATTGAATTTTATCATACCTTGTCTCTCAAAGGTTGCGTGAGATCAACGTACCCACAATGTAGTTGTTACAGCAGCCATTTAGTCCCAAAAGGATAACATGTCATTCACGCGCTGTAGTTTGGGTTTGTTAGAATTGTTAGTGGAGGACACATTGGTTGTTCCTGCGTAAATAACACAGCCCAGGAAAGACACGTTTCCTGGCAAATTGCAATTTTATGTTTACTGACCTTAAATAAAACTGGAACACTGAAAGTAATCCCACCTCCGTGGACTTTCTGCTCATAACTGTGATGGCAAGTACACCTTCTGCTGCTTAATAATGATCAGCACGTTCCCGGCCATGGTAAAGTATCAAACTCATGTTTAAAATAAACTTATCAGTTACATCACAGGTATTGGTATATTTTAAAACAGCAAACCTGCACGCTGGTAGGAGCCCAATCAGTTGCCTGAAGGGAACGTTTAACCATGCCGCTAATTCTTTTTCCTGGTGCTCAACATGGAGAGAAAGAGAAATATGAGAAACCGTTTCATCCGACATCATATATCGTTATAAATTGTTCAGCAGTAGCAGCTGCCAAACGCTCAGGTGCCACATACATATTCCTAGAAATGACTGTCTGTGTTTTACCTTAAAGAATCTTGATACCAGTCTGTGTGGTTCCTGTCGTAGAACAGAGTGACGTGTGGCGGGTCAGGTGGGAGGAAGAGCAGTCCACTAAAAGTTCATGCAGTCTTTTCCCCTCACAGCTCGGGGTCTCTGCAGTGCTAATGCTGCTCGAGGGGTGTGTAAATATTGTCCATCAGAAGAGTTATCCCCTTGCTGGGGTACTGACCTTGTAGAGGTGAGGTCATGTTAGGATTTGGCTGCTCCATACCAGGCTGACCTACCGGTGGGGCGAAACAGCCCACCGTTGTTCAATGTCCAGGACAACCACAGTTGTATGTCGATGTGTGCTTTAACATGTCCACCATATCAGCTCCAAACACTCATCTATCACGCCCTGCGTTCAATACTCGACGCCACACTGACCACCAAACTGCCATCTGCTTCCACGTCCAGGACCAACAGACCTGTAATTATATAAAGAATAGAGAAAAGGAGGCAATAGGCAAGCCTCCTCCTTGGAGTGAATTAAACTGAGGTGACACCTTCAGGGTTGAAGATCCAACTACTGAAACATCACATGTTCACTTTTTATTTTACTCACTTTCTGTTTTGTTCCCTGTAATTGCAATTTAAATAACTTGTAATACCCGTTTTTTTTTCTTCCTTTATTTTCTCTTCCTCTCCCCATCCTGAGCCACATTGAAAAATGATGTACCAAATGTTTTGTCCCAGCGAGCATAATCACAATCAGGCCTATAACGATTTAGTTTCATCTGTTGTAATACTGAAGAGGATACACCTTTTAACACTATTTCTCTAAGTAATTCACTGCTGTTGTGGGTCCCAGTCAAACTTAGGAACCACTGCTGGGGTGTTAAGGGAAAATGCTGTATAACTGCATCTTCCAAGTAAGAAATTACTAAAGACAGTAAAGTTTCATCTGGCATGTGGAACGTTCAAGCATCATTTTCAATATCAACTGCAGCAGAAGAGGGCCGTACAGCTGCAATACTAATAAGGAACATATTTCTCTGCTCCTAAATTATTTTGTAACAAGAGCATCTGCACTTTAGTGGGACTTTAAGAACGTCTCTACACAGAATAAATACTTTGAGATCTGTCCTTTAATTTTTTTTCTTTTTCTTTTTTTTTTAAACCAGATATAAGTCTGGTGTATTATCTCTAAACTAGGGCTTTCAAACTATTAAAATTTTTAATTTCAATTAATCTTGTATTTTATCTTTTTATTTCTGAAAGTATAAAAGCTCATTTGGGAATTTTAATATGCGACAGACTGGCGACCTGTCCAGGGTGTACCCCGCGTCTCGCCCGGTGAACGCTGGAGATAGGCACCAGCACCCCTCGCAACCCAACAAGGGATAGACGTGTTAGAAAATGGACGGATGGATGGATGGAATATGCAATTTTGCAATAAATGACACTAGTTAAAATGATGCTTGTACAAAAAATATTTTTCTTTTTTCTTTTTTCACAACATCCTGGTGCCATAAAATGATAAATTCTAGCCAATAATGAGCTAAATCGCAAATCATAACGCCCTGATGTTTACACAATGTATAAACAAATGTGTAAATAAATAAATATTTCATGCTGAAATATTTTTTTAACTCCTAAACAAAGATATACATGGTATTAGGCATTTACATATACATTAATACATTTTACATTTGATAAAATCACAAGTTTTATTGTTCATTTATTTTTTACTCTCTCTCATACACATATAATCCTGAGCGGTCCCTTAGTTTGTCAAATGCAGAGACAGAAAGTCTGTCCCTACAGGGGTGGGCTGCGCACTGAGCAGCATGCGGGACATACACACTACCAATGACCAATCCTCGGCTGTTTTCAACGAGGTTGGGGCTGTAGATGGAGTAACAGATGACGCGCATGGTTGGTGGGCGTTCCTAATGATGTGTTGTTCCTGGGGGTGTCACCAGAAACTGATTATACCGTAAACTTTCCGCCCAACACGTCCAGGACTGGATAAAGTCTGGAGCGGGGCGTGTTTAAAATATCCGTGGGTGGAGATCTGTCCTGCGGTGCAGTTCTGTTTTTTTTTTCTCTGATGTCTCTAAAACAAATGTTTAATTCTCTGCCAGAAATCCAGCAACTTTCCCCAACTTCTAACCTCTCTCTTACGTTTAACATACTGTTTTAATAAACATTTACTCAAAGCTCACCGTAATTCAACAGTTTTTTCCAACAATGTAACTGCCTTGACCACCTTTGCACTTAGAACGCGTTCCTGCGCAACAAAAGCCATAAATACATCGATCTGTCCTCCCACTGATTTCCATGCTGCACAATCCTATTTATTTTCACTAATATCCTGATCAAATGCTCCCTCCACGAAGATCAACTCCACACAGTACTTTTCCACTGTAAATCTCACCACTCAGACGCTATTCTGAGCCACACATATGCACACACATATTTACACACGTATGCACAGGTTTACACACACAGACCCACTTGCGCACACACATACTCTCTCTGTTCAGAGCCGCGAATTCAAGCCGTCTCTCCTTTACTCTTTCAAACACAATGATCCCATTTTAACCGACACAATATGTTGGACAAGATATGACAAAGACAAAAACATATCAGACAGACAGCTTGCACGCAGAGTCTTCTGCGACACTTTTTTTTTTTTCTACGGAACCTTTAAATACCTCCTTGTCTAACCGCCGTGTTTTCAAAAACTCCCAAATTGTTTCTGTTGGATCCCCTTTTAAATCTCTTCATTTATTAATAATAGCTTCCTGGAATTTTAGCTATTTTTTGTTTGTTAAATCACCCCTTAAACCTGCATTGTATTCTTTTACCCATGTAGCTAAACGTTTTATTTTATCAGGGTCCTCCTGTTCAATGAATTTCCAGTCCTTAATCTGGAGCTGTTTCAACGTTTTACTTTGTCCCTTTCCCATTGTTATAAATTTGGTCCAGTCCTGTAACACATAGGGTGTTCCATAGGCTGGGATTTTTACACCGTCGGGTAACAATAAAAATACCTGTTGTGGTAATTCTCACTTCAACTCTTTCGATTGGAGAATTCTTGCTAGACCTCCACAAAGGCGTGTTACTTACAATCCCACTGTTTTTAAATGAAAAGAAAATACCTAGTGGTATTTAATTTTCCAGTCATACACACAAACACATACTGCAGACTTTCATTTTGTAGGACTCTGCCGCCCTATCCTCGAATTACACGGCCCTTTATATGGACGCCGTTATCCTGTTTTTTTTGTTTTACACAGACCTTTTGGGCTCTGTTACCCCTTTGCGTACCTATCGGTGCCAAGGATGGTAGGGTTTGTTATCACGGACTTTCTCGGACTCCTTTGTCCCATCTATGCGCAATACCCCTCAGTCACTCACTCATACCTTTAAATAAACTCCACTCACCACTGCTGTCAATCCTCCCTCGGACTTCCCGTCAACAGTCAGATACCAGGAGTGAGATGGACTAGGCCCTTGAAAAAGGATCTGAATGCAGTGGCCACTGTCTTATTACCCGGTTCACCTCACCCACAGGAAATCCTCCTGTATGTTGGGATCCGACTCGAAGGACCAATTAAATGTCAGGTTCGAACACCTAAAACATTCATTAACAACACAAGAAGGAGAGACAACAGTGAGGTTAGTTTTCAAATAATCTTGCAAGGAGATCAAACGGAGATGCTTAATACAGATCTCCGAATTCGATCTGAAACACATCCGTCGCCTCCTCTCTATTTATTAGGAAAAGGAATCCCTGGTTCCATTGTCAAGCTAAGGGGTAGGGATAAGCAAAACAACTGTGACCTTCGAGATAATACCAAGCAGTTCACACAGTGCAGCACTCCAGATGGCTGAATAGAGTTCATAAGAACACTTATTATAGTCACAACATATTTCTCTGCTTTCTGCGGGCCTTCTGCAACTATAAGAGAGAGATCTAAAACCTTAAAACTTCTTAGTAGTAAAGAGTAAATATATATGGTAAATGCAATGAAAATAGTAAATAACATAAAATATGTAGAAAATAGTAAGAATAATTCTATCAATTTCAGTCAGCCGCCACGTCCCTACAGCGAGAACACTCATCCACGAAGCCCAGCCTTCATCCCTGATAGCAGAAAGGGACTCCGCCAGCATTTTTTGCCAAAGAAAGTTCCATAGGTTGAAAAGAAATTACAGTAAAGCAGTCACAAACAAAAATTTTAAAACACAGTGTTCCCTCTAAAATCACAAACATAAAAGAAATAAAAGAAAAAGAAATAAAACTAAAAGAAATAATAATGAAATTTTTAAAAAATAAGAAAAAATAAAACAAAATTTTCCTCTGCCAAAATCAAAACTCAAAACTGGATCAGGCTGAAGTCAATGACATCACCTTTTCTCCTTGTCCCAAGGATCAGCCCCCATGTCACTGCGGCAACGTTTTGGTATTCACTTGCATCTGAGAATGTCTAAAAAGAGACTAAAATCTCTCTGTTAGCACATTCCTATCATATTGACCAGGTTTCGTTAATAGCGGAAAGCAACAAACATTTTTAAGACACCACCTTTCTCCGCTGGAAGATCTCCTGGCATAAATTGATTAAAATTTAGCATAATTTAGTGTCCAAATCTGATTATGACTCCTTACCGTATTGCTAGAACTGTCTTCTCAGAGTCTTCTGTAGGCAGAAAGGTGGCGTCTCCTTTAATCTGAAAGCAATTACTCAGAGAAAACAAAAGTAGCATGCAGTCAAAACCCTGGTCCTCTTAGTGTCATTTTAACGTGATGTTCTTGGCTGATCCTGGGAAGGTAGATCTATTCCTTCCTTTCCTTTGAAACCCTGTTCAAAACATCTCCAAAAGAAAGAAACAAAGAAATAACCAAAAAAACAAAAAACTAAATTGTCTCCCAAGGAGCACAATTATGTATTTTCCAATATGACATAGAATATTGACTTATTACAAACTTTTGATATCCTTCTGGTCCTTTGACCATGTGTATTTACTGTTAGTAATCCGTCCGTCCGTCTTCTTCCGCTTATCCGGGGTCGGGTCGCGGGGGCAGCAGCTTCAGTAGGGAGGCCCAGACGTCCCTCTCCCCGGCCACTTGGGCCAGCTCCTCCGGAGGAATCCCAAGGCGTTCCCAGGCCAGCCGGGAGACATAGTCCCTCCAGCGTGTCCTGGGTCTTCCCCTGGGCCTCCTCCCGGTGGGAGGTGCCTGGAACACCTCACCAGGGAGGCGTCCAGGAGGCATCCTAACCAGATGCCCGAGCCACCTCAACTGGCTCCTCTCGACGTGGAGGTGCAGTGGCTCTACTCTGAGTCCTCCCCGGATGACTGAGCTCCTCACCCTATCTCTAAGGGAGAGCCCAGACACACTACGGAGAAAACTCATTTCAGCCGCTTGTATCCGCTTGTTAGTAATACTTTTATTTATATATCTTTCCAAATCTCAATTGGTCAAGGGTGAAACCTTAAAGTGAACTGATTTACTTATTATTCTAACATCAGCCACAGAAGCAATGATTTTCTCTTTTAGTTTTTTGAGCTTCTAGTGTTTCTCTATAAATGATAAGAGTTTCCCCGTAATTCAGCACATTGAGAAGACTTCCCAAAACAAACCAAGATTAGCATTCAAGGATACAACTCTTTGTCTCGCAGACACCTGGACGCTTATCCGATTTTGAAAGTTGAAAGACGTATAACTATAAGTGTGGATGGAATTCTAAACAATAACTGAATTCCCATCGTTACTGAATGAAGAGACGGCGGTGATGAAGTTCCAGCACTTTTATTGAGAAACAGAGCAGAGATCACATAGATGGAAAGTAATCGCACCCCACGGTCCCGCTGCAGTCTGCGTGTGCCCTGTCTCTGCCCTGTCTCACTTTCCGGCTCTCCCTAATACTGCACAGTGTCCTTGGCATGAGACAAAACAAAGACAGTCTATCCTAGACAATCATCATCCCGCACAGCAGCTACAGCATTTGGCCTTGCACTCAGCAAACAGTGGATTTCATACACAGACATCATGTCTCCAAGCCTCCTATGTCCGAGTGGCGTGAGGCCATAGTGACTTCAGAATAATATTTTTATAACAGGTACGGAACTTTCAAAAGATGACTTGAAGTTTGCGATTTTGCATGGGGGAACCAAGACCTTGTCCTTAAACACTTCGAATTTAATCTCTCGCTTAAGGAAACACCACCCAGAGAAACACACAGCGTTTTTTCAGCAAATTAAAGCCAAAGCAACCTGGAGACGACTCGTGCAAAAAAACAACACAACTATCTCTTAAAGACTCAGTCGAGAAGAAACAGAAATGCAACAAGGAACACCCGAGAGCAAAAATTTGTCAGAAAATCATTGAGTGCATTGCATTAAACAATCAGCCGTTTTCCATGATGCAAGATGCTGGATTCAAAAAACTTCTGGAATTCCTCGAGCCACGCTTTGACATGCCAAGTCGCGGGTATTTCTCTGAAGTTTGAGTCCCCGAGCTGTATGGTGATGTTCATAGACACGTCGAGAAGCTAATATCTGATGCTGTAGCTATTAGTTTCACAACGGACATTTGGTCCTCAAGTGGTAAGCAAGTTAGCATAGTGAGCTTGACAGCGCAATGGCTAGATCATGATTTTGAGCTAAATAAGGCTGTGCTTTATTCCCAGGAGTGCCGTGGGTGTTTGAAAGCTGGAAAATCTCCAAGGAGAAGGTGCATGTTGTCGTAAGGGACAATGCAAGCAACATGGCTAAAGCTACGTCGGAGTTTGGTGTGCCTAGTTTGCCCTGCATGGCACACACTTTGCAATTGGCAGTGAATGGAAGTGCCCTGTCTCATCGCAACATAGCAGACGCACTTGCTGTGGGGAGGCGAGTGGTCGGACACTTCAAAGACTCACCACTTGCACGCAGTCGTTTTGGGAACATACAAAAAGAACTAAACATGCCGGTGAAAAGGCTGCAACAGGACGTGGCTACCAGGTGGAATTCCACATTTTCCATGATGCAAACCCTGATAGAGCAAAAAAGGGCCTTAAGTGCATATGCTGCTGATTATGAGCTCCCAGCAACATTGACTGCAACTCAGTGGGGAATTTTAGAAAAGATGACCTCTCTACTGGAACCCTTTGAGCGGCTTACTAACATCAGCTTTGCAAAGGCCACTGCTGCAGATGTCATTCCCGTTGTGATGTCCCTCAAATGGCTGCTGGCCAAGGTTGATGAAACAGAAAAAGGTGTGCAAACAGTCAAGCACACTCTACCAGAAGCTGTTTGCAATCGCTTTAATGGTGTGCACTGTAAGTCATTGCAACAATGGTTGATGCTCGATACAAAGACTGTTATTTTGACTCTGGCAAGAAGGGGGATGCCCGGACTATGCTGCAGTGTGTTGTGAATAAAATTGCTGGTAGGGGTACTGAACAAGAAGAGGCAGCTGGTGCCAGTGCAAATGACCCAAGCCAGGAGGATGTGAACCCACCATCAAAGAAGGCCCGAAATGAGAGCCTGCAGGGCATATACCAAGAAATCCTTGCAGAGAATGATGTTGTACAACAAGCTGCAACAGGTGTAACTGCTTCACAAGTGAGCTAGTAATTTATAAATAAATTGCCCGTGTTGCACGCAAGTACTTAACTGCGCCCTGCACAAGTATAGACAGCAAGCGGCTGTTTAGTGCTGTTTCTCATGTCATTGATGAGAAGAGGAATCGTAAACATTGCGACAATGCTGAGATGGTAATTTTCATCCAGAAAAGTCTTCCTCTCGTACATTAGTACAACGGTATGACTTAAAGGCAAAGAGCCCAAAGAAGTACTGTCTTAATCATCATTTGTTGTGCTTCATAGGAAGGACTATTTATTTAAGTTTTTTGTAGAAAAAGGAATATTTCAAATTATGCTGTTTTTATATTTGGTGCCATGGCAGAATGTGTCATGATCTTGGCACTAGTGCTGGTCTGAATCACCATTTGACACACCTGTGCAGCTCCGCCCCGTTCTCGTCAGCCTTCACCAGATCCACCTGCACTTCTGACTATATAACCAGCTCTCAGAACAGTCACTAGTGCCAGATTATTACGAGCCACGGGTGAGTTTAATCCAGCGTGCTGTATCCTGCCTGCCTGTTTCTGACCTGTTTCTGCCTCCTGATTCTCTGAGCCTGCTTAACCCCTGTTGGACCTGACTGTTTGTGCTTCCTGGATATTTGACCTGTTGTGTGCCTTGATTCTACACCCGGATTCTGGTTTGGATTTTCTCTGGATTTATGATCACCCAGCTCGAACCCTGGATCTGCTCTTGGATTTTGGACTCTGGTTATTCCGCCTGATCATCCTGCCTGACTTTGCTATCACGGTTCTGACCTTGTGCCTGTCCTTCGACCACAGATTACTTGCCAGCCCCATGAGTAAGATCCTTCAAGCTGCCCTGATCGGACTCTGGATCACATTGGGCTTCACCAGCGATGTCACCTGCCAACTTCACTCACCTTCCCAGCCTGTTTCCGGATTGTGAGAAGGTTAGTGACCGAAGTTTCAGTGATTATGACATCTCCCAAAGCCTCCTTCTGGTCACTCCTGTTGTCTCCAATTGCAGTCGTTCCTGTCCCAGACGCTGGTGATTCACCCTCGACCTGCAGAAGTTTACGTCTCAATAAACAGTTTTTTAACCCTTTCTGATCTTGTCTGGCTGAATTCTGGGTCTCTGTTTCCGGTCATTACAGAATGAGCCCAGATTACACTTTACAATAGCCCAGGTAATGGGCTAAGGACTCTGACTTTGCACTTTTATGTTCCATTTGCTTTTCACCTCTTTTTTTAAGTGTTTTGTACCTTATTGTAGAGGTTTTGATATAGTCAGTGACCCTACACTACACTTCATTTTTGTTTATGTTCAATTCTGTGCAATACAGCTGTACTAGAGAGAGCAGACATTTCACTGCCGAAATGTCTGCTTGTACATCTTGCAAAATACTGCTCACTTGGGTCATTTGACGCATAGCCTTTTCCAATGTAGACTGCAGACCTGCAATGGCGTACCGCGCACGTGACGTCACCATCTCATGAGCAACGCCCCTTGCCGCTAAGGTAGAACAAACAGTGGGAGAGCGCACGTAGCAACCAGCCATTACTCGTGCAGCAGATACAACGATATGACCGACTTTTCAGATGTTAAACTATCGCAACAGGATGTCCAGGCGCCCAGTTTACTGGTAGAACTGTCGAACAACATACCAACGCTCAGCTCAAACGATGGCTTGAGTGTCGAGAGCTTAGAAAGACTGGAAAACGGGCCGAGTTGATAGAACGGTAAGTCGATGTTTTTCTCCTGATCGGCGTTCATGGCGTCATCGGACGTTTTTTTTCTGTTTGTAATCACCGTCCAGGAATCGGTATAAATTGTCCGGCCCGCCGAACAATTTAGTCCGGTCCAGTGGCCAAATGCATTATCATATTCCAACGGCTGTATCTCCTCGCTGCATCGACCGGTCTGCACCAGATTTTTTGTGAGTCATGGGGGAGCGCTGCCCTACGCGTTCATGTGAATCGCCCGGTGGACGGGCGGGGAAAATGCGTGACAGCATCTGCGGTGGCGGGCGGCCGGCACCACAGCGGTGGCCAATAGGCCGGAGCAGCGCTTGGCTGCGAGGGCCGATCGCTTGCGGCTTTAACATCCTTCATATTTGGCCTATCAGCATACCTCGAGTCGCTGTTGCACATTCCATAACAACAATGTTTAAAAACCATGGTTAGGAGACGTGTTAGACTTAGAAAAAGCAGTCGTTTTACCGAGTAAAACCAAGGGTAACGTACAGCGAAAGAGTGGAGGACAACGCATATTTGCCCTACCTGTACCACGTGATATGACGTCACGTTCTAAAAATAGCTCGCTCGCGGTACGCCATTGCATCCATTTCCACGGGTGTAGCATGACTCGTGTCTGCAGCTTGACCCACTTCAATGGCTAGGCCCATTAGCATGTCACCACTAGTCACATTAGCATTAGCGGCCTCCTATTTCACTGCTTTCTTCGTTACAGCAGACATCATGTGGACTTTTCGTTCAAGGCAAATTCTGTTGATGCCCCTTCAACGCAAATCGACTGTTAAGTTATAGAAAGTAAGGAATCACTTGGACAAAAAGTAGGGAAATGGATATTTTTCAGGAGCTCTGCTTCAGGCTGCCATCCTGATCAGCGATCCCATGTGACTCCCCATGGAGATGCTAATTACATTTTTCAGCAGCCCACACTGTTAAAGGTACCAAAAGCTGGTTCAGTGACCATGGTGTTATTGTGCTTGATTGGCCAGCAAACTCACCTTACCTGAACCTCAGATAATCTATGGGGTATTGTCAAGAGGATGGAGATTACCTCAAGGCCACTATCACAACAAAATTACAAGAAATAAAGGCTTGAAATATACTTGATCCAGCCATCCATTTTCCGTCACTCTTATCCCTGTTGGGGTCGCGAGGGGGGCTGATGCCTATCTCCAGCAGTCGAAGGGCGAGAGGCGGGGTACACCCTGGACAGGTCGCCAGTCTATCACAGGGATGTGTAATAAATCTATATAAGAAACATGTGTTTCACTTTCTGAAGTGAGTGACTAGAGTTCTTTTAAAGTTCAGTGAATCTTAGTTAGATTTTTTTACCATGGACTGATTTGTTGTGGGAGACTGTTTCCAGACAAAACTGTCCCATATAGCATAGCTTTAAGATCCTTAAGACATTTAAATCCATCCATCACTGATGAGGTAACTTTATTAATGGTGGCAGATAGGGTCAGATAGGTTCAGCAGGATTCAATACAGGAACAGATAAAGATACTGTGTTGATCTTATATAGGGAAGAAAGCACTTATCCATTGATGAATGACCTTGTTCAGCAGGATGGCTGAGTTCAGCCTTAGGATGATGGTGAGGAGTACTAATATCTGGGAGGAACCCAGTACCACGTAGATGGTTGTCTGCATTGAGTTTGTAAAGATGACCCCTAGATGCCATGGTAGGGATGTCATTAAAAAATTAAGACTGGTAGGACTCTTCAGGGCAGATGGAGTGGAGTAATGATATGGCTGGTTTGGAAATGTCTCTAAGTTCAACCAGAGAAGTTAGTACTTAGAGCAGAGGGTGGTCTAAGGATTTCTGCAGTCTACCTTGAAATACCAGTAGATGAGAGATTGATGGCTTCTCCTCCAATCCAGGATTAAACCAAGGAAAAAGGAAAATATTCCTTAAAGAAATGTAATATTCTGTCAAGGCTCAGAACAGAAGGACCCAGTATTCAAGACGGATAAACAGTTTATTAGGAATATAACTGAGCGGACGGCGCCGGTGTTCTCAGCGGGAACCTCTGCGGGTGGAGACAACAGGTTAGTGACCCCGTCTGTCAGGATGAGATTTAACACGAACGTGCGGGCCACTAACCTGGTCTTATGTCCAGTCCTGGTGAAGCGATGGTCGGGGAAAAGGCTAAGGTCAAAACCGTGTAGGCAATCGGGAGCAGGAAAATCCAAAGGGGTTGAACAAGAGCCGATGTTGGGAACGTAGTCAATGGTCGGAAACAGGAGGTCAGAGAGTCGGTGAGGTGCCAAGGGATAATCCAGAGCGAAGTCGGGTCACAGTTCAGAGATCGGTACACGGGTAAACAGAGATCAAGCAGGTAATCAGGTCGGGCGGGCGTCTAGAAACAGGTCGGGCAAACGGGTCAGGAAGGAACAGGCAAACTCGGAGGTCAAGGGACAGAACAGGTCAGGAACAGGTAATCAGAGTACAGAACGCTAGGATAAGACAATCGCAAGGATGAAATAAACTGGCACTGCTGTCTGGTCTGGAGGGTGAATATATACTGTCGTACGCAGGTGGAACAGGTGAGCGGTAATGAGAACAGGGCGGAGTAAAACAGGTGTGTGAAATGAATGATTAGACCCGGCAACAGTGCCGAAATCATGACATATTCTTTTTGACCTTCATCTGCTTTGCACATATTTACCAGAAATATGTGTCGAATAAACATGATTCATAACATAAACAATAAATGAAATGAACACTTCAACACAGACGGTGAGTGTTAGTTTTTTTCTAAGCAGATAATGTTAATTTGTTGATCTGACTGTTTTGTATGCCATCTTTGCATGTTATGCAGAAGTTAGTAAATCATTCATCCAAATCTGCAGCTTGAAAACGTTCCTGGATACCTTTTTGTTGCTTAGCAACTAACAAAGTCTGAACACAATTTGTGCATACACATCTACTCCCCTGACGTGCATTGCACCACTTCAGGTATTAAGCAACCACAACTCCTGTGTGACAACACATTAGTGAAAAGAACGCATGGTTCTTTTCACTAAGCCAAGCAGATCAGAGAAAAGATGTAAATACCGTGAGCACCTGGTAAACTGTTTGAAATGCAACTAATGAGGATTATGCAGCAGTGGTTTGATGAAGAAAATCTGTCTGTACTACTGTGCTTTTTCCAAAGCAAACAAAGTCTGCTACAAACTTAAATAAAGCTTAATTTAGCTTTCAATATAACTGTTCTGTCTTACCTAGGAGAAATGTTATACATAACCACCTTTCTACTGTGACTAGTATAGATGTAGTATAGATGCAAGTATGCTGCAGTAGGTCTCTACCGGTTTTGCACATCTAGAGAATAACAGTCTTACTCATTCTTCTTTGCGAAAACCTCAATGGCTGTCATTTTTAGTGAAGAGAGTATGTGAACAACAACAGATTTCCAACCACAGATTGACACGATTTGTCTTCAATGAACTCAGAACCACACATACGGAGCTAAAATTGAGAGTTCATTGCAAGGAATATGGATAATGATAGATTAAACCAGAGGCAGGCCGGGACTGGAATAGAGGTGTAGATGAAGGCAGGAGCTGACGGCCCGGAGAAAGTTCTTGGAGACCAAAGCACAGCAGCAGGATCCACAGCACGGCAGAGAGGAGACCAGAGCACAGTAGCAGAATTCACAGCACGGCAGAGAGAGTTCTTGCAGGTCAGAGCCACAACGGGATTAGTAGCTTGGCTGGTTGAATACTTGCAGGTCAGAGCCACAACAGGATTAGCAGCTAGGCTGGATGAATACTTGCAAGACAGAACCACAGCAGGATTAGCAGAACAGCAGGGTGAATACGTGTAGGCCAAAACCACAGCAGGATTAGCAGCCAGGCAAGGTGAATATTTGTGGGCCAGAAATACTTGCAAGCCAGAACCACAGCAGGATTACCAGAACAGCAGGGTGAATACTTGTAGGCCAAACCCACAGCAGGATTAGCAGCCAGGCAGGGTGAGTACTTGTAGACCAGAACCACAGCAGGATTAGCAGAACAGCAGGGTGGATACTTGTAGGTAGTGATGTTACGTTATGTGCCGAGGCTTCGAGGCGTGTGTCGAGTAATGGAGGGGGCGTTTCCGCAATGCGCGTATCGAGGCTTGCTTCATTTGGGGGAGGAGCCGAAAACGATGACGTCCGAAGCCTCGCTGGCCGGCTGTACCACGTGACTGCTTCGGGAAGTGGTTCAGATAGTTGCGCGGGGTTTGACGGCTTTAAAAACTCCACAAGCTCCGTTCAAAATGTGGGTTGTTGTAGGAGAGTTGTGGTCAGTTGAGAGAGTGGATAGAGTTTGGATAGTTTGGATAGTAGAGTTTGGATAGTGGTTATTTAGTTTGAGAAAGTTAGTTTGGTGTTTGGAGAGTTTAGGAAAGAGATACATAGGAGATTTAGGAGTGCGAGGACAGGATAGGAGTAGGATGGAGCAGGCGAGAAAGAGGAGGATGTCCCCTATGTGGGAACATTTTGATTTGATAAGCCCTAACAAGGTAAGGTGAACTGAACATTTGCAGATGCATTAGGTTTGCTTATGAGGAACTGTATTTTTCACTGTTTCTTATTTTGTGTAAAGGTGAGGTGTTTATTGTGCTCCAAGGAGTTGGGGTACAATAATAATACCTCATCCATGCTAAGGCACTACCGTGCCTTGCATGAGAATAGGGATGAAACTGGAGCTTCACCCAGCCAAGGTATTTCATTACTATATTAAAAACACACTTTCACAATTTTTGCATGCTGATGTTTGCTTGTTGTGCAAATAAAGATAGGTAACAGACACTGTATTTATTCCCTTTTAACCAGCCACCAGAAAACAAGAGCTGGATGAAGCTCTAGTCTCCATGATAGTGAAGGATACCCAGCCTTTCACTATTGTGGATGACGTTGGATTCAAGACATTTGTGTCTAAGCTGGATCCCAATTATGTTCTCCCTACAAGGCAGGTATGTGTGGGTCCATACATGAAACGAATGACTACATTATTGTATGTGTCACAATTCAGCAATATATATATATAAATGTATGTATGCCTCCACCATGTAAGGCCATGGTGGAGGCCAAATATGAGTCTGCTAAGGAGCACGCTAAGGCTAAAGTAGAGAAGGTGGCTGCTGTTAGCCTTACATCAGATATGTGGACATCCATCAACATGGATGCCTACCTGGCAGTGACATGCCACTTTGTGGAGGAGAATGAAAAGCTGAGCTCGGTGTTGTTGGGAGTGCAGGTATTCCCCCAGTCTCACACTGCTGAAAATATTGCTTGTGTGAAAGCCTCCCTGATGGAGGAATGGGGAATCTCAGGCAAGGTGACATGCATGGTCACCGATGGTGCTCCTAATATGGTGGCATGCGTGAGAGACCTGAAGCTTCGCCACCACATTTGTGTTGCTCACACCCTCAATCTTATTGTGAAGAGGGCGCTTGACCACCAACCTGCGCTCTCTGGCCTCCGGGCCAAAGCAAGGAAGCTGGTTGGCTACTTTAGAAGCAGCACCACTGCTAAGGTATCCTCTTTTATTTTATTCCAATATATAATGTTAATAGTTTGTCTGTACTCCTACTGCAGTGACTTAATGGCCTACTCTTCTGTATCTTTAAAGGAGAAGCTTACACAAGTGCAGCTTCAGCTGGGCATGCAAGCAACCAAGCTGATGCAGGAGGTGGAAACAAGATGGAACAGCACCTACTTGATGCTGCACCGTCTGGTGGAGTTGAGGGAGCCAGTAGGAGCGGCATTGGCTGGATTGCACACTGACATTCCCTTTTTAACTGCCAGTGAGTTTGATATTGTTGTAGCGTGCCTTTCGTTACTCTCTCCTTTTTTTTTTTTTTTTTTTTTTTTTTTTTTTTTTTTTTTTTTTTTTTCCCAGTGTCCTGTCTAGCACTATGGCAATAGGAATTGATATCTCAATGCCAGATGGAGCTCGACAGATTTTGCTTTTACAAGTGGAGCAAACAGCTTTCGCCATAGTGCTCCACTTGATTTATGCTTGTAAATAGCTTTATTATGATTCCTGCAAGGAGAATTTCAAATTATATGGACATGACAATGGGAGAGTAAAGGAAGAACAAAAAGTGAAAGAAAAGAAAAAAAAAAAAAGAGTAGAGGTGAAAGAAAGAGGAGATAAAAGGAAGAGAATGATAAAATGTCCTCTGTCTGCTCCATCACCTGGAAAGAGACACAAAAAGAAAGCACAACCAACAGACATAAAGCAACAGATACACTCGAATAACACCTAGATGCCATTGCTAAATCATATATATTATTATGTAAGCTGACATGTGTAATGTGATATTTGAAAAAAGAAAGTGAAAGAACATAAATAAATAAATAAACACATTATAAGATTACTGTATATAAGTGAACACTTAATACCTGGGACCCAGCACCACTGGGAGATGTGAAAGTGCACTAGTTTAGGTGAAGATTATCCAGAAATAGCTTGATAGTGATTGTGGAGAACCAAAGACCCACCTTCCCCGAGCACAGAGGCAGGCGTCAGGGGACCCGTAGCCCCGGACTCCCAAAGGGGTCCCTAAAGCAGGTCGCCCAGGAGGGGCCGACACAGGATATCTGCAACCCCCCCCCCAAGGAAGGAGCAGAGACGACCCCGAGGAAATCCCCCAGCCACCGCAATGCCGACGCCCTCAAGAGCCGCGGAGACGAGCCCGTGGGCTCCGCCGGCAGCCAGCCCCGCTGAAGTGGTCCCGGCCATGGGCCCTGAGGGCCAGAGGCCCCAGGGGCGACCCGCACCTCTCTCCTTTCTATGACGCCACCATGGAGCTCTCGGCAGAACAACACGTGTCGGCATCAAAAGTTATCCCCCTCCTGAAGATGATAGAGAATGCCCTTCAGGAGGAGGACACCAAGTCGGCACCTGCAGAAGCAGTGCAAATAGGAGAGCAGCTCATCAGACATCTCAGGGAGAAGCTGCACATGCTCCAGTCAATGAGCATCTTGTCGCTGGCTACACTCCTGGATCCACGATTTAAAGTTATAGCATTTTTCAGCAACACAAAAGCTGCTGAAGCAGTGAAGCGCTTGACTTCAGAGTGTGCCACCGTAATCCGACGGAACCTAGAAGAGAACACTCACGAGATTCCCCAGGCTTCCACCTCTCAAGAATTCAGTGGAGGTAATCTTTTGTATTACATTTTGAGATTACTTATTCCTATTAAAACACTTGCTAACCTGACCTGTGGTTTCCATTTAGGTAGCAGACTTTGGCAAAGATTGGACACTAGTGTCATGGAGGCAAAGAGGACTCCAAATGTCTCAGCAGATGCCACCGTAGAGGTCCAGCGCTACCTCTCAGAGGCGAACATAAGCAGGCTGGAGAACCCCCTGGAGTACTGGGCTAATCATCGGTCACTGTACCCCAATCTGTACAAACTTGCACTTATTTATTTATGCACCCCGGCATCATCTGTGCCATGTGAGCGTGTCTTTTCAAAGGCTGGAGAAGTAGTATCAAAAAAGAGAAATCGTTTGAAACCAAAAACTGTGGAGAAATTGTTGTTTCTTAATAAAAATGCATGAAATCATCCAAGTTACACAAGCATCAGCCTATTCATTACCCCCTCCCTAGTTCCATAAGCACTTTCACTGTCCTCTGCCTGATTAAGGCTATGCCATTTTTGTAGAGTCACAGAAAAACATTATTACACAACATGCCATATCACATGACACTCCTATTTTGGGAATAATTACACACAGAGAATACATTCAAACAATATTTTATTGTACACATGTGTTTACAAAATTTATGTAGACAAATGATTTCGTCCTACACCTTCTGTGAAGTCATTCCCAAGAGCCATAATAGACAAAAATGATATGCATCACACGTGTTAAGATACAGCTGGCTGTGATTATACAACTTGCCAGTAGGTGGTGCTGTGTGCACATGAACCGTCAAGAAATGAACCTTTTCTCGAACCAGTTGGCTGAGTGGTTCAATGCCTCATGAGGCTTCATCTCGCCATCACTACTTGTAGGCCAGAACCACAGCAGGATAGCAGCAAGGCAGGGTGAATACTTGCAGGTCAGAGTCTCAACAGGATAAGTAGCTCCTCCTGAGGTTCAGAGGGGAGACAGGTACATCCAGCAACAGGCAGAGACTAACAAGGTAAAACTGAGGCAGGAAACAAACGGCTAGTAGGAGCAAACCAGGCAGACAGGCGAGGAATGAGTCTAGTCTGATGACGAACCGGCAGAGGAGTGAAAGCAGAGGGAGGCTGGCAGGTGAAATGAGTCTGACTGATTAATGACCAACAGGTGTGACTGACTGCAGAGGGAGTGAAGGAGAGCTGAGTGAGGGGGAGGAGGAAACTGAAAACTAACAATAAATGAGGCCAGAACATAACTAAACCCTGACAAGGAGGAAGAACTGAAATAGTAGTGAACAAAAACCAGATCAAAACTGAACCCTGACACAGATTCTCTATTGGATTTAGGTTTGTATCACATTGTATCACGTCTTTCTAACACATAAATAAGTTTGGATCAAAACCACTGTAATGCAGTTCTGACAATATGTTTAGGCTTGATGTCCTGCTGATTAGTGAATCTCTGCCCCAGTTTCAAGGTTTTGTAGCCCATAACAGGTTTTTGTCCTACATTTAGCACCATCTCTCTGACATCAGCTCTGACAGTTTCCCATCCTAACTGCAGAAATGCATACCCAGAACCATGTTTCAACTTACAGATGCCATGTTTAGGTAGTTAGTTTTCCACCATACATCGCATTTTACTTGCAGGCCAATCTAAGCCCAGTTTAAATTTCTCTGCAACCTAAACTCTGACCTGTCTGCAGTGCTGTCTTTTCTTCCAGATGCTGTTTGTTCAATAATGATGTCTACAAACTTCAGAGAACCCCTGTATCTAAACAGAATAAATTACACTCAGACTGACTTTAGTTACTAATGAGGTTAAAGCTATTTGGTGAATTTTTTAAGTTTCGGGTATTAGAGTAAAATGAGCCAAACACGGTACACATTTGTTAAAAGAAAACATGAAAATCCTGTATAATTTTCCTTCCATTTTATAATTATGAAGTAATTTGTGTTTGTCTATCCTATAAAATCCCAATAAAATGATCTCAAGTCTTTGATTGTAATATGACAACATCTAAAGGTGTAAGAGGTGTGAATACTTTTGCGAGGCACTGAATATTTATCACCTACAGACATATTCTTACAAACATATTTTAGCCAGTTTACCCTTTTAGCCTTTCCAGAACAACCACATTGACTTTGTGGTTGGAAGGAAAAGGGATTCAAAGTACACCAGATGCCTCTGTTAATAACGCAACTGTTAAATCTTTACTTTTATTTATTATTTCAAATTTACATTGCTCTACGTGATCAGGATTGGACCCTAGTAAGTTAGTGAAAATGGTTTTAAAACTCCCATATTTACTGCTTTAAAATGCAAACCACTTTGCTACAGAAAGCATGATTTTAGGAAGTAGACCTAAACCTTGGCAATGACTATTTAGTTATCCCTTAACTTCAGGACAATATGCCACAGGTGAAGAGAAACTATCATCAGCTACACCTACTAGCCCTTTACCCCAAAAAAGCTTTCTCACCCAGTTAGCCCTGCTTCTTTGATGCCTTGTAACCCACACAGAATAACCTTCCACCCTGACCTCTATATTTATTACTGTTGCTTTACATTTTGGTCTTTGTCCAATCTCCTCTCCAGTAATTGCTTCAAACTTCTTTCTGCTGAGGAGTTAGAGCAGCTTTGTGTTCTTTTGTGTTTTGACGGCACAGATTGTTCGCAAATGAGTCAGCAGCATATTAATTCAGCAGGAGGAGATAAGGAAGTGCTACAAGAGGCCATAGGACAGGGGAAGTTTGGAGATGGGGAGTGGGGGGGGGAGAATGGCAAAGATAGAGGAGCGAAGATGCAGAGGTAAAAGTTAGATTTAAGAGAGGAAAAAACGAGAGGAAGTTGTTGGTTATAGGTAAAAAAGCTCTGTTTCAGAAAGGTGTGAAATAATCAAGGCCCATTCTTTAACAACACCAATTAAATGCTTGCATAGCAACCATGCTATTCAGGAAAGGTTTTGCCTGTCAGGTATAATTCTCATTCAGTAGTTTTGTTTAATGATGTCCAAGAATTGAAAGGAGAGTAGATACAAGAAAATCTGACTGGATCCAGCTGAAGGAGTTTTTACCTTAAAGGCACACTATGCAACATTTTTCAGTTAATTAATGTGTTTCATACCGTTTTGGATGATTAAATGAGTCATTTCAGGTTGAACAAAGGTTTTCTTGGCCGCCCTGGTGGTCTGTGGGGGAAATACCGCACTTGCAACTGCAGGAGCCCTCGGCCTGCGCCCACAGGCTCAGAATCTCATGCAAGATCGCGAGAGTCGGTCTTGCTTTACGGCGAGAACTGCTACACGCCCCCAGTGAAAGGCATGTTCGGTGCTAGCGCAGTGGCGATATCTGTGCAGTTATCATGGCGGAACCGGCGATAAAACAGCGAAAGCCCATGTTGGAGCAGGCAAGAAAGAGGAAAAGGGCTGTGGAAAGAGAGAAGAGTCCTACACGGGTGAACATCGGGAAAGCTTTTTCCGAATGGCGAGAGCTAAAAGAAAAATAAGGCTGCAAGGCTGACGCGGACCTCGCGTTTCTGCTGATGCGATTGTAAGTAACATTGGAATGGTTACTCTCTCTCTCTGTGCATGTTCATACTTTCACTGTGTTAAAGCCGGGCATACACTGTACGAGTTTTTCAGTCGTGGTACTTATATACATCTCAAACTGCGACGGAACCGCGGAGTTTAAAAGTTCACCGCTCATCTGTTTGCTGATCTGTGTTTCCAAACTGTGCAACGGAACCGCGGGGTTTAAACGGCCACCGCTCATCTGTTTGCTGATCTGTGTTTCCAAACTGTGCAACGGAACCGCGGGGTTTAAACGGCCACCGCTCATCTGTTTGCTGATCTGTGTTTCCAAACTGTGCAACGGAACCGCGGGGTTTAAACGGCCACCGCTCATCTGTTTGCTGATCTGTGTTTCCAAACTGTGCAACGGAACCGCGGAGTTTAAACGGCCACCGCTCATCTGTTTGCTGATCTGTGTTTCCAAACTGTGCAACGGAACCGCGGGGTTTAAACGGCCACCGCTCATCTGTTTGCTGATCTGTGTTTCCAAACTGTGCAACGGAACCGCGGAGTTTAAACGGCCACCGCTCATCTGTTTGCTGATCTGTGTTTCCAAACTGTGCAACGGAACCGCGGGGTTTAAACGGCCACCGCTCATCTGTTTGCTGATCTGTGTTTCCAAACTGTGCAACGGAACCGCGGGGTTTAAACGGCCACCGCTCATCTGTTTGCTGATCTGTGTTTCCAAACTGTGCAACGGAACCGCGGAGTTTAAACGGCCACCGCTCATCTGTTTGCTGATCTGTGTTTCCAAACTGTGCAACGGAACCGCGGAGTTTAAACGGCCACCGCTCATCTGTTTGCTGATCTGTGTTTCCAAACTGTGCAACGGAACCGCGGAGTTTAAACGGCCACCGCTCATCTGTGTTCTCAAACTGTACCGCGCGACGCTCGGACGCGGCTCGGGAGGCACCGGGCGTCGGGGGGAACGGAGGGGAGAGAGGAAAGACGAGACACCCCGGCGGCCGCGCGGCATACGGAAACAGACGGCCAGCGCGTCGCGCGGACCGGGACCCTCGCCCTACCCAACCCCCCGCGAGCCGATGTCCGGGCCGAGCGGGTCCCGGGCCAGGCGGAGGTCGTTTCGGGACGCCCGCTCCCCTCACTCCACTGGCGGGGACAGAGAGGAGGGGAGGGCGCTCCCTCGTAGCTCTGCTTGAACAGCAGGATGGTGATTCATTGCGTTCGCCTGTCTGCTAAGCTCAAAACAACCACGCCTGGCTTGCCGGAGAAACCAGGAGAACAGCTGAGCATATTTACGACAGTGCACTTTTACTTTCGCCCTCTGGGGGGCGCCTCGCTGGAAAATCAACCCCGGTTGCATAGTATACCTTTAAAACAGATTTTGGAAATATATGAAATTAGCCTCACACTTCATTAGGGTGAATAAAAGGATTTTCTATATTTGTATCTAATTCCTGCATCTGATTTGTTTATGATGGAATTATTTTTATTGGGAAAGCACCATATGTTTTTTTTGGATGTCAGATCTGCCATTTTCCTGCCAATTTAGATGAATAAAAATATTGACAAGTGACATACAGTTTAATTTTTAAGCAAATATACATTTGACCAGATTACATCTAACATTCCCACTGAACTGTTTTCCATTGCAGGGACTTATAGTTATTACCCAGGATTTGTATAGCGTTCCACACACATTTTACCAGAGTATTTTCAATTTCTTGGGTCCACAATATATATATATATATATATACAGGGGTTGGACAATGAAACTGAAACACCTCTCATTTTAGTGTGGGAGGTTTCATGGCTAAATTGGACCAGCCTGGTGGCCAATCTTCATTAATTGCACATTGAACCAATAAGAGCAGAGTATGAAGGTCCAATTAGCAGGGTAAGAGCACAGTTTTGCTCAAAATATTGCAATGCACACAACATTATGGGTGACATACCAGAGTTCAAAAGAGGACAAATTGTTGGTGCACGTCTTGCTGGAGCATCTGTGACCAAGACAGCAAGTCTTTGTGATGTATCAAGAGCCACGGTATCCAGGGTAATGTCAGCATACCACCAAGAAGGACGAACCACATCCAACAGGATTAACTGTGGACGCAAGAGGAAGCTGTCTGAAAGGGATGTTCGGGTGCTAACCCGGATTGTATCCAAAAAACATAAAACCACGGCTCCCCAAATCACGGCAGAATTAAATGTGCACCTCAACTCTCCTGTTTCCACCAAAACTGTCCGTCGGGAGCTCCACAGGGTCAATATCCACGGCCGGGCTGCTATAGCCAAACCTTTGGTCACTCGTGCCAATGCCAAACGCCGGTTTCAATGGTGCAAGGAGCACAAATCTTGGGCTGTGGACAATTTGAAACATGTATTGTTCTCTGATGAGTCCACCTTTACTGTTTTCCCCACATCCGAGAGAGTTACGGTGTGGAGAAGCCCCAAAGAAGCGTACCACCCAGACTGTTGCATGCCCAGAGTGAAACATGGGGGTGGATCAGTGATGGTTTGGGCTGCCATATCATGGCATTCCCTTGGCCCCATACTTGTGCTAGATGGGCGCGTCACTGCCAAGGACTACCGAACCATTCTGGAGGACCATGTGCATCCAATGGTTCAAACATTGTATCCTGAAGGAGGTGCCATGTATCAGGATGACAATGCACCAATACACGCAGCAAGACTGGTGAAAGATTGGTTTGATGAACATGAAAGTGAAGTTGAACATCTCCCATGGCCTGCACAGTCACCAGATCTAAATATTATTGAGCCACTTTGGGGTGTTTTGGAGGAGCGAGTCAGGAAACATTTTCCTCCACCAGCATCACGTCACTGGCCACTATCCTGCAAGAAGAATGGCTTAAAATCCCTCTGACCACTGTGCAGGACTTGTATATGTCATTCCCAAGACGAATTGATGCTGTATTGGCCGCAAAAGGAGGCCCTACACCATAATAATAAATGATTGTGGTTTAAAACCAGGTGTTTCAGTTTTTTTGTCCAACCCCTGTATATATATATATATATATATATATATATATATATATATATATATATATATATATATATATGCAAAAAGCTTTATTAGATATTAATCTGAGACTATTTCATGTTCAATGGACACAAAAACAGGAAGGTAGAAGAGAAAGAAGTGAAGAGAAAACGATGAAACAAAATGCTAGAAAAGAGATAAGATAACGTCCTTGGAGTCTGCTTCTACACCCACAGAGAGAGATAAAAAGAATAGCAAGACCAACATATAAAGTATTACAGGAACAAACAACCAACGCCTTGATAACATCACTGAAAAATACAAGGTATTATTTATTACAAGATGTATAAAGTGACAGCTAAAGCTAATAATAGGGTTTGTCTGTATAAGAGTTGATCTGTAAGTACCTGGATTCAAGCACTTCTGGGTGTTTCCATAGTGTTTATGAGGAGCCAAAGACCAGCCCCAATAGCGCCAACGCAGACACCAGGGAAACCAGAACCTCAGATGCCCGAAAGGGCTCCCAGAGCAAAGGTGCCCAAGATGGACCAACACAGGAATAGCTGCCTCCCCCATCCAAAGGAAGAGCAGAGGAGATCCTCCGGAAACACCTCAACAGCTACGGTGCTGAAGCCCCCGGGAGCTGTGGTGACGAGCCCGTGGGCTCTACTGGTAGCCAGCTACACCGGAGCGGATCCAGCCATGGGCCCAGAGACCCTAGGCCCAGTTGGACGCTGCCCCCCAGTGGGGCCCCGACAGAGCCATGGGGCCCAGGAGCCATGAAGCAGCCACAAGGTGTGAGTCCAGACCCGAGCACCCAGCCCCGGACACCGAGGACCACCATTTGCACCAGCGGGTCAAGGCCCCAGCCAAAGGAGGGAACCTGGACGGGGGATGAGCTCCACACTTAGTGGAGACCTGAGATGCCCAAGGAGAGGGTGCAGTCCAAAACACAACCTGACAAAAAGACAAACAAAAAAACAGGTACATAGTCAAATTCAAGTAAAAAATCTTGGTGTTATTTTCGACCAAGACATGCCATTTAAATCCCATATTAAACAGGTTTCCAGAGTTTCCTTTTTTCACCTCAGGAATATTGCCAAAATTAGAAACATTCTGTCCAGGGGTCATGCTGAATACATTTTCCATGCATTTGTTACTTCAAGGCTGGACTATTGTAATTCTTTACTATCAGGAAGTCCACAAAATGCAGTTCAAATTCTTCAGCTGATCCAAAATGCTACAGCAAGAGTTCTGATGAAAATCAACAAGAGGGATCACATTTCTCCAATTTTACTTCCCTTCATTGGCTTCCTGTTAAATCAAGAATAGAATTTAAAATTCTTCTTCTAACGTATAAAGCCCTTAATAATCAAGCTCCATCAGATCTCAGACTGCAGGTCTGCTGGTGGTTCCTAGAGTCTCTAAAAGCAGAATGGGAGGCAGATCCTTTAGCTATCAGGCTCCTCTCCTGTGGAACCAACTCCCAGTTTTGGTCCGTGAGGCACACACCCTGTCTACTTTTAAGACTAATCTTAGAACGTTCCTTTTTGACAAAGCTTATAGTTAGAGTGGCTCACGTTACCCCAAGCTACCTCTATAGTTATGCTGTTATAGGCTTAGGCTGCTTGAGGACATCAGGGCCTATTTTTCTCACTCTACTGATTTCTACTGTTCTCCAGTCTACTGTTCTCCAGTTTTGCATTGTATTACATTGAAATGACTGTTGTCATTTCAGCTTTTAACTTTTTGTTCTCTCTCTTTTTTTCTTCATAGTAGGTACACCTGGTCTGACGTTCTGTTAACTGTGACATCATCCAGGGAAGACAGATCACCACTATTACCATCTAATGTAGAACAGATTACTGGATCAATGTGTGCTTGTGTGCTTTTTTGTCTGTCTTGTTGTGTCTCTGCTCTGTCTTCTGTAACCCCCAGTCGGTCGAGGCAGATGACCGTTCATACTGAGCCCGGTTGTGCTGGAGGTTTTTCCTTCCCCGCTAATGGGTGGTTTTTCTTTCCACTGTCGCTTCATGCTTGCTCAGTATGATGGATTGCTGCAAAGCCATGGACAATGCAGACGACTGTCCCTGTAGCTCTATGCTTCTCCAGGAGTGAATGCTGCTTGTTGGGACTTTGAAGCAATCAACTGGTTCCCTTATATAGGAAATCTTTGACCAATCTGTATAATATGATTGATTTGACTTTGTAAAGTGCCTCGAGATGACATGTTTTATGAATTGGTGCTATTTAAATAAAATAGAATTGAATTGAATTCACCTCTTCCCCTCCTAGCACCACCATATGCACACACTCTTACCCTCAAAAAAAAAAAGAAAGGGATGTTGTACACACACTCACACTCACAACACACATTCTATACTCCCAGGTTCAGACACCTCCCAGATCTGGGAGGGGGGACCACCCCAAACCCAACAGTCCCCAAACCTGACCTACCCGGTCCATACTCCGGCCAAACCCTGCCCTCCATACTTACCCCCATATTGGTGCCCTACCCCCACATTTCCAGGGATAGCATTAGTGCCAGCCCCAGCTGACCCCAGGACCCAACGTCCATCCCCAGTCCAGACCCCGACTAGGTGGCCTGCTCCTCCTCCAGGCCTCAAACTCCGGATGGTAATTGGAGAACAGGGGTGTGAAAAAGACCCCGAGCCTGCCTCTGCCTGCTCAAATGTTGTTACTGTAAGTTTTTCTCAAGTGCATTTATAACTGGGAGGGCTCAGCCCACCCCCCAGGAGTTAGCCAGTGCCAGCACACCCAGAACCCTTTTTTGTCTAAATGGAAATGGGGCAGAGGAAGCCATCAGGGGTGAGGCCTACGAGGCACGAGAGCCAAATGCAAACAAGAACCAACACCCCTGCAATCGTGCCCCCCACCTCTCCCCCCCCCACCCCAAGCTCAGACCATCCTGACCCCCCAAAGAAAAAAACAACACTCTAGTCAGCCAACCCACCCAACCATGAAGACCCATGTCCCTTGGATAAAACCAGCACCAAGAGCCGCCATGAACCAGTACCGTGACAAGAAGCCGGACACATAGCAACCTAAGCAACCCCCCACTACCCCCACTGAGGAACCCCCATACTGAGGAAAGAAAAATTATATTAAACTCACCCCAACACCAAAATTCAAACAACTCCCAGACAACATAAGGCAATAGAGACCCAGGCTGGGTTCAACACCCCCCCCCCTCCCTTCCCATCAACCCACAAGCAGAATGCACTCCCTGAAGGATATAGTATCTGCCATGAGATGTTAATGTTCATATTCCCCACCAGCTTGAGAGGCCCCAAGGCACACCAGTGCACCAGAGGCCAGACACCCGGGCATTTACTGGCCTACATCCCCAGCGACATACTCTACAGGATCCAAGCCACAAGCCCCCTGCCAGGACACCCCAGGGCCCCTAAGTCCTAGACCCACTCCAGACCCACCCAGGAGCAGCACAGCTACCAGGCCAGTAACCCACATCTGCTGGCATAGACCCCTCAAGAGCATCGCAAGTAGCCACTGGAGGCCACCCCAAGGTCCCCAAAGCCCCACCCCAGTGGGGATCACAGACCCCGGTGCCAGACCCACCAGACACCCCACTCTGGGGACTCACCAGACCGCCAAGTCCCAGGCACCCCCCACATTAGCCACGACGCCCTACAGGACAAATCCAATGGACCTCCACCACCACTAGGTGATAGAGCTGATCAAGGGAGCCCAGAGAGACTGATCTGAAGTGATGCAGATGCTGTCTCAAGACTAATATAATCCAACAAAAGATCTCTATACTAATTGATACTGAGAATTTCATCCAATTTATGAGGATAGATTTCTTATAGATACATAGGGCAATGAAAACCATGCAAACTGATTATTTTTCCAAAGTGCTATTATCCAAGTTACCCAGAAAGCAAACTGAGGGGGTAGGTGAAATTTTACATCTCAGACACTTTGACAAGTCTTCACATATATGGCCCCAAAACCTCTGAACAGGTGTACATAACAACAGTGCATGAGTATAATTGTCAGGAGTATTGCCTGTGCACTGTGAACAGATATTACATTGTGCAAAACACACCCTGAATAATCTTTGACCTGTATAGTATACTTTATGAATGATTTTGTATTGTACTAGTTGTAAGTTTGGGTTTCTAGTCATTTTGAAAGTTCTTAAACATATCTGAGACCAGGAGTTTTATTTAAAGCTGACTGATAAATCCACTTCCCATTTCATAATAGGAAGAGATATTGAATCTTCTAGTTTAGACAATGTCCTGTGGTTTATTTGGGATAATTGGAAATGATTAATTAATTAAAGGTAAAACTATCATTTTAACTGGCGCAACCCTTACCAACTTGGAGAAGCCTTTGACTGAAGAGGCTCTGTTTTCCAATGACAACATCATGAAGAGGATGTTCAGGATTGTCCATAATTTTCTTGATTTTATGCAAAATCCATTTTTTTGCATCATCATCTCCAGAGGTTCCACAGTCGTCCCTAGAACAGAACCAGCTTTCTTATCAGGTTGTTCAGCCTTTTAGGTCCCTGGCTCTGATCCTGTTGCCCCAACAGATAATGGCAGAGGAGATGACGCTCTCAACAACAGACTTATAGAAGATATGCAGCATCTTGCTGCAAACCTTGAAGGATCTTAGCTTTCTCAAAAAGTACAGTCTGCTCTGTCCTTTCTTGTAGATGGCTTCGCTGTTGCGTCTCTAGTCCAGTCTGTTGTCCAGAAGACACCTAGGTATTTATATTCCTCAACCACCTCCACTTCTTCTCCCATGATGGAAATTTGGGTTTGATCTAATCCTGTTTCTTCTGAAATTTACAATCATCTCCTTTGTTTTGTTCACATTCAAGATTAGATGATTGCTTCCACGCCATGTCACTGTAGTGCCATTAAAGCCATGATGAGAAAAATAAAATCAGATTGCATTGGAAGCAACAGAAGTTTGGGAATCTCACAGGCACAAAGGACCTCCCCTCACAGCAGGGATTCCCTGTTGCTATAAAACTTTGCTCCCACAGGACAACCCCTCAGTCTTCACTACACTTCTTCTTCCTGGGTCTGCTCTGGAGGACAGGGCCCGCGCTGGCTGAGACCGGCCAGCCATGCATGGGGCCACATGGGCCTCGAAAGACACCGGGCAAATCAGAGTTAAGTTTGCTGTCTTAACTTCACTTAACTTACCCACTTCCTAAGCTGAGAGAAAAGGGGAGCTGAAATCGTCTCCAATCGGGTCAGAGAAGGCATACAGGACCTTGGACTGGCCCACTCTTGTTCCAACCACGTTTCGTTTGGGCCGCAGAGCTAGCCGCTGCTGAAAGAACCCACGGATCTCCTGCTTTTCAAGTGCTCTTCCTTGGATGTCCAAAGTGAACCAAACTCACACGAGGCACCGACAGGTTGGGGAGAGAAACCACAGGGAAAGTTTAAATGGTTTGTTTGGAAAGCTTGTGTGATGTGATTACATTGTGTTTTTAGGCACAAAGAGCTAACGGACGTAGCTCATGCTAGCATTCTGATACCATGTCATTGCCGATTCGAGTGTGTTTTATGGTTATAACAAACATTATCTCCACAAGGGTTTTATACATTGATGGGATATTAATGTTTATGTTATCCGGCTCTCTCATTATCGCTAAAAAAAACTGAAGTCTTTAAAGTTAGTGCTGAAAAACCGCTAGCCAAAATGCTATTAGCTTCTGACAACTTCCGGTTGTCCGGCACAAAAAGGTTCGTTCAAGCATAAGGTTTGCTTCGCTTTGCTCCGCCATCGTTTGATAGTGCTATGAGCATGATTACAGCATTAATATGGAATATTAATGTCGATATAAAGGCGTTTTGGTCAACTTTAGGTTTAGCCGATTTTAGCAACCGATCGCTACAGCGACCCCAGCTCCCGGAGGTAGAATCGCATTAATAATATTGAGCGTTCCTAAAGTAACGGTTTCACTGAGAAAATCAGTCTTTAAAATGTTATTTCATCAAATAATGTTTTGTGTAACTCGGGATTTGCATTGTGAATGGGTTGAAACACTTGCCAAATGTTGTTCTAAATTAGTTAAACTAATTTAAATCCATTCCATGTTCTTTAAGTCTGATCTGCAGTGAACCACGATTAACTGAATTATTCTGATGATGATCAACCACTTTGTTTTGTCTTTTGTGTTCTTTTGCATGTACATAGATCCTTAGCTTAGCTTCTTTTTATCCTAATTTTGCTTAGTAGTTTTAGTTAAGTTTCACTAGACTAGTAGAGAGGCTTTATTGATTGAAATGTAGTGTTAATTCAGATAAACAGCATTATATAGTGATGTTCTCTGGATGTTCATTTTATTTCTGTTATTAAATTCTTGAACTTGAAGAGATGTTGTCACTCATTTATTCTGTGTGTGCAGAGTTTGCTGTTAAAAGATCGCCAGTGCTCGTATCATCCCTTTCAACTATTGTCCTGATATCAGCTTAAGAGCTGATATCCACCAGACAATACCTAACAGACAGAGAGTTATTTATTATACATTAAATAACTTTAAACAGTGTATAACTGCACAACACCACAAAGTGGTCCACCACTCTCTGTATTCAGCTTCTTGTCCATCTCTGATGCACCCGACAACTGCAAAATCATCTGAGTATTTCTGTAAATGATAGAAGTCGGACTTGTGCTGGAAGTCTGAAGTATAGAGTGGAAAGGAATGGTGAGAGTACAGTCCCCTGTGGTGCTCCTGTGTTGCTGACCATCTGGTTAGACACACAATGCTTCAGTCTCATAAACTGTGGTCTCTAGATCCAGCCAATTGTTGAAGGCTCCACCTGTGTCTTCTGGAGGTTCTGACAAAGCAAATCAGGCGGATTTGTGTTAAATGCACTTGATCATCACAGTGCTGCCTGCTTTGTCCAGATGACAGTGGGTTTGTTGAAGCGTCTTCAACTCCAACTCCACGGTGATAAGCAAACTGCAGGGGGTCCTGATATGTGCTGGTTTGCTTACATAGGTGGGCACTCAGGAGCCCCTCAGGACCTTCATGATGTGGGATGTCAGGGCGTTTTTATTCCAATTGGCCCTGTATTCCAATTACCTTTATCCATGTAAACATAGCTACTGACTTCCATTCATTTTCGAGTTTTTTATTTCCTAACCTGGACCCTACCCTAAACTTTACTGGTACATACTGTACCTAAAGCTAACCTAATTGACACCTTAGTCCTAAATCTAACCCCTAGCCCAGAAAAAAAGCGAGGACCAAATAATGTTCTCGCTCAACTGCAAGTAGAAGAACACACACATGCACACACGCGCACACACACACACACACACACACATACACGCACACACACACACACACACACACACACACACACACACACAACTGAGCAGTGAAATTAATTTGAAAATCATGTAGCCTGAACATAAATTAGCATCACTTCTTAGATCTTTTATTAAAGTTACCTTTGTGAGAATGTGCATTGTGTAAAAACACCTGAATCCTGAACATACTGTGTGTTTTTACTGTGAAAAAAGGGGGAAATTATAATTAGCAATCAGAGAGACTTTTCTTTCATTCTTATAACACTGACTCAAAACTCAGAAATAAATCGTGTTGACATATTTCCATCCTGTCTAACTAAAACTGAGGAACAAACATTTATCACTCACAGCCAAATACTGATGCACCTGTGGTTTAGTAGGAAGAGTGGTTGTCTCGCTATTTCATAGTTGTAAATACAAGCCTCCTGCTAGCCCCTGGGCAAAGCACTTAACCCCAGGTTGTCTATCAATCTGCGCATTGGTGTAAAAATGCAAGTCAATTTGTGAGTGTGATTCGGTGATTGTGGCTCTAGTGTACAGTACTTTGCATGGTCAGCATGAATAAAAAAATAAACATTTAATAAATTCAGTCTATTTACCATTTACTGTTGGAGACTTGGCTTTGGACCAGATGAATGACAACACCTGTTTGATAAACAGAAGTTTTAACAGGAAATCCTTGGGGATGAAAGGTATTCTTCTTATTTAATTGTCACATTATTTCAAAGAAATGTAGTTTATTTGAGGTACATGCCACCGAGACAGAGAAGTCTCCCATTGTTGATGTGTTAAGGGAAGGACGAGGTCTACGTTGCCTCACATGTGCAAACACGCCAGTGTGTAACCGATTTTGCAGAAAGGGGTGACCAGATGAAACTGGCATTGAGGGTGGTTTCAAACTTTCCCACTCTGGGAGCCGGTTTCAAATGTTGTTGGCTTTGCTGGACAGTACTTAAATATTAAAAATGAACAGTAGATAATAGATGACTAGTGTAAATATGAAGGTCTCAGTGTGGAGACTCAGATTTATATCCTGTCAATATGATATTTTTATGGAATAAAGGAAGCACTTTCCTCCTTTAAAATGAGTTTAACCTGGCAAGCCAGATTGGTAACGTATAGCACTCTACGTTTTGCACATTATCAATCCGGGACTGCTCCATTTGAATCCGTTTGGGGAAAGAAGGGACATTCACCCGATTGGCTGAAGCAACAACTAGTGCCTGTCTACCAAAGGTTGGTTTTAGCCAATCCATCCATCCATCCATCCATTTTCTAACACGCTTATCCCTATTGGGGTCGCGAGGGGTGCTGGTGCCCATCTCCAGCTGTCAATGGGCGAGAGGCGGAGTACACCCTGGACGGGTCGCCAGTCTATCGCAGGGCAACACAGAGACAAACAGGACAAACAGCCATTCACGCACACACCTAAGGAGAATTTAGAGAGGCCAATTTACCTAACAGTCATGTTTTTGGACTGTGGGAGGAAGCCGGAGTACCCGGAGAAAGCCCACACATGCACAGGGAGAACATGCAAAATCCATACATAAAGACCCAAGGTAGGACTTGAACCTTCTTGCTGCAAGGCAACAGTGCTACCCACTGCTCCACTGTGCAGCCCCGGTTTTAGCCAATCACGGTATCAAATTAAAACGTAAGCAGCAGACGTGATGAGAAACCACAACAAGGTAAGCTAGTCAAGGCACTTCTCGCATTCATAGATGAAATTGTAGATTCTTACAAAACAGATGTGTAGTAACAGCTACAGTGTGCGTCCTATTGGAGCACGTAAATGGTTGTGTATATGTGACAGCTTCCTATACCCGTCCCGTCATGCACACGCGGAGCCAGTTGGTTGGATTTTATGCCATTTACTGAAAGGGGTGGTCAACAACACACAAATAGCGCAGTGAGCTTCCCTACTGGTCCACTAGTCACTCTGTTTACACAGCAGAGCGCTGAACAGACTGTATAATTTACAAATTCTTATTACATGACGTAAATAGGAACATGATATCTTACTGTGTACAGGCATTGCTCTGGACCAAAAGCCCTCCCTCCCTAGTTGGAGGGGTGTGTGTGTGAAATGGTGTGTGTGTGCTCTTCCATTTCTAGGAAGTCTTATTAACAAATCTTTGGAATAAGATAGTAGGAGCCAAGAGTAGTTCAACTAAGGTTCCTTTGGCCTTACTTTACCTTGTTGTGATTCAGTGAAACATTCTAGAACTAATCATTCTTTGGGCAGTGATTGCAGTTATTAAGACAAACAGGGTTCCACCTTGACAATATTAAAAGATGAATTCCACCATATTAACTGAAAGGGGTGGTCAACAACACACAAATAGCACAGTGAGCTTCCCTACTGGTCCACTAGTTACTGTGTGTACTGTAACAAAATTCCAAGTTAGCCTTTGAACATAACCACCAATACTACTCAGAATAGAACCGGATTTGATGGCTTACCACAGCAGAGCACTGAACAGACTGTATGGAATTTTCGGTTTCCCTTCGCATTTATAGGCAAGCAGTAGGGGTCGCCAAAACCACCCATCACAGGACAATTATGAAACATATTTTAGCAAGAATTTCATCTGTATATCCAATACTGTTACATATATACACACAGGCAAATCATTTTTTAAATACTTACTGAGGACCTTTCATTGATGAATTTGTAGATTCTTACAAAACAGATGTGATAGCAGCAGCTATGCAGCCGTCCTCCTTTACTGCCATGTTTATGTTGGTTCAGCTGCGGGTTCGTCAGCTCTCGTTTTCGTTGCATCGGTATGTCCCGCTTTAAACCATAGTACTGCAACGTGATTGACCAGAACCCTTTTTGGTTCGAACACAAACGGTCGAAGCCAGAGCAGTACAAGATGGATTCTCGTGTGTTTGTGAACGCACAAATGTCGCAAGAATTCATCTTGCAGGGAAGATTAGATAAGTTGTCTAAAAGACAGCCAGCCATTGCTATCATGAGAGATTGGTTATTTAGGATCAAAAAATTGTAATATTTTATATTTTCCAAATTACACCCATTACTCTCATCCTGAGCAGTGTCTGAAGTGTACTTTGAGGCCCTGTTCCTACTTCCTCCCTGCTCCACTGAGCTTCATCCTTGTGAGGAGTTAAAGAAATACCAGAATATTGACCTCAAATATAAACTCTGCATGCACTTGTAAATAAATTATGCACAATAAACTCTTAAATAATTCATACCATTTTTTAGTTTACTACTGTGGGATGTTTTATATAAACAAACTGAGTCAGAACAAACTTAATGTACAGATTCTAGTACATTGTTCTCTTCACCCTTCTAGTATACAAACACTATACTAACACTGAATAACTATATGTGTGTGTGTGTGTGTGTGTGCGTGTGTGCGTGCGTGCGTGCGTGCGTGCGTGCGTGCGTGCGTGCGTGCGTGCGTGCGTGTGCATAGCAATGACTTGTGCTTTTAAATTTATAGTTATAAAAAAAGTCTTGTTTTAACTGATTCTCTGTGTTTTGATACAAACAGAATGGTGCTAATGGTGCAAGGAATCATCCTTTTTTTCATTAAACTGTAAACTAAGTGTTTCTTTCCTTAGTCTTCCATACATCTAAAAAAAAACTGTTCACAACTGAATTAATTTCCTTTTTGTAAAAGTCAGAACTTTTTATTGAACTAGGACCAAATAATAGAGATAAATTTTGGAGTGGGATGGAATAAAATAAAGACGTAAAAATTGACGTAAAACTTGATGAATTATCTCATATTAAAATGGTCAGTTAAGTTTTGTGGTTCAAGACAAATTTACATAGTATGAGCGAGAGCAAAATTGCTCTTTGGACTCCAACCAAAGCTGCTGACCTCTGGGAAAGACTAACACATATTACTGAATAATTTATTAGAATATACAAAATGTATAAGCACTTATTTGAGTTTGATATCAAGCATATTTTATACTCAAATTAGGGATAATTGTACCCACTACAGCCAGTACTAGCCATATGCACTTCTTTATAAGAAAACATGGGTTTTACATCAGCAATTTAATCTACTCATTAACTATACATGAAACTTGCAGAATTATAATCATTGTTTACCAATTGTAAAGCACCTTGGGCACCATTAATCTTTTTGAGATGCCAATACAGTAACCACGCTAACACAGTCTCTTCTATGCCTCGCCACTCAATAAAATGCCACTAATTAATTCTGCTGTGAAATGAATGCATGCCCATATTACTGAACATCCTGTGTAGGAGCAGGCAAGGAGCCACTGGAGGAGCATGCATGGATTATTAGATCTTTATGAGAGGGTGTGTGGGCACACACCAGAAGAAATGTGAGGCACAAAAGTGTCTGCTGCTCATTGCTTATCCTTTGTTCCTATAAATGTTGTGTTGCTTTGCTGACTTTTTTATTACATATTGAGACACCTTGTGAGACATTCCCAATCTGTATGTAGAAAATCACATGTTTGTGTAATTGATTTGTATTCTATTCAATTCAATTGTATTTATATAGCACCGATTCACAACACATCTCATCTCAAGGCACTTTACAAAGTGAAATTCAATCAAATCATACAGATTGGTCAAAAAGTAGATTGCATCAAATCTTGACAAGCAGCATTCACTCAGACAGTCGTCTGCATTGTCGATGACTTTGCCACAATCCCTCATACTGAGCATGCATGAAGCGACAGTGGAGAGGAAAACTCCCCTTTAACAGGGAGGAAAACCTCCAGCAGAACCAGGCTCAGTGTGAACAGTCATCTACCTCAACTAACTTAGAGAAGACAGAGAAGAGACACAAAAACCACAGAAGGACATATTGATCCAGGAATCCTTTCTATGTTATATGATAATAGCAGATGCTCTGCCTCCCTTGGATAATGTCACGGCTAATAGAACACCAGACAGGGTGTACCTACTATGAAAAAAAAAGTTACAGAGAACAAAGAGTTTAAACTTGAAATAACAACAAACAATGCAAATTGGAGAAGAGTAGGAGAACTCAGCAAAGTGAGAAAAATAGACCCTGATGTCGTTCAGCAGCCTGAGCCTATAGCAACCTAACTACAGAGATAGCTCAGGGTACCCTAAGCCACTCTAACTATAAGCTTTGATCAAAAGGAACGTTTTAAGCCTAGTCTTAAAAGTAGACAGGGTGTCTGCCTCATGGACCAAAGCTGGGAATTGGTTCCACAGGAGAGGCTGATAACTAAAAGATCTGCCTCCCATTCTACTTTTAGAGACTCTAAGAACCACCAATAGACCTGTAGTCTGAGAGTGAAGTGCTCTGTTAGGAACATACGGGGTAATCAGAGCTCTGACATATGATGGAGCTTAATTATTAAGGGCTTTATATGTGAGAAGGATAATTTTATATTCCATTCTTGATTTAACCAATGCCAATGAAGGGAAGCTAAAATTGGAGAAATACTGTATGATCCCTCTTGTTGATTTTCATCAGAACTCTTTCTGGAGCATTTTGGATCAGCTAAAGTCTTGAAACTGCATTTGTGGACTTCCTGATAGGAAAGAATTACAATACTCCAGCCTTGAAGTGCTAGTCCATGCACAAATGCATGGACTAGTTTTTCAGCTTCACTCCTGTACAAAATATTTATAATTTTGCCAATATTCCAGAGGTGAAAAAAGGAAAACCTGGAAACCTGTTTAATATTGGATTTAAATTACCTGTCTTGGTCAAAAATAACACCAAGGTTTTTTACTTTATTACCAGAGGCCAATTTAAAGTCTTCCAGATTAAGTGATTGATTAAGAAGTTTATTTTTTGAGGACTCTGATCCAAAGATTACAACTTCTGTCTTGTCAGAATTTAAAAGCAAGAAATGCATTCATTCATTTAAAGTTTGATGTCATCAAGATATGCCTGTTGTCGAAGCAACTGATTGGATTTGCCATGATTTATGGATAAATATAGAGTGCCATGAGCATAACAGTGGAAATCCCATGCTGTCTGATAATTTTGCCAAATTGAAACATATATATAGTAAAGAGAATTGGCCCAAGGACTGAACCCTGTGGTACTCCACAAGTGACCCTAGAGTTTGAAGATTTATTATTACCATGAACAAACTGGAATCTGTCAGAGATGAGATTTAAACAAACCTAATGCTTTTCCCTTAATCCCTACCGTATGTTCAAGTCTTTCTAGAAGAATATTGTGATCAACATTTGTATGTCTATAATTATTGTGCTAATGATTCGTGTTTCAAGATCGACCCCCTCTTTTGCAGGCAACAGCATATCTCAGCTCAGCAGCTCTCCACATTTAATGAAAGTATTTGCATTAGCAAGAAGTATGCACAATGTTTTCATAAGTTCCGATCAGATACAAGTAGATAATCTTTCATTTATTAGTTTTGGCAAAGATTCCAGCTGTTCTGAGAAAGATGTGAGACTATTGCTATGATGGTTGCTATGAACACAGCTATTCTAGATCAACGACTTGCACCGACATTCCACCTACATAAAAAGCAATATTTAAGGAAAACATCTGCAGTTGTATGCATTTTAGTGACATTTCTAGCAAAAAGTATGATCTTTTATTTATTAGTTTCGCTGAAGATTTCAGGGTCAGTTATTGTACTGTCCTGTAAGCTGGAGCTACAGAAGCTGCTGTGACTAAAGCAGGGCTGCAGTTAATTTAGTATGTGTTCATTCTACTGTATTTACAGCTGGAAATGCAACATTTTCAAGATGAAATCGTTTACATTTTAATCACATAACAAGAATTACAAAGTTAAGGTGGATGATCTCTCTCTCTCTCTAAATAAATATATATATATAATACATTGAGTGAGTGAGTGAGTGAGTGAGTGAGTGAGTGAGTGAGTGAGTGAGTGAGTGAGTGAGTGAGTGAGTGAGTGAGTGAGTGAGTGAGTGAGTGAGTGAGTGAGTGAGCACATTGACTTGCTGATCCACACCACCAGGATCTACAGCAGGGACACTGGAATGTCATTCGGGCTGGAGAAATGTGGCCGGATGGTGACAAAGATAGGGAAGGTAATCCACACAGAGGTAATTGAACTCCCAGAAGGGAGAATAACAGAAGTTGAAGAGAGCTATAAGTATCTTGGAATACCACAAGCAAAAGGCAACCACGAAGAGGCCACAAATACCTTCAACGAGTAAGGCAAAGTCAAGAGTCAAGAGTATTTTATTGTCACCTCGTGTTACCGTGGTGAAATTTCTCTTTGGCTACTCTGGTTCACATTACACATAGTGTGCAAGTAGGCAGTAACATTAAGGTAACGTATGACAGGCTAATAACAGTGGGGTTATTTTAAAGCATTGGACTGCAGTCTGCCATCTGGGAGCGATAGCCCTCACAGCTTTTGGGAAGAAGCTGTTTCTAAGTTTATTTGTTTTGGCTTTGAGGCTTCTAAAGCGTTTACCTGATGGGAGGGGGACAAAGAGTGCATTGCCTGGGTGGGTGGGATCAGTGAAGATGCGTCTGGCCCTTCTTTGGACACGTTCTGCATAAATTGAGTCTAGATCCTGCAGACGGCATCCCACAATCCCCTGCGCTGTTCTCACCACCCGTGCTACATCCTTCCTCTCCTGGACTGTGTAGCTCCCATACCATACAGTTATGCTGATATATAACACACTCTCTATGGTAGCGCTATAGAAGTTCTTTAGCAGTTTAGTGAAAAGGAGCGTGTTCAGTGGGATTCATCCTTGTTGGAGATGAGACCCACCACTGTGTTTGTGGGGTGGACAGCAGAATAGTCCTAGGTGAAAAGGGTGAAGAGGGCTGGGCTAAGGACACAACCCTGCGGCGTTCCTGTGTTGAGGATTAGTTAAGTAGATGTGTGTTTCCCTATCCTCACCACCTGGGGTCTGTTGGGGAGGAAGTGACTGATCCAGGAGCAGAGAGGTGTGGATAATCCCATGTTGTGGAACTTCAGAGCCAGCATGTCTGGGAGCATGGTGTTGAATGCTGAGCTGAAGTCCATGAAGAGCATCTTAAAATAGGTGTTGGGCTGCTGCAGATGAGTCGGAGCTGAGTGCAATGCTAACGAGACAGCGTCCGTGGAGTGATTCTCCCTGTACGCAAACAGCAGGCTATCCAGGCCAGCAGGGATGGTGTCCTTGATTTACTTTAGGAGGATCCTCTCGAAGCTCTTCATGATGACAGGGGTCAGAGTGATGGGACGATAATCATTGAGGCAGGTGATGATTGGTTCCTTGGGGACAGGCACGATAACAGAGGATTTCAGACAGGCAGGAACCATGGAGAGCTGCAGGGAGAGGTTGAAGATGTATAGAAAGACCCCTACTAGCTGGTCCACACACGATTTAAGCGTCCGGGCTGACACCATGTCTTGACCTGCGGCCTTGTTGGTGTTGACATTTTTCAGGGAAGAGGTCAATTGGTGGAGCTGCAGGACGAGAGGCTGATGGTGCTCCTCTGACTGGGGAAGATGTTCAGGCTCCCTGCAGCTTGGAGAGTCAAAGTGTGCGAAGAAGCTGTTTAAGGTGTCAGGGAGAGCCGGGTCATTGCTCAGCCACTGGTCGCTGGTCGCTGGTCACTGGTCACGTGTAGTCTATGATATTTCTGATACCTCTCCACATGTGCTGTGGATTGTTCCTGCAGAAGTGGTCCTCGATGCACTGCTTGTACCTTTGCTTGGCCTTCTGGATGCCTTTTTTAAGTTTGCTGCTAGCCCTGCTGTAGGCCAGTTTGTCTCCAGATCTGAACACTGCATCCCGGGCCTTCAGCAGGGACAGCACCAAGCTGTTCACCCATGGTTTCTGGTTAGGAAAGTCAGCTCATTGGTCCAGGACATCAACAGCTATGCCTTGCCAGTAATCAGATACCCTGCTGGGATAACTTATCCCAGCCATCACTGTGTCTCAAGACGTCTCAAGATGTCTGAATAAGAAGAATTAAGACGTCTCAAGACATTTGTGCACATCAAGACGTCTTAGGACATCTTAAGACAAAAATCTGAAGACATGCACCCATGTCTTAAGACATGCAATTGCAGGCAATGAGATGCTCTCAGACAGTATTTTGTGTCTTGAAGACATTGAATTTGACTAGGCTGGAGAGATGAGCGGCTGAGATCTCGCGAGAGCTGTGAGCTGTGCGTAAGTAAAAATGGTGGCATACATGTAGTTCAAAATTAAATCCACTCAGGTAAGTACTAACCAATAACTGAAAATTAAACAAAGTAAAGTTTAAACATTAACAATTGTCTCATTTTCACGAGGGAACAAACTGGAAGAAGAGACCTTGACGAGCCTGGAGAGCTACCTGGACGAGTGTTTTGACAACATCGTGATGGGGAACAAAAAAAATCCCACAGCCACAAACACACCTTCACTCAAACGAACCCGGTTTAGCTCTACCGGTGCCTCAACTTCCACTCTGTCTCCCGACAGGAGCTACAGCGATGTCCTGGAGTCCATCGACAAAAAGCTTACCAGCCTGGACGCTCGCCTCGCCTTGGTAGAGGTGCTCCACAAAGAGTTCCAGGCTTTGAGGGAAGCGGTCGAATTTAGCCAAGCCCAGCTAGCTTCTGTTGCCGCGGAGAATGACGCGCTGAGAGGGAAAGTCACGGAGCTAACCGAGGGGTTGACGCGGCTGACCGGCGAAAATAAGAAGATGAAAGAATCCATTCTGGACATACAGTCGCGAAGTATGAGAGACAACCTCGTCTTTGCAGGCATCCCGGAGCGCCAAGAAGAGGACCCTGAGTTTGCTATACGTGAGTTTCTCCAGTAGAAGCTGAAAATACCGGCGGATCAGGTAAAAAACATCACCTTTCATCGCGTTCACCGGCTCGGAGGTAAGAAACCCGATAAAATCCGCCCTCGTCCGATTGTAGCCAAATTTGAGCATTATAAACAAAAAGTGTTTGTTAAAAGCTATGGCCGCGAATTGAGAGGAACGGATTTCAGTGTTAATGACCAGTTTCCTAAGGAAATCCTAGACCGTAGGCGAATGTTATTTCCAATCAGGAAAAAATACATTAATGATGGCGTCAGAGCTAACGTTGCAGTTGACAAACTTTATATCAATGGTCAGTTGTTCAGGGATCAGAAGATCACTCCTTGGCTTTATTAGATGCACAAAGGGTGGATTTATAGCTTGTCACGCTTGGGGAAAAAAAAAAAAAAAAAAATGTGTTCGGAACACGGTGATAAAAGAAATAAACGCACAGCTCAAGAGCACGTTGGGTACACGAGGCATGGGTGATGGTTATTTCTCTTTCATCTTTTCTCACTCTTTGCACTTTCTTAATTCTCTGTCTTTCTTTATATTATTCATCTGCTCCTTTCCTGCTGACCAGGAAATCACAAGCACGTCAGATGATGCTACCTGGGTCTTTGTATAACTATTCTTCTGAGGACATGCACTTTTCAACTTCTCACTTTCACCTATGATGAATGTAAAGTTTGTATCATGGAATGTGCATGGATAAGGCACCAGGGAAAAACAGCTAAAGATCTCTAACCAGCTTACAAGATTAAAGGCAGATGTTGTCTTATTGCAAGAAACCCATAAATCAGATACAACTGTAAGTGATCTTAACTCACCTGAGTTCCCCAATGTGTTTGCTGCCTGCTATAACTCTAGACAGAGAGGAGTAGCAATTTTAATCCACAAAAACGTTAGTTTTAAAATATTAGACAAAATTATTGATCCCGAAGGTAGATTCATAATAATTAAAATATCTATTCATAACCAGAAGTTATGTATTGTTAGTGTATATGGTCCAAATGTTGATGAACCCTCATTCTTCCACAAACTCTTCCATGCACTTTCAAAACACGGGGATTGTTCTCTAATTATTGGGGGTGACCTCAACTTTGGTCTAAATGAGGAAATAGACAGGCTGAATACAACAGGGTCTCAGCGTAGTTGGCAGTCATTAATTATAGTCAAACAATACATGAGTGATTTTGGTCTTTGCGATGCATGGCGTTCTCTTCATCCTAATAGTAAGCAATATACTTTTTTTTTTCCACCAACGGCACATTGCACCACAGACTGTCCAGGAGTATATTATGTAATGTATGTTATTATGTTTTATGTTATGTTATTATTATGTTTTTGGTATTCTCAAAAATGTGGTCCACTTCTGGTACAGCCTAACCGTTTCCCCAGTGTAACAACAAACTCATTTTACTCACACAGGATTTTAATGTTTTCTGTGTCAATGTGACCTATGAGATCTATGGTACCTTTTTCACACACAGAAACATATGTAATCTTTGCACATGGTGACAAGGACAGAATGAAGGAAATTTCTTTTTCAGGTAGTCTGTAAAACTACACTTGCCCTTTTACATCTTGTAGACAGCTGTAATGCTACCAGCTCTGACCTGCTGTTCCATCAGTGAGCAGAGAAGAACCACCCTCATAAGAGAAGCTCACGGTTTAAGAGATTGACTAAGTACTTTCTTTTTCAAAGACTCTGTTCCAAAGACAACTTTTGTCTTGTCTGAATTTAAAAGTAGCAACTTTAAAGTCACACAACTTTTTACTGAAATTAATATTAGGTATAACTTAAGAACAGTGAACACTAATCTTATTTTATCACCACTTGACGTCACTTTTGTTCAGCAGCAAGACTGTGCATTACTGACAGAATAACAACAAAACTTACAGCATACTCTACAACTGTATTCGCCCACTTAAATCCAAGTACTGATACAACTTACTGTTAGAGCAGGAAAAGGAATATGAAATAATTTCCTCCTACTTAACACAACTACACACAACTCTACATTAAGCTATGAGAGATTTCCATCACTTTTACTTGGAATAAAAAACAAAACATTTATGGGACAATTATGTCCTGACCAATGAAATTATGTGAGGTGCAATATTGCAGGATGTTCCATTAGAAGTGTTTCAGACTCTAGGACAATTAATATAAATATCATCATTAGCCTTCAGCCTTTCTTGTTTTTCCATGTGGATTAACTGCTTCACAGCTGTCTGCAGTTCAGTGAAAAATATCAGAAAGAGCATGTGACAGTGTTCTGTCTAGCAGCAGTGACTTAAAGTATCATGTTCTTCCAGTTTTTGCTTTTAGTTGACAGGATTTTCACAACCCATTGTTGTAATTTCTTTGCATCACACACTAATCATACATGTAGCAGAAATTTGGAATCTTAATCTTTTTTTCTTCTTTATGGCAGAGCTAACTTACCCCCTTATGAGTGGGCACAGTTACTTCAGCCTTTTGCGCAGTCTGCTTGAAATTCAAACAGGTACATTTTTGTATCCAAAATACCAGATGGGGTGGTGATTCTGGCTAATAGTCACCCGTGTTGGTAACCTCGGTTTTTAAAATATATCATGCAGCAAACCAAAAACATTTTTATTAAAACATCCATTGTTATATCAGAAGATATTAGATAAAATCCTAATAGTCTAGGAAAATAATTTCATTTTAGGATTGTCTTTATTCAGCAGGGTATTACTAGATGGAAAAGATTTGTGATAGTTCATAGTTTATCTCAACAAACTAATGTTGACATTGTACATGAGAAGGAGGCATCATGCCTCATCATTTTTGTCATTTACCCAGTCATTCATTTTTGGGAAACAAGGTATTGATGCTAAATTTTCAACAAGAGCTCTATCAGGAACGTATTTTCTGTACCAAGTGAAACCTATTCATGTTGAAGAGGTTATTGAGTAATTGTGAGCAACTGATAGGACATACTGGACATATCACCAGTCCATTACAGAGCATTTAGACAAAAAGGGACAAAAAACATTTCCAGCCTTAAAATAAAAAATGTCTGTAAATTACATAAACCATATGTAATTTATAGTGAGGTCTATACCTTAAATTAAAACTTGGTCCAGCTTGGCAGTCCTATCTGTGTTCAGAACAAATCTGAAGTAAAAAATTAAAAACACAGATAAAACACAAAAAAAGTTTGTGAAGTGAAATTTGAAAAAAAAATAGAAAAATTGATAAGTGCATATGTATTCACCCTCTTTGCTTTACAGCCTCCATAAGGGTCTGGTGCAACCAGTTACTATCAAACGTCACATAATAAATTAATTGAAGTCCGTCTGTATGAAATCTAAGTTTCACATTATCTATCAGTATAAACACATCTTTTTTGAAAGGCCCCAGAGACTGCAGCACCACTAAGCAAGTAGCATCACACCGTGGACACCATAGAGCTTTTGTCAGGGACAAAGTTGTTGAGAAGTACACGTCAGTGTGGGGGTATAAAAATATCAAATTCTTTGATGTTCCCCCAGAGCACCCTCAAATCCATCATCTTCAAATGGAAAGCACACGGTACCACAACAAAACTGCCAAGAGATGACTGCCCACCAGAGCTCACACACCGGGTCTGGAGGGCATTAATTAGAGAGGCAACACAGAGAATAAGGTAACCCTGAAGGAGCTGGAGAGATCCACAACAAAAACTATAGTATCTGTCCATAGGACCACAATGAGGTGTACACTCCATAGAATTGGTCTTTATAAAATAGTGGCCAAAAAAGCCATTTCTTAGAGGAAAAAATTAGGAGGCATGTTTGGAATTTGCCAGAGGGCAATTGCCAAAATGTAGGATGGAGCTCTGGTCATTAGGCAAAATTAGAACCTTTCGTCCACCAAGGAAAACAATGTCTGGCGCAAGTCCAACACCACCCAGTTATGCACACTGAGGTTTTCTGTTATTTTGTCTTATTAGTTGTTTGCTTCACAATAACAGTAAAAAACGTTAAGGCTGTTAATCAGTAATTAAAAATTAAATACACAAAATGGATTTTTGCATTTTGCAGTTTGTTTTGTCTGATTTTACTTGGCCATACATTTAAAAAGCTGTGAAATAAAAACAACCTTAGATGTGCTGTGCTTAAAATGGCCAATCTTTCTAAATTTGGTAAAATTTTCATCAAATTCACTGTCACCCAGTGACTGCTCACTGTAAAGCGTGTGCAGTGCAAGGTAGATGTTCATATGGAAAGGGTCTTGCAGCTGCTGTCATGTTTCAAGCACTGTCTGTCTCAAGCATTATTAACTTTTTCTCCATGTTCCATCCTTGTGGGTAGTGAGGCTTGGTAGACTTTTTCACAGCTAAGCAAAGGAATGCAGACACCAGTTGTCATCAGTAAAGTGAGTCATGACACCTAAATAGTTATCATTGCTAGTAGAAGCCCAATGATCGCATGAGAGAGTGACATATGGCACTTTCTATAACAGGTTTTACTTCATTGGTTTTTGTACATCTTTCTTTTTGGACATTACAGTTTGCCTTACAAGCAATGATAAGTGGATGGAAAAAAGACTGCTTCAACATTGCTAGCATGATGGATAGGTTTTTGACAGGGCTCTCAAAAATGTAAAGCAGAGGATGAAGAATCTGCAAATTTTATTCCAAAACAACTTGCTTCCAAGCCAAGGATTAGAAAATATGCCTTTGAATTCACCTGCACAATGGTGGGTGATGAGGAGAGACAGCAGTTCGTTGACTGTCTTAAAGTGTTGTGACAGTTTCAAGCCTAACAAGCTCAGACGCCACTAGGAGACAAAACATCCAGAGCAAGATAAGCCAGTTGATTTTTTCCGACAAAACCTTGTAAACCGCCATGCCCAGCAGTGTTTCTTTACTAAAGCTGGATCAGTACTGGCAAATGCTCAACTCAGTTCATATAAAGTTGCCTACCAGATGGAAAAGTGTACATACACAATTGCTGAGGAATTAAGACTTCCTTGTGCTATGCCACATGGTTTCAACTATGATTGACGACACAGCAGCACAGCAAACTAGCTATCCCTCTGTCCAATGATATTATTTGTAGGCACATTAATGACCTTTCAAAAGATATAGAGTAGTAACTTAATGATAAGGTGCATGACAGCCACTTTGCTCTGTGGATGGATGAAGTCACTGACAGTAACAAGGACTGCTTATGTAACCCAGGTTAACATAGCCTTCACTAAATACAGGTAAAAGCCAGTAAATTAGAATATTTTGAAAAACTTGATTTATTTCAGTAATTGCATTCAAAAGGTGTAACTTGTACATTATATTTATTCATTGCACACAGACTGATGCATTCAAATGTTTATTTGATTTAATTTTGATGATTTGAAGTGGCAACAAATGAAAATCCAAAATTCCGTGAGTCACAAAATTAGAATATTACTTAAGGCTAATACAAAAAAGGGATTTTTTAGAAATGTTGGCCAACTGAAAAGTATGAAAATGAAAAATATGAGCATGTACAATACTCAATACTTGGTTGGAGCTCCTTTTGCCTCAATTACTGCATTAATGCGGCGTGGCATGGAGTCGATGGGTTTCTGGCACTGCTCAGGTGTTATGAGAGCCCAGGTTGCTCTGATAGTGGCCTTCAACTCTTCTGCGTTGTTGGGTCTGGCATTCTGCATCTTCCTTTTCACAATACCCCACAGATTTTCTATGGGGCTAAGGTCAGGGGAGTTGGCTGGCCAATTTAGAACAGAAATACCATGGTCCGTAAACCAGGCACGGGTAGATTTTGCGCTGTGTGCAGGCGCCAAGTCCTGTTGGAACCTGAAATCTCCATCTCCATAGAGCAGGTCAGCAGCAGGAAGCATGAAGTGCTCTAAAACTTGCTGGTAGACGGCTGCGTTGACCCTGGATCTCAGGAAACAGAGTGGACCGACACCAGCAGATGACATGGCACCCCAAACCATCACTGATGGTGGAAACTTTACACTAGACTTCAGGCAACGTGGATCCTGTGCCTCTCCTGTCTTCCTCCAGACTCTGGGACCTCGATTTCCAAAGGAAATGCAAAATTTGCTTTCGTCGGAAAACATGACTTTGGACCACTCAGCAGCAGTCCAGCTCTTTTTTTCCTTAGCCCAGGTGAGACGCTTTTCGCGCTGTTTCTTGGTCAACAGTGGCTTGACACGAGGTATGCGGCAGTTGAAACCCATGTCTTTCAAGCGTCTCATGGTGTCTCATGGTGGTGGATCTTGAAGCACTGACTCCAGCAGCTGTCCACTCCTTGTGAATCTCCCCCACATTTTTGAATGGGTTTTTTTTCACAATCTTGACTAGGGCGCGGTGATCCCTATCGCTTGTGCACTTTTTCTGACCACAGTTTTTCCTTCCCTTTGCCTCTCTATTAATGTGTTTGGACACAGAGCTCTGAGAACAGCCAGCCTCTTCAGCAATAACCTTTTGTGTCTTTCCCTCCTTGTGCAATGTGTCGATGGTCGCCTTTTGGACAGCTGTCAAATCTGAAGTCTTCCCCATGTTTGTGTAGGCTTCAGAACTTGACTGAGAGACCATTTAAAGCCCTTTGCAGGTGTTTTGAGTTAATCAGCTGATTAGTTTGTTGCACCAGGTGTCTTCAAAATTTAACCCTTACACAATATTGTATTATATTGAATTTTGGATTTTCATTTGTTGCCACTTCAAACCATCAAAATTAAATGAAATAAACATTTGAATGCATCAGTCTGTGTGCAATGAATAAATATAATGTACAAGTTACACCTTTTGAATGCAATTACTGAAATAAATCAAGTTTTTCAAAATATTCTAATTTACTGGCTTTTACCTGTATAAGCCCTTTCATAAAAATAACTACAAAATGCATAAATAGAGAATAAATGGGTCTTAATATAGGTAAAAGGGAAATATAAAAATAACAATTGCAGACATTGTAAATGCTGTATTTCATGTTATGATATTTTATTTTGTTAAAACCGTATAAAACGGAGATTTATTTTGTTAGCATCTCTTATTCTGAAGTCACATTGATGTGTAGCCCGGCTGCCCGAGATCACCTTGCGACTGGCTGCCTTGGAGCGGAATTTGAAGTTGAAGAGTCTTGAAGGGAACAGTTCGGATGAAAATAATGTAGTTTGTAAGAGGATAGTCAGGGAGGAGTTTAAACTAATAATAAAGTTTAGGAAGGAGGATGAAGGTATTCATCTCAGTCCGTTAGCTCTGTCGAGAGAATTAAAAAAGAAGTTTGGAGAGCTGATATTTGCTAAGATCCTTAGAGATGGAAATCTGTTGGTTACAGTGAGAAATGAAGAACAGAAAAATAAAGTAATGAGCACCCAGAGTATTTGTAAAAAGAATTATTACTCAGATAAAGATTTTGGGAGAGGATAAAGTAGTAAGAGGGGTGATTACAGGTATTCCAGTGGAAGAAGATCTAGAACAGTTCCGACGCAGTATTTATGGAGGAGAAGTAAGCAAAATTAAAAGATTGATGAGAACAGTTGAAGGTGAAAGAGTGGAAAGTCTCAGTAATGTTGGAGTTTCAAAAAAGAATTCCTCCTGAAAGGGTAAAAGTCGGTGAATGTCCTTTCCTGTAAGGCCATATATCCCTCCGCCTCTCAGGTGTTATAAATGCCAGAGATATGGACACATCGCAGCAGCATGTTTTCTTAGGAGTCGACTGAACAAACATTCAGAGCTATGGGAGAGGTCTTCCGGGGTTTTTTTTGTTTAAACAACCGTTATCTAATCTAATTTACAATGCAGTCACATATCTCCCATGGGGTCCTGCAAAGAACACCTTATCCAAGTTACTAGTGCCAAGGGTTGATATAAGGGTTAAGATCTGTATAACTTTAAGATACACTATTATCATATAAATGCGTATCCCTCTGTTTGAAAACAAAATTAATTTTGTTACAAAAGATTAACAAAGAATAGTATTTAGTCATCAATTAACTGCAAATGCACACCTGTGGTGATGTAGGCAGAGCTTGCATAAGATCAGTGTATCTAAATGAAATAATAACTACGATTTTATGTTCTCAGTGGCACACTGCAATTCGGCTTTGTGAGAATGCTGGATGTTCCAAGTTATTTACATACTGAGACAGGGTGGTGTATGTGGGCAAAAGACATATAAAACACCATTGTTAACCTGAATAAAACACCTGGTAATATAGCAAATCCTGGTGAAAAGCTGGTTTAACATAGCTGGCAACTGTTATATGTGCAATAGAAAAATCTCAATACTTGTGAGCTAATAAGGAATAACCTAACAGATTGTTTAACCTAAAAAGTGTATCTGGTAATGAATAATATTTGGTTTAAAAACAAAACGTATATCTCAGGGCACATCTGTGCATACCAGCGAGAGGCCCCACGTCGTAAAAATGGCCCCAGGAAGTCCAAAGCTGATAACAACTCCCATTCTGGAAATTTATGGCATGCAGTTGTTAACCAGAGAGACATTTCACCCAGTGAATCTCCTGCTCATAGTTGTAAACCGTTTGCTGTGTAATCATGTACATAACAGAAAAGTGAATAAACATGAGTATATTTTCAAAACTGCAAACCTGTGCACTGGGATACGCTCAATTGGCTGCCTTAAGAAATTATTAACCAGCTCCTGATCCATCTGCCTAGGAACTCAAAAAATGGAGAGAAAGAAAAAATATGAGAACACAGACCATCCAGATCACATCCCATTAAATTTGGTCAGTGGTATATGGGTAGAAATAACTGTCTGTGTTTTACCTTAAAGATGTTTGTTATGAGTCTGTGTGGCTCCTGAGATGGACTCGGACTGACATCTTCGGCAGATCAGGCAGAAAGGAGATTGGAGTTTAGACTTCGCACTCAAAGCTTCCATGAGGGGCAGACTGGAAGGACACTAAATGGATGGAAGTGAGCATCCCTTCCCCCATGTGCTGGAATGTCTCTTGTGAAGCACTTCAGTGACAAAGTCTCAGTTCACGACTCAGAAACGTGATGAAGTATGCAGCTCCAACGTATGCAGAAAGTTCATACAGTCATTTCTCTTGACAGCTTGGGATCAGCACTATTCATGGGTCTTGGCCACTTTTCCATGGTGCGTAAACATTGTTCATGGGAGCGTTATCCCCTCGCTGGGGTACTGACCTTCTGGAGGTGAGGTCGTATTGGGAGTTCATGCCAGGCTGACTTGCTTGTGATGTGAAACAGCCTCTTGCTCAGTGTCTAGCGTGAGCGACTGTAGCAGATGTGATGGGTGCCCCATGGATACACATATCGGCTGTAAATGCTCAGTTTTATTCCTCCAACCCTAAATCGGCACCGATCACCGGATCTGTCAGTTGTCTCCATGCTCCAAAACCAACAGACCTGCAACGAAATGAAGGACAAAAAGACTGTTACTCCCTTCCTACTTTGTTTTCCAATGATTGTAATTTTAGTAACTTTTAGCAATTAACAAACTCAAGCGTTGTCTTTCCCCCCTCCTTTTTGAGCCACAGGCAAATAGTATATCAAATATTTTTTTCCAGCGAGCGTACCAGGATTTAAGTTCATCAGCTGAGATATTGAAGAGGACACGTTTTTTAACACTATTACTCTAAATAATTCACCCAAATTGGACTGATAGTTTTAGGATCCACACCTGTGTGTTTGATCCATCCTTTGGATTTTTTTGCAGTAGATGTTGTAAAACCCAGTCAAACTTAGAAAGCTCTGCTAAAATAAATAAAAGAAATTGTGTGTAACTGAATGCGGAGGTTACACAGTTCTCTTCCAAAGAAGAAATTAGAGAAAACACTAAAGTTACATCCTAAAATGACTCTAAAATCAGTTTTGTGCCTTTGTTTAGAATATTTTAACTTCTGCCAGCCACGATCGATCACCAGCAACGATGTTGAAAAGTTTATTCACCAGAAATTGCATTACCAAATGAACAAATAGAAACAATTCCTCGGCTCCTAAATTACTGTGTGACAAGGGCATCTACATTTTGTGGGACTATGAAAATGTGGTTACATATAATGAATACTTTGGGGACCGTCCTGTGATTATCCCGTAATATTTTCCGTTTCTACCAATTTCTGCCGTTCTGCAAATATCAGTATCTATAATAAAATGATGCAAGCCATCAACATTTGTCATAGATTCCTCAATTTTAGCTGCTTCAGTTGAGGATAACTTCAAAACTGACTCATGACTAAATGCAGGGTTAACAAAATCTATCAAATCAACCGCAATATCCTTTTGCCCACACCAGTAAGCTTCATTTTAACCTTTAACATCGAACAACTTTTTTTTTTTTTTAGTTTTGCTTACTTGTGTTTTCCCAGGCCTGCAAATAAGCAGAAGCTTATAGGGTGCTATATTTTGCTCTCTATTAATCAGCTAGATTTGAGTCTGATGAATTATATCTATTTATTTATCTATTATAACTAGGGCTATCAAACAATGAAAACCTTTTAATCACTATTTAATCACAAAGTATATATTATTTCTGAAAGTGTATATGTTCATTAGGCATTTTAAAATGCTATTGTGCAATAGATAACGCTAATTAAAATTATACTGTTACAGAAGGTATCTTCCCTTTTTTGATTTTTTCCCAATTTTTAATGCCTCAAACAAATGTTTAATGTTCTCCCAAATTTCCAACAACTTTTCCAAACTTCTAACCTCTTTCTAACTTTTAGGCGACAGTTTAAAATAAAAAATTTCTCCAAAACTCACCAAGATGCAGCCGGCCGTGCGCTTTCCAATGCAACTCACCCAATCAGCTTGCAGCCAATACCTCAAATCGCTTTTCTCAGTTCAAACTTCTCCTGCACTTCAACAAACATCATTAATGCATCGACCTTTTTTCCCAATGATTTCCAAATTCCCTTTAGTTTTTTACCCATATCTTAGCCAGATTCTTGCTCCATAATGAACACTTTTTCCTTAACCAAATGCACTCTGCTCCACAGTACTTCTCTTATCTTGAGGCCCGCGCACATGGGGAAATTGACACCCTCATGAAGACACACACACACCCAAGCAGAAATACACACAGAGACACCCACACTTTGCAGATCCGCAGGCCCCACCAGTTTCTCTCTCACACAGCATGGATCCCATTCACAACCGAGACATTCAAAATGTTGGACAAGACAGAACATATAAACACAGACAGCAAGCGCGCAAAGAGGGTCCGGTCCTTTCTGCAACCCTTCCTTTCGACAGAACTTTTTCACTTATTTTAATACCTCCTTAGTCTAACTGTCGTGCTCCAGAATCCCATTCTGGAGCTAGGGAACAATCCAAATTGTCCCCCTGGGGCCCCTTATTTCATCTCTATTCTTCTTATAACAGTTTCACCATTCAAGGTCTTAACTGTTCTTAGCCTCAACTTTTAAAGATGTTACGTATTCTCGGCCGTTTTCTATTTCCTGCTTCTTTATGAACGTCCCAAATTCTCAAGAGGTAGCGCAGCCCCTCAGCCCTAAAATCACCAGTTTGTCAGTCTGGTTTCCGTGTGGCCAATCCTCCAGACATATTTTTTGTCTTTGTTTTTTTATCTTTTTTATTTTGTTTTATTTTATTTTTCGACAGCCTCACCATTTAAGGTTTCTTGGCTTTTATTCTCTTTTATCGTTTCTATCTTATTTTACGTTTTTCTGACGTGAACAAACACATAAATCCCATTCAGTCTTGTCTCGGTTTCAACATAAATTCCACTCTCATACTAGTCGTTCTGTTCAACCTCTGATATTTTGAGAAGAAAGCTTCTCACTTACAGCAACACTTGATTTAGCCTACATCTAATCTTTAGCCAATAGGAGAATCAAAATCTCCTTACTTTTTTTCGGGTCGACCCTGTTTTGCTTTAAGTGATTACTTCTTCGTGCCCAAATTCAAAAGGTTCCTCCACTTAATGTAAAATCCGGGTCACGGCTAACCATAGTGTTAAAGTAGTATATTTGGCCTAATCCTGCTTCGCTAATAAAGACCCATTTTTACCCCGGTTTAAGATTTGACAATAAATGAGGAAACATTGATCAGAGGTAAAACATTTCAATATACATATTTAATTTATCAGAAATTAAATATGGAGACAGAGTATTACATTACCCTATAAGATGATTTCACTGCGCAATGTAGGAGTCTGTCTGACGGTCACAACTCTGAACAGATTTTTTAAAGGGCAAGACACTCCCATGTTTTCGTAGGAGGAGGGAGAAATCTGTTTCGGACAAAGGAACTCTCTTTCTGACCCCTCCGGGGGCAATAAAACACCATGTTATGTTTATCTTACCCTGGAACAGGGAGAGACAGACACCACTCTACTTTTCTCAGTAACCCCAACTAAGATATATTTTTATTCTCAACACAAGTAATCAATAAAACAACTATAGGAAGTGATCGTTATCCTATTTTGATTGAAATAAAATTAAATATAGAAAGGTACTGTGTAAAAGGGATAAAGAAATTATGTTTTAGGTCATTCCAAAAAACGTGAAAAAACAAAGCAACTGGACTTGTTTTCTGTAGTTTGAAGACGTTTCGCTTCCTATCCAGAAAGCTTTCTCAATTCAAAAAGTCTGGAGTAATGTGGAGCATCAAGCTTTATACTACTGCCCAACAAAGGCCTTTTAATGGTTTAGATAACATGCAAATTCAACAGAAACAGGTCCACCCCCTTAGTAATGGGCAGTCGTTAAAGTCATTAAGACAGCAGATTGAACCGAAACTGGTCCACTCCTCTGTAACAAGGAGTCGTTAGGGTTGTTATTGGCCTGGCTTGCAGGAACGATGTATTGATCACCCGTATGGGGGTGAGAATTGAGGTGATGATTGGCCGGAATTAATACTATAGCTGTATTATAAGTTTTTGAGAGTTGAAACCTTAGGCCCCCTCCTCTGTTTAAGGTTGGTTTTTCTCTCTTAACGTAGATGGCTTCCTTCACACCCCTTTCGAACCACCTGTCTTCTTTGTCCAAAATGTGAACATTTTGGTCCTCAAAAGAGTGTCCTTTGTCCTTAAGGTGTAGGTGGACAGCAGAGTCTTGTCCTGAGGAGGTAGCTCTCCTGAGTTGAGCCATGCGTCTGTGGAGAGGTTGTTTGGAGAAACCAGTTGCTTTGTTTTTTTACTTTTTTTGGAATGACCATGACCTGGATGACTCAGAATCTTCACCAGCAGATATTTTAGGTCAGCAGATTGGGAAACATTTAGGAATAGTAGTGAAATTAAAATGTTAAAAGTGGATATGAGTAGTAGTATTGATGAAATAAATTTTTCTATATGTAATGCTATCTTCGAAGCTGCTAATCAGGCTATAAGGAAGAAAGGTGGGGGAAGGGAAAGAAGGTTGGTGCCCTGGTGGACATCAGAATGTAAGGAGGTTATCAAGAAATGAAATAAAGCTTTCAAATTATTAAAAGGAAATCACAACTTTCAGAATCTGAATGAATACAAGAAATTGCAACCAAATGTAAGAAGAATTATTAAAAATGCAAAAAGAGATTATTGGAGGAGTTTCTGTAATTCAGTAGGGAGGGAGACAGATATTTCTAAGGTGTGGGCAACAATTAAAAGGATGAATAGGATTAAAAGAGTGAGTGGATATCCAATATTAAATGATGGAGAAATAACAGCAGTTACTGACAGAGAACAGGCAAAAATGTTGGTAAATACTTTTGTTAAAATTCATAGTTCTGAAAATATTAGTTAAGAAGGAAAAAAGAAGAGAAAAGACTATTTTAGAGAACACGGATTTATTACAGCAAATGGAAGATATATGAAGAATATGTTGTTTACAATAACAGAACTGAATAGGGCTAAGTTGTCAGCTCCAGGAAAAGATCAAATTTATTATGTTATGATTAGTAATTTAAATTAATCTTCTAAAAATATTTTATTAGAAATGTATAATAGGATATGGGAGGATGGAGAATTGCCAAAGAGTTGGAAGGAAGCAGTGATTGTCCCAATCAGAAAACCATGGAAAGATGAGTCAAAACCAGGAAATTATCAGCCGATAGCTTTAACATCCAACTTATGTAAAATAATGGAGAGAATGGTAAATGAAAGATTAATATATTATATGGAAAATAGGGGATGTATATCGTCTTATCAGAGTGGTTTCAGGAGAGGGAGAGGTACAATGGATCCAGTTTTATGTTTAGAGTATGAAATTAGAAAGGCCCAAGTGAATAAAGAGAGCGTTGTGGCAGTATTTTTTGACATTGAGAGAGCATATGATATGATGTGGAGGGAAGGGTTATTAATTAAAATTAGAAGAATGGGTATAAACGGTCATATGTTTAGATGGATTAAAACTTTTCTAGAAGAAAGACAAATACAAGTGAGGATAGGGAAGGATTATTCTGAGAGTTTGAAAATAGAAAATGGGACACCACAGGAAAGTATAGTAAGTCCGCTATTATTTTCAGTGATAGTTAATGATATGTTTAAAGAAGTAGAGGGTGGAATGAGATTTTCACTATTTGCTGATGATGGAGCAATGTGGAAAAGAGGAAGAAATTTAAACTTCATTGTAAAGAAACTTCAGGGAGCAATTTCAGTTGTAGAAAATGGTCATATAAATGGGGTTTTAAATTTTCTGTAGAGAAAACTAAAATAATGTTTTTTTACAAGGAAAAGAGTTGATAAAAAATCAACTTAAAATTATATGGTCAGGAGTTAAACAATTTAAATTTCTTGGGATGTAGTTTGATGAAAGAATGACATGGGGTGTGCACATTAAGAAAATAATAAATGTTGGAAGGTATTAAATATAATGAGGTGTTTAGTTGGAACAGAGTGGGGAGCTGATAGAAAAGCATTAAAAGCAATTTATACTGGGTTAATTAGGTCAGTATTTGACTATGGATGTATAGTTTATAACTCAGCAGCAGATACAAACCTCGATAAGTTAAATATTATTCAACATCAGGGTTTAAGAATATGTACTGGCGCTTTTAAAATCTTCAACAGCAGCATTACAGGTTGAAATGGGAGAAATGCCTCTTAAAGTTAGAAGAGATCAATTATCTTTAAACTACTGGTCAAATTTACAGGGACAAAGGAATGATCATCCAACATTAGAGGTGCTTAAACCTGGATGGGAAAAGGAAAAGAAACAATTAAAGAGCTTTGGATGGGTAATAAACTCTAAAGTTAATGAAATTCATTTAAATCAGCTAGATATATGTCAGACAGTTCCATTAACAGCAATACCACCTTGGATACTTCCTGATGCTGAAGTTGATCTTTCATTATTAGAAAAGAAGAACAAAGATAAATTTCAAATTATGAATAAATATATAGTACAAGAACAGAAATATTATTGTCATGGTTTAGGTTTTGTCTGGTTTCTTTTCTTGTCATTTTTGCAGTTCACTCAGCTCACCCTCCTGCAGCAATTAGTCACACCTGTCTGGACACTAATTAATCTTCATTCCCGTCACCTGTCAAGTGTTTGTTTCGTCACCACCATGCCTGTCTGCTCCTGTTCCCCCGCTTTGGTTCCCGGTTCATCTAGTTTGGTTTTTGTTTGGCTGCGCTGCTGATCTCTGTTCCTCCGTCTTCGTCCTGGTCTCCGGTTTTGTTCCTGGTTCTGCAGCAGCCCAGCTCTCCTCTGTTTCATGGACTGCCGTACCTCAGTGTCATGGACTCCGTACCTGCCAGCCAGCTCTTGCATCCTTCACCTCCGACTGGTAACAAACTCTGGTTCCTCATGTCACCACCATCCACCTGCAATAAACTCTCTTAAATCCTACTCTGTGTGTGCGTGCTGTGTCCAGGTTCATCCACGACAAAATCATGACAATTATAACTATATACAAATATATACAGATGCATCAAAAAATACAGCTAATAGGGTAGGGATAGCATTTATTATACCACAGTTTCATATAAAGGTAGGAAAAACGATTAGTGACGGAGTTTCAGTGCATACCGAAGAAATGCTAGCTTTGCTTTTAGGAGTCCAATGGATGGAAGAGGTAAGACCATTAAAATCTATCATTTGCTCAGATTCTAGTTCATCATTACTCAGTTTGCAAAATAATCAGTAAGACAGTAGACCAGATATATTAATTGAAATACAACAAACACTTTACAGAATAAATATGATGGGGCTAGTAGTAAATTTTGTTTGGGTTCCGGCACATAACGACATTAAAGGAAATTAAAAGGCAGACAGGATGGCTAAGGAGAGTACAAATAAGGTAAGGATAGATATTAATGTTAGTTTTAGTATAACAGAAATAAAGGGCATAATTAAGCAAAAAACAAAAGAGAGGTGGCAAAAGTTATGTGAAGAAGAAAAGAAGGTGGTTTTATTAAATCCAAAAGAGAATTGGACAAATGAGAAGAACAGAAACGAACAGGAGAGAAGAGATAATTATTTCACGACTCAGAATAGGACACACAAGATTGAATAGATCATTATTTTTGATAGGGAAACATCAGATAGGTAAATGTGACTGTGGGGAAGATTAGACAGTGGAACATGTTATTTTGAGTTGTAGGAATTATTTGATTCAGAGAAACAAGTTAATTAGGAAACTTAGTAACATGAAAATGAAACTTGACGTTGTTGATTTACTGCAAAAGGAATCAGGAAGCAGAGGATATCAGGTTATATTTGAGTTTTTGAAACAGATTAGGTTGTATAATAGGATATTGTTTTTTTTTTTTTTTTGTTTGTTTTTTTTGTCATGTGGTCCACACTCCTTACCAGTTGGTGGCGGTAATGCTCACCTAACGTTTTTTGCCAACCGCCAATAAATTTTAACAAGAAGAAGAAGAAGAAGATGTGTAGCCCATGTGACTTGTTCCAGCCAACCGGGTTGCTACGTTCTCTGGCACTCGAAGAAGAAGCGGAAGGAGAGGTCCCAAGATGGCGGAGTGAGAGGTGGTGTTTTTGCAGGCTCTAGCATACAGTAATTTTTTAGCCAAGATTTAACCCTATTTTTGTGCTTTAGCCCCTGTGCCTTAGGGTTTTTTGTTCCTAGTTTAACAACTTTTTGAAACTATTTCAGCCTTCCAGTTCCTTTTTTCACCGTCTGTGAATTTGTATACGGAGGCAAGCATGTCTGACCACAACTACAACCGGTCGGCTCTTCAAGAGGCTTGCGATGAAGATATTATTGAAGAAATAGAGTTGGTTGGGGCCGCTACTGATCCTTCTTGCAAAGATCAGAAGGTAAACCGGGATCATACACCCACTAAGAACAAAAAGAAAAAGAAAATGAAGCTACAGGAGACTGAATGTAAGGAGGACACAGCGAACGCTATTCTTCGTGCGATAGGAGAGCTTAATACAAAGATGGATAATCAGACTGAAATTTTGAAAAGTATTGAAAAACGTATCGAAGTTAATACTGTCGCCATTGATGTAAATAAGAAAGCCATAACAGAGCTTCAAGCTACAGTTAACCTTCTCAAAAAAGAAAACACAGCGCTGAGGATCTCCTGTGAGGACCATGCTCGTTACAAGAGACGCTGGAACCTGAGGGTGACCGGACTGCCTGAGAAAGATGATGAAAACATACGGGATTCCATCATCGGGATCCTCACCAGGATCATTCCTGTCTCCGTGGATCGGCTGCGGGATACGGTTGACACCGTTCACAGATTGGGGAAAAAAGCCGACGCCGCTTCGCCAACAACCGTCCCAGAGCCTTCATCATTCAGTTCGGGATGCGAACCATGCGAGATGAGGTCTGGAAGAAATCCAAAGATGCTAAAGTTTGTAAAGAAATGCACATCAGCTTCAGAGAGGACTTTTCCAAGGAGGACAGGATCGCCCGGGCTAAACCGTGGCCCCTGGTTCAGGAAGCCAGAAGCCGTGGCAAACGCGCATACTTGAAGGAAGGTTTCGCCCTGATCGATAATCAAAGAGTGGACCCTGACTAAGTACACCGCCATGTTCCTTTTACTGCCACTGGTATGGCATATTATGTTCGTATTTGTTTAAAGGGCTATTGCACTTTTCCTTATAATTGTTATTGGCTGTTATCTCATTCCTGCTCATTGTTCCTGAGCTTAGTTTTTGCACAACTACTGTGTTTATTTCATGTTGTCTTTACTTTCACTTAATGCTAGGGGTTTGAAAAATAACGTTAAACGTAAGGCTACTTTTCTTTATTGCATAGAGCGAAAGGCAAATTGTTTTTTTCTGCAGGAAACTCATTAATCCAATGAGGAGGCTAAATTTTGGAAACTTCAATGGGGTGACCATATTTATTTCAGTCATGGTACTTCGCATTCCGCTGGGGTTATGATTATGTTTCATAAATTCCCAGGTTCTTTGTTGGAGCATATGAGTGATATAAATGGCCACTGGGTATAGTGGAGACTGATGGAAATAAGATCATTCTGGTATGTATATATGGATATAATAATAAAGCGATGAATAGTATATTTTTTGCTGACATCGGAGAGATGATAAAACAATGGAAAACAAAATTTTCCACTGATCAGGTTGTTTTGGGTGGAGATTTCAACGTAACTCCAGATGGATCGATTGATCGTCTCCCCTCCCGGGGGCAGCACCATATGTTCGACAATATTTTTGTAAACTTAACCTCTAATACAAATTTGACAGACTGCTGGAGGATTAGAAATCCTGATACCAGACAATATCCTTCTGGAAATGGCCAGAGCTCTAGGCTAGATTACTGGTTAATCCCTCATAATATGTTAAATATGTTAAATAATATTTCAAGCTGTGAAATCTCAGCGGCTCCTCTAACAGATCATTGTTCAGTCACCTTGTTTCTCTCTCTAAATAAATCCAAACCACCTTCAAATTTAGCTTGGAAATTTAATAGTAATCTACTGAATAACAAAACGTTTTGTGCAAGTCCTGAACCTTATTGAGGATATCTCAGTAATGGATATGTCGCCCTTAAATAAGTGGGAGTGGTTCAAATTTAATGTCACGACAACAGCAATAAAGACTGGTAAACTTGCTTCAAAACTGAGGAGACAGAAACAATCCCAACTTATTAGTAATAAAAATTCTCTATGTTCAAAATTAGTTTTATCGTCCAATGAGCTGAGTCAACTTGATGTTTTCAAATCTCAACTAGATGATGTTTTTCTAGATAAAGCTAGGGGGGCTTTTATTCGCTCCAGGGCTCGGTGGATTGAAGACGGTGAAAAGAACTCTTCATATTTTTTCAATCTTCAGAAGCAGAGACAGTCCAAAAAGAAGATTCAGAAACTAATTATTAATGGTAGTGTCACTGAAGACCTGGATGTAATACATGCAACAATTAAACAGTTTTATAGCAATCTTTATCGTTCCAAGTATTCAGAATCCAATTGCCAGTCTTTTTTCGATGAAATTCAGGATTCTGTTGAAAAAATTAATCTTGATTTTAAAAATCTTATGGAAGATGACTTAAGAATCGAAGAGCTTGATGTAGCAATACAACAAATGGCAAAGGGTAAATCTCCAGGTCTAGACGGGTTAACTACGGAATTTTATACTTTCTTTTGGAAAGATTTACGAAAACTATTATTTGAGGCCCTGCTGGAAAGCCTTTCAAACAACAATCTCTCTCCCACTATGAGACAAGGTTTGATTACTCTGATCCCCAAAGCCAACAAAGATCTTTTATCACTGGACAATTGGAGACCCATCACTCTTTTATGTATAGATTACAAAAATTTAGCTCTTGTTTATGCCAATCGCTTAAATAGTGGATTAGGAACAATTATTAATGAATGCCAATCAGCTTTTTTAAAGGGTAGAAATATCCATCATCATACTAGACAAATTTTTGATATGATTGATTATCGTAACTTTATTGATAGTGACAGTTTTATTTTATTCCTGGATTTCTTTAAGGCCTTTGACTCATTGGAACATTGCTTTATAATAAAAACCTTAAAATATTTTGGCTTTGGGGAAAGATTTTGTGATATAATTAGATTATTTTACAGTGATATAAGTAGTTCAGTTTCCTTGGGAACGAGTATGACACCTAGTTTCTCTATGTCAAGAGGAATCAGACAGGGCTGCCCAATTTCACCTAAATTATTTATACTTACAACTCAATTGCTTACCTTACTAATCATGAAAAACTCAAATTTACATGGTATCAAAGTTTTTGACAGGGAATTCAAAATAAGTCAATTTGCTGATGACACAACAATTTTTCTAAGAGATAAAACTATAGTAGACATTGCGCTTAAATCCATTTTAAAGTTTTCCAAAGCGTCCGGTCTGTCTCTCAATATTAATAAATGCGAAATTCTGCCGATCCATTCCAGCTCTGAGGCGTCTGTTGCCTCCATTACAGTAAGTCCGAAGTTAAATATCTGGGAATATTGATATCGAAAAATGCTATTAGAAGAGAGGAGGAAAACATTGGTAGTTGCTTGAATGGCATGAAGAGATCCTTGAGTCATTGGTTAACGAGAGACCTAACTATTTTTGGACAAACTCTTTTATCCAAATCTGAAGGACTATCTAAATTAATTTATCCATGCCATTCTGCTTTTATTTCTGACAAAAATATTAGAAAAGCTAATTCAATAATTTTTCAATTTATCTGGAGAAATAAAACTCACTATCTATGACGATCACATCTCGTTAAAGATTATGATACGGGTGGTATTAGAGCTTTAGATTTTGAGGCTCTGATTGGTTCTTTTAGGATAAATTGGCTAAAGACCTTTTTGTCTCATTTCAATTCAATGTGGTTTCATATTCCTAAATATATATTTAATAAGCTTGGTGGCTTGGATTTCTTGCTTAAATGTGAGTTTGAATTAACCAAAATCAACATTTCACTGTCTAATTTTCATAAACAAGTTTTACATTTTTGGAAGATGATATTTACTCACAACTTTACCCCTCATGGATCCGTAGTGTGGAATAACAGATCAATATTAATAAATAGAAAATCTATTTTTAAAACTGACTGGTATGAAAAAGGTATTTTATTTGTAACTGATTTAATGGACAGTAATAGTGTTTTGCTAAATTATAGAGATTTTACCAACAAATTTAATCTGTACTGTACTTGTAATGAATATCTAAAAGTATGCAAAGCTATTCCTGTAGCTCTGATCCATCTCATCCAAAACACCTTAAGATACTCAAATGTCACTTCATCTTTACCCAAATTGAAAATTGGAGAATATTGTGTGACTGATAAAAAATGTAATAATGTAATGCTTGTGACTGCCTTGAAATCTAAATTATTTAATGATTACTATAATAGTTTTTTGAAAACAACGAATTTGCCTATATTTGAGAAGGCGTTCTCTAAGTATGTTAAATGGCCGGTTTCACCAAAGGTTAAAGAGACTCACTATAAAATCTCTCACAATATTTACCCAGTGGCAAAATTTCTGCACAAAAGATTTAAATTTGACTTAACATGCTGTGCCTTTTGTGAATCTCCGGATGAATCCCTTAATCATCTCTTTTTTTCCTGTCCTTTTTCTTTTAAACTATGGAGAGACATTAAAAATTGGTTGTCCCTTAAAATTGAGGACATCCCAGAAATAACCATCACCCACATATTGTACTATGTTGATGACCTTGATAGTAAAATATCAGATATGGTTAATATTGTATTCTTGCTTGTCAAATATCATATACATTGCTGTAAATGGAGAGGTTCTACTCTTTGTTTTGATTTTTTTCTCAATCAATTTAAACTGTATTACACCTCATTGAAACATTTGAAATCTGATTCTGCCAAAAAAGTAACTGCCAGTATTTCTACTTTTCTTTTGTTTTAAATCTTGCTCTATAATCATTCATTGGCCTTATTGTTTATGTATCTGTTCTTAGTTTTTAGCCCCATGTTTTTGTCTCTTTTCTACCCATGTTGTAATGTTTGTACCTCAACGAGTCTTTGTACACTATTTGTTTGATATATAAATAAAGTAAAAAAAAAAAAAAAAATTGCGCGCGAGTTCAACTGATCGATCGGAGATTGTTTGGCGAGTAATAAATTGAATATAAAGTTGGTTTTGGCATAATCTGGAATTGTGAGTGGATCAAGACAATGGCTAGTTGTAGTGGGGGGTGTTCGGAAGATGAAAATATGGACAAAGGATGGTCTATGGTAGAAAATAGAAGAGGGGGAAGAGATAAATTTAAAAGGGGATTAAATGCTGGTAAAAGATCTCTTGAGGATGAGGAAGAACGAATTGAGACAAGAAAGAAAATAATGATGGAAGACTGTAAAGTTATATTGAAATTTAAGGCTGGACAGGATATGGGTGGAGTAAGTCCTATCACTTTGTCAAATGGATTAAAGAAAGTTGTTGGAGATGTAGAACTAGCTAAAGTCCTGAGGGATGGAAGCTTACTTATTTGTAAAAATACTGAGCAAAAGAACAAGGCCCTAAAATTACAAATGGCGTGTAAAATAGGGTTACCAGACGTCCCCGATTTCCGGGGACTGTCCCGGTTTTGGACCACCTGTCCCCGGCTAAAGCTGTCCCCGGAAATGTCCCCGATTTTACCGAGGGGGAAAATGTTGCGTGTAGACTGTTAAAAAATAATCAATAAAAACTAAGACAAGACCATGAGTTGCTGCTCGTTTGAGTAAAAGAAACTCAGTTAAAATGTAACAGAATGATTGAAAACTCTTTGTAAGGTGCTAATCTGGTACGCTGGTTCTCCAGGGATCAACAAGGGTTCGTCTAAAGATGTTTTAGAACTGATTGGTGACCTTTAGTTTATATATCAGATAGTTAGTTATAAGTAGAGTTATTACAAGTTGTTTTGCTGATTTATGGTTGTGATTTATGAGCACAGACTTCCAGTTTTAGGTGTGCTTTTCTACTACTCAGTTTGGATATATGAAAGTTCCACATGAAAAAAAAGGAGTCAGTAAGCCCAATTGTCTGAGGATATAACCTCTTTCTTAGTCTCAGCACTGAACATGAGTTTCACTGCACTTCCCTAGCTGTGGCAGAATGAAACGGCAGTTTAGTTGTATTTTTTTCTTGTGTTTTAAAAATTTCTGTTCTGCACATAATATATCCTCTTCTCATCTTATTTTATCCAGACCTCTGGATACCGTGGCTGATGGCTCTTCAGACACAGAAGGCCTTGAAGAAACCAGAGATGACCTCATGTTAGCTGACTCACTGACCGGAGTTAACTCACCTTATAGGAGCAAACAATATACTTGCACATCAACTACTACGATACACATACACATAATGTAGTTATACACACTTTATGTAAGTTTATACATGCTCATGCTGCACTACACACACAATCACTTGCATTCTTGTCAAGGGGATTCCAAGTCTGTGCTTTTTTTCACCTCACATCACCACAACCTATTTTCTTGTCCCAAACAGGCTCCATGCACAGCTCCACTTCTTCCTGAACTTCAGCAGCTCCTTTGCTTCCTCTCTTTCATTACTGGACAGACTGATTAATCCAGGTGTGTCTGACCTCAGTAACCAGCCAGACACACCTTGATCAATCAGGTTGTCCAGTAATGAAAGACAGGAAACAAAGGAGCTGCTGAAGTTCAGCCAGTAGTGGAGCTGTGCTTATAGCCCATTAGTGGGAGAAATTAATCTGCTTCTTTGAGACGCACAGGCCCCTGATGTGGCCAGTTGACAGTAAGAAACATGTATCATCCTTTACCTGCAGGCTTGACCGCTACTTGTTTTTGATGTTAACGCAGAAAAACCTATTTCTCATAGGTATGTAGATGTGAACAGAATAAGTATTTGTTGCACTTTTTTTAAAAGGTGGGGGAACTCTGTCTCCACAGACAGCCACAGGCTAAATGTTTGTATTTACTGGTTTTTCTTTTCCTCATGTCACTCTCCCCTTAGGGAGCGGCAGAGCTCTTTGGGCCCCACAAAATTGGAAAGCCCTGCTAACCACCCTTGACCCCTCCACTCCCACCCCCACCACTTTGCCCCAACCCAGAGACACAGTTCTAGTTTCTATTAATAACACTATTTATTCATTTTATTAATCTTAGGATATACTAAAAGTGTGGAGAGGCACTGGCTTTTACATTTGATTTTTGTTGTTTAAATATTAATAAATATGTAAAAATAAATGAAACCATTACTGTCCCCGTTTCCTAATTTCATCTTGATGAGATGTATTAATTGTTATCGACGAGCAAGAAATGTCCCCAGATTATAGGAATCAAACGATTACAGGCTTTTAGGAATGGGGAGAAAATGGACAGTACATCTGTTCTTCTGTATTTCAATGATAGAGTTCTGCCTGATAAAGTGATGATTGGTTACATGAGCTTTAATGTAAGAGATTATATTCCACCACCTCTAAGATGTTATAAATGTCAAAGATATGGACATACTGCAAATGTTTGTAAAGGGAAACAGAGGTGTGGTAGATGTGGAGGTGAACATCCTTATGGTGAGTGTGGAAATAATCCTGTTAAATGTTGTAACTGTGGAGGAAGTCATACTGCAGCATATGCAGGGTGCATGGTAAGGAAAGAGGCAGCTGAAATCCAAAAAGTTAAAACTGATAAGAGAATTACTTATGCTGAAGCAGTGAAAGAAGTTAAAAAGAATGATAATGATCCAAAAATAAATTATGAAAGGAAAAGAATGGCAGACAATATTCAGTGTAATGTTACATTAGAAAAATTGATTCCTTTTCTTGCATATATCATAAATTGTTCAGAGCAAGCAAGAACCAAAACTGAATAAAAATTATAGTAAAGGCAGCTACAAAGTTTTTTAATGTCAAAGATTTGTCTTGGGAGAAAATCCATGATGAACTTAGACATGGGGAAGGATCTTTTGAAAATGAGGCTTCTCAAATCCCCACATAATTCTAATATTACAATGTAACGCTCGCAGTTTAATAGCAAATGGTCAGGAATTTAAAGGCTTCATTAATAATTAAATTATTTTTTTATTTATTTTTCCCCAGTAATAAAAGATAATGGAAATATTATAATTAGTGATGTTACGTGATGTGCCGAGGCTTCGAGGCGTGTGTCGAGTAATGGAGGGAGCGTTTCCGTAATGCGCGTATCGAGGCTTGCTTCATTTAGGGGAGGAGCCGAAAACGATGACGTCCGAAGCCTCGCTGCCCGGCTGTACCACGTGACTGCTTCGGGAAGTGGCTCAGATTTTGGCGCGGGGTTTGACAGCTTTAGAAACCCCACAGGCTCCATTCAAAATGTGGGTTGTTGTAGGTGAGTTGCGGTCAGTTGAGAGAGTGGATAGAGTTTTGATAGTTTGGATAGCAGAGTTTGGATAGTGGTTATTTTAGTTTGAGACAGTTAGTTTGGTGTTTGGAGAGTTTAGGAGAGAGATAGATAGATAGGAGATTTAGGAGTGCGAGGACAGGATAGGAGTAGGATGGAGCCGGCGAGAAAGAGGAGGATTTCCCCTATGTGGGAACATTTCAATTTGATAAGCCCTAACAAGGTAAGGTGAACTGAACATTTGCAGATGCATTAGGTTTGCTTATGAGGAACTGTATTTTTCACTGTTTCTTATTTTCTGTAAAGGTGAGGTGTTTATTGTGCTCCAAGGAGTTGGGGTACAATAATAACACCTCATCCATGCTAAGGCACTACCGTGCCTTGCATGAGAATAGGGAGGAAACTGTCATAATCTGGGTTTTGTTTTGGTTTGTTTATTATTTGATCAGCTGTTCCTCTCTTCCACCTCAGGTTTTGTTTCTGTTCTGTCTTGTTTTGGATTCTTCAGCTTATGTACTGTTTTAGTTTATCCGGTCTTTGTATTAGTTCTGATCTCCCTTCTGTGCTCTGTTTAGTCTTAGTTTTATCTTCTGTCTTAGGGTTGTTCTTCATGGTTATTTATGTTCTAGGGTTGGTTTAGTGTGTGTTCCTTTCCACGTGTTTTCTGTCAGCTTGTTTCCTCCTGCAGCCTCTTCCCTCCCTCTGATTACCTCCACCTGTTTCTGGTTAATTGGCTCACTCTCTCTCCTTTGTTCTCCTGCCTTTTTTAAGCTTGTCTCCTCTGCCACTTCCCTGCCAGTTCATCGTCAATTCTTGTTTTGTTATATAGTGTCTTTCCTTGTCAAGCCTCCGGTGAGTTTAAGTTCCACGTTTTCCTTTTGCTTGTTATATCTACCTCTGGATTTTGGACTGCCATTTTTGTATCATTTTTGGATTATGATTTTGACCACTGTTTTGCCCATATCTGCTCATTAAATCCTACTTTATCTCAAACCTCTTTTGTCTGGTCGAATTCTGGGTCCTCCTGTCTCTGAGCCTTCGTGACAGAAACTGGAGCTTCACCCAGCCAAGGTATTTCATTACTATATTACAAACACACTATCACAATTTTTGCATGCTAATGTTTGCTTGTTGTGCAAATAAAGACAGGTAACAGACACTGTATTTATTCCCTTTTAACCAGCCACCAGAAAACAAGAGCTGGATGAAGCTCTAGTCTCCATGATAGTGAAGGATACCCAGCCTTTCACTATTGTGGATGATGTTGGATTCAAGACATTTGTGTCTAAGTTGGATCCCAATTATGTTCTCCCTACAAGGCAGATATGTGTGGGTCCATACATGAAACGAATGACTACATTATTGTATGTGTCACAATTCAGCTATATATATATATATATATATATATATATATATATATATATATATATATATATATATATATATATATATATATATATATATATTTCTTCCTTTAGGCTCTGAAGGCCATGGTGGAGGCCAAATATGAGTCTGCTAAGGAGCACGCTAAGGCTAAAGTAGAGAAGGTGGCTGCTGTTAGCCTTACATCAGATATGTGGACATCCATCAACATGGATGCCTACCTGGCAGTGACATGCCACTTTGTGGAGGAGAACGAAAAGCTGAGCTCGGTGTTGTTGGGAGTGCAGGCATTCCCCCAGTCTCACACTACTGAAAATATTGCTTGTGTGAAAGCCTCCCTGATGGAGGAATGGGGAATCTCAGGCAAGGTGACATGCATGGTCACCGATGGTGCTCCTAATATGGTGGCATGCGTGAGAGAGCTGAAGCTTCGCCACCACATTTGTGTTGCTCACAACCTCAATCTTGTTGTGAAGAGGGCGCTTGACCAGCACCCTGTGCTCTCTGGCCTCCAGGCCAAAGCAAGGAAGCTGGTTGGCTACTTTAGAAGCAGCACCACTGCTAAGGTATGCTCTTTTCTTTTATTCCAATATATAATGTTAATAGTTTGTCTGTACTCCTACTGCAGTGACTTAATGGCCTACTCTTCTGTATCTTTAAAGGAGAAGCTTACACAAGTGCAGCTTCAGCTGGGCATGCAAGCAACCAAGCTGATGCAGGAGGTGGAAACAAGATGGAACAGCACCTACTTGATGCTGCACCGTCTGGTGGAGTTGAGGGAGCCAGTAGGAGCGGCATTGGCTGGATTACACACTGACATTCACTTTTTCACTGCCAGTGAGTTTGACATTGTTGTAGCGTGCCTTTTCTTTACTCTCTCCTTTCTATGACGCCACCACGGAGCTCTCTGCAGAAGAACACGTGTCGGCATCAAAAGTTATCCCCCTCCTGAAGATGATAGAGAAAGCCCTTCAGGAGGAAGACACCAAGTCGGCACCTGCAGTGGAAATAGGAGAGCAGCTCATCAGACATCTCAGGGAGAAGCTGCACATGTTCCAGTCAATGAGCATCTTGTCGCTGGCTACACTCCTGGACCCAGATTTAAACTTATAGCATTTTTCAGCAACACAAAAGCTGCTGAAGCAGTGAAGCGCTTGACTTCAGAGTGTGCCACCGTAATCCGACCGAACACAGAAGAGAACACTCATGAGATTCCCCAGGCTTCCACCTCTCAAGAATTCACTGGAGGTAATCTTTTATATTACATTTTGAGATTACTTATTCCTATTACAACACTTACTAGCATGACCTGTGGTTTCCATTTAGGTAGCAGACTTTGGCAAAGATTGGACACTAGTGTCATGGAGGCAAAGAGGACTCAAAATGTGTCAGCAGATGCCACCGTAGAGGTCCAGCGCTACCTGTCAGAGGCAAACATAAGCAGGCAACCCCCCTGGAGTACTGGGCTAATCATCGGTCACTGTACCCCAATCTGTACAAACTTGCACTTATTTATTTATGCACCCTGGCATCATCTGTGCCATGTGAGCGTGTCTTTTCAAAGGCTGGAGAAGTAGTGTCAAAAAAGAGACATCGTTTGAAACGAAAAACTGTGGAGAAATTGTTGTTTCTTAATAAAAATGCACGAAATCATCCAAGTTACACAAGCATTAGCCTAGCACTACCCCCTCCCTAGTTCCACAAGCACTTTCACTGTCCTCTGCCTGATTAAGCCCATGCCATTTTTATAGAGTCACAGAAAAAAATTATTACACAACATGCCATATCACATGACACTACTATTTTGGGAATAATTACACACAGAGAATACATTCAAACAATATTTTATTATACACATATGTGTATACATAATTTATGTAGACAAATGATTTTGTCCTACACCTTTTGTGAAGTCATTCCCAAGAGCCATAATAGACAAAAAATCAATGCATCACACGTGTTAAGATACAGCTGGCTGTGATTATACACCTGGCCAGTAGGTGGTTTCATGTGCACATGAAGCTTCAAGAAATGAACCCTTTCTCGAACCAGTTGGCTCAAGTGGTTCAGTGCCTCATGAGGCTTCATCTCACCATCACTAATTATAATAGACAATAAAAGTAAAGCTGAGTTATTAGTTAAAGGTTTTGCAAAGATACATAGTACAGAGTGTCAGGACTCTGCTGGCAGCGCCGTGCAGTTTTCTGCCGGCTTTGCCTTTTTCCTCCCTCTCCCTTCTCCGCAGGTGGCTGGAGTGACAGGTGGGCGTGGTACACACCTGCGGCTCGTTCAGCAGCGTGTGGCCCTGCTATATAAGCAGCGCTCTGACAGCTGATGGATGCCAGAGTGTTAACCTAGTTTGGTATGCTCAGAGGCCTCTGTCTACGACAGCTTACCCTTCTCCAGCGTTTAACATTGTCTCCTGTGTCCCTCAGGTCGTTTTCCATTTGGAGAAAGTCTCCAACGTTCCCTCGTGCCTTGTCGTCCCAAGTGAAAGACCACAGGTTCGGACTGTTCCAGATCCAGCTCCGAACACATCCCCGTGCTGTCTGGTTCCATCAGCTGACTCCGGATCCCACCTACGTCGCTGCTGCTCGGGCCCCTCTCCTGGGATTTCCATCAACCAGCCCACCAGTCCCACAGTCACCGGCTCACACCTCAAGAAGGCTCCTACTGAGTCCGTCACTCCACTCCACTCCCCCCGGCCCGGTTCCATCACCCGGCGGTAGGTTGCTTTTACGTTACTCTCCTCCCCTCGTACTTCCGTTCCCGTAGATTTATCTAATCCTCTCGCTTCTCACCCACAGAACGATCGGGCCCCTGCTCGCGCCGACTTCCCCGTCTGCTCAGCCGAGCTCCAACTTCTAGTGCTTGCTTGTTTCAGTTAGTTTAATAAATATCTGTAACTGCTCTTGTCTTCCGGTGTGAGTTCTGCATGTGGGTTAAACATCTTATGACCATGACACAGAGAATCTAATAATAATAGAGGGCGTGAAATGACATTACAGAGAAATATCGAATTGGTCCATAATGATGAAGATTGTGAGGATTTTATTAATATGAAGTTTTCTTTGTTAGAATTAAATAAAGCATTGAAGAATTCCAGTCAATCTACGCCTGGGAATGATCAAATTAGTTATAGTATGTTAAATAATCTTAGTGATGTGAGTAAAGAAATATTGTTAGAATTATATAATAAGGTGTGGGAGGAAGGGATATTACCTGATAAATGGAAAGAAGCCATTATTATAACCATTTGTAAACCTGGTAAAGATCCTAATTCAACTTAAAGTTTGTAGAATGTATTAACTTTGATCCGTTTCATACACTTTTATGAAGGTTTAACATGTGTTTATATGCTTTAATATGCTTTTAAGATAGCTGGCAGAAAGCTTCAAAACCGGGCCTGTTGGTAAAAGAATTTGGAATTCTTGGAATTTGCAAGACGGGTTTCTATCTTGCCCAACCTTTTGTTGGTAGCACAAGGTTCGGGGTTGTGGTCAGCGGCTTGCAGGCGATGACCGGAAGAACCAGTACAGTGGGCAGCCATAGAAGCAACCCCATATAGGGTAGAAGTATTGTTAAGGTGTTGAACTGATTGGGCAACAGTGTGTGTCATTCGCTCATGTAACGGTGTGTCATTCGCTCATGTAACTCTGTGAGACCCTCCCCTTTGAAGTTAATAAAAAGAGCCTGCACAAGGAAGACGGCAGAGTTGTTGCTCGCAGGGGTTGGCTGGTGCAACTTCTCTCCTTTTGCAAAGGTAAAACTTCAATTCTGTTTCCTTGGCTAAGTTTTTGTTGCACTCTTAAGTCCTGCACATGACTCAACGGACCCGGGGAAGCAAGCGGCTTCAACAATTTGGGGGCTCGTCCGAGAGTCAGGGTGACAGGCTGAATTGGACATCGGACTGGGACGAACGGACGCGGGACACAGGCTAGCCACAATAAAAAAGGTAAGCAGAACCTGTTTTATCGAATCTGCATTTTCGGCTTAGAAGAATATAGGCTAAATTATATGTGTCCCAAGTCCTTGTAGAACCAAGTCTGTTAAATTAATTATTTGGAGTGCCTTGGAGCAGTTTTGAATAAGTGTGGTTCAGAGATGTATAAATAGAGTCTTGAGCGTGGCGGCTCGCTGTTGCTGGGTTAGAGGCCCGAGGACTGAGAAACCTCGAATTCTACATATAGATTGAGAGCAAGACCAGGCAAAATACACATTGTATGAATGCGGAGATTTAACAGGGGGTAACTCTGTGAAACTCCGATTACAGAAGTATAGAGTTCTGACATAAAATGACAGAACTAAGAACAGAGCAGAAAATAATAAGTTGTGCGGGATAACACAACAAGAATAAGTCCTGTGCGTTCAAGAAATCTTTTTATAAGGAACCGTGACCTGCCGTAAAACCAGGAAGACCGGAATGAGCCGTGAGCTGGAACACACACAACCAGCAAGACCGGACAGGGAATAATGATTAAAAAATTTAAAAAAAAAATAAACCGTGAGCTGGACACACACAACCAGCAAGACCGGGCTAATTTAGCAGAAAACAGTGTGAATGTTAAGAGTGTGACTGGGGAAGACGCCAAGAGCGAGCGATTCCCATTGCGGGTTTTAAGGCAACATAACATTGTGTAGTATAAGTGATTGTGTAGTATAAGGATATATTATAAGTGAACAATATATACAGATTTCATAATGGAGGGTGAATTTGATAGAGAGACTCATGATGATGGGTGGGGACCCGATATTTTGTAGAAATCAGCAGCAGAACAGTTGGTGGTATTGCGGCAGGTGATTGAAACAGCTCAGGGTAGAAAGGAAGGAGAAAATATCGTAAAGAAAGTGCAAACACGTGTGGTGAAAGAATTGGAGAGAGATGGAAAGGACGACCAGTGGTGCGGAAATTTGGTTAAGTATTTTTGGGATAAAGCTAGGGAATGCAAAAAGGAGAAAGAGTTGGCTGAGAGAAAGAGCAAGGAAAGTGGTTGGATGTCAAAAGGGAAATGGAGATATGTGAAAGAAGAGGCAGGTAAAAAACAGACAGAATGGTGTCAGATGGGGATTTGGTGGCAGAGTGCAAGACATTTAATGTCAGAAAATAAGAAAGAAAAGACAAGAGTTTGTGCAGAAAAACCTCCACCCTATGCTCCCCCGCCTCCGTCTCAGTCAACACCGTCCAGACCAGTAGGTAACAGTTTGTACCCAGTCTTAAGTGTAACACGGGGACAAGTGGTGGTGTCTGACCCTGCGCAGTCGCCTGCCTCGGACACGTCATCTTTACAGTCCCCGCAATGTCCATCTTCTTATGACCAACTCTCACAATGTCCAGCTTCATCAACATGGGTGTCTTTTCCCTCTGATGAGTCATCAGACTGGAGCAGAGTAGAGATAGACCCGTTTGAGGGCAGAAAAGGCAGGGAGTGGCCGCAGAGGCCACATTCCACTAATCCTGTTTTTCCACCCATATCTCCCCCAGCTGCTGAACAGCAACACAGGCAGCCAGAGGGTCCCCTTGCAGGGACTCAAGGGACGGTAAAAATGTCAGTAACAGGGATATGGGTACCAGATAATGTAAAATTGGAAGATCAGAATAAAACAGATATAAATCAGAAATCTATGAGTATTTGTCTGACTGATTTGGGTAGACACAGCAGTGCTGCTAGCAGCACTACAACAGAGTACAGACCAATACTGTCTCCCTCACCCCCATCCCTCCCTGAGGAGCATGAGGAGGTGCACATAGGTCGCAGAATAACTGCACCAGAAATAGGGGGTTCTGAGCAGCGACCACCACGCGAATATGACTTAAGACCCAGAACAGAAATTAATTACCAAATGCCCCTACTACAGCAGCCAGGAGGAAGGGGACATAAATATAAACCTTTTAGCCTGGGAGATTTGTCTGCACTATGTGATAAATTACCACCAATTGTAGACGGGGCAGCACCATGGCTGCAGGTTCTAGAGACGCTAACCGCAGGTAATACACTGGCTCTGGGTGATTACAGGGCCATAGCAGGAAGATGCATGAGACCTCATGTGAACAGAGAGGTGGAGCAGGTGGCAGGAATTATGGGCTTTCCTGACGATGATCTGTTTACCCCACACTCTACTGAAATTGGTTTTGCCCTTAGAGAAATATACCCAGTAACCAGGGGTAACACCATTCCTCAATTTGATTGGGATTCTGGCAAAAATCCCAAAGAATATCTGGAGGGCTGCAAAGCCAAGTGGCAAACTCACACAGGGACCAACCCAGATAGGGTTGGGCCCCAAAGGGACTGGTACAGGGATGCAGTTCTGAAGGGAGTACCTCCCTCAGTGAAAACAGCCTTGGATGATAATCCAGACATGGTGGGTGCAGACCCTGTGGTGTGGGAACGCCATTTAATTCATCATCTCACTAAAGTAAGAGACACCCAGAGAAAAGAGGAAGATCAGTTGAAAGAATTACAGACTCAATTACTTAAAATGCAATTGGCCGAAGCTAAACAAAAGGCGGGAGAAAAGAAGAAAGAACAAACAAACAAAATACTGTATGAAGCTCCGGTGCCCCAATCAGCACCTGTTCCTCCCTTTGCAGCAGGGCCAGCAGCAGCTGTAAACCCACCACAGTGGGGCCCAGCTTATCATCCAATTCAGAGTTCTGGAGGGAGGTTTGGGGGACGAGGGGGATCTAGAGGTAGGGGATTCCAGAGGGGACCACCAAGGGGACCGCCAGGGGGCGACATCTGCTACTATTGTGAGGAACCAGGCCATTGGGCCAGAGACTGCCCCTATAAGCATGGTAATCATCACGGCCCCCAGCTCAGAGGTGGACCAAGGGGATGCCCCAACAGAGCCAGGGGTGGTCCACAGCGAGGGGGTTACAGACCTGCATTCCAGATGCCTGCTTGGGAGGATCCCAACGGCTGGAATGAACAACATTGACACGCCCCACTGAGCCAGGCAGACAGCGACACCACGGCAGAACCACTGCTGTTTGTGACTGTATCAGGGACTGAAGTCCCATTTTTGGTCGACACAGGAGCAACATGTTCAACCATCAGACAGGCTCCACAAACTCATGTGTCCAAAAAGACCACAACGGTCGTTGGGTTCTCGGGGGCGAAACAAGTTCTGCCATTTACCAAGCCACTAAAAATACAGCTGGGCAATCAACTGGTTAACCACCGTCTACTGGTTTCCCCCAACACACCTGTTAACCTATTGGGAAGGGATCTTCTCATTAAGGTGGGAGCAACTATTTTGTGCGGACCTCAAGGCCTACAGGTCCTGCTGCCTGATGGAACTCACTTACAATGTGGACTGGGCTGCACATTTTCTCATGGACAATACCTGATTGGTCCTTTGCAGGAGCAATTAGCGGACATTTACTGGGTTCTCCTCCATCCTGAAACAACTGCACATCTGGGCATCCTGTCGGTTTTCCAACAGTGGAAACCCTGGATCACCTCCTTGGCTCCCTATGTTCCTCCCCCTGACCCCCCGCATGTTACTCTATTTTATGATCGCAACAATTGTGAATGGTATCAGGACTGTTTTGTATCTGAGTTAGAAGGTGAAAATTGGACCATCACCTCCCAAAACATTTATGTAGCACCAGAAGGCGTTGTAGCGCAGGTGCTGCTTACAGAGGAACAGTTCCCATGGTTCCAAATGAGTGCAGACGGGGCACCGCATGTTTCACTAGCATTGCATCCAGGCCATCAGGCCAAAGAACTGGGAGGGGTGCTAAAACGCTCCCTGGCTCAAACTGATTATCAGCAGACCCACATTCCACAGGTGTCTTATTCACCATCGACCAAAACATACCGCATTTCCTGCCAGACAAGCGACACAGGTCGGTTGGAACATGTGCAGTTGGAAAGACATCATGGGCGTGAAAAAACAGATCACCCTTTAGCGGCAGCACTAATCGAGGACATGCCCCCAACTTTGTGGGCTTCTGGACCCACGGATGTGGGACTCATTGCATGTCCACCAATAACATTTGATCTAATCCAGACCCCTCCTGTGTGGGTGCATCAGTATCCTCACAAACCACAAGCAGAGGAGGGCATCACAGACACAATTCAGGGTCTTTGGGATTCTGGAGTGCTGGAGTGCTCACATTCACAGGACTGGAACACACCTATCCTACCTGTTGAGAAACGCAGTACAGGTAAATGGCGCATGGCACATGATTTAAGGGCAATTAATGACATTTTGGTAACTCCTACTGTACCAGTTCCTAACCCATATGTTGCACTTACTAATCTGAATCCTGACCATTGCTGGTTTACCTGCATTGATTTAGCAAATGCATTTTTCTGTTTACCATTAGCAGAAGAGTGTAGGGACATTTTCTCTTTCACCTTTAGAGGTGTTCGTTATCGTTACACATGTTTGCCACAGGGATTTGCACTTTCTCCTGGTATTTTTAACCAGGTACTGAAAGAAGTTTTGGCAGACTGCCCATTGCCACCAGGATCCACTCTGATTCAGTATGTAGATGACCTTCTCATTGCAGCCTCCTCAGTGGATGAGTGTTTGGAGGCAACTGGGGCAGTTCTCTTACATTTAGCAAAGAGGGGCTTTAAAGTCAGCAAAAACAAATTGCAATTGTGCAGAAGACAGGTTGAGTTTCTGGGCAGAGTGGTGTCTCAACAGGGGACTGACATGTCTCCTGCGCATAAGTCTGCAGTCTTGTCTCATCCACAGCCAGTGACCGTGAAGGAAATGCTTTCATTTCTTGGTCTAACAGGTTATAGCAGAACATATGTCCCAGGGTACACAGAGCTCACAGAACCTTTGAGGGCTATGGTTAAACAGCAGGGGATGAGAAACCTCAAAGCTCCATTGACATGGACTCCAGAAGCTGAATCAGCTTTTACAGAATTGAAAAACAGACTGGCAACAGCAGCTCACCTAGCAAACCCAGACTATCAAGCGTCATTTTACCTGGATGTTTCTGTAACAGCACACACAGCAAATGGTGTGCTGTTTCAAAAAAAAGGGGTAGCACGGATTGTACTAATGTACGTCAGCGTGATGCTAGACAACATGGAAAAAAGACATCATGAGTGCACTAGACATGCTGCAGGAGTAGCTAAGATAGTGCAAAAAACAGCTCATGTGGTGATGGGACACCCACTCAGGGTGTTAACATCACATGGGGTGGTTGCATATGTGAACTCTCAGGCATTTACACTCTCCCCATTAAGACAGCAAAGGCTGAGCAAGGTGCTGGAAGCACCTAACATCACCTTCACGCATCAAGGAATTAACATGGCAGAAAGAATGACCACAGGAACTCCTCATGTGTGCGCAGAAAGAATAGAAATGCAGGAAAAAATCAGACCTGACTTACAAAGCACCTCACTTGTGGGTGCAAGAGACTTATACACAGATGGATGCTGTTTTAGGCATGACACGGAGGGGTTAAAGGCAGCATATGCGGTGGTGGAAGAAGAGAATGGAGTTTGGATCACTAGACAGGCAGAAAGGCTGACAGGGGCACAGTCGGCTCAGAGGGCAGAGGTGTTGGCAGTAACAGCAGCACTGAGATTGGAAGAAGGGCAAAAGGTTAACATTTACACAGACTCCGCTTATGCTACAGGTGCAGTGCATGTGGAAATGAAACAGTGGATGAGGACAGGTTTCAAAACAGCAGGACAGAAGCCCATAAAACATGAACAGGAAATGACAGATCTAGCAGAAGCTCTGCTCCTCCCAGAACAGGTGGCAGTCATAAAGTGCAAAGGTCATGACAGCAGTGACACTCAGGTGGCCAGAGGTAACCAGGCAGCAGACCAGGCAGCCAAACAGTGTGCAGGATATCAACTCAGGCTCATGGTGGTCTGCGCAGAACCTGAATGGGAACCAGAGCCCAGTCTGGAAGAAACAATCAGATTAAAAAAGGGGGCATCCCCAGAGGAAAAAACAATGTGGAAAGCTAGGGGAGGAACCAAGGACCAACAGGGTCTTTGGAGAAGTCCAGACGGACGTCCCATTTTACCTCCATGCATAACAACATCTGCCCTGGAAGAAGCACATGGTGTAGGACACGCAGGTGTGGGCCATATGAATGAAACATCAATGTCCCATCGTGGTTATTACAGTGCTCTCCACAGTTTTGTTTCAGCTTTCAAACAGGTCCCAAACGTGGTGGAAGGGGAGAGCAGCGAAACCAGTGCAGAACCAGAGTGGGTGCTCCTCAAAGTCATCAAAAGAAAGTGGTCAGAACCAAGGTGGACCGGTCCATACCAAGTCGTGGAAAGAACATCACATGCAGTCAGGCTTTAAGGCAAAGGCGACACCCGGTATCATTGGAGTCAGTCCGCAGCTGCAGAGGCGCCACAACGCTCTTTGGCCCAGGTCCAGGAGGACCTGAGGAACACACAAGGAGAGGGAAATGCAACTTCCACACCTACCATCCCACTAGGGGCAGAATAATCCCCGGGAGGAGGTGAAAGCTCTGAGGCAGTCTACCCTCAGAGCTGAAGAAAGAAGCTAGAAGAATCGACTCAACGCAAGGCAGAGGAAGAGGCGGAGGTGTTGGGAGTTTCCCTCACACCGGGGTGGTTGAGTCTCTCTCCCATTCCAGAAGACATCAGTATTTATAGCAATATTGATTACATGTGGTTGTTGTTATATTTCATGCATCTGCTCATTGGCAGTCTGCCTCATCTCCTCCACCATTGAGAAACAGCACCCTAGAGTTATGATGCCTTTGTTAGTAACAGCACCTGAGGAGGAGAACGAGGACACTGGGTTTGAGCTGATGCATGTATAAGATTTAACTTGAAGTATTACTGTTTTTGGGAAAATGTGTGTTTTTTCTTTTACTGCTTATTGCCGTTACAAGACAAATAAGTATTTACCAAATGTGTCTTAACAAACCAGCAAATTCAGGGTTTTCTACTGCAATAGTTTATGGGTGAACTCTTAAAAGAGTTCAAAAGAGGGGATTGTAGAATGTATTAACTTTGATCCGTTTCATACACTTTTATGAAGGTTTAACATGTGTTTATATGCTTTAATATGCTTTTAAGATAGCTGGCAGAAAGCTTCAAAACCGGGCCTGTTGGTAAAAGAATTTGGAATTCTTGGAATTTGCAAGACGGGTTTCTATCTTGCCCAACCTTTTGTTGGTAGCACAAGGTTCGGGGTTGTGGTCAGCGGCTTGCAGGCGATGACCGGAAGAACCAGTACAGTGGGCAGCCATAGAAGCAACCCCATATAGGGTAGAAGTATTGTTAAGGTGTTAAACTGATTGGGCAACAGTGTGTGTCATTCGCTCATGTAACGGTGTGTCATTCGATCATGTAACTCTGTGAGACCCTCCCCTTTGAAGTTAATAAAAAGAGCCTGCACAAGGAAGACGGCAGAGTTGTTGCTCGCAGGGGTTGGCTGGTGCAACTTCTCTCCTTTTGCAAAGGTAAAACTTCAATTCTGTTTCCTTGGCTAAGTTTTTGTTGCACTCTTAAGTCCTGCACATGACTCAACGGACCCGGGGAAGCAAGCGGCTTCAACAAGTTATAGACCAATAGGTCTAACATCATGTATAGGTAAAATTATGGAAAAAATGGTAAATAACAGATTAATTTATTTTTTAGAATCTAAAGAAAAGGATAAGTCTTATCAATTTGGATTTAGAAAAGGCAGACGTACAATAGATCCTGCATTATGTCTGGAACATGAAATTAGACGGGCTCAGATTAATAAGGAGAGTGTGATAGCAGTCTTCCTGGATGTGGAAAAGGCTTATGATATGTTATGGAAAGAAGGGCTGTTGATTGAAATAAAACAAATAGGTATAAGAGGTAAAATATATAGATGGATAAAAAGTTTTTTAACTGAAAGAAGTATTAGAGTAAAAATAGGTGGGGAAATAAGTTCAAAATATCAAGTTGAAAATGGTACTCCCCAAGGTAGTATAAGTCCTATGCTATTTAGTATAATGATTAATGATATTTTTAGTAGTATAGATACATCTTTTGGTGTCTCATTGTTTGCAGATGATGGTATTATTTGGAAGAGGGGGAAAAATATAGAGTTTGTAAATAGGAAACTACAAGAAGCATTACAGAATGTAGAAGCTTGGGCTTTAGAATGGGGTTTTAGATTCTCAACATCTAAGTCTAAATTTGTTGTTTTTACAAATAGGAAATTAAATATTAATGTAAATATCAAATTATATGGGGATGTTGTAGAAAGGATAGATCAAATTAAATATTTGGGTATCTGGTTTGATAAAAAAAAAACTTACATGGAAGATACATATAGATAAAATAGTTGAAAAAAGTAAAAGAATTTTAAATATGAGATGTTTGAGAGGAAAAGATTGGGGAGCAGATAGGAAAGCATTAAAGACAGTATATATTGGACTAATTAGATAAATTTTTGATTATGGTTGTATATTATACAGTTCAGCTTCAAGTAGTTTATTAAAGAAAATAGAGTACAATATCAGGCATTAAGACTTTGTTGTGGAGCGATGAAAACTACTCCAGTTTCAGCTCTACAAGTGGAGATGGGTGAGATGCCACTGGAGCTCAGGAGAGAACAACTAGCCATAAATTACTGGATAAATATTAAAGGAAATACTAAAATTCATCCTCCATATATTACACTGCAACCTTGTCAAGAAAAAGAAAAGAAACAAATTGATAATTTTGGATGGACAATTATAAATTAAGTAAAAGATGTAGGAATAGATAACTTTGTAATCAGTCCTGTGGTTGTTATTCCTGCTATTCCATCATGGATCTTTGGACAGGCTGAAGTTGATTTAAACTTATTGAGAAAAGGGAGACGGTTAGAAAAAAAGGAGGTAGAAAGTTACAGGGGTTGGACAATGAAACTGAAACACCTCTCATTTTAGTGTGGGAGGTTTCATGGCTAAATTGGACCAGCCTGGTGGCCAATCTTCATTAATTGCACATTGAACCAATAAGAGCAGAGTGTGAAGGTCCAATTAGCAGGATAAGAGCACAGTTTTGCTCAAAATATTGCAATGCACACAACATTATGGGTGACATACCAGAGTTCAAAAGAGGACAAATTGTTGGTGCACGTCTTGCTGGCGCATCTGTGACCAAGACAGCAAGTCTTTGTGATGTATCAAGAGCCACGGTATCCAGGGTAATGTCAGCATACCACCAAGAAGGACGAACCACATCCAACAGGATTAACTGTGGACGCAAGAGGAAGCTGTCTGAAAGGGATGTTCGGGTGCTAACCCGGATTGTATCCAAAAAACATAAAACCACGGCTCCCCAAATCACGGCAGAATTAAATGTGCACCTCAACTCTCCTGTTTCCACCAAAACTGTCCGTCGGGAGCTCCACAGGGTCAATTAGTGATGTTACGTGATGTGCCGAGGCTTCGAGGCGTGTGTCGAGTAATGGAGGGGGCGTTTCCGCAATGCGCGTATCGAGGCTTGCTTCATTTAGGGGAGGAGCCGAAAACGATGACGTCCGAAGCCTCGCTGCCCGGCTGTACCACGTGACTGCTTCGAGAAGTGGTTCAGATTTTGGTGCGGGGTTTGACAGCTTTAGAAACCCCACAGGCTCCATTCAAAATGTGGGTTGTTGTAGGCGAGTTGCGGTCAGTTGAGAGAGTGGATAGAGTTTTGATAGTTTGGATAGCAGAGTTTGGATAGTGGTTATTTAGTTTGAGACAGTTAGTTTGGTGTTTGGAGAGTTTAGGAGAGAGATAGATAGATAGGAGATCAGTGCTCTCAACTATCACGCATTGACCGTCACTGACTTCACACGGTCACACGCAAACATGGCATTTTTCACGCATAAAAATCCCAACGCCCATCTGGGCAGCGGACGATAAAAACTCCGCCTTCTGCTGAGATGTTTCAGCTTCTTTCACAGCTTGTGGCCATCAGTAATTCCTGCTGCAGTTCATGTTAACAGAGCAGCAGGAGGAGCGATCAGAGTTATGAATAATTTTAGTCTTAACCAGCGGTGAAAGTGAGCCGGTAAGGTCCTGTACTGCGTACGCAGGAGGGGAGGGGGTGGGGGAAGAGAGCTGCTGCCAGATATTGCCTTCATTCAGAACCAGTGATGGCTGCACTCTGGATCATAAAACACTTCTCCTCACCAGATGCAGTTTAAAACGCTACGTCTGTTTATAAGTTGTTTTTATCAATTCTGCAGTTTTTAACTACATGCACCGTACTTCTGTGCCTCAGCGCTTGCTCCTCTCCCCCCTCCTTTCCCTCGAACCCAGGGGCTTTTATCACCGTTCACCATTCAAAACGTGAATCACTACGTTTAATGTCCTCACACCCGTAGCAAAGTGTGCCAATTAAAGTCACTAGGAGAGTTATGGCTGTGTTTCATGATCTTTTGTTTTAAACAAAACAGAACCGTGGCGCTTCGGTGCGCTGCTGCCTTGCGCTTTAATTCAGGTGCGCAAAATTACGTTACTTATAATTTGGGTGCGCACTTTTAAGAGTCATTTTAAAGAACTTGTAACATCAGGAGGTTGATCTCAGACCAGTCAGCTCCTATGATCACTGTATAGGAGCCCTTTACAGTTTTTATTTATGCATTCCCCCCTAACCCTCGCACGCAGCGCACCATCGGGTAAAATCCTCCCACCTCACCGCCCAGAGCGCACTGAGGAGAGCAATAGAGATTTGTCTGGTCGACTGAGATGAGAAACCTGTTGCTGTGAAAGGTGATATAGGTTATAAACTGTTACTGTCTAGAATTGCATGGAGCTGAAAAGAGAGGAGACATCAGCAGCTGGATCGTGCGTAAAGACGCAGCGGGAACCTCTGTGTGCTTCAGTGTTGCTGCTGAGGGGAAACTGTGGGACCGTATAGTACTGGGCTAATCATTGGTCACAGTACCCCAATCTGTACATACTTGCACTTATTTATTTATGCACCCCGGCATCATCTGTGCCTTGTGAGCGTGTCTTTTCAAAGGCTGGAGAAGTAGTATCAAAAAAGAGAAATCATTTGAAACCAAAAACTGTGGAGAAATTGTTGTTTCTTAATAAAAATGCATGAAATCATCCAAGTTAGACAAGCATTAGCCTATTCACTACCCCCTCCCTAGTTCCACAAGCACTTTCATTGTCCTCTGCCTGATTAAGCCCATGCCATTTTTCTAGAGTCACAGAAAAACATTATTACACACCATGCCATATCACGTCACTACTATTTTGGGAATAATTACACACAGAGAATACATTCAAACAATGTTTTATTATACACATGTGTATACAAAATTTATGTAGACAAATTATTTCGTCCTACACCTTTTGTGAAGTCATTCCCAAGAGTCATAATAGACAAAAATTCAATGCATCACACGTGTTAAGATACAGCTGGCTGTGATTATACACCTGGCCAGTAGGTGGTTTCGTGTGCACATGAAGCATCAAGAAATTAACCCTTTCTCGAACCAGTTGGCTCAAGTGGTTCAATGCCTCATGAGGCTTCATCTCACCATCACTAGGGTCAATATCCACGGCCGGGCTGCTATAACCAAACCTTTGGTCACTCGTGCCAATGCCAAACGTTGGTTTCAATGGTGCAAGGAGCGCAAATCTTGGGCTGTGGACAATTTGAAACATGTATTGTTCTCTGATGAGTCCACCTTTACTGTTTTCCCCACATCCGGGAGAGTTACGGTGTGGAGAAGCCCCAAAGAAGCGTACCACCCAGACTGTTGCATGCCCAGAGTGAAGCATGGGGGTGGATCAGTGATGGTTTGGGCTGCCATATCATGGCATTCCCTTGGCCCCATACTTGTGCTAGATGGGCACGTCACTGCCAAGGACTACCGAACCATTCTGGAGGACCATGTGCATCCAGTGGTTCAAACATTGTATCCTGAAGGAGGTGCCGTGTATCAGGATGACAATGCACCAATACACACAGCAAGACTGATGAAAGATTGGTTTGATGAACATGAAAGTGAAGTTGAACATCTCCCATGGCCTGCACAGTCACCAGATCTAAATATTATTGAGCCACTTTGGGGTGTTTTGGAGGAGCGAGTCAGGAAACATTTTCCTCCACCAGCATCACGTCGTCACCTGGCCACTATCCTGCAAGAAGAATGGCTTACAATCCCTCTGACCACTGTGCAGGACTTGTATATGTCATTCCCAAGACGAATTGACGCTGTATTGGCCGCAAAAGGAGGCCCTACACCATTCTAATAAATTATTGTGGTCTAAAACCAGGTGTTTCAGTTTCATTGTCCAACCCCTGTATATAAAAAAGAATATTCAGAATATATACAAATTTATACAGATGCTTCTAAAACGTTAAATGATAAAGTAGGTATAGCATTTGTAATCCCAGATTTAAATAGTATGAGAAATAAAATAATAACAGATAAATTGGCAGTGTATACAGGTGAATTAATGGCTATCTTAATGGCTTTAGAATGGATTGAGGAAACAAGAGAGAGGGAGGTTTTAATTTGTTCAGATTCAGGTAGTGCATTAACAAGTATTCTAGAGTTTAATTCAGAATCAAGGCAAGATATATTGGATTTTTTTGACTAAATTTTTAGGATTAGAAATGGTGGTTCTCATGTTAAATTAGTTTGGATTCCTGCTCACATTGGTGTTATAGGTAATGAGTTAGCTGATAGTTTTGATAAGAGTGCTGTAAAAAGGATGTTGTTGATTTAAATATTAAAATAAGTAAAAATGAGATAAAGAATATTATTAAAATGTATTTCAAGAAGAGATGGCAAGAACAGTGGGATAAAGGAGGGAATGCTAGGTTTTAAGAAAATGTAATAGAATTAAAAAAGAAGAAGATATATCTAGGACAAGATTCAGACATACAGGATTAAATAGTACTCTTAAAATAATTAATAAGCATAATACAGGGTGTTGTAATTGTGGGAAATTAGATACAGTCCAACATGTTTTTTTAGAATGTAATAAATATGCTTAGGAAAGAGAGATGTTGCGTAGAGAGTACATTGATCTAAGCGCAAATTATTCAGCCTTTTGCTGGATTTGTTGAATTGTGTTTTATTGTTTTCTTTTCTCGAAACCCATTCAATGTCCCTTGTCAGTGTATTGAATGTGAAATTGTTGGATTAAAATGGAAATAAGAAATGGTTAAAACAGGAAATTAAAAATCTTAACTTCCTTAAAGAGAACTCTAAATAGCTAAATTAGATTTAAAAGATCGATTAGACTGTAAATTAACTAGATTAACAGTATTCATGGGAACTAAAATAGAACTATAACCCTAGGTTAGGAAAATAAAAAAGTAACCCTTTTAATACCTAGCATTAGGTTTAAATTTCAAACAGGGGAACTATTTTGGGATTTAATCGTGTGTCATTGTATGTCAACTGTTGCAATATTGTTGTTCTTCTTTCTTTTGATAAAAAAATAAGCCGGTAGTTCAAACTATTTCCTGGTCTGTGGTCATTAATATCCTTCTACATTTCTCTACTCCCGTAGCCGAACCTAGCACTGGTCAATTGTCTATCCAATTAACTGTAAGCATCTCGTAAGTGCTACACTTACTGATAACTTACATCAGATTCATAGATTGAGATGGCATGAGGGAGAAGTTTCTTTTCTGCAAACAAATTCCTGGCAGAGCCACTGCAGAGGAAATGTTTAAAATAATTGACTCATATTTGAAAGAGGCCAATCTGAAATGGGAGGACAGTGTGGGGGTCTGCACAGATGGGGCTATGGAAAAATGGGAAACAAGAAGGGCTGCAACTACGCATCAAGCGCGTCTCCCCCAATGTGCAGAGAATGCATTGCATGATACAGAGAGGGCACTGTCCTGGGACTTTGAGCTGAGAGATGAGATCTGCATCTATTTGAAGGAAGAAAGCAGTGGACTCCCATCAATTTCCTGTAACAAGTTCCTAATGAAACTTGAATACCTCAGTGACATGCTTCATAACTGAAGGAACTAAATTTGCAGATGTAGGGCACAAACACACACCTCCCACATTTGGCAGATAAGGTCACATCATTCATCAGAAAACTTGAGATGTGGCAACAGCGGCTGAAAAACGGTAATGTGGACTCATTTGAGAACTTGAATTCATTAATTGAAGACAATAAGCAGTAGAACACAGTGATCGCATGCATCCCAGCACACATCTCAGCCCTTCAGAAACATTTCTGAGATATTTCCCAGTGCAGTATTTCAAACAATGTGACTGGATCCATGACTCCTTCAGAGAAAAACCACCTGCGAACCTCACCGCATCAGAGGAGGAAGAGTTCACTGATGTCACCTCTAATTCAATGATAAGACCACAGTTTAAGTCAAAGATACTGGCTGCATTTTGGATTGGAATGGAGAAAGATTACCCACTGCTAGGTAGGAAAGCCCTGGCCATATTATTTCTTTTTGACACATCCTACCTTTGTGAGATACGTTTTTATTCTGTGGCCTCAATCTATACAAAATACGGATCAAAGCTGGACATTAAAAATGAACTTAGAATGGCAGTGTCACACCTACAACCCAGATTTGAGAAGATCTGCAGCAACAAGCAGGCCAATACCTTACTGAAAAGATATGAAGATAAAAGATGTTATTTTTCACAGGACACCATTTTTTCCTCTCAGTGAGTTGTTCATGTTTTTACAACCATTTTGCACACAGATGTATTTTTGGAGAGAAAAAAACATATTAATAGGAATGTTGAATTTTGTTTTACTGTTAAAAATGTTACACATAAAATATTTACACTGTAAATGTGGTTTGTTTTTTGCTTTAAATGTGGCTGTAGTTTATTTTATTGCAACCTGTAATTTACTGTGATTTACTGAGATGTGAAATAAATTGCAATAGAGTTCAAAAACAGAATACGTCTGTATCTGCTTGGGGGGTCCAAACCAAAGGTGTGCCCAGGAGAAAAAGTTTGGTAACACATAAAAACAATAAAGATTATTGATTCTTAATTCTTGATGTTCTGCAAATTAAATGGTGCAAACACTGAAACATCCCATTTTGATTTAAGTTGTGACGCAACAAAACATGAAAAAATGCCAAGGGAGTGAATACTTTTGCAAGGCACTGTATATTAGCTGCAGTAAAGAGTGTTCATCAGCTATCTTAATTTAGAGATTTAAGGAGAATATTTTATGAAAAAGTCAAGCTAGAGTGTCCATTTTCAGGACACATTTAAAAATGAATGTCTGCCAGCAGTTCAAACAAACACCACATTAGCATTATGTGGAAAAATTTTGGCATGAGACATCTTTTTTACAGTTTTACTATTTTCTAAAATACTACTCTCTTGTTAGTGCCTAAATAGCTATTATCTTCAATAAATCCATTTTATGCTGTTGTTTCTACACTTTGTTGGTATATTTTAATGAATGTTTACCCTAGTATTGACCTTTATATCACAGCAATTACTTTTGTGAGTGCTTTGTTGTCATAACCAACAGGGCTGATAAATAAACAAATTATGGAGTGTACTTGTGTCTTACTCTAGGTAATGACTAAGACTGGAAAGATGACATTGTTACAATTAAGGCTAACAGGGGAATAAACACCGGCAAAAGGGTGAGACTAACCATGTAAATGAGAAACATAATTTTTTCACCATGTTCTAGAATAAGCTATATGTTCTTATCTAACACCCTTTTAAATACAGACCATAAAATGTTTTTTTTCAAAAATAAACAAGATTGAGTTGTTTTTCAGTGATGCCCAGAATAAAAAGTAAAAAAACCAAACACTAACTACATTATATTTAAAACAAATCAGATAGATGTGTTCTTAAGCCACTTAATGGTTTATGACCAGTAATTTACTCTGTGTGTGTGCATGGTTCTCTATCCAGTTGCCCTGTAATAGACTAGTGGCCTGTCCTCAAACAATGACAGGATCTAGTTGTTTTTATTTAAAACCAAGAGCCACAATTGCTACAATGCTGTTGCTAAGGTCCTGAAAGGGCCAGAACGGGGAACATCAAATCCTACCTGAAACTGCAGGCTAAGGATAAGCGTAAATATAGTAAGATTGTTATTCACGCTGGCGGTAATGACACCCGGTTACGCCAACCAGAGGTCACTAAAGTTAGTGTTGCTTCGGTGTGTAAGTTTGCTAAAACAATGTAGGACTCCATAATTTTCTCTGGTCCCCTCCCCGATCTGACCAGTGATGACATGTTTAGCCGCATGTCAAATAATAAAACAATTAAATGTGGTTTATTAAATATAAGGTCTCTCCCTCCAAAGACTTTATTAGTTAATTATTTGATTTCTGAAAATCAGATTGATTTATTTTGTCTCACAGAAACCTGGCTGAAAGAGGACTACGTTAGTATAAATGAGTCAACTCCCTCTAATTATTTAAATTTCCACATTCCAAGAACTACGGGAAGAGGAGGAGTTGGAGCAACCATCTTTCAGTCTGATTTATTAATTTGTCCCAGGCAAATTAATAGCTACAATTCTTTTGAAAATGTAACCCTTAGTTTCCCTCATCCAAACTGCAAAGCAATAAAACTTCTTCTGTTTGTTGTTTTGTATCATCCACCAGGCCATTGCTCTCAGCTTTTGGATCAGTTCTCAGACTTCTTATCTGATTTGGTGTTAAACACTGACAAGGTTATTATAGTGGGGGATTTTAACATTCATGTTGACACTGAATGTGATAACCTTAATAACCTTTAATACTATCCTAGATTCAATTGGTTTTGCTCAAAATGTGCACGAACCGACAAACTCTTGCCTTCATACTTTGGACCTCGTGCTGACATATGGCATTGATTGTGAAGAATTAACAGTATTTCCTCACAACCCTGTTCTATCTGACCATTTGTAATAACCTTTGAGTTCAATTTAACACTAGAAGTTCCAGAGATACGAGAATTTTCGTCAGCCTTCAGTCCCCCCACAGTACTTCACAACTCATGAATCTCTTTTCAGATGTAAATGCCCCATTAGCGCTGTTGTTGGAGAACCATTCCACCCCTTCAGTTTCGGTTTCAGCTCAAACCTCTCTGTTGATGAGTGTTTTACCTGAGAGCAGGGGGAAAAATCCTATTTGTAATTAAATATAACTAGGTCTACGTCATCAGTGTCGCCAACACCGGAAACGGTTTTAGACAGCGGAGCCACCCGCTCAGCAATCAGCTGATCTGCACAGTGAAAATGCTGCATGTGCTGGAACGCTTTTATATTTTAATATTTATAAAGTAATGACCACCTGCCCTATTTACTAGGGGGCAAATATAACTCAAGTCACTTCAGCGCGATCTCTCCTCAGCTGCAGCGCCGGGAAAGCTGTGCTGCAGCGGAGCGCGCGCGCACACACACACACACACACGCGTATATATATATTGGAGGACCCGACTGAGTTTGCACTGGAAATAGGTTTCCAGCTCAAAACCGGTTTGGCGGGGGGATGTAAATGTTGTGGGTGTGAAGTCTAGCTCTCAGAATAAATAGGCCCAACAGACCGACTCAGAGTTATTGAGATTTCAAGCTAGATCAACATGGCTTGGCATACCAAACGGAGACTGAGCGCTTTGGAAGCTTTGGCTATGTTACAAGACATGCCAGACTGTGATTCTGATGGCGAAAACATTGACTTCAAATTTGAAGAGGAAGACTCCACAGATGCAGAATCTTCATCTGATGAGGATGTGACCGCTCCTCCTGCAACAGATAATCCTCCACCTCCAAGAAAAAGCAGGAAAGTTTGTGTTGTTATTGAGGAGGACAGCACAGACGAGGAGGCTACATCAGATGAGGATGACAACTCTCCTGGTAGCAAGAAACGCCGGGTTTCTGGTATGGACACAACACCAGAACACACAGAGACAGCAAAAGATGGCAGTGTGTGGGTCCAGCGAAAAGTTGAGGACTTCACCTCTCAGCAAACCACGCAGATGAAATTCAGCGGGACTGGAGGGCCAACTGAGTTTTCAAGACAGAAAACTACAAGTCGCCTCCAAAGCTTCCTCTGTTTGGTGGATCTTGGTATGCTGATGACCATCAGAGACTGCACAGTCCAGCAGGGTCACAGAAAAGGGCTGGAAAATCAGTGTGTATGAGCTGGTGGCTTTCATTGCAGATCTGTTTATGAAGGCAGCACAGGGGAGTGTTGGCATCATGCGGGATTTGTGGTCCAAAGACTTTGGAAATTCACACATCAAAGCCACAATGCCTCGTAACCAGTTTCAAGATATAATGAACAGGAGCGGATTTAGGAAATTTGGGGCCCAAGGCAAAGAAAGGCATGGGGCCCTCTGAATTGTGAAGACAACACATAAAACAGACCCATTATATACACAGATACAAACATTTTAATAGAATAGATATACATTATTTTTCTACCCTTTGTCCCTCTCTTATACCTTTTCTTGTGGTTTTCCTCTATGTTTTCTTTTGTCCCTTTTTCTAGTAGACAAGCCATGTGTAATGAACCGAAAGCTGGACCCAAGATTCACCACAACAAGTCAGTGACGTTCTTAAAAGTTTATTATCAAACTGCCGAAGCGGGCGTCGGCTCTCGCGGTTCGCGCTCACTGGCTGGAACGTCCTGGAGGCAAAGGCACAGGATTAGACTCAGTAGTAAAGTGAGCGGAGAGACTTTGCTGAGAACTGACCTTCCACTAAGGAGAGCCGGGCAGTACAGACGTGCTGCTACGGGGGTCGATCCGTCCGCAGGCGAGACTGAAGCCGTTGAGCGGCTGAGGAGGAAGTCAGTCAGACTAGGGGCTTTCCGGAGGTCGTTTGTCGCGAGGCAATCCAGGTCCAGTAACGGGGAATCCAGCAATCCAGGCGAGGTACGCGGGGAAAATCCAAGTGGGGGGTCCAGGTCCAAATCCAAAATCCGATACACAAGGAGGCAGTCCAAGGGTAAGGGGACCAGGAGACAGGGGACCAGGCAGGCAGACACAGGCTAGGAAAAGGCAGGCTCAAAAACACTGGTTACAGGTCGGGGTCAAGTGCTGGGACAGACAGGAAGATACAACGCTGGAAAGTTACTCACACAAGGCTCGAAAACGATCTGGCACTGGAGACTGACGAGGACAGAGCTCTTATGCAGGTGGAGACAGGTGAAACCAGTAGAGGTTGATTGCAACGGGGTGGAGACTGGAAAGGGGTATTAACTGTGAACAGAATCAGCTCCAGTGCCAGAATCATCACACCATGATCTGCTTATCTGTTCTCCATTTTTCATTTGAATGAAATAATAACTGGAAGTAAATCTGCGCCCGTCTCCATTTCTTGGCAAGATCCTGTTCTTCACCTGGAGCTGTCCTCTCAGTACTATTGAGCAGCGTGCACGATCAGACAGCTGATTGGCCAGCTCTGGGACATCTTCAGGAAGTATACTGTGCTGACTGCTTACCAGCAGAATGGATGATGCTGGACTCTCAGTCTGGTGGAACAACATCATTATCAAAGCCTGGCTGGATAATCGGGGCCCCCAGGAACTTGGGGGCCCTAGGCAACTGCCTAGTTTCGCCTAATGGTAAATCCGTCCCTGATAATGAAATATCTGCACTTCTACAACAAAGACACTCGTTTGGAACGTGTGAAAACGGACAAATTTACTGCTATTTCAAACATCTGGCAACAGTTTGTACAGAACTGTGTGTTGTCCTACAGTCCAGGGCAACATATTACTGTTGATGAGCAGTTATTTCCATCAAAGGTTCGTTGTCCCTTTCTGCAATACATTGCATCCAAGCCTGATAAATTTGGAATTAAGTTTTGTATTGCAGTGGATCTGGATACAAAATACATGTGTAATGCTATCCCCTATTTGGGAAAAGATCCCTCCCGCCCCACAGGAGAAAGGCTGTCTGAGGACGTTGTTGTGAAACTGATGGAGCCATTTATGGACCAGGGCAGGACTGTAACTATGGACAATTTGATTAACTTTGTTATAGGTTTATGCAGGAAAAGGCAATTACCAGAAGAAAAGATGAGACAGCATCGTGAGATGAAGAGACGTTCTCATGGTAAAACAACACAGTGCCAGGTGCGCAATCTCTGCAACAGGAACCACAGCACTGAGCGTTGTGTGCACTGCACACAGTATACCTGTCGCAAATGCAGGAAGGACTCACCTTGGGTTTGTGTAAACTGCTAAATGGGACAGTTGTAGCTTTATATGTAGTGCTTTTCGTTAATGGGGAGTTTTTCTTCCCACTGTCGCTTCATGCTTGCTCAGTATGAGGGATTGCTGCAAAGCCATGGACAATGCAGACGACTCTCCCTGTAGCTCTACGCTTCCCCAGGAGTGAATGCTGCTTGTCGGGACTTTGATGCAATCAACTGGGTTCCCTTATATAGGAACATTTTTGACCAATCTGTATAATCTGACCCAATCTGTATAATATGATTGAACTTGACTTTGTAAAGTGCCTCGAGATGACATGTTTCATGAATTGGCGCTATATAAATAAAATTGAATTGAAATTGAATTGAATTTTCCTTGGGTGAAATCAATGTTACTCAAATCAATGTTACTCCAATACCGAAGTCATACGTCATTTTCTAAGCTGAAATGTTGAATGACATAAAAAGGCGAGACAAGACAAAATACAATTATTCTCTAAGTTGTTCTTTCTTTCACATAGTGAGCTTTACAATATAAATGAGTCTGTTGGTGAATGGACAATATAAATAGGCTCTGCCTTGCCTTGTTGGAAAAGCATGGCTATGACCTGTTCTCAACTAGGACCCGTCACAGGTTATTTGCATTACAATAGGGACAGTTAGCAAGGTAGAGTGAATACACAAACTTGAAGAGGGGAGGGGGGCTTGCAAGAAAACTGAAATTCTCTGGGATTTCTAGTGTTAACTGAGTTCTCCATCCCCAAAAGAAGGTTTCATTATAGTAAATCTTTATCAGATAATGCTGTATCAAACTTGAAAGAGTCTGTCCCCCTTTTAATATCCTCAGTATGATAGATATGCCCTGCAGATGGCAGCAATGTTATTTCTTCCCATTAATAAATAGATGCTTTTGCTGACTTCCTCGTTGTGTTTGCATTAGACAATGTAGCTCCCTTGAAAAAGAAGGTGATTATTTACAGGAAGCTGGCTCCCTGTTTTAATTTATAGCTGCGTTCTTTCAAGCACAATGTTAGGAAATTGGAGAGAAAATGGCGCTCTACACATCTAGAGGAATCCTACCTAATCTGGAAAAACAGTCTACTATTGTATAAAAAGACCCTTCGCAGAGTTAGAGCAGCATATTTTTCATCATTAATAGAGGACAATAAAAATATCCTACTTTTCTCTTTAGGGCAGTTGCCAAACTTACCCAGAGTCATAGCTCCGTTGATCCTTCCATTCCCTTTGCTCTCAGCAGTAATGACTTTATGGAATTCTTCATAAATAAAATTGATTCCATTAAAAATACAATAATTGGCATCCTCCCAAACATGATTACCTCGTCCTCTGTAAGTGAGGCAGTGTTGGAGGAATCGTTAGAACCTGATCGGTGTTTGAACTGTTTAGAAGCAGTAGAGCTTTCTGAGCTATCTAAAATTTTAGCTTCATCTAAACCTTCTACTTGTATGTTAGACCCAATCCCAACCAAGTTATTTAAGGAGGTATTCCCTTTGACTAATGCCCCTATTTTAGACATGATTAATCTATCCTTAGTAAATAGATATGTACCACAGTCTTTTAAAGTAGCTGTTATTAAACCTTTACTTAAGAAACCATCTCTTGCTCAAAATGACTTAATAAATTACAGACCTATATCTAATCTTCTTTTCCTATCTAAAATTCTTGAGAAAATAGTTGCTAATCAACTATGTAATATACCTCATGCACCTTTTCCTCCTTTTGGCACCTTCTTCTGATTATTGAGCCGATGTGACAAGTGAATTTCTCCACTGTGAGATCAATAAAGTCTATCTTATCTTATGTGTCACGATTCACGTTTCTGTTTAGGTTATGTCGTAGTTGGGGTTTTGTTTTGTCTCTGTTTTTGCACCTTGCTTTAGTTACTCAGTTTATCAGCTCCGTTATCAGCCAGCTCAGCTCACATCGCAGCCACCAGCAATTGCCCTATCAGTTTGTTTGTCACTCCCCTGCTACCAGTCCATAACCAGTCAGATCTGTTTACCCTCTCAGCCACCAGTCACCCTCCAACCAGTTCAGTTCCACCTCTAGCCACTACCCTTCCTCTGATCAGTTCAACCTGTTCATGCCACTATTTATACCCGTCTCAGTCTGCTCCAATCTGCCAGATCATTACGAGCCATTCGGTGAGTCTTATCCAGCGTTCTTGTTTTTGATTGACCTGTTGATTCTAACCCGATTTTGCCTCCAGATATCTGAGCCAGCCTGACCCCAGTATAACCTGTTTTTCCTGCCTGATTGGACTGTCTGCCTGTGATACTTGACCTGTACTGTCCTCCGTTTTTCTGAGCCTGCCTGATCCCTGTCTGATTCTGACTGTTAGTCTGGTTGCCTGACCCGGATCTGTTTCTGGACTATCTGAGCTTGCCTGATCCCTGTCTGTTTATTAAGCCTGCCCGTTACTGAACTTGGATTTGTTTCCCGACTCTGCGCCTGGATTCTCTTCTGGACTGTCCTGCACTTCTGATTACCCGGTTTTTGACTTAGGACTGTTTGCAACCACGAACTCTGTATTATCCAGCTCATCATAATTGTCTGCCTGTTATCCCGGTTCCTACTGTTGAGAATAAAAATATATCTTAGTTGGGGTTACTGAGGAAAGCAGAGTGGTGTCTGTCTCTCCCTTCTCCAGGGTAAGATAAACATAACATGGCCTTATATTGCCCCCTGGCGGGGGGGGGGGGGGGGGTCAGAAAGAGAGTTCCTTTGTCCGAAACAGATCCTCCTCCTCTTGAAAAAATTATGGGAGGGTTTCACCCTTAAAGAGATGTGTATAGAGTTGTGAAAGTCAGACAGACTTCTACATCGCGCTGTGAAATCATCTTAAAATGGTAATGTAAACTCTGTCTCCATATTTAATTTCTATGAATTAAATATGCATATTACAATGTTTTTACCTCTGATCAATGCTTTTCTCATTTATTGTCAAATCTTAAACCGGGGTAAAAATGGGCCTTTATTAGCGAAGCAGGATTAGGCCAAATATACTACTTTAACACTATGGTTAGCCGTGACCCGGATTTGACACTAAGTGGAGGAACCTTTTGAATTTGGGCACGAAGAAGTAATCACTTACAGCAAAACAGGGTCGAACCGAAAAAAAGTAAGGAGATTTTGATTCTCCTATTGGCTAAAGATTAGATGTAGGCTAAATCAAGTGTTGCTGTAAGTGAGAAGCTTTCTTCTCAAAATATCAGAGGTTGAACAGAGCAACTTTTATGAGAGGTTTGAATGGAATTTATGTTGAGAATAACGGCCAAGAACCCTAAAAAGGTGAGGCTGTACAATAAGGAAATTAGAAAACATACAGTCGAGAAATCTTAAATGGTGAGACTGTAATAAAACAAACTAAAAAAGATAAAAAACAAAGACAAAAAATATGTTCGGAGGATTGGCCACACACAAACCAGACTGACAAACTGCTGATTTTAGGGCTGAGGGGGCTGCACTACCTCTTGAGAATTAGGGACGCTCATAAAGAAGCAGGGAATAGAAAACGGCCAAGAATACGTAATATCTTTAAAAGTTGAGGCGAAGAACAGTTAAGACCCTGAATGGTGAAACTGTTATAAGAAGAATAGAGATTAAATAAGGGGCCCCAGGGGGACAATTTGGATTGTTCCCTAGCTACAGAATGGGATTCTGGAGCACGATAGTTAGACTAAGGAGGTATTAAAATAAGTGAGAAAGTTCTGTCGAACGGAAGGGTTACAAAGGACCCTCTTTGCGCGCCAGGTTGTCTGTGTTTATATGTTCTGTCTTGTCCAACATTTTGTATGTCTCGGTTGTGAATGGGATCCATGCTGTGTGAGAGAACGTAAGAGAAACTGGTGGGGCCTGCGGATCTGCAAAGTGTGGGTGTCTCTGTGTGTATTTCTGCTTGGGTGTGTGTGTGTCTTCACGAGAGTGTGAAATTCCCACATGCGTGGGCCTCAGGATAAGAGAAGTACTGTGGAGCAGACTTCATTTGGTTGAGTTAAAAGTGTTCATTATGGAGCAAGAATCTGGTTAAGATATGGGTAAAAAACTAAGGGGAATTTGGAAATCATTGGAAAAAAGGTTGATGCATTAATGATGTTTGTTGAAGTGCAGGAGAAGTTTGAACGGTGAAAAGTGATTTGAGGTGCTACCAGTAGCTGATTGTTGAGTTACTTGGAGAGGACCACGGCCGGCTGTTTGGTGAGTTTGGAGAAAATTTTATTTTTTAAACTGTAGCCTAAAAGTTAGAAAGAGGTTAGAAGTTTGGAAAAGTTGTTGGCAATTTGGGAGAACATTAAACATTTGTTTGAGGCATTAATAAATTGGGAACAAACAAAAAAGGGTAGATACCTTCTGTAAGAGCATAATTTTAATTAGCGTCATCTATTGCAAAATAGCATATTAAAATGCCTAAGTGAGCTTTTACGCTTTTATGAATAAAATATAATTTGCGATTAAATAGTGATTAAAAGGGTTTCATTGTTTGATAGCCCTAGTTATAATAGATAAATAAATAGATATAATTCGTCAGACTTAAATCTAGCTGATTAACAGAGAGCAGGTAATAGCACATTATCAGCTCAATGCAGGTCTGGGAAAACACGAGTAAGCAAAACTAAAAACGTTAAAAGTTAAGGTTAAAATGAAACTTAATGGTGTGGGCAAAAGGATACTGCGGCTGATTTGATAGATTTTGTTAACCCTGCATTTAGTCATGGGTCAGTTTTGAAGTTATCCTCAAATGAAGCAGCTAATATTGGGGAATTTATGATAAATGTTAATGGCTTGCATCATTTTATTATAGATACTGATATTGCAAAACGGCAGAAATTTGTAGAAACGGAAAATATTACGGGATAATCACAGGACAGTCCCCAAAAGTATTCATTATATGTAACCACATTTTCAAAGTCCTACCAAAATGCAGATGCCCTTGTCACACAGTAATCTAGGAGCTGAGGAATTTTCTACTTGTTCACTTGGTAATATGCAACTTCTGGTGACTAAACTCCCCAGCATCGGTGCTGGTGGTCGATCATGGCTGGTTGAATTACAAAATTTAACCAAAGGCTTAAAACTGGCTCTCGGTGATTTTAGAGCCATTTTAAGACTTTCTGTGTCTGCATCTGTAATAGCTGTCATTGAAAATGTTGCTCAAACGTTCCATATGCCAGATGAAACCTTACTGTCTTCAGTAATTTCTTCCTTGAAAGATGCAATTACACAGCACTTTCCATTATCCACATCAGTAGAGCTTCCTATATTCGACTGGGACCCACAACAGCGTCCTGAAGATTACATAACTCAAGCTGCAGAGAAATGGATCAAACACACAGATGTGGATCCTAAAACAAATCGGTCCAATCTGGGTGAATTATTTAGAGGGGCAGTTTTGGATGGGGTTCCTTCTTTAGTGTCCCTGCTTCTGAAACAAAATCCTGATATGCCTGGGTGTTCGTATGCTCGCTGGGAAACCCGTTTGATAGACTATTTGCATGTGGCTCAAAGGGAGGACAGAAAGATGAAGCGAGATTTAGAGGACTTGCAACTTCAATTACTTAAATTACAGTTACTAGAAGCAAAGCGGAAAGTGAGTAAGAGAAGGCAGGAGATTGCACAAAGAAATATCTCAGCGGTTACATCACATGGTGCTCGAACCCTGACGGTTCCACCACAGTCTAATTTCATTCAAGGAGGGGGGCCACCTCCTCCTCTTTTCTATTCTTTATTTGATTCCAGGTTTGTTGTTCCTGCACATGGACGCGGATGGCATTGTGACAATCAGCGCAGACATGGAAGGAGCAGAGGACCGAAAAGACGAGGTGGACATGTCAGAACTTTTTGAACATCTACAGACATCTGCTACAGCTGTGGTCACACTGGGCACTGGGCAAGGGATTGTTTCGCACCAGCAAGTCAGCCTGGCATGAAGTCCCAATACGACCTCACATCCAGAAGGTCAGTACCCCAGCAAGGGGATAACGCTCCCATGAACAATGTTTACGCACCCTGGAAAAGTGGCCAACGCTCATGAACAGCGCAGATCCCAAGCGTTCAAGGGAAATGACTGTATGAACTTTCTGCACATATTGGAGCCACTTGATTCATCAGCATGTGAGTTGTAAAAAGGGGACTTTGTCACTGAGGTGCGTCGCAGAGACATTACAGCGATCTGCTACTGCAACACGTGGGGGACGAAATGTTCCACACATGGAGCCTTGAATATGAAGTCTTAACTCCGATCTCATGTTTGCCTGATCTGTTCCATGTCAATCCGAGTTCATCTCAGGAGCCACACAGTCTGGTAACAAACATCTTTAAGGTAAACCACATACAGTTATTTCTATCCATATACCACTGACCAAATTTAATGGGATGTGATCTGGATGGCCTGTCTTCTCATATTTTTTCTTTCTCCCCATCTTTACGTTCCTAGGCAGATGGATCAGGAGGTGGTTAAACATTTTTTGAGACAGCCAATTGAGCGTATCCCAGTGCACAGGTTTGCGGTTTTGAAAATATACTCTTGTTTATTCACTTTTCTGTTATGTACATGATTACACAGCAAATGGTGTACAACTATGAGCAGGAGATTCACTGGGTGAAATGTCTCTCTGGTTAACAACTGCATGTTATAAATTTACAAAAGGGAGTTGTTACTCCAGCTTCAGACTTCCTGGGGTGACAGGTTTATTGCACAGGCCTTTCGCTGGTATGCACAGCGGTGCTCTGGGTGAGATGTCTTGTTTATAAACCAAATATTATTCATTACCAGACACACTTTTTCGGTTAAACAATCTTTTAGGTTATTCCTTATCAGCTCACAAGTATTGAGATCTTTCTATTGTACATATAACAGTTGCCAGCTATGTTAAACCAGCTTTTCACCAGGATTTGCTATATTACCAGGTGTTTTATTCAGGTTAACAACGGTGTTTTATATGTCTTTTGCCCAGATACACCACCCTGTCTCAGTATGTAAATAACTTGGGACATCCAGCATTCTCACAAAGTCGAATTGCTGTGTGCCACTGAGAACATAAAACTCGTAATTATTTCATTTAGATACACTGATCTTATGCAACCTCTGCCTACTTCAATTCAGATAAGTATTTGCAGTTAATTGATTCCCTGTGATGACTAATACTGTTTATTGTTAATGTTTTGTAACAAAATTAATTTGGTTCTCAAACAGAGGGAGGTATGTGCCTGCTTGTAAATTAAGATAACGGTTGTTTAAAAAAAACCCGAAAGAACTTTCCCATAGTTCTGAATGTTTGTTCAGTTGACTCCTAAGAAACATGCCAGGGTCATAAATAATGGGTGAAGTGTCAGAAAAGCACGTATCTCCTGGAGGAAGACTCTGTAAGGCCGATTAGCTCAGCCCCCTTGGGGTTCCTGGAAACAGGCTTAAACAGTTTTGCCAGTACAATAAGTGAATGTAAAATAAAATAGAACAACTACAAAAAACTATAAAAACTAAATACAAAAGAAAAACATAGAAAAACAGTGTAACTTAATGTATATCTAACCTAGTTCTATTAAAGACCCTGTTTAGTTAGGGATTCAAAGCCGCATATCTTGTGTTGGGTCAGGGTTTGTAACAACTAGATAGAACGATAGGTGAACAAAATAGGGGTTTAGTATGTGTTGGACAAAACAGAGCATGTCAAACGATGCTAAAGGGTGGATGCAGGACTTTTTGACATGAGGATGGTATCTCTTGAAGGTAAACCAGGCGAGGAATTCATTGCAGGAAGACTTAAAAGTGCTGTAAAATGACCTGATGGGGGTTTGCTTTTTCTCTCAGATTAAAAATAGGAACTTTTTGTGAACCACACAGAGTAGGCCATCTGAGTATTGAGTAGAGGTTACACATTTTCATAGAGTGGTGACATACAGCGTGCTGAGAAGTTTTGTGTGAAGTGGTGCAATCTATGGTAATTTGTGAATCCAAAAGAGCATGCTGACATTCTTACAGGATAAATATACTTTGATTTCTAAACTAAATTAACAAATTTTTGATTCCATAGACATGACGATCCCCACCAGAGGCCTAAAGTTTTTGTGCGCTGGGTGCATTTTTTGCAGGACGAGGCCCGTGAAAGGAGAAGCATAGAGAAACTGTGATAAAGTGTCTCATTAACTATTACATTTCTAAAATAGGTTTCTCATAGGATGAAGATGGAACAATGGAAGGTGGTAAGGATTAATGGGGATTCTAAAAACAATTGGCTGAAATCTGTGCACAGTCTAAATTCAAAATGGGGTAAAAAGCTTTGATGTATGTTTCTTGTTGGAGTGTTCTGTTAATTTCATTGCAGGATACAATTCCATATGACGGAAAGGAGTTTTTCGGGGGCGATGTCAACCTTCCGGGAGTTACAGGTAGCACACAACATTTGATATCTAACGATTGTCATGTAAGTTTCAGGTTGTGTTGGAGACATAAAAAATTTGGAGAGTCCAGGAATGTTAGGGGAGTCCACCGACCCCCCGACCTCGAATGGGGAGTGCACGCTAAGGTCATCGACAGGCAGATGTGGGGGCCAAAGGGTCGGGAGGCCCTTCAGATTCTAGGAGCCATGCGTACCAGCCACCGGAGGGTTCCAGGGAAACATCACCGGAGTAGCTCAAAGCGCCGATAGCCACTCAAGGATGAGGCTGCTGGATGTTTATTTTGTTTTTTTATTTTTAATAAAGATTAACATACAGATGTGTGGGGATCGGCAGTTGGGACAATGACTCTATAAACCATTATCTTCATGGGCAAGACGAAGACATCTGCGAGATGCAAGACATCATGAAAAAATTTGAATGCATTGTGTAAAAAGAAACAAAGAAAAACGAGAAGTTTGTAATCACTGCATTTGTCTTATAAGTTCCATATTCATAAGGTGTTAAATATCAGTACTTTTAGGATCTTGGTTATGCATTGCATGGTAATTTGGTCTTTATTCTGTGGTTTGATCGGAGTGCAGTGCTTTCACAAGTTATATTAATTTCTAAAAAGACATCTTGTTAATCTAGGTTAGGACTCTAGTGTTGTCTTTAGCTCATGTAACAGTTTCTTGGTAGTTGCAAAGTTATTAGATTTGCACCTCCCTGATAAAGGTGCTTACTTTTCTTAATTGTAGTATGCATAAGATTCAGTTAGGTTCAGTAGTTTATTAGTTTATACTTGGGTTATCTTAGTTTTCAGGGGTAGATTTGAACTTAATTTGATTTCACTAGTCGCGAACAGAGGGGACAGTGGGTTACAATATTGTATCTTATGATTTACATTTTGTTTAAGGGTTCCCAGACATAACCTTAGTTTAGCCTAGTTATTAGTTTGATCTGTTTGATCAAAACAGAGGGAATTGTTGAGAATAAAAAATATATCTGTCAGGGTTTGTTTACCGAAGAACTCAGGAAGCGCACACGGGACTAAAGTTTAAAAGTTTTTATTTAGAGGAAGTGTGCTGGATGGCAGATGATGAAGACCGGAGGTTCAGGGCTGCAGAAGGTCAGGGATGTAGGTGATGGCAGGAGCTGACGGCCCGGAACGAGAGTCCATAATAACCAGGTAGCCTGGAAAGTTCAGTGCTGCTCGGCTAGCTGACCCCGTAGCAACACCAGGGCACAGATCAGAACTTCTCCAGGGCGGCTACTCAGGTTAGCAGTTCTCTGGAGACACCGGGGCACAGAGCAGAGCTTCTCCAGGGCGGCTAGTCAGGTTAGCAGTTCTCTGGAGACACCAGGGCACAGAGCAGAGCTTCTCCGGGGCGGCTAGTCAGGTTAGCAGTTCTCTGGAGACACCGGGGCACAGAGCAGAGCTTCTCCAGGGCGGCTAGTCAGGTTAGCAGTTCCCTGGAGACACCAGGGCACAGAGCAGAGCTTCTCCAGGGCGGCTAGTCAGGTTAGCAGTTCTCTGGAGACACCAGGGCACAGAGCAGAGCTTCTCCAGGGCGGCTAGTCAGGTTAGCAGTTCTCTGGAGACACCAGGACACAGAGCAGAACTTCTCCAGGAACAAACAGTAGAGTAATCTTTAGAGAGACTGGCAGGACTAACCTTAAACAAGAGAGCAAAAAACAAATCTTCCAGGGCAAAACGGGGACTGGCATGGAGAGGTGGATAACAGAAGACGGCCCAGTGCTGAACTGAAGGCAGAGGGAGGTTTAAATAGAGCACTTAACAGGTGGAACAAGGGTCTGGGTAATTAACTGGTAAATTGTTATCAGGTGTGTCTGCTGAGGAGGTGAAGTGAAGATGACAGAAAATAACTGATGACTATGAAAACTAACAATAAATAAAGTCAAACCAAACCCACATGAGAGGAAAAAATGAAAATAACAGAAAAATGAAGCCAAACCAAAACTCAACCATGACAATATCTTAGTTGGGGTTACTGAGGAAAGCTGAGTGCCTGTCTCTCCCTTCTCCAGGGTAAGATAAACATAACATGGCGTTTTATTGCCCCCCGGTGGGGGTGGGTCAGAAAGAGAGTTCCTTTGTCCGAAGCAGATCCTCCTCCTCTTGAAAAAACATGGGACAAAACATTGAAAAAACTCTATACACATCTCCCTTAAAGAGATGTGTATAGAGTTGTGAAAGTCAGACAGACTTCTACATCGCGCTGTGAAATCATCTTAAAATGGTAATGTAAACTCTGTCTCCATATTTAATTTCTATGAATTAAATATGCATATTACAATGTTTTTACCTCTGATCAATGCTTTTCTCATTTATTGTCAAATCTTAAACCGGGGTAATAATGGGCCTTTATTAGCGAAGCAGGATTAGGCCAAATTATACTACTTTAACACTACCCACAACCTATTCTAAAATAAACCTTCTTAAAACTTACCTTCCTGTCTGGTTTGAACACTGTCTCCTCATAATCACTCCGTTCATGACACTATGTCAACACTTACAAAGTAATGACCTATTCGAAGAGTTTCATTCAGGCTTCAGAGCTCGTCATAGCACTGAAACAGCTCTTTTGAAGGTCACTAATGATATTCTCATGGCCTCAGATAATGGACTTGTGTCAGTACTTGTCCTGTTAGATCTCAGTGCTGCATTTGAAACAGTTGATCACAATATTCTCCTAGATAGACTTGAACATACTGTAGGGATTAAGGGGAAAGCATTAGGCTGGTTTAAATATTATCTGTCTGACAGATTCCAGTTTGTTCATGTTAATAATAAATCTTCAAACTCTAGGGTCACTTGTGGAGTACCACAGGGTTCAGTCCTTGGGCCAATTCTCTTTACTATATATATGCTTCAGATTGGCAAAATTATCAGACAGCATGGGATTAATTTCCACTGTTATGCTGATGACACTCAGCTATATTTATCCATAAATTCAATCAATTACTTTGAATACAGGCATGTCTTGATGACATCAAAACCTGAGTGACTTTAAATTTCCTGCATTTAAATTCTGACAAGACATAAGTTGTAATCTTTGAACCAGAGTCCAAAAATAAACTTCTTAATCAATCACTTAGTCTGGATGGCATTAAATTGGCCTCTGGTAATAAAGTAAAAAAAAACCTTGGTGTTATTTTTGACCAAGACATGTCATTTATATCCTGTATTAAACAGGTTTCCAGGGTTTCCTTTTTTCACCTTCGGAATATTGCCAAAATTAGAAATATTCTGTCCAGGGGTGATGCTGAAAAACTAGTCCATTCATTTGTTACTTCAAGGCTGGACTATTGTAATTCTTTACTATCAGGAAGTCCACAAAATGCAGTTCGAAGCCTTCATCTGATCCAAAATGCTGCTGCAAGAGTTCTGATGAAAATCAACAAGAGGGATTATATTTCTCCAATTTTAGCTTCCCTTCATTGGCTTCCTGTTTAATCAAGAATAGAATTTTAAATTCTCCTTCTCTCGTATAAATCCCTTAATAATCAAGCTCTATCATATATCAGAGCTCTGATTACTCTGTATGTTCCTAACAGAGCACTTCGCTGTCAGACTGCAGGTCTACTGGTGGTTCCTAGAGTCCCTAAAAGTAGAATGGGAGGCAGATCGTTTAGTTATCAGGCTCCTCTCCTGTGGAACCAAGTCCCAGATTTGGTCCAAGAGGCAGACACCCTGTCTACTGTTAAGACTAGGCTTAAAAATTTCCTTTTTGACAAAGCTTATAGTTAGAGTGGCTTAGGTTACCCTGAGCTATCTCTGTAGTTATGCTGCTATAAGCTTAGGCTGCTGGAGGACATCAGGGTCTATTTCTCTCACTCTGCTGAGTTCTCCTACTGTCCTCCAATTTGTATTGCTTGATTGTTATTTCATCTTTTACCTTTTTGTTCTCTGTAATTTTTCTTTTTCTTCATAGTAGGTACACCTGGCCTGGCGTTCTGTTAGCTGTGACATCATCCAGCGGAGACAGATCACCCACTATTACGATATAACATAGAAAAGATTCCTGGATCAATGTGTGCTTCTGTGCTTTTTTTGTCTCTCTTATTGTGTCTCTGGTTTGTCTTCTCTAACCCCGTGTCGGTCAAGGCAGATGATCATTCACACTGAACCTGGTTCTGCTGGAGGTTTTTCCTTCCCGTTAAAGGGGAGTTTTCCTTTCCACTGTCGCCTCATGCTTGCTCAGTATGAGGGATTGCTGCAAAGCCATGGACAATGCAGACGACTGTCCCTGTGGCTCTACACTCTTTCAGGAGGAGTGATTGCTGCTTGTCAAGACTTGATGCAATCTACTGGGTTTCCTTAGATAGAAAACGTTTTGATCAATCTGTATAATCTGATCCAATCTGTATAATCTGATTGAATTTGACTTTGGAAAGTGCATTGCGATGACATGTATCATGAATTGGCGCTATATAAATAAATTTTTTTTAGTTATATTATGGACATGGAAATAATGTGCCGACTCTCAGCTTTCATTCGAGAGCATCTACATTCAAATATAATGAAAGGTTTAGGAGTTCCAGTTCCTTTCCATTTTCCACCCTCTTTTGAGAGAGACCAAAAGTAATTTGACAATTCTTTCTCAAAGAGTATTTCATTGTCAGGTGTGGGCAATTTCTTTGTTTTGTTATTTTCAACTAAGCAAATAAAAGGCCTTAAATTGAATGGAGGCGCGATGGTTGCATTTGGAAGATTTTGCTGTGAACAGACAACTTGCAGTCAAATGAGCTCTCCATGCAGGTGGAAAAAAAGCACCCTTTCATCTGAGAAATTGTTACAATATTAGGATTGGCAAACCCTACATTTTAAAGTTGCATAACCACGTAATTTAACATTTTAAAAATGTATACGTCAGTAGCTCACTCTCGTTGCATACAAAGTTTTTATGAAAGATTATCACATCCTGCTGGCATATTAGTTATTATTTTGTTTTTTTATGCTTTGTTCTTGCTCAGTTTGTTAGTAAATAAGGGCTTTTGTGTTTATTTACGAATTTAACAGAAGAATGTACTGCACATTCTCAGCAGGAGTTAAAACAGGGAAGCAGCTAACAGTATTAGCATCTTCCAGCGAAACAATGAAGAAAAGTCCAAGATCCAGTGAAAAAATGGATGGAGGCTTGTTGTATATAACCTTATGTTTTTCATGATCAAACGGCTTTTGGTCTTTTTTATAAGCATATTACGTGGCTGTGTACCTTTAATACATTCTGAGAAATAAAGAAAGCACTAATGAACTCAGCACTGCAAAAAGACCTAGACATCCACAGGAGACAACAGTGGTAGATGATTGCAGAATTTCTGTAGTGACAATAAACCCCATCCCAACATCCAACCGATTGAACAACACTCTCTGGGATATAGACATATCGAAATAAAGGATCAATCAAGGATACATGAAATAAAGCCTGGATTGAATTTAGCTTAAAACTATCCAAAAAAGCCAGCACCGTTCTGGAAGAGCATTCTTTTGATAAACCAAGATCAAACTCTACCAGAAAGATGGCAAGAAAAAAGTATGGAGAAGAGCTCAAGATTAAAGCATACCACTTCATATGTAAAAAAATGCTTACAGCAATGTAATTGCTAGGGTGTAAATTGTGTTTATGGATGATATGACACAGGACAGAAGCAATAGATGAATTCCGATGTGTTCAGGGGCATGCTGTTTTCCTAAACCCTGCTAATGCAATCAAATTTATTGGGAGGTTCATAATACACATGGACAATAACCTAAAACATGCAGCCAAATCAACCCAGGAGTTTATTAAAGCAAAAAAGTTGGAATATTCTTGAAAGGCCAAATCCATCACCTGATGTCAACCCAATTGACATGCATTTCTCTTGTTCATACAGAAAGGCCCACAAACAAACAAACAGCAACTGAAAGCTGCTGCAGTAAAGACTTTGCAGAGCATTAAAAAGGAGAAAACCCAGCATGTCCATGAGTTCAGGTCTGTAGGATTCCAATGCCAACAAAGAGTTTTTAATCAGTAATTACAAATGGACATTTTTTCAGTTATTTATTTTGTTCAATTACTTTTGAGCCTCTAAAATGGACTGTTAAAAAATGCTTCTACATATTTTAATGTGATATTTTTGTTCAACCCAATGAACTAAAGTTGAAATGCTACACTTCAACTACATTTGAGTTGTTTATTTAAAATGAAATGTGGTAATGTAAAAAACAAAAATTAGAAAAAGTTGTCCAAATATTTATGGAACTAAATCTAATGCACCAAACTAAGCACAGAACCTGATATTTGAGCCAGACATGGTGTTTGCGTTAAAAGGGTTTATTTTAATTAAAGATCAAGCTCTGGAACAGGCAAACACAGACAGCTATAGACAGATTATCAATAATTGCTGGGTCCGGAGGCAGATGCTCAGAAAGCTAGGCCAGAATCATTACCCCTCATTCACACAGACTCCATCGTGTGTGTATATCGTTCCGCCACAAATAAAAGCCGTTCTAGACAGTGGTGTATTTCCAAACAGCTCTGTGGCACAGTGACACGACAGAGAACCCTCCTATTTTGTCCGTCTGAAGTACAGATCGAGTCTTTTTGTGGATTCAACGATTCAATTTCCAAAAACTAGATGAGCCAGACAGGAAATCAGACACAGGAAGTGTCAACCGTATCTAGTATTGTTTCAAAGTAAAGGAGGGAGGGGGGTGAAGCTGCCTGGATGCATGAACGGATCCTACACGGATCCAATTTGGATTGCTGAATGCCATATTTTGCGATGGAAGGAGCGTACAAGGAAAATAGTCAGTGTGAAGGTGGCCTGACACTGACTGTATACTGGCTGTAGCAATGTGCCTATTTTCTCTCCAGAAACCCCTGTTAGCCTTTTATTGGATTATAGTCAATAATTAATATGAAACTCTCAGCAAATTTCTAAACACTATTTTCAAAATTTCCCCACTAACATGTTTTAACAGTGCCCTCTGGGGAGCAAGGTTTTGCAAATGTGACAACCAACCCCTGTGACAACTAACCCCATTCTTCAATATGCCCAAACTTTTCACAAATTCTTGTCTACTGATAAGACACTTTTATAAAGCCAACCTTAGAATAAAAAAACACTGAGGCTTAGTGCAAATTACAAAACCTGTCAGGCTGCACAATCTGATTAACACTCATTTAGTAATCAGGAAGAGAGAAGCAAAATACATTTTATACATCATGAACAATAAAATAATATCAGTTTTCTGTCAGGGTTCTCTGTTTTCCGTGCTCTAACTCTGCTTCACAGGTGGCTGCAGTTAATGGGTGGGCGTGGCCCACACCTGCGACTCATCAAAGAACCTTCGTCTCAGGCTTTAAAAGGAGTACACAGACAGCTGGAAGATGCCAGAGTGTTACCCCGTCGTGGTATGCCTAGGCCACTGATCTGTCTCCTGTGCTTCGTACCTGTGAGTTTTTGGAAACCCTGTTTTTGGACTAATCCTGTCTCCTGTTATTCTCCAGTTTGTCGTGTTTGGATTTACTCACCTGTGTTGGCGTCGTGCTCAGTGAACCAGTCATCCGAATCCCTGCCGCTCAGATTTTGCTCTGGCATCTCCACTCATACCCTTGGTGGTACCACGCCGGGCGTGAGAACCTCCTTCCTGGATTCACCTGGTTCATCAGCTACACTCCGGTTCTTCCAGCTGCTCCTCCTGCCTGCCGTCACAGTGGTGCTGTCCGGGCCCCTCGTCTGCATTCCATCTGCCAGCCCTCCTGTCACTCAGCCACCAGTTACCATCAGCGAGTTACGGTCACAGAGTCCCTTTTTCACTCATCCCCGCCGGACAGGTCTCCCCAACCAAACGGTAAGTGGTGCAGCTTCTAGAACATTTCACCCTGGTTTGATCCTTAGTAAACATATCCATATTCCATATTCTTCCCGCAGTCGTTCCAGCTCTGACGTTCAGACCTCGCCTGTCCCCTTTGTTGAGCCTTAAAATAAACATCTTAAAACTGTTCCAGTTTCCGTCTGTGTCTGCATGTGGGCCAAACACTTAAAAACCATGACATTTTCAAATAGGGTTTTTTTATAACTTCTTGCTTTAAAGGTTAATAAACACTCAAGAATAGCTCCAACCCATCTCCAGCATCACTTGTACAATGTGAATGTAATGACAAAGAGGTAGCTCAGCTGTGCTGACAAATTTGTTCCTAGGTTCTGAAATATACTGGTGGCAATCTAAAAGAAAAGGTGTTGAAAGCCCCAAGCTACTTTGTGTCAATTAGAGTGATATTTTATAGACACAAAATAAAAAATAAAAAACACTTCAAGGTCACCATTGTATGCAGCGTAACCACTTTTGATTACCTTTCATAAAGTGAAATGAAAACTGGATAAAGGAACCCACTGAGGCATAGTTAATCAAACTGACTGTATTGCGCTGAAATGTTTTTCTTTCATGTTTCTCCATTAAAGTGGTATTGGCATTCCACTGTCACTGTTAGGCTGATGTATTTCACCATCATCATTACTATTACTCTTAATACTAAACAGTACATTAATGTGTTATTTTTTTTGTTGAACTTTGAAAGCAACGGACAAATGAGCTTTGCTTGTATTGTAAATTGCACAGCAGATTAGACTTTGGACTAAATAAAATAAACCAGCTCTCAGAAGGACAGTAAATCCCTGACAGTCCTTGAGCATTAAAAGAAATATTTAACTACTTGCACAGCTCTTGATTGATCAACACTGCTGTGTGTCAGAGTCCAATGCAAAAATGAACACGAGAACAAAGACAGTAAAAAGCTGTGATAAAGATCTGACCATGAGGCAGCTTTTCACATGGGCACAGTTGCTGAATTATTTAGATAATGTATTTTAGAGCATAGTGCTGCAAATAGCCTTACGAACCATCCAACATGACAATACAATAAACTAGTGTAACCCTTGTCTAACTATAGCACAGTATAATGAGTCTACATGGTCAACCTAACTATTCCAAGAAAGGTGTAAGAAAGTGGGGTGCACACAGTTTGCTCTCTTTCTCTGGTTAACCTGTTATCTGAGGAAACATGCTAATCATGAATATGTATCAAACATAAGCAGGCTGTTGGGAGGTGCAGGGGACTATAAATATGCATGAGTTTTACTATCAAGGATGCATGGGGTTACATACCCAAAAAGTACCACAAACCATTTCTTAAACTTAAAATTTATTTTGTGTATCTTCCTTATGTGCTCAATTTGATGCAACAAAGCAGACATTACAATTTAAAGCAATAGTGGGTAATCCTGTTCCAAAGCACTTTTTATAATACTGGGCAAAATCATCCTTGCATTCTGAAAGTAGTTAATACATTATGTATTCACAAAAAGTAGGTTAAAAGGAGGCCTGTAAAAACTCTGACCAATCTTTGCCATTCTGTCCAAAGAGCATGGATTTGTAAAAGTTGTGTTCCTGCTCTCGCCCATAGACATTATATACTCACCTCCCTTTGTCCCTCAAGTTCTGGGGGTATCGCCATATCTGTTGCTTGTCCCACATGCCATCATTCTGACGCGCTCACGTAACGCAGTTTCCATGCTGTTTTCTTCTGAGTTTCTGTTTGCTGCCTGCGCATGCGCACTTCTAGTGTTTATGTATCTGGTTAGCTGAGCGGCTAGGTTGGTGGTTAGCCGTTCATTGTAGCTCCGCTGCTCTCACCGTAGACTTTGAACATGGCTGAGAGTCACAAGAAGCGAACCGCGTTCATGTTTATGAAAAGATGAGGAAGGACTCAGTAGAAGGAAATAAGACCCAAGTGGATTTGGGAGATTTTTTTCATGCGATCCTCATGAAGAGCGGAAGAGCAAGGTAAGACGGTCTTGCGCATGCACAGTTATTCAAAAAGGGACTGGGGAAACTTGCCAACCCTAGCTTTATTGGAATAAGTGCAAGAATAGGAAACTTTTTTGTAGTCACAAAACATTAAGTCTAAATATTGCTATTGTATTACAGGGAACCCTCGCTATATCGCGGTTCACTTTTCACGGTCTCGCTGCTTCACGGATTTGCATCGTGCATTGTGTTCTGCATTCTGATTGGCTAAACAGTCTCTCCGCTTCTTCTCTACCTGTGTATCAATAACGTTGTGGTTTAATATGTACACGTACGTAAAACAGCTTGCCAAATTTAAGTTTGAAAATTCTCTTGCAATTTCAAGTTTCTCTAAAACCCATAATGTCGACAAAACGTTCTGCACCGACAAAGGCACTTACGGTTGGGCCCAAAAGGCAGAGGAAGATGCTAACTATCTCAGAAAAAGTTAAACTTCTGGACATGCTAAAGGAAAGTAGAAGCTATGGGTCGCCTGTAGGTCGCCATTACGGAATTAATGAATCTTCCGTTCATTCCATAAAAAAGGAGGAAAATAACATAAGGACGACAACAGCAATAAGTTTTAATAAGGATGCAAAAAGGGTTGCAACTGTCCGCAACAAGACCATGGTAAGGATGCTGTTAAGAAAATATGTTAGTCAAGCAGATTGGTGTCTGTCTCTCCCTGCTCCAGCGTAAGATAAACATGGAGTTTTATGGCAGGTGGGGGAGTAGGCCAGAAGAGTTTCTTTGTTCGAACAAGATCACCCCTCCCTCCCTAATTCAGCAGAGGTGGGTAGACTGTAGTAAAAAGGAATGTCTTGGTAAAACTTACTTCAGACAGACTTCTCGACCGCGTGGTGAAATCATCTTGATTGGTAATGTAAACTCTGTCTCCATATTTAATTTCTATGAATTAAGTTTGACTGGGATTTACAAAAACGTTTATAGAGTACTTTTATTTGTTAAACAAATGCTTGTAAAAAGGTTTTGTTATTTGGTTTCAATGTATTATGGAGTATTTCAGTGTATAATAATTGTAAAAAAAAATAAAGGTTACTACTTCACGGATTTCGCCTATCACGGGTTCTTTTTAGAACATAACCCCCACAAAAAACGAGGGTTCACTGTAATGTGGTCAAGTGTAATTCCTGGAATAGAATAGAATAGAATAGAATAGAATAGAATAGAACAGAATAGAATAGAAATGCCTTTATTGTCCCACAATGGGCAAAATAAGCCATGACAGTGGCAAAAGCAAGTAGACAGAAGACACCAGACTTACACACAAGAATAATCAATATGAAAAATGCTCAATTCAAAGTTAAGCTGAACAGCAAAAGGGAACTAGAATCGTTCAACTTCTGAAGAAGTTGAAGAAGGCGCCCGCCTGGTGGTGGGCATGACCGTCAAAGGCAAAGCTTCCAAGTTCCATGGTCGTAGGCTCTCATCGCTTGGGGATTTTAAAATCAAACCTTCTGAGTGAAAAGCATTTGTCTTCATCAAAACCTGCCGACCGGGAAAACTCTGTGTCTGCAGAGCTGCAAACTGCGTATTTCGATCTGAGACGCAGCTAATGAGCTAATTGGCGACAGCCGACGGTCAACGTTTCCCATTCATTTGCTACGGTAGTCCTAAACCACTACTGACATAATACACTTTTTGGCCACAAGCGTCATTTTGGGGGCGTTGTTTCCACCTCTTCTCTTAGAGCCGTTTTTAGTAGAAAGAAGAAAAGGCAAAAACGGTCCAAACAAAAGGTTGTAACGTTTACATTTGTAACCTCTGCCTTACATAAACACTAGAATTAAATCTTAATAAATAAAAGTATAGACAATTATTTCAGTAACTCAATTCAGTAAGTGAAATACAATATATACAGGGGTTGGACAATGAAACTGAAACACCTCTCACTTTAGTGTGGGAGGTTTCATGGCTAAATTGGACCAGCCTGGTGGCCAATCTTCATTAATTGCACATTGAACCAATAAGAGCAGAGTGTGAAGGTCCAATTAGCAGGGTAAGAGCACAGTTTTGCTCAAAATATTGCAATGCACACAACATTATGGGTGACATGGTTGAGTTCAAAGGAGGACAAATTGTTGGTGCACATCTTGCTGGATGTGTCAAAACTTTCTTCAATTGAATAAAAACAAAACTGAAGTAATAATATTTGGACCAATAGAGGAGAGATCAAAAGTTAGCACACAGCTTCAGTCGCTTCAGCTAGAAACCACTGATCAGGCCCAAAATCTGGTTGTAGTGATGGACTCAGACCTGAACCTCCAAAAGCATTTACAGACAGTGACAAGGTCGGCTTTCTATCACCTGAAGAATATTTCCAGGATTAAAGGACTGATGTCTCAGCAGGATCTGGAAAAACTAATCCATGTGTTTATATTTAGTAGAATTGATTACTGCAACGGTGTTTTCACAGGTTTGTCTAAAAAGTGGACCAGACAGCTGCAGCTGATCCAGAACGCTGCTGCACGCGTCCTCACCAAGACTAAGAAAGTAGAGAACATCACCCCAGTTCTAAAGTCCTTACACTGGCTCCCTGTATCTCAGAGAATAGACTTTAAAATACTTCTGTTAGTTTATAAATCCCTAAATGGCTTAGCACCTAAATACATTACAGACTTGTTATCAGTGTATCAACTTTCCAGACCACTAAGGTCTTCTGGCTCCAGCCTGCATACCTAGAACCAGAACTAAACAAGGAGAATCAGCATTTAGTTCCTATGCTCCACTTATCTGGAACAAACTTCCAGAAAACTGTAACAGTTCGGAAAGCCTGAGTTCCTTTAAATCAAGATTAAAAACACATTTGTTTAAAATTGCCTTTGACTGTTCTAGTTAAACTGTTTTACTGTTTTTAATGTTCTTCTTTGTTTCTACATTCTATCTCTACTTGCTTTTATTCTATTTTCTATCTACATTTTATTCCTACATAAAACCACATAACTCTACTTATAACTAACTTTCTGAAATATAAACTAAAGGTCACCAATCAGTTCTAAAACATCTTTAGATGAACTCTTGTTGAGCCCTGGAGTATGGAGGACCAAGTCTTCCATATTTTAAAATAAATACAGAAATAAATAAATGCTCAATAAATAAATATGCATACAATTATGTGCCACCAAAAATACAATGCACAAATTAATGTAGATAGAAAATGAACTATACAGTGAGACAAAATGTATACATTTCCTTTAATTAGCCACTTTATTAATTACTTATTTTTTTAAGTATTTATTTATGTGCATGTTATAATATTTTTGTCTGTTTTATTCTTTCTTTGTATTTTTTTGCCCTATTTATTTCTCCGATGCTATTTATTTCTGTTTGTCCTTTTTACATTTCTGTTTCTCGTTTTTACATTTCTGTTTCTCGTTTTTACATTTCTGTATGCATTTCTGCCTCATTATGCAAATGAGGAGGGCTGTGTCTTAAGGGCTCAACTTCTTCCCATTGGTTGGTTAGCATTTTACTGCGTCGGTCAAATCTACATGGCTTTTCCCCGACATGAAGCATTGTTTAATAATGTCAAACTCAACAGGGAGACGTTCAGTGGCCGACCTCTTACGGGAAGCTGCTAATAGACTGGAAGAATTGGAACGCTGTACATTTGGGATCTGAAATGTTTTTCGGTGGTTTCAGATTCGGCTTTCCAGATCAATAACTCATCGGCGGATGATTTATTCTACAAAACAGACCACCGCCACCACCGCAAGGCAGACACTGAGCTACAACCGTAGTTTCCTCAAAACGAGTCCGTGGGCCAGAATCTGTGGGACGTTTCCTTAAGAACTTTCGTATGAACTGTCAGACGGCAACTTTCTTGCACTTAGATAAGTTGCTACACATAGCAGTGATCTCAAAACACCAATGTTCCCACGTTTTCACTTGCACATTATATTAATAAGTTATTGCTGATAAAAAATCTAAACTGTTGCACTCCGGTCCGAGAGGTCACGTGATTCGATTTTGGCTGCTCAGCCAATCAGATCGCTGTATTGTCAGCTGAGTGCGTTCAATGTGTAAGGTGTTGTAAACATTTATTTCCAGACGAAGAAAGCCCAATAATAGCATTTTCTGGCGCCAGTTGGCAAAGATCTTGATGGCAAGGAAAAAGAAATAGCCCAAACCATCCATCATCCATTTTCTAACACGTTTATCCCTGCTGGGTTCGGACCGGTGCCGATATCCAGCTGTCAATGGGCGAAAGGCGGGGTAGACCCTGGACAGGTCGGCAGTCCATCACAGGGCAGAAATAGCCCAGACTTTTGCTCATTTTACTGTGATATCACCAAGACCTGCTGCGCTAGGATAGCACAGCCAAACGACTTATCCCTGGCAGAATTTGTATCCCCTGCATCGGGAGAGTGTTTGAAATCAATAAAACTTTTAACCTCCAGCTTTGTGAAGTCTAAATATTTTTAAACATCACATTCTAATAAAATGAAATAGCCCACATTCTTGAGTCTTGGCACATAAACACCACTTATAATCACAAACAACTGTAGAAAATTTGAAGCTGTTAGCTCTTTAAATGAAGAAGTTACAAGGGGATACTTCCAAAATGGACTAACAGTAGCCCACATTTTTGAGTCTTGGCACATAAACACCTTCTATAATCACAAACCACTGTAGAAAATTTGAAGCTGTTAGCTCTTTAAATGAAGAAGTTACAAGGGGATACAAAAAATATCGGGTCCAGCCTGCCACAATATGTATCCCCTTCCAAAATGGACTAACAGTAGCCCATATATATATATATATATATATATATATATATATATATATATATATATATATATATATATATATATATATATATATATATGAGAGGCCTTAGTCCTCGACTTAGCCTGAGGTCCTTTACCGCATGCCTTCCTCCCTCTCATAACCCCTTTCCTGTCAGCCTACTTTGAAAAAATTAGCCAATAGAACCTCAAAATCCCAGTAAAAATGCAAGGATCAATTCTCACAACCTAAGAATAGCAGTTTAACTTATGAATATGAAGCTTCATGCATGCTCAGTATGAGGGATTACTGCAAAGCCATCAACAATGCAGACGACTGTCCACTGTGGCTCTGCGCTCTTTCAGGAGGAGTGAATGCTTGTCATGTCAAAAAGAAGAAAAGTAGGAGAAAAGAGGAGTGAACTTGTGTTGGGGTGGAGCTTCCTGTGGTTAGAACACCTGTGCACACCTGTGTGGCCTGTGTGGCAGTTTGAAGACAAAGGAAGGGACAGGCTCTCAACCAAGCAGGTTTTAGCTCATGGTCAAATCACCAGAGACACAACTGGTAAGAAGGAAATTAAGTTGCAGTTATGAATATGTTGTTTATTAAAAGATAGGAGTTGACCTAGAGATTTTGAAGATATTGTATTATGGCTTGTGGCCTGGTAATGTTCAGGTTATATTGTGCTTATGGTTGAGCCACAGTGAAAATGTTTGTTTGAAACTAATTAAATTTCTGTTTTTTAGGTTTTCAACCTAATCCTAAATCCTAACTGTAAATCCCCAGTGTCAACAAATAAAACACAAAGGAAAAGGATTTGAGTTGTGCCTAGCGTCCTTCTTGGTGATGATCAGCCATTTTCAAGTTTGGGCAGGAGCTGAAACATCAGACCAGACATAACTTGACAGTTGAAAACCAAGTCGCAGTGGAGACGAGGATTAAAGGCCTGAACTCAAGGACACTGTTGACTCAGAGTATTAAGTATCCAGCAACAATGGCGGAGGAAGCTCTCGGGAAGGGAGTAAAGCAGCTAAAACAAGAAAGAACAACAGCTAAAAGTGCCTTCACCAAACAAGCCAACTTCCTGAGCTGGGCCGCGGAGAACATGAGCAAGAGTGAGTTACAAGGGGAATTCAAGATGCTCACCACTTACGCGAGGAGTGTCAGTGAAACAAATGATGATTATCATACTGGCCTACTGGCTGATATTGAGGAAGCTGGAGGGGAGGAAGAGGAAGAAAAACTAAGCAGGCAGGTGCAGGGAGACTTGGAAAAGACAATGAAGGACTGTGATAAAAGACAAAGAAGTCAGAGAAATAGTCCAGCAAAACCTCTGGACCAAATATGGGGAAGATGAGGTTAAGTCTGCAATTCAGGAAGGAGCCTGCGATAAAGCTGGTGACATCCCAGTCTCTGCTGTTAATAAAGATGGCTATGAACCATCTACCCGTAGGCTATGAACTACGGGTAGATGGTGCAACCAAACTAGTCCAAGATGCAGCTGCAAGCATTTCAGCATGGGATAAATGGATTCCAGAGGAACAGAAAGCAAGTCTGTATGGCAGAGTAAAGGGGCTGAAGAAACTAATCAACAACCTTGAAGCCAGAAGGGCAGAATTCCTTATCGCACTACGAGTTGCAGAGGAGGAAAATGGAGGAAGGGTTCCTAACGCAAATGCACAGTTCACACATCCAGTTCAGCTACCAGTACTGAGAATCAAACCAACCAGCCTTCCCAAATTTTATGGGATCAAGAGGAATTTCCATCAGTGGAGAAGGGACTGGGAGAGTTTGCAGAGGCAGGGAGAGCCCACTGGTTCAGCTGAAGCGAAGAAGATCCAGCTCCTGGAGAGTATTGAGGAAAAGATAAACCGAGACCTGCGGCTGTCCTCTTACAATACAGCTGAGGACATGTTCAGAGTGCTCGAGAACAGGTATGGGAACAAGACCACAATTGCCTTGGAAATAATTGAGGAACTGGAAAGAATTCCTGCACTGAAGTCAAATCAGCCAAGGAGAACAATTGACTTAATCCAATCTGTAGAGAAGGCCCTCAATGATCTAACAGAGCTGGGGAATTCAGGAGCCCTCAAGAACCCTCTGGTCATCAGATCCATAGAAAGCAAGCTACCAGAGAGCATGAAGAAGGACTGGCTGGTTTTCATGATAGACCCAGCAAATGGTGTCAAATTAAATAACCACTTTGATAGCCTCCTCAGATTCCTGAAAACTCAAGAAGAAATCCTAGAAAGATTAGAGCAGCTTCAAATGGGTGAGAAGGCAGATAAAAGGTCTATTTACATGGAGAGGAAATATGCTTCAACCCAATCCACAAGAAAAGGTGGTTGTGTTGTCTGTGGAGATGAGAAACACAGAGAAAAGATTTTCTTTTGCAAGAGGTTCAAAGAACTGAAGCCTAGTGAAAAGCTGGATGCTGTGAATAAACCGGGGGCATGCAAGAGATGTCTAGTGTGTCACGAGGAAAGTGAGGGATGCAAAGATACTTATCTGTGCAGGAACCAAGACTGTAGGAGAGGGGGCTCTGCAGACCACCATTTCTTTCTATGCCGGAGAGGAAACCCCAAGAGGAGTGAAGCAGACAGAGCACCAAAATCAAGCGTGGGTAAGAACAAGCTTACAGAGGAGCAAGAGAGATTTGTGTCTGAACTTTCCCCAGAGATGACGGAAAAGTTTAAGAGAGCCTTCACCAACATAACAGCAAAAACACATTGTGCTGAGAAGAACCAACCTGGTGGAATGGAGTCATGTGAGTTACCAGTTATTCTCATGCTGTTGGAGGTGACTACCAATGCAGGACAGAAAATTGGAACACTCATAGACTTGGCATCAGACACTAATTATATCACCCATAGAGCTGCCAGAAGGTTAAATCTTTATAGTGAAAAAATCACCCTGGTCATCCATGGGGTGGGAGGAATGGCCATGAAGGTCAGGACCAAGAGGTACCTGCTCAGAGTGAGGGTCAAGACACCTACAGGTACAGAGAGAACTCATGAGCTTGTCTGCTATGGCTTAGATGAAATTGCCAAAGTGCACAGAGCAATAAAATCTAAGCAACTCCAAAAGTTCTTCCCAGAAACCAGCCTAGTAGACCTGCATAGACCTGCGCATATTGAACTGCTTGTTAGTCATCGTGAGGGAAGACTTGCTCCACAGAGAGTGAAGGTGATTGGAGACCTTGTCCTATGGGAGAGCCCATTAGGAAAGACTGTTGGTGGAGCACATCCAGATCTCTTTGAGGAAGTGGATATGGCTGCACGCAGATCTGAAACACACTTTGCCCGATCCATGAGAGCCACAGCAGTAAAGTACCAAGAGCTCACTGAAACTCAAGGGATTTAAAGCTGTAACCAAGAGCACAAGTTTCAGTAGAGTATTTCTTGACTGGTGGAAATGGGATAGCATCGGAGCAGCCTGTGAACCAAAATGTGGAGGATGTAGGTGTGGTAACTGTCAGCCTGGAGGCAAAGAAATGACATTAGGTGAAGAAAGAGAGCTAGAAATCATCAGGAAGTGTCTCACCTATGTTAAAGCAGACGCTCACAGCAGCAAACCACACTGGGATGCCAAGTATCCATGGATTGAGGATCCAAGCTCTCTACCCAACAACAGGAGTGGAGTGGAGGCCACTTTTCTAAGAACGGAGAGGCAACTCAAGAAAGAACCAGAATGGAGAGTGGCATATGGAGCTCAAGTTCATGAAATGGTGGAAAGGAGAGCAGCAAAGAAGCTCACCAAGGAAATGATTGCCAACTGGAAGGGACCAATATGGTACGTCAGCCATTTGGTGGCTCCAAATCCAAATTCTGTCACAACACCTGTTCGTTTGGTATGGAACAGCAGCCAGAAGTACAAGGGAACCAGCATGAACGATCTCCTGTTGAAAGGGCCTGATGTCCTCAATCCGATCCGAGCGGTGCTTCTCAGGTTCAGAAAAGGCGTGCATGCAGCGCTTGGTGACATCCAGAAAATGTATAATTCCGTGTGGTTGGAAGAGAAGGAAATGCATCTTCACAGATTTCTCTGGAGGGATACTGAAGACAGTGAGATTGAAGAGTATGCCATCACCCGAGTCAACATTGGTGATCGACCAGCAGGGTGCATCGCACAGCTGGCCATGAGGGACACTGCAAAGCTGTCCATGGTTGCTCACTTGGAGGAGGAACGTAGGATCATAGAGGAGGACTCTTATGTTGACGATATACTTACTTCACACAATGACCGAGAAAAGCTGGATCTACACATCCAAAAAGTTGAGGAGATCCTAACAAAAGGTGGGTTCGCCCTCAAACCGTGGGTCCGATCAGGCCAAAGTGGGAGGCAGGAGCATGTGCCAGGAACATCGTCCGACAGAGTACTCATTCTCCCAAACCAAATAAGAGAAGGAGACAATAAAGCCCTGGGAGTCGGCTACCTTGTAGAAAGCGACAAACTGTATCTAATGACCTCAATCAACTTCTCAAAGAGGAAGAAAAAGATGAGGATTGGTCAAAATCTCCTTGGAGAAGACGTGAGAGACAACACTCCTTACCCCATGACTAGGAGACAACTGCTAAGCCAAGTAGCTAGCCTGTATGACCCAATCGGTCTTGTGACACCTGTTAAACAAAAGGGTGTCATTCTAGTCAGAAGAGCATTTCAAGAAGCTGGGGGCAGTGTAACTCGGGACACATGGGACAAACCACTGTCTGAAAAATTGAGGGAAGAAGCCATCCAGTTGTTTGAAGAGTACATACGTCTCAGCCAAATCACCTTTCACAGGAGCCTCACACCAGTCAACTGGATCAGAAATCCATGGGGTGTAACATTCTCTGATGGAAGTGACCAGAGCTATGGAACTGTGGTGTACTTCAGATGGGAGACAGCGCAAGGCGTTGAGGTCAGACTAGTTGAGTCCAAAGCAAAGCTCACACCACTTGATCAGAAGGGAGAACCAGTCAAAGCTGAAATCTGTGGTGCTGTGTACGCAGTTCGCCTCAAAAAATACATTGAAAAGCAAAGTCGGATGAAGATAGAAAAATGGCTTCACCTGCTGGACAGTCAAACTGTGCTGGGAGCAATACAAAGAGACAGTTACGGATATCAGACGTTTTTTGCAAACAGAGTTGGAGAAATCCAGAAGTCTGCCTCTGTTGATGACTGGTGGTGGATCCCAGGAGACCTCAACATTGCAGACATCATGACAAGAGGAGCAGCCGCAGAGGACCTCCGAGAGAATTCTGTGTGGCAGAATGGACCTGAATTCCTAAAGAAACCTGTGGAAGAGTGGCCAAAAAAGTCTGCTAAAGAAGTTGCTGCTTATGCCAAAGAAAGCATAAACAAACTCCAAAGGAAGTGCTTTTCGGGGGCACTGACAAGATCACAGGTTAAGAGAAACCAAAGTGATGTATCATCTGTTGAAACAATGGTAGATCCAGCAGCTACAATGAGAGAAAAGAAAGGCCACAAGGTGCTGCAAACCATCCCAGAGGGAAGTGAACCCAAGATTCAAGTCCACAGACCAGTGGCTGGCTCCGCTGTGGAAAAACTCATTGACACAAGGAAATTTAGCAGCTTAACAAAGTTAATCAGAGTTATTGCCTGGGTATGGAGAGCTGCAATAAAGTGGAAAATGCTATTGAAAAAGAAATCAGCCACAACTTCAAGTAAGCCAAAGTGGGAGGGGATTTCTTCAGCAGAGGCGACGTCCAAAGCCCAGCAAGCTGTGATTACTGTCAGGGAGTGTAAAGATGCACAAAGAGACCTCTTTCTTGCAGCTCAAGAAGGTGTGGCTTTTCAAGATACCACTCTTAACAGACTTGCTGTGTACAGAGATGCTGACACTGGACTGTTGGTCTGTGGAGGAAGATTTCAGATATTTAATGATGAGAGAACCACTGTACCAATACTGCCTTATGATGCATGGATATCCAGTCTTATAGCACAAGAAGCCCACAGTGCAAACCATGAAGAGGTTGCAGATACACTGCTCTGGATGAGGAAGAAAGCCTGGGTGATAAGAGGCAGGAAATTAGCTCAAAAGATAATACACAACTGTGTGGAATGCAGAAACGCCAGAGCCAAAAAATGTCAACAGATCATGAGTGATCTTCCACCTGAGCGGATAACACCAGCCAGACCATTTGAATACACAACCGTTGATTTATTTGGACCTTATGAAGTAAAGGATGAAGTGAGGAAAAGAACAAGGCTGAAAGTATGGGGAATTATTTTCTGCTGTATGGTATCCCGAGCTCTGCATGCGGATGTTGTCAGTGATCAGTCCTCTGAAAGTTTCCTGCTGACCTACAAGAGATTCACAGCACTTAGAGGGCATCCGAAAAAACTGTGGTCAGATCCTGGTAAGAACTTTGTGGGAGCCAGACCTGCCCTCAGAGATCTCTACCTCTTTCTGAACCAGCTAGAAAAGCCAGAAATTGAAAACGAAGCCTGCAAGCATGGAACAGAATGGAGCTGGAAAATTCACCCTGCTGACTCCCCACACAGGAATGGAGCTGCTGAGGCGGCTGTTCGTATGGTGAAACGTGCTCTGCACAACCTGGCAGGAGATGGATGTTTTACATATGGTGAGTTCCAAACCTTTCTCTACATGGCCACTAACCTTGCTAATGAGAGACCTATAGATGCCAGAACTCAGAGCCGAGAGGACAGGGTAGACTACATCAGCCCAAATTCCCTTCTTCTTGGAAGAGCTAGTCCCAGAGGAGATCTAGGGAGCTTTGAGTTTGAAGGATACCCTTACAAGAGGTTGAGAGCCATCCAAACTGAGGTTGACCGTTTCTGGAGGAAGTGGAGTGAGTTAGCAGGACCAAATCTGTTCATAAGAAGCAAGTGGCACACAACACACCGGAACGTGGCAGTTGGAGATGTTGTCTGGTTGGCTGATCAAAACGCTTTGAGGGGTCAGTATAAACTTGCCAGAGTGGTCAGCGTCAACACTGACAAGAAAGGAATTGTGAGAGATGTACTTGTCCGAACATTTCCCAGTTATCCAGTCCCAATTCTGAAACATAACCGAAGAGGAAAGGCAAAGACACTCTGTACCAAAATCCCTGCTACAATTCTTCACAGGGATGTGAGACGTGTCATCGTTCTATTACCAGCAGAAGAACAAAATCAAAGCCATGAAGAATGATGATGGTTTAGGAACGTTCATCCACAGCTGGCGTGACCTCCCTGGGTTCAAGAACCAGGAGGTCAAGTGGGAGGTGTCATGTCAAAAAGAAGAAAAGTAGGAGAAAAGAGGAGTGAACTTGTGTTGGGGTGGAGCTTCCTGTGGTTAGAACACCTGTGCACACCTGTGTGGCCTGTGTGGCAGTTTGAAGACAAAGGAAGGGACAGGCTCTCAACCAAGCAGGTTTTAGCTCATGGTCAAATCACCAGAGACACAACTGGTAAGAAGGAAATTAAGTTGCAGTTATGAATATGTTGTTTATTAAAAGATAGGAGTTGACCTAGAGATTTTGAAGATATTGTATTATGGCTTGTGGCCTGGTAATGTTCAGGTTATATTGTGCTTATGGTTGAGCCACAGTGAAAATGTTTGTTTGAAACTAATTAAATTTCTGTTTTTTTAGGTTTTCAACCTAATCCTAAATCCTAACTGTAAATCCCCAGTGTCAACAAATAAAACACAAAGGAAAAGGATTTGAGTTGTGCCTAGCGTCCTTCTTGGTGATGATCAGCCATTTTCAAGTTTGGGCAGGAGCTGAAACATCAGACCAGACATAACTTGACAATGCTGCTTGGAGAGACTTGATGCAACCTGCTGGGTTTCCTTAGAGAGGAAAACTTTCAGACCAACCTGTCTGGTCAGCACATATAACAATTGGCTGCAGTGTTTGAAATCAATAAAACTTTTAATGTGAAGTCCAAATATTTTTTAAACATCCTATTCTAATAAAATTGTAATATATATATATATTGAAACTCCTCATACTGTTCTTTTTTTTTTAAAGCGACACATCTTGTTTTCTTAATATGGTTCTTGGCTGAATTAAAATATCATTAGATCTGATCATTTTGGCAGTAACTTTATTCTATGTTCATTTGATCACACTTGGAATCAGCTTTATATAATCCATTCATGCGGGTCTATCCACACAAAAAAACGAACAAGTAGACAGCTGTGATGGACTCAGGAAGGTGGGTTTTTAGTTTCAGCAGACAGACATGCAACAATCTAATGACATAAAGCTAATACTTTCGTGACACATCTGGAGATGACCACAGAGCCGTTTACTTTATCAGAACGTGTTATACTGAGTGATCAGACTAGTTTTAACCGACATAGCAATCCCTTACGATCGTACTAACAAGAGTTACGTTTTCAATTTTAACCCATTAACTGAACGATAATGTAACGGCACTATTCCTATATTTCGCTAAGAGAAATAAAACATCTTGAGTTTCACGCCGAATTGGCTGGAAATGAGGCAGAGTTTACTGCGTTCAGCAAGCTGAATGTGCGCTCCCGACGCAGGGGATACAAATCCTGGCGGGGATACCTAGTTTGGCACGACAACTGTCGCCAGCTTACCTCAAGTTCTTTCTGTAAAACTGGCAGACCATAGTAGTCATGTTTCCTCAGCCATGTCTTTCTCCAAATACGTCGTCGCAGTGCGTTTCTCTCCGGTAATGTTTACAATAGCCATCGACACTTCCGTCTTCTCCTTCTTCTTCTTCTTCTTCTTGTTCTTCTACAGTATGAGCACTCCGGTGGCGTCCGAGCGTTGCGCCGTACACAGATCGTGAGCGGTGAACTTTTAAACCCGCGGTTCCGTCGCACAGTTTGAGATGTATATAAGCACCACGACTGAAAAACTCGTACAGTGTATGCCCGGCTTAACACACTTACCATAACAGCTCCGCATCACCGTTTATGACAACGAACTTCCACTTCTTCTTCTGTTTTAAAAGTGATGCGCCCTTCTTCTTCTTCGTGTTTTAATGGGTGCTGACCACATCCAAAATGATCATTACCGCCCCTCTAGGTGTGCGCTCTGTTCCTCATCTTTATATTATCAGCAGCGCAACCAGCTACCGTAACACCTGTTAAATGTATCACTGTTATAGCTCTGAAGGTCCAGTAACTCATGTGTGCTATAGCGCAGCAACGCGGTGCAGTTTTGAAAGAAAAGATACCCAGTGTGGTGTTAGCTTTAGCCTAGCACGCACCCCCGTCCGCGGTTCACAGGCTTTGTTGACGTTCTGGTCGCCGGCTGAGTTGCACTTCCGCCCGGCCGGGAGAAGTCGGCAGGATCCAGTGTTCTGGAGATCTCTAGGATGACGGGAATATCGGCGATAATAAATGTATCACTGTTATTGCTCCGAAGTTCCAGAAATTCATGTGTGCTATTGCGCAGCAACGCGGTGCAGTTTTGGAAGAAAAAGTCCGGTGAAAAATAGATTAAAAAAAACTTCAGGAAAACTGTTGTTTTTTGATGTGAGACGGTGCAAAGCTGAAAAGTTCATATTGCGCCTGCTAATGAGCAGTAGTTCTTGCTGTTGCATTTTTTTTCATCATTCATTTATATCAGTTGTTCAAATTATTTATTTGTTACTTGTAAAAAAAATATATATATATGAAAAGTTCATATTGCGCCTGCTAATGAGCAGTAGTTCTTGCTGTTGCAATTTTTTTCATCATTCATTTATATCAGTTGTTCAAATTATTTATTTGTTACTTGTAAAAAAAAAAATATATATATATATATATATATATATATATATATATATATATATATATATATATATATATATATATATATATATATATATATATATTGGGTACCCCCAGCGGGTTGCGAACCTGCGACCTTTGGTGCACCAGCCCAACACCTAAACCACTGTACCAAAATAAAGTGTCATGCTGAGCGCTGCATTATGGTGAGGTCAACTGTGTCTAGGAAGTGGTTTTAAGAAGTGGTTTTTGGTTAATTTTGTCACCACGTTAACTTTAAATGGCGTCAAGTACACAAAGCCCGCTTCACGGCGTCGAGACGAACGTTTTGATATATAGTTTGTGGGGGTAGACCCTACGGTTCGGCCTGTATTAACGGTGACGGATGAAGAATAAGGAATAAAGAAACCCTTATTAGGTGCATAGCATAAGGCCTCCGCCATGCATTTTCAATGCATAGGCGGGCGCCTAAATACTCATTAGAAATGGAAAATACTGTGCAATTATTAATAGATCATAAGGCATATTAAAAGGAATACTAGAAACGTTCAATTTCTGAAGAAATTGAAGATGGCGCCCGCCTGGTGATGCGCGTAACCGTCAAAGGCAAAGTTTCCGAGTTCCTTGGTTGTAGGCTTTTATCGCTTGGGGATTTTAAATCAAATCTTCTGAGTGAAAAGGATTTGTCCGACAGGAGAAGGTCTGCATCGAAGCAGCAAGGAAAATTGGTGTTATTAAAACACGATTAAATACTTCAATGTAGCAAGAAAAAATGAAATATGTGAATAAAAATGTTAAAGGCATCAAAAATGGTGAAATGTATTGATTTAAATTCAAAAATACTTATTTAAACCCAAAGGAAAATTAAACATTGGGTAAAAATGTAAAACTCTGAAATTGCCACACTGTGTTTTGATCCTGCAACCTCTTGATTGGCAGCCAAACACCTAACCCACTGTACCAAAGACCAGTGCCATGCACAGCTCCGGATTATGGAGAGGTCAACTGTGTTGAAGAAGTGGTTTTTGGTTACTTTTGTCGCCAGGGTAACTGGAAATGGCATCAAGTACAAAAAGCCCGCTTCACGGCATTGAGACGAACGTTTTGATGTATAGTATGTGGGGGTAGCCCCTACGGTTCGGCCTGTATTAACGGTGATGGACCCTTATTAGCTGGATACTATAAGGCTCCGCCATGCATTTTCAATGCATAGGCGGGCACCTAATTAATTCAACAATAAGTCACTGAAAACTAAAATGACAGTCATACTTTCTTCTCTGGAGATTGAGTGGGGGACCAAGGCTGAGGGGTGGGTGGGGGTGTCCTGGGCTAAAGACAAAGAAATAATTGCAACCATGCCTAAGGCCAAAACTACCAACAGTTACTGTAATGGTAAGAGAAGAAAAAAAATTACAGCAATGTATAATTGATATACCTTGGCGATGTGCGGCTCAGGGTTCGTCCTCCTCCATCTCTCCTTGGCTGACTCCGACCGACGCCCTCTCCGTGGCATTCTCAAATTACAGCAAAAGAGAACTTGGGGGGAAAACGTTATTCACAGCAAAAGCAGAAAAAAAACACAAATGTAGTATAAATGTAGATAAATTGTTTGGTTGATAAAAAGATAGGAGTAAAGAAGTGATTTAATCCTTTAGTCCTCCACAGGTAGTAGCTGCAAGTGTTCAGATAAATTGAAGACAAAAAGAATTCCAACAAGTGAGGAGTCCATTGAATAGGTGAAAAACGGTTGGGCGTTTTCAAAGTAATTACACAGTACTTTAACGGTTCCGGAATGTGACAATATGTTTTGCACAATAACAACATTTCCCCCAACAGAAAAACAGTTATTGCCACGAGAAGAGGAGATCAGCATCTGTCCATCATTGTAAGATCTATACTGTCACTATCTGGCATATCATATGAATCCCAATTTTCATTGATATGATCAAATGATGGAATGTTAATCATAAAAAATATCAGTGGAATTTTCTTCTTCATGATTACTTGATAAATTCTCATCGTAAGCATCGTAGAAAGTGTGGAATCTATGTTCTCAGAATTAACTGCCAACAAATCAGTCAACTCCTTTTCGAGCATAAGCAAATGTTCCTCCCCTTTTGCCAATATTTGTCTTTGTGTTCTTTCTGAATGATTACTTGATAAATTGTCTTCGCAAGCATCATCAAAAGTGTCCATGGAATCCATGTTCTCAGAATTAACTGCCAACAAAGCCATAGACTCCTTTTCGAGCATAAGCAAATGTTCCTCCACTTTTGCCAATATTTTCCTCCTTTTTGTTCTTTCTGAAGTCTCCATTTTTTTAAAAAAAAAAGAAATGTTTTAGCTTTCAGCTATGATAACAAACACAGGAGATAAAAACTCCAACCAACAACTGCAAATGATTTGGTTAGAAAATTTGTTTCTGTGGTTAATCACAGATCTAAATCCATGTAAAATGAAGCTAGATTTGTTTTGAGTTTATCGCATCACAGAGGTGACCATAGGCTAATTAATGAAATTAATGAAATACTAAATTCTTAGCATTCTTCGTTTGCAAGACATCTTAGCAAAACATGTTTTTTTAAAAAGCTCTTAAAAGCTACTTAATCCACAGCGTGGTGATGTTAGAACAGAATTACCTAAATGAAAAGTGTACAAAATCATTACGCTATACATAAAATAATAAAACAACAAAGCACATACTTTTTGGTTTGACATTAATTCCAGTGTATCAATATGAAAGTAGAATTCACCTGTGTAAAAACAATAAAGGAAGAGACATTAAAAACTTTAAGAATATGAAATACTGATCAGGGCCGGTTTATAAAATTGGTGTTATTAAAACATGATTAAATACTTCAATGTAGCATGAAAAAATGAAATATGTGAATAAAAAAGTTAAAGGCATGAGGTGAACTGTATTGATTTAATTTGAAAAGTAGTTTTTTAAAGCCAAAGGGAAATTAAATATTGGGTGAAAATGTAATTCTCTGATATTGGCACAGCTTGGATTCGAACCTCGGATCTTCTGCTTGGCAGCCCGAGACCTAACCCACTCGACCAAAACACCAGTGCCGTGCTCAGCTGTGCATTATTGAGAGGTCAACTGTGTTGATAAAGTGGTTTGAAGAAGTGGTTTTTGGTGAATTTTGTCACCACGGTAACTCTAAATGGCGTGAAGTACAAAAAGCACACTTCGCGGCGTCAAGACGCACGTTTTGATATATAGTTTGTGGGGGGTAGACCCTACGGTTCGGGCTGTATTAACGGTGACGGATGATTAAAAAGGAATAAAGAAACCCCTTATTGGGTGCATAGTATAAGGCCTCCGCCATGCATTTTCAATGCATAGGCGGGCGCCTAATCAAGTTGAAATTAAGAAAAATAGCAGTTGATTATAGAAAGATGTAAAAAATAAGTTTCCAATTTGCATGAATATACAAACACTCCCTGAGAAGCTAAACAGTATGCAAATAGAGATTAGAATCTGAGACACAAGAACCCATGCAACTAGGAGCATTTTTGTAAACACTTATTGAGTTCGTGGTGCAGCAGAGACTATAAAGTCTAACAGTAACTGGGGGCAAGGATCTGCGGAAGTGCTTCTTTGTACACCTAATATCAGCTGTTTGGGCTGATATTAGGACAATACCTAACAGACTGGGTGTTATTTGATAAACATTAAAAAACTTAATACATGCGAATAGTTGTAATGGGACAAAATGTGGAAAAGTTCAAGGGGTATGAATACTTTTGCAAGTCGTTGTATCTTTTGTAAATAGTATCATCAGAAGAAGCAATAATAATGTGTGAGCCTCGCCTCGGATGGCTCCCTTCACCCCCTCTCGCATTTAGACATTGAGGGTTCTGGCTAGTTGCTTGGAGGGGGTGCGCTGGCACCAGCTACCTTGGGGGGGTGGACTTTGCCGGGCACCCCCTTCTCCCCGGGCGCCGCGCATGGCAGCCCACTGCTCCCCAAGGGTGATGGGTTAAAAGCAGAGAACAAATTTCGTTGTAATGTATGTTTCAATGTATGTTTCAATGACAACAAAGATGATATTACTATTACTATTACTATTATTAGTTCGGTATTCCCAGTTTTAAACACACTTGAGAACAACATGCAACAACACAACATCTGAGCGGGCGTAGGGAGGATCGGGGTCTTTTCCACACCCCCGTTCTCCGATTGGGGCACGGAGTCTGGGGCCTGGAGGAGGAGCGGGCCGCCGGGTCCGGGGTCTTGGCGGGGTTTGCTGTGGGGCCCGGGTGGCTTGCCGGGACTGGGGCTGACGCCTCTGCTCTCCCCAAAAAGGGGTGGGGGAGGGATGGCTAGGGTAAGGTGGGGGAGAGAGTGGGTTTATTAGGTATTTAGGGGGTGAGGGGGGTTCTGGTTGGGTGGCCCGTACGGGTCATGATGGCCCCCTCCCTGGGGGGCGTCTGGTCCGGGTGCGGGATCGGGGGTCGGGCACTGGCAGTCGGACAGTTGGATTGTGGTGCCCCCCCCCCCCCCCCCCACTTGTGATTGTTGGATGTGAGTGTTATGTGAAAATGCTTGTATGGCCAGGTTCAGATCCGATCTGCTCCCTCTCCCAAGAACATCTCAAGTCTCCACTAGGTGCGGAGCCCATCCCCCTGTCCTGCCCCCCTCCGCTGGGTGGCGCCTTGGCCCGCTGGTGCGTTGGCGGCCCTCGGGTTCGGGGCGGGTGCCGGCCCATTCCTGGCGGCTGCTTCGCGGGGCCTGGCCCTGGGCCCATGGCCCTGGGGCCCATGGCCGGTTCCACTTCAGCGTAGCTGGCTGCCAGCGGAGCCCACGGGCTCGCCCCTGCGGCTCCTGGGGGCTTCGGCATTGCGGTGGCTGGGGGATTTCCCTGGGGTCGTCTCTCCTCTTTCCTTGGAGGGGGGGCGGATTGTGTTGGCCCCTCTTGGGCGCCCTGCTTTGGGGGTCCGGGGTTATGGGTCCCCTGGCGCCTACCTCGGTGCTCGGGGAAGGCGGGCCTTTGGTTCTTCACAACCACTATTGAGCATTTTTTTCTTCTGATAAAGTGCACTCTCACAAACACCCACAGGTGCTGGGTTTCAGGTACTAAGCGTTCACTTCTATACAGAAAGCCCGTAATTTATTTATTTATTTATTTTACTTTCTTTTCTCAGGTATCACATTATACATGTCAGTTTAAATAATAATACATATGATTTAGCAATGGTATCAAGGTGTTATCTGTCACACTATGTCCGTTGGTTGTGCTGTTCTTTTTAAATCTCTCTTTCCAGGTGATGAAGCAGACGGAAGACGTTTTATCATTCTTTCCATTTTATCTCTTCTTTCTTTCACCTCTTCTCTTTCTTTCTTTTTTCTCTTCTTGTTCTTCCTTTACTCTCCTACTTTCCCATTGTAGTGTCCACATAATTTGAAATTCTCCCCGCAGGAATCACAATAAAACTATCTACATGCATAAATCAAGCGGAGCACTATGGCGAAAGCTGATTGCTCCACTTGTGAAAGTAAAATCTGTCGAGCTCTATTTGGCATTAAGACATCATCCCGGTTTGCGCCAAGCGACGAAGACGCCGTCCCAACTCTGACTCAGCTCCGGCTCCGCTTCGTAGTGCTGAGAGGCCATCCTCCCGTATCGTCCTGCGCAACTTTCAGCCAGATCTCCTCTCATGCCCGCTCCTAGCAGCTCAAGGTAACATGTATCCACTCATGTTTTCATTCATATTACATGCATTTCGCTCATCATGCTTCTGAACTGTCCGTCTATTTAGGCAGAAGTATCCCATCCATTCTAATGTTTGTTTTCGTTTTCTTCTTCTTCTGGTTTTGGCGGTTGGCAACAGGCTTGTAGTAGCATTACTGCCACCTACTGGTTGCAGTATGGTTTGTGATGGACTCCATATATCTTCTCTTATTTCATAATTATGTCATTCTAATTTAACTCATTGTTCATATTTTCTACAGTCATTTCTTGTCCATAGTATGCTTCGATTTTAAGTGTTAATTAAGTTTGTAGGCTGAAATATTAACCTTGTTATCATTCCCCTTTTTTCTTTTGTTTTTCCCTTTTCTGTGTTCTCTTACTATCTTTGATATGGTAACGTTCTTCACATCTCCCCTTTATCATCAACCTGCAGGCTGTATTAGCAAATGTCTCAGCATTTTAAATCTCTGATTTTGTCATTCAAAGACTTACTATTGGCAATCCTTCCGCATTAAGTACCTTCAATGTCATTCACGTTCAGTTTAACCGGACAGTAGGGTTGAGTTGTTACTTAACCCATTTTATTTCAGAAGTGCATTTTAAATCCAGCAATTTATACCAATTGTTATTAAAACCGCTGCAACTCTGGTGCAATTTGGCGTCCGTTCAGAACAGTCTGTACTGGTTCAGATCTCTTATTCATGCTGACCACGCCACTTTGTCACTCTTGTCTTTCATCGGTCAGTTTAATGTTTTGCTAATCAATTACTTCAGGTGTTGTGAAATTATACATGTTAAAGTTATTTAATGTTCTTGTTTGTAGGTATTGTCTGATGAATGTCAGCTGGGAGCTGACGTCGGGATGGCTGTGGGGGATGATTTGAGTATTGGCGATCTTTTAACAGCAATTGCTCATGTATTTAAGGGATTGACAATTTTCTTTTTTAAGTTCAAGAATTTATTTTAAGATGAACTTCCTGAGAGCATCACTGTGGGTGCTGTTGTCTGGTTGATAGTGTTGTGCAATTATACACTGTTTAAAGTTATTTAATGTTTCATAAATAACTCTCTGTCTGTTGGGTATTGTCTGGTGATGATCGGCTCTTGGGCTGATATCGAGACAATGGTTGAGGGGGATAAGTTCGAGCACTGGCTGTCTTTTGACAGTAGAACCTGCACACACAGGGTAAAGGAGTAACAGCTTCTTTTCGGGTTCAAGAATTTAGTAACAGGTAAAATGAACATCCGGAGAGCATCACTATGTGATGCTGTTTGCCTGAATTAGCACAATGTTCGATTGGTGAATCCTCTCTGCTAGGTTGGTGAGACTTGATTGGGCTACTGGGCAAAATGAAGATAGAAAGAGGCTAAGCTAAGGAACTATTTGCAAACAAAACAAAGAAAGGACAAACAAGGGTGGTTGATCATGATCAGGATAACTCTGTGAATCCTTGTTCACTGAGGGTCTGATTCCAAGAACATGGAATGGAGTTGAGACATTTGCCATGTATTTCAATCCATTCACAATGCAGGGCCCAAGTTAAACAGAACA